>CM076445.1:22994000-23691000 GCA_038419695.1 Scomberomorus guttatus | reverse complement strand
CAACAGTCAAGGAACTCACTGTAAGGAAATGGGTTTGTGTTGCAGAGCCTTGGAATTTTTCAAACGAATAAATCCAATGACAAATTTATGACATGGAACAAACTGGAAAAATGTATTAGCACACGGACTGGCTCCCAGATGCCTGGACTAATGCCACCATGAATCCAGCCAGATGTATTGATTTATCATAATGTCAGTTATGATAACATGTTTGTTGGACCCAGAAATTAGGTGCAGTGTAGAGCTTTCTATCATGGACATTTTTATTCATTCTTCATGTCTACACTTATCACAGACTATACTGTACCATAGCTGCAGAGTTTGGTTTATATGCTCAGATTTTCAAATCACAATTGTTTCTTTGTAATGTGTTGTCATGCTTACATGTATTCCCTTTAATTTTCTTACATTTCATTTCACCTTTGTCCACCAGTCATCATGGCATATGACTGATTTTACCAGAGGAATAATGCATCATGCAGAGGAAAAGGCTCTTTTGCAAATTAACAAAAACCTTGTCAAAATTGAAATGTACTGTATGTACCACATATTGTATTGCAAAAAAAATGTGTTGGTTAAACCTAAAAATACATAACATGGATGCCTTAAGATCTTGAGTTCATTGAACATCATTGAATAAGATAATACATTCACTGGACTATATCTCTGTATGTTCAGTTCTTTTGTTGAAGATTATTTGTTAAAGCAACTTCAAGGGGTTTTTAACTGGTTATGAAACAGTCTCAATTTAATACTGATGCCTCTATATGACCTACATAAGTGAACAAGACCATCAGCCAGAAGATTGGCTATTTCTATATAGTTATTCTAAATGCCTGCCACCGGGTTGGATTCCCTGCAAAATCAGATGAAATGATTTACAACACGCACACCAGAAGAGCCTATGTTTATATTACATGTAGCATTGTAGCATGTGGGAGTACAAAGACGTAGGACAAGGGGAGGACATTTCTCTTTGTTTTATAACGTTAAAAGTAAAGTTAGACTTGTTGTTGGCTTCCCGACTCATTTTAAAAAAGACGAGAAAAAGAGAGAGTGAATGAAGAGAGGGAGCGGCGGTAGCGAGAACAAAGCAGTGAATCAGAGAGATAAAACATTATTTTCTGATTGTGTCACAACAGTTATGTTCTAAAACACAAATAAACACACCCACACCTCTGCACACCTCCGCACAACGCTGTGGGAAGGTGCCGCAATGCTGGATTTGGTGTGAATGCAGCCTTACGCGTAACCTCGGTGTATGAAAGGTACTACAACAAAGTTTACTTTGTTTCATCTTTGTCATATTACAATTATTAATGTTATATAGCCACAAACAAATACATTACCTCAAAATAGTATTAAAAAAAAAGGTGTCTTTCTTTCACTTGCTTCCAAAACAAATGCACGTGCTAGCCAAGATCAAGATTCTCATGGGAAATGCAGTCTTCATTCCAGGAAACACTACCTCTTTTGTCCACAGGGGCCGCTAAAATCAACACAAAATGAAAGTTCTTGTAGTAACTTTAAAAACATTTTGAAAATGATTTTGACATCTTCCTTATAGATATGTGAGGTGGGAGGATCCACTGGTTCAGAGAATATTTTGTACACTGGGAATTCTCATTTCAACATTTGAACAACATATCATTCAACATATCTTTGAACGAACATACAGTACCAACAATACTAAGGTTCTATGTGACAACTAATTTTTCCCATCAGTTCAGTATAATGGATGTTAGATAAGTACAAACAAATGTCACCACGGAGAAGAAGCTGATCTGGGGTGCAAATCAGAGTCAGTTAAGAACAACAATCGTTACTGAATGTTTCCAAAACTGACCAAGAACCCAAAAGTGAAATGATTTAAACTGCTGTTTTATCAAGCTTTAGCTCACTATTGTGATTTGATTTTTTTTATCAAAATGCTTACTCATGTTTTTATGAACACAGACTTGCACCTTTCACTTTTTTATCAAAGAACCAGATATTTTTAAAGCTCATCTTTTGTACTGATGATTGAGTCAAGAGAGTTTCATCCAAACCATGGAAGTAAAACTTGCTGAATGTTACGCAGAAAATAAAGGAGACTTCTACTTCTGAAGCCCTCAATAAAAATCTCCTCCTACTTCAAATCACTAAAACACTTGCGCTCAACAGAAATCCAGCAAACTGCTTTTATACATAAATTCACATTCATCCAATTAAAATATTATGCACAAGTAAATAACCATTCTCATCAAAGCCTATCCTCAGGAAATATAATAATACAATATGTGAGTATGAGTGTGTGTGTGTGTGTATGTGTGTGTGTGTATGAGAGCAAGTGTGCATGCATGAGTGCATGTATATGAACTCTGTCTTGGATTTACTTGATCCAGCACTGCTTGGCTCCTCAGGGGGCTTGTCTCCTGGCTCTCCAGCAGAGTTAGAGTCGAGTTAATACTGAAGAGCGCCGCTAACACAACCCAAGTCCAGGCAGTAAATCCTCCTGCACAGCATTAGCTCCAGACAGAGCTGTTTAGCACAAGCTTACAGTCAGGCAGGGCAGTGATTGAGGGGAGGATAAGGAGTGAAGCACTATTACATGATTGTAAGAGTAGCAGACCGGTAATTAGAGCGCAGACTTTCGGAACGGTGATTGGAGATGGCGTGTAGATAGATTGATGTTAGGGCCGGACCAAAGGGTGAAGAATAGATGAATGAACAGAGGAGATGGAGAGCAGCTGAGCTCAGAAGGTAAAGGAAAGGAGTGGGAAAAGGGAGCATAACATGAGCATACAGGGCCGCAGAGAAGAAGCAAAAGCCAACAAGGCAAGAGAGGTAGAAGTAGGTCAAGGCAGGCTAATTAGGGAGAGAGGTAACGTACAGAAACAATTTAGCGCTGCAGATGGAGAACAGAGACTCAAGTTAAGTGAAAGTGATACTTTAACCTCCGTTTGAATTTAATTCCACTTAAGCAGAGGTTTACTTTGACACCAGATCGGAGAACATAAAGTGAATGTTTACACGTTGCATGCCAGCCTGTCCACCACTCATACACTGTTATACACACAAGCTTGAAATCTCCAGATGTTTTAATATAGATTTTTAACAGTAATCTACAGCTTTTGACACCTCTGTTCTTCTTCTATTTCTCCCTCCTCTCCTCTTTTTTCACTGATTTTCTTTGTTGTTTGTTCTCCCTTGATCTTCTCTCCCCTTGGATATTCACTGTGAACACCGTGTTCCCACATTTCAATCTCTGCTGTATCTATATATGTTTTTGCTATTTTTATCTTCTCCACCTTCCTTTTTTATATGAACATGATCATGTGTTAGCCTTTTTTCTTATATACTTATATATCATCTTTTTCTAAATCCTGTTAAAACTCCCTGCTCTGTCTTTTGTCTCTCATGTTATCTCTAACTCTGATGTCTTCCTTGTTTTATCCATCTCTTTCCTCTGATGCTCCCACGTGTCTGCTCAGTTTCGGGGACACTTCCCTCTCATCTGCCTCCACCCTGGAGCACATCCCATCCTCAGCCGTGGCGCGCCCTCGGCCCCTGGTCCGCCAGCAGAGCCTCCAACAGCCCCTCACTCACCAGCCCCCTCCGGGTCCTAACGACCCCCCAGTTACCTCACAGAGCCTGGGCCAACTGCACACAGGTCCAGGCGGTGGGGGCCACCGTGGGGGCCCACGGGGGGTCCGGGGGAGTCCGGCTGGAGCCTCCCGGTACAGAGGGGTGGGGGCAGGCCGATCAAGGTCAAATCCAGGCAGCTGGGACCACATGGTGGAACAGATCCGCAACAGAGGGCTGGACGTCAAGTCGTTCCTGTAAGTGTCATTTCTACTGTGTAAAATGTTGCCTCAGGCTCACTTGACAGTAGACACTGTTGAATATTAAACTGTTGAATGAGTCTCATTATACATCACATTCTGATGATATGTGCTGCACTCATGATATCATTTTTTAGGTATTCAGCTAGTTTGATGTAGCTCAGTTGCCAGTTATTCAGTACACTTAGCAAAAACTAAAGCAGACAGTCCTCATATCCTGCCTTTATGTAGGTCGCAAAGTACATTTTTAGCTGAAACTTTTCCGAGAGGTGATGTGGTCATTGTGTAGGTTGTAGTTTGTGGTGCTGTTGGATTATATTGCTTTATGCTTGGATGTGCTTCTAATATTTTGTCTGCACATTTATATCACTGAGATTAGACTAAATATTAAACACCTCTCGGTCTCACTCAGCACAATTCATCAGCATCACAAACTACAGCTTTCAAAATGACCATAACTTTGAATCAAAACCTTGCTTAAAAAGTTTCAACAAAAAACATTAAAGGGAGGATTTTTTTGCAGGGCTGTTGTATTAGACTGCATTAGGTGTACCTAATAAACTGGCAACTGAGTGTACACTCTCAGTATGTAACACGGTGGAACATAGTAACATAAACATTTGTAAGGTATTCTGCAATCAACTACAAGAGCCCTGCAATAAATACTACCGTGCAAAGATTATCTTGATTTTTTTAGAGTGTGTTATTGATTTGTTTTGTTGTTTGGCCAGTTTTTCAGGGTATTGTTTGTGATGTTGCTATATCAACCCCGTCTCCTAGAAATTACATCTAGCACTAGGAGACAGGGTTGGATATATACAGTAGCAGCTGTTTTGTAATATATAATTTAGATAATGTGACACAATTGTGTTCCCAGATGTCACTACATTATGCACATTAATAACTTGACATGTTAATGTGTCCACCATCAGTAGGTCATATTATCTTCTCTCAAGTACTCTATAAGCTCTGTGAGTATGCTGCATAGTGATATTTGAAAGGCCTTTCAGTCCTTATACATACTTATAAATGTAATTATACATTTGTTTATTTGTCATTTTGTGTTTTTGTGTGTGCATGTTTGTGTGTACCATTAAAGGAAAGCAGGCTGAATGCTGAGGCGAATACACAGCATCTGAACATGATCATGTATTTGGGCGAATATATTACATGTGTTGTGGAAAACCGAGTTACTCCAGAAGGTCTCAGGAAAACCAACCTTGTTTTTAGCTCGCATTTATGAATTCATCTAACTGGATTTGACAAGGTTTCATAAAAACACGCCTCGCAGAATGTGCACGTTTATTGCTTGTGTGCATCGGCACAGGGAGCACACATGCAGTGCACAGTTGGAGTAACATGTTGTAAATTAGAAGTGTGATTCCCTGTTTAGATCTCCTGTGTCTGGAATCATTGCAATGAGATATTAATAAATAATTATCATCTGTGTGGAAGAGCTATGAAAATACAGAGACAGCTGAGCTGGAAAGTTGTTTAGGTACTAACGACTAAAGAGAGATTCATTTGGGAACTATTGGAATTTTGAGAATTAAAATTTAGATGTAATTGTTAAATAAACCGCATTTTCATACACTTAGAATGCAGTTTGCATACTGTCACGGTTCACAGATCATGATTTACCATCTCTTTGATGGCAATTTTTTCCATGCAACCCATGAAAAAAAACAAAAACCAAGGTTCAAAAAAATATTTATTCTTTCACTCGACAGTTAGCAAAGATCATCACAGGATGGACGACGCCAACGGTTTTCCGATTCATCCGCTGCCGTGTAGGATGGCTGCTGGTGTGCGAAGGCCACTGATTGTTTGAGATACTGAGCACGGAGAGCTCTCCTCCTCTGCTTGACTTGAGTGATAGATTACAGATGATGTGCTCTACAAAGCAACCTCACGTAAACGCCCACCTCCCCAACTGACCATGAACATAGACACTCACACTCATCCACTCATCCAAACACACACACATACACACACACAAAGCTGTATGCTCCTATACTTTCTGCGTGTCTTCCTATTAACAGTGTCTCCAGGCCAGTGACCTCCCTGCCTGCGTGAATCATCATTCAAATAAGGCTGGGCACATATATAGGGAGGTGGCGTCGCCCATTGTCCCTGTCCTCATGAATCTCGCTGGACTAAACACGTTAAAGCGTCAGTTGTTGACCCTGGGGGGAGAAACACACTGTGGGGAGTGGGAATACCATTTCATGCGTTCGTGGTCAGTGGGGTATGAACAACCAAATGCAGCAGTTTCACCTTCACCAGGCCTGTCACACAGTGTGGCAACTGAGCCGCGCCGCTTACATTTCCAATCAATAGGAATAGTGCAGGTGGTAATGATTTCAGCGCCCTCTGGTTGGAGTGCACGTGTCTTTTTTGGTCATCTATACAAATCCATTCACCTTATTGATGAGCCTCATGTAGGTACTGTTTACACATCCCCAGTGGGCCGCTGTTTCTCAAGTGCTAATGTGTTCCTCTTGTTGTCGATATTGCTTCAACAAACAGTCTCTTGTTAAGGAGGGAATGCACTAAAAGAGAGTGCATGCAGCTGGGAAAATTCATCAGAAGTGTGAGAGATGGAAAGCTGAGAGGAAAGCTGAGGGTATAAGTTGGATCTATAAAAAACAAATATGACATAGCATGCACATTATTGATTTTTTTTGTTTATACCAGTGGGCTAAATGGACACAATTACACATATATATTCTCGGTTCTGTCATAGTTGTCAAGCTTATCACTGCAAGATTTAAACGCTTACATTTTGAAAGAAGTTTTGTTCACTCCTTTCATATTGAGCCGAGATGAAATGTCAGTAGGCATTTTTCTTTCTGCTTTCTTCTTCCCAGTCTGTTTCCTTACAAAATAAATCTGTCTAGTCGTCTGTGTTTACATTCAAGCCAACATTCAAACCAAAGTTAGTCCACTGAATGAAATGGAAAATAAACCAAATTCTTTTTAAGATTATGCCTTCAGTTGGGCAGCCAGGTGAAAGGATACAGAAACTGAGCAAAAGGAAAAAAGGTAAAATGGAACGGTTGTCCTTGGATCAGTGCAAAGTTCATAGAAAAGAGAGAAAGTATGGGAAGCACGTGGGCTTTTATTTGTGACTGAATTACCAAGGTTAGCTGTGGGCAAATGTGCGTTTGTTAAGGTCGTTGTTTGCATGGCCTCTTGCATTCACGGTGCAGCATACTTCAATAAGACATCATATAAATGACCTGAGGCATGCGTAGAGGCAGAATAACAGCTGAAAATCATCAATGTTTCTTCGTTGCTGCTTTTTGTTTTCTACACCTCAATTTTCATGGTTTTTCTTTTGCTTTTTCTGTTCTTGCTTGTTGTTCTCTTCTTTTTCTACATGTCATTTGAATGTTTTCTGTTTTTTCTCTCTTGACCAATCCAAGCTCTTCTTTTAGGTTGATCTTTTCTATTTTTTAAACCTTCCCTTTTTCTAGGAAACAAATAACTGAAGCTAATAAAGCTAAAGTCATAGTTCTCAATCCGTCTGCTAATGATGCACATTTCAATCGAGCACATTTTGTAAATAAGCTTTGTCTACATCCTCTATGATTACTATATATACAGTGGATTACGAAACCACTCATAACAAATGTAATGCATACTTGTAAGAACACGCACTGTTTACTGATGCATTACATAACCACTCATACTGTATTATGACTATGAACTATTGTTGATATTTTTCACTAGTTATAACCACAGTTGGCTAATGATGGATACCACTTGTATCACCCCTTGTAGTGTAATTAGACTTGCTATGCTGCTAAGCAACAAATATTAGAAGTGCATGTAATATCCATCCCAGTGCGTGACAAATAAATGGGCACTAAAATCATCTTTGTGTCTCCCGTAGAAACTGTGCTAATATTTCAGCATATAGTACATCAAGTAAGCAAAGGCACCATCCATTATCCTACATGTAAATGTTAGAATAACGGACTCAAAGGCTCTGAACCTCACAGACTTATTTAGAGGATTGATAAAAAGGTCTTTAGACCCTTTTTTACTAACAGGTCTCTTTTCTTCTGACCTCTCATGTAGGCTAATTTGTTGATACAATAAATGAGATAACCTTCAGCCAGACAGCTGAGGGGTTTTGCATTATTGATTAATGTGACGGATGTCATTAATGATAACAATTGAGATTTCTGATGTTATAAATCTACTGATCAGTGAATTAAACAACTCTGAATCACTTAAAAGATTATTCTCATACCTGCTAGTTGCCTTCAACATATTCACACAGTGTATGTTAGAGTTAAAATATGCACATCACATATATGGACACGGCTAATTTTGGTGCAAACAACATATAATAACAGATAATAGCAAACTGTATACTGTCAGTTGCCTTTGTAGCTTATGGTTTAAGTGTTGGTTTGTTCTTTACATACAATAAACCAACAAAATTGAACGTTTTCATTGTTGTGATGATGTTTAATGATCTACATGGGCTACGAGAAAAACAAGTGAAATACATAGTACATGAAATGGCAAGAAATAGAGTCTGTAAGTCTGTATTCTAATATCAACTCACTCCGCAGCACACAGTAGTGGAGATGTCATGTGATGTATAGTATAGACTGAGCCTTTGTCAAAATGAAATAGTATCCTCACAACAGTGTACCACCTCTCTCCCACTCTCTTTTTGTACATGAAATGTGTGTGTGTGTGTGTGTGTGTGTGTGTGTGTGTGCGTGTGCTGCGTGTATCTTGCTGTCTTTCTGTCATCGTCTGGCTGTGTGGTTTGTTTGTTTGTATGTCTGTCTGTGTGTGTGTGTGTGTGTGTGTGTGTGTGTGTGTCCCTACTTGCCTACTTGTGTGTCCTGTGATGTCTTGTTTGTCTGTGTGTCCAGTGAGGGGAAGATGGTTGTTCTGTCTCTAGCAATCGGGCTGGCTGAACAAGATGACTTTGCCAACCTCCCAGACCTACAAGAAGCACCAGCAAGCAAAGAAAACGAAACCACACCAGAAAAGAGGTAATTTGAAAGAGTGAAAGTGTTTGTTAGGCACAAAAAAAAAGAGTTGCAGAGGTAGTTGTCTGTCATAAAGGGGTGAGGAGGTATTTAATGATGTAATGATGTGTATTTAAAGTGCTGCAGTACCATTTATAGCTGTTCATGTTTCACACTTCAAGACTGCATAACTCATTGCTGCTTAAAATGACACCTTAAAAGCAAATACTTTCTATTCTATAGTAAATGTAATGTAAAAAATATATAATTTTGTATTTAGCTGCCTCTAGTGATGAATCCTTATTGTCTAAGGTCAGTATTTTTTGAAAATTTAGAAGAAGTGACTGCTTTTTTTCCATAGATATTTAAAAATGTTTTGTTTACATCAATATCAAAATGTCTTGATACTGTTGTATTAGTTGGTTTTTCTTGTAATTGTGACTTCAAGCATTGAACTCAGGTTTGCTTCTGTTTACTTTTTCCTTTTTTCCGTTATGTTCAACTTTCTTTATGTTTTCCAAAATTTTTATTTTGCATATAACTGCACTCCAACTTCACATTTTGAGTCCTCTTGGCGCTTTTTTCACACATCATTCATCCGGATCTTTGTTAGTGTGCTTGTCTGCGGCTCTTTACGGTGCGTTTGATCTGTGAGTCGTGGGCACAGGAGAAGGGCAACCTCATTACGTAGAAGTAGGGTTCATCACATGAAACGCTCGCCTAAAAATATGCTAACCTCTCATCTACTAGTGATTTCACAGCAGCTGTCAGACTAACATGTTCCCTCAGCCGACAGTGTGAACAAAGGACTGAGCAGGTTGCCCCTGTTATCACATCACAGTGTTTGAGGGATAAAGTGCTTAAACCACTGTTTTGACACTAGTAGGCTGAGCATAAACCTGGGTGTAGTCTCGCATAACCCTACGTTGATTTTGTTAGCGAGAAGAAGTGCTGCTTTAGAATTTCATTATATTTCTTAAAAAGCACAAAGTTTTCCTGAAACCTCTCAGCAGTGCATCCAAGTGTGCTGCTCGAACTAGGTCAGCTGTGCATTTTCTGACTGTTTCGGAGGAATGACGATATCTCTGTTAAGATGTATGTGTCTACGCTGCCCGTTTTTATGCCTCTAAAAATATAGCCTAAAAATATTTAAGGGTCAGTCAGAGGATGAGGACCAGCTTTGCCGCTTGCTCCCCCATCATCCTCCCTCCCTCCCACTGTCTGGAGGTCTGTCAAGCACCTAACTCTAATCACAGCCAGCCAGCAAGCCTCTACCCCGAGGGGTCACGTGGGCCAAGTCGTCTAGTGTCCTTCCACAACTAATAACAGCTCTCCATCATCATCTCTGTCCGTCTCTCTCATCTCTCTGTCTCTGTAGTTACCCCGTAAGCTCCCTGTGGCCGTCTGCTGGCTTGCTCCCGGCCGTTTTCATGGAGCCCAGTAGACTGAGCACGATGGAACAGGATGATCCCGCCAAGAATATATGTGACAAGACAAGACACTGTCAGACAGTGAAAGAGAGACAGGAAGAGAGGGAAACCTTTGCTCTCAGCTTTCTAGAGAAATATGGCACAAGATAAAAATAGACGTTCCCATAGAGATTTGAGATTCTGTTGGTTTATTAATGAAATCAAATGCAGCTCTGAGCACAAATATCTACAAAACACCAAATCTGATGATAGAAAATAATAAGATTAAAGCAAATGCTCTGTGTCAGGTCAAATCTATATATGTTCAGACAGACAAAGACAATAAATAAGCAAGTGGCACCCTGTTATGACTCACCAGCTTTTAGATATTTAGACATTTATGATTAATGTGTTTTTAAGAAATCTATTAGTAGTCAATAATCTATGGCACATCTGCGAGGGCAGGGGTTCCCAAGCAAGGGGTCTGGATCCCTCCAAGGGTCACAAGATTTTATTGAACGGCAAAAAAGAAAAAACAAGTCTCTGGGACCCAGCGAGAATTTTTGCTGATCTTAGCTCTTTTCTTGTGAAATACGAAATAGTTCTCTTCAGGCAATCCTGTCTCCTAGAAATTATGTTTATATACAACTAACTTGCAACCACAAATATGGTTTGAGGGAAACATGATGCTGCCCAGGTTACACGAACGTATCAGTAAAATGTTCACTGACAATGTATTATTTATGTATTAAACATTGTTTTTTTTGCCAAAATAGGAGATCATGCAATATAATATGTTATATTGTATTGCATATTGTTTCTGCACTCACAAAACTTAGTTAAGGTTAGGGAAAGATCATGGTCTTGGTTTAATACAGGAAAAAAGTCTGCGGTGCACGAGACGAGTTAATTAACATTAACCAAAACCACAATCTTTCCCTAACCGTCCCTAACTGATGTGCTGTTGTTGTCTAAATCTAACACAGGATGAGAATGTAGCCAACTTAATTGGGAAAACAAATTAGTTGCACATAAACAAGGTTGCTTCAGGCCTCTAAAAATTACCTAAATGAAACAATCTGAGTAGCGAAAATCACTCTTTAGTCGAACTATTTACACCTTTTAGACGCACGCATCCTGTAACGAGGGGGCACAAGTAAGCTTTGCATTATTTGAGGAGAGTCACAAGCCAAAAAAGGTTGTGAACCGCTGTGCTAGGGAATTTGTAGTCATAATTACCTCATAAAACAGAGCACTTGTCTTGTTCAAAGGAAAATGCGCTTGCATAAATCGAGAGATGTATGCCTTGTTTGTTTTTATTGCAGGTTTGTGAATCAGTAGTGATATACAGGCAGATAGAGGTGTGCACTCTGAGAACTGCTCATCAAAGCCTGCAACATAACACTGAGATATGATCTATTTTTACCTCTCGTCACTCGTTTTAAAACCTAAAATACTTGCAGAACAGCCTTTTTTTGTCAGTGGTGCACAGAGGTGAGTGCGATGTGACAGTAAAATCACCCCCTGAACAAATTTACACAGTTCATTATCACCCATTCGTCGTTTTATGTGAAAAGTTTAATGTTAATCTCTGATTAGGGATGCAGCAGCAGCAATAGCTGTTGCCTACAAAAGCAGTCTAGTACTTATTACATGTTAGAGATAAGACCATGCAGCTGTGATTACAGTTAATTATATTATTGTCAAAGGACACATTTTCTCTCTAGCTGATCTGTTATCTATAGACAAAGCCAGTGTTTTTCTCACTCTGTGTTAAGTGAAAGGTCCTCTTATCTCGTATGTGGAGCTTCTTGTTATGTAAGTCAGTTTGGGTCACTGTGGTAGACCGGCCAAAGCCCTGCGGTGGACTGGACATAATCACCCACCTACGATTACTATGATGGAAGCTCGGATGCTTTTTGTGTTATTATCATCTCAGAAAGCTGATGTTGCATGGCAGAGCTGCATCTTAATGAGCTCGGAAGTTCGCCACACACAGAGACGCAACAGGGAAATAAATATGAATAAACCCAAAAGAGCTTACCGGCCCTCTGAACGTTGAGTTTGTAAAAGCTGTAAAATGTGCAGCAGTCCCTGAAATGGAGCATATCAAAACTGTTTCCATTCAAAACAAGCCAAGAATGTATTGTGTCTGCACAGACTGCAAATGATGGGATGTTCAAGTAGCAGACTGTGGGCCGATCTGAACGTGTGGTCTCAAATATAAACCCTCTGTCACACTTTTTGCTCTCACAGTTAATAATCTCATCATTGTAATTCAGTGACATTGAGGTATTTATTGTATTTTCAACTCTGTTGCTGTGTGACTGACCATTTACAACCTTAAAATGAGCAACATGCACCAGTGTTACCACAAAAACATGTACGATTTAGAGGCTGGGAGCTCCCGTGAAAAGAGAGAGAGAGACCACACAGACGTGTTTGTAAAATTGCGACAAGGAATAAGTGAGGACTCAATTTCCAAAGTATGAACAGTCAGAATGAAAACAAAGCTTTGTATACCTGTTTACAGACAAGAGCGTATATGAAGAATAAGTGAGAAGGATAAATATTAAAACCTGGCTCTCACACACTGTCAACAAAATTTGTTAAATAGCTACATTTTGGTAAAACAATCTTTTTCAGGCATTTTCACAACATTTCATGTTTGATGATGCTGTTGTATTTTTAATATCTTGTACCTATTTTACATATTACATTAGAGATTAATACCTTTATCTTTTTGTGTGTATATTCTGTATGTGCTTGTTGCCACGTGCTAAATGAAATGCTGTTTTTGTGTCTTTCGGCTTATTGTTTTGGTTTTATAGCCTGCAACTTTACTGTTTTAGTTCAGTCTCACCACTCTCACCTGCGTCATTTCAGCTTTTTCAGATAAAAAGCTCTGATGAACTCACTGTATGCTGCCTGACCAGCAACAGACCGCAGACAGACAAAGTTAGCGACTAACTGGTGAACATAGTGGAGCATTTAGCAGCAGCCTCCTCCGATTCTTGCTGGATTTCTTCCATGGTGGTGAACCTTCTCCCTTTCAGTCCCAATTTTAGTTTCACCAAGCTGTAGGTATACGCTACCCAGCGGCAAATCCGACAATTTTTTATATTTTTTCCAAAAGTCTGCAGGAAAATATCTTAAATTGTCATTTGGAGATGAAAATATAAATTTAATGTCCAACAGTAAATAACATTTGGTGGTTGCTGTTATAAAAGCTGTTGTAAACATACCTTGGGTATGTACACTGTTGGTATGGATGGACTCAGTGGGAATCAAAGTTCCAATCTTGGCAGGAGTAATGTCGTACTGTACCAGCTGAGTTGCACAACACCAAACTGTACAGTATTAATCAAGCGGGAAGTTGTTGCCACCCTTTTATCAGTTGGCATATCCGACTCTTTGAATTGTGTGTCTGAGCCAGCAATCACAGTGAGTCAAGCCTCCTAATGACTCTCCAGGCCAGCCGCTGGTCCCAATGGCAGCCTCTGGAGCCGGCAGTGGCCCGGGAGGAAAGATGATTGGGAAGAAAAAGCGATGTAGGTCAGCACAAACGAGGCATCTTTTTAAAAAACCTGTCAGATCTAAGTTTGGAGCTCATTCACCATTTCCCATTTCCCATGAAAGGAAAGCGAGGGGGACGTCACAGCGAGGATGACAGTGAGAAATGGAAGGAAAAAAAAAAACTGCGTTCTCGAAATCATTAAAACAATTCTATCGACTTTTATTTTTAATGTTGAACGTCCTTCTTTATACTCTGATCATGAAAACAGCAACTCCCAAGTGGGTATAAAAGAATCTCGAGAACAGCCGAAGTCTATTCAGAGCATCACGCCAGTCAAACCCTGTAGATGGCTCCATTAGTTGTATTAGCTCGCGTGTTGAGGAGGGGGGCGGTGGCCGAGTGATTTCTCCCTGTTGGTGGGGAGCGCTGAGTGGGCTGACATTGGAGCCTGGGCCTCATCCATCATGGGACATGGGACATATATTGTGTTTCATGGTCTCCCAGGGCTAGAGTATGATCAGCAAGACCTATATACAGTATGTTTATGGAGACACACTTTTCATCCAGGCCATGCTGGTAAACCTCATCCCTCATGTTCTCACCCATCCATCCACTATCCCTCCCTCACCCTACACTTCCCCTTCCTCTCTACCCTCTGAACTCCTCATTATGTTTCTCAATAAGAATTTTTTCTCCTCATCTCTCCTTCATTCCCTCTCCACCTCCTCCCTGAATCTCTCCACGCTTTATTTAAAAGCATCTTTTGAACCGTTTTGTCTTGTTTTTTTTTTTTTTGTTGTTGTTGTTGTGCCAGTCAGTCTCCTTCTCTCTCTCCTTTTCTGTTCCAGTATCTCCTTATTCACATAATCCACCCTTTCCTGAGGGTGTTGACTGGCGTTGTGACAGGATGATGTCACAGCAGCGCTCCTCTGTCAGTGTAGATGACTGTCAGCTTGGCCAGACTCTGATAAATCTGCTTCATTGCTGAACATCGGAAAATGGAATGAGATTCCCCTGTGGACAGTTTTCATGCATTAATATATATAGTATGTGTGCAAACACACGCATGCTTGCACAAGCTATTTGTAACATCACATTTAAACACCCATACTACTATAGGAGCAAGGGTTAATATCTGAGGTTTGGCTGCAAATCTCAGCTCTTTTGCTTGTTTAATTCACCTAAATGATAAGGAAGTCATTATTTCATTCTGTTTTTCCACATGAAGCCAGCTATGAAAGTAAATGCAAAAATCTCACTTTACAACTTATCTCGTATCCTACGGCAAATTAACTTAATTATTTTGGCATGACTTCTCAAGAATAATAACTGAAAGTGATAGAGGGTAAAATACCAACATAAATACCTTTTTCTAATAAACTCTGTAATCTTCTTTTGATTATAGGCCTAGTTCATCTTTAGGTGATCGGTAGTCTATACTCAGTGGACTATACAAAGAATGCACCATTACAAATTAAAAAGCAACAAATCCTCTCATTGCAGTGCAAATAGCATATAATATTAGCACATAACTTTAATACCATATTATATTTAGGTGAGCTAACATGAAACATAAATGCACGGAAGTAGTTTTATGTAGTGAGGTGCATCAAATGGATAATGAAATGATAAATTCCACTGAATTTTCCCTTGTCAGGCATTTGATTTAGTCTGTTCCTGTCAGCTTTTACCCATCAGACTTGGTAGATGTAGAAAACAGACACTACATCTGCTTCATGAAATGTGCTTATAGATACTTACTGTACAGTAAGGGACAATTCTAAGCAAACAGATGGCAGCGAGATGCTCCTGCACAACAGACATCCTATTAATTTCCTGTCTCACAGCTATAGGAGGAGCCATGCAGGAGTACAATATGGTCACTATGAGCCAAGGTTGGGCTGTGATACATGTGTGTGAAATGACATGAACACGGTGATTCAGACTCTTTTTGTACATGAAATCTGGATTGCACATGTTGCTTTTCTGCTTTCTGCTTTTAGTTTTTATAACCCATTCTCTTTTCCTGTATTTACTGACATGATATTACTTTTTTGTAGCTGGATAAATGGTTCTATTAATTTTTTCAGCCTTTCTTAATCAATGCAGAATTGACTCTTTCCAACAGACAATACACATGTGACATAGAAGGAGATAAAATGTCTCTGCTGTGCCCCCTGGGATGTAGCAACCAGCTTTGTCCAATTACACAGAGGGTGGCTTACAACTTGGTCGTAGATTGAGGCCAAGAGGTCAAAAGTCAGGGTTTTGAGTTTCAACGCGTCAGATCGAAGTGGTCATTCTCCAGGGATGTTGCCCCTCGACCTCCAGAAACATCGCTCATGTGTTTGTGCGTGCCCTTTTGTGTTGCTTTATAGACTTACTGGTAGGACATTTGCATTTCCCGACCATTGAAAAAGTGAAGTACGTAGTGAGAAAAGAGCTTGTTTTAGTCTACTGATCAAGACTGTTTCTCCATCAGCAGTGCAGCCATGATGGGGGAAGGAGGTAACTCCACACTGGAGATGTCATTTCTGTCTTTGCCTGTTGTTTTAAGTATCATGGCTGGAGGATATTCTGCACTGTTTTTTGGCATTTGAATCAGCCTTTTGCAGCATGAGCTCACACATACCCAGAAGAAAGGCTGTGGCGCTTTCTCGGGGGTCAGAGGCGGTTGGAGTGTAGGTATGAGGAAAGTCAAAGAGTGTCTTTCAAAGGCTTTCTAAATGTTTGGTCCCTTTGCTCTGTGGGCTCTTTGCTATTTACAATATGCCCCTCTCTGTGGAACTTCCTTGGATCTTACTGCCCTCTTTTGAAGGCTCCTGTTACCATGGTTACTCCAACCCCCTGTAAAATACATGATGGTAGTGAGTACAACCTTAAGTGGGAGCGCACATTTCAGTAGTCATGGTTACAACAACCTCGAAAGGATGAATTATGTAACTGGTGTGTTTTAGACAAGATAGTCACTAGCAGGCAGAAAGGGGGCAACACACAGCTACAGATATTTTCCTTCTATTTGGGCAAATTCCAAAGTTTATTCCACCTGTGCAGCAATTTTTTTACTACCAAAATATTGCAAAATTGTTGAGTTTATGTCTAGTTTGGTAATTAAATCAAAATAACTGCAGTGAGATTAATTCAGATGTGTTTGGTGAGAATTAATTGAATGAAAAGAGAACAGTTGTCCCTGATGTTATGGAGGAATATTTTTGCAACAACGTCCCATCTTTTCTTTATTTCTGAGGACAAATGTCTGGTTGAGATATTATGCAGCACCAGTGTCCTGCTGCAGCCTACGTGTGTGTGTGTGAGCACAGGTGTGTGTGTATTTAACAGTGAGTAAATATGTATATTCACACGCATGGATGAACTCACTTCACCACCACACCCAGTTGCTCCTTGTCCCCCAGGCTGTTGCTGTGAATCAGGGATGCTCCGTGCAGCAGCAGGTTTTTATCTGCCTTTCACGTCACCGTACATTAATCTGTGATGACTATGACAAGCAGACGCCACAGCTGAACTTCTTTAATATGAACCCTTCGGAAATGCAGGTTGTGACAAAAACAAGCGTGTTAATATGTTGAATGTATTTGTGGTTAAAAAAAAAAAAAAAAGCCAAAGGACCATCTCATGTCCTAATCATTTTGGTAAATTTTAATTAGGCACAGCTGTTACTAATAACATTAACTATGGCTCTGTTTCTTTTCATGTGTCCCAGTAAGCCATGACAGTCTGACAGCGAGCCAGCAGGCACAATAACAGGACTGAAAGACTGACAAAACTGTCTTTGGCATCGTCAGCGAATGTATGATATAATCAATAGGAAAACCTTTGCACCTGTATATCTACAAGAAGCCTCACAAGTTAGCAAAAATAAGAAAGTAAAAAAGGCGCTTAAAAAAAAAAATTTTAATTAAAAAAACATTTTGGGTAAACAAATGCAGTGAACTCATTTACCTCTTTTAAAATGACACATGAATTTTATCACTGTTAGATGCAATAAGTAGGACATATTTTCACATTACTATAGATATTTGTTGGTTATTTTTGGTTACATTCTCTGTCAGTTAAATGTATGAGTTCATACTAGTCGACTAAACTAGTCAATAAAATATACACATGTTGTAAATAGAAAGTGGCAGTGTAATCAATGCAGTGTTTTAGTTGATAAATAAGGTCATCAACAGTGAAGTGAGAGTATTACTCTGCTTTGCTTCCTGATAATAAAACCTCACTCATGCTTTCATTTGATACTTTTTGACACGTCATCCTAGTTAGACCTGGCCTGTTTGGATGCATGTCATCTTCTCTCTGACACGCTTCTTTTCACTCAGTTCATCTCTCTTTATCCTGTGTTTACTTGTCCATTCAACTCCTCATTTTTTTGTCTCATGTTAGTTAGACAGAAAATATTGGAAGTATTTGCTCTGTCAATTAATCGTCTAACCAACTTTTTTCCACTTGTTACTTTTACTGGAGCAACTGACAGCGCTTGACTTAATGCTGCGACACATTCATGCAGATATTACAAAAACAGTCAGACTTTCTGGTTGGCTCAGTGCTCCATTAGACTAAAGAAGACAGAGCAGCGGATTTGTTTAGAAAAAGACGTGTAATATATGCAGGCCCACATTAACCACAACACTTCTATATGCACTGTGTTGCACGTGCCCTGCTTGGCTAAGATGATTTATGGAAGTGTAGCACAGTATGAAATGCAGATCTCCACTGTAAATAATGAAGAAAATGCCTGGCTGTGTTTATGTAAGGTTGATTGTTCAAGATTCATGTGGACTCTGTCTTGTGTGGTGGGTGTTGATTTAGTAGGGTTCAGTGGGCTGTCATTGAGCTTACCACTCCTACAAGTAAGCATTTATAGACTCTTTTGGTAGAGACACGGTTGACAGGCATATATTATGTGCTCAGTAGCCAAAGTGGCAAACACTTCTTAAGATTCATCCCTGCAGCTGAGCTGCAACTGAACGGTTTTGTAGGGAAATAGGTTATTTAAAGTTTCAGCATTTGTTCAGAATTCACTGTTAGAGGGCTACATTTGGAGCAATTTATCCTCATAGCTCACAAGAAAATTAAATTTTTAAAGATTGCCTCTAGACTGTTTTAAGAATTAAAAGTACTCTGCTTGGAAAATAAATTGCATCGGATAATGTTTTTTCCACATAAAAAAAATTACCTTCTTAAAAATCCTTTAAAAAGTTTAACTGCCGGATACAATATCTCTCCTACTCCTAAAGTCCATTCTCAGTGTATGTGCACTGATGGTTTCAAGTTTCCACATCACACTTGTGTAAGTTGTATACTGAACTGTGATTGGTGCCAATCTAGTTGTGATG
The DNA here is from genome assembly GCA_038419695.1 of Scomberomorus guttatus. Taxonomy (NCBI): domain Eukaryota; kingdom Metazoa; phylum Chordata; class Actinopteri; order Scombriformes; family Scombridae; genus Scomberomorus; species Scomberomorus guttatus. The sequence continues at coordinate 23,671,896 of CM076445.1, read as the reverse complement.
TCACAAAACATGCTTGTAGCTACAACTCAAACTTAGATTTTGTGAACGCAGAGAAACGTCTCACATTTTTGACTGGAGGGGGACCTGGAAAGTAAACAACCAATCAGGCATAACCATTGTGTAAAGGACAAAGTGAATTTAATAGATTTATGCACTAAGAGAGCTGCTGAGATTTTAGCATGTACCAAAAACCAGCAGTTTTCAAACCAGTCCGTAATGAAAACAAGCAGGATTACAAGCAGGTTTGCACATTGTCTGCACATTGGTTTTCATTTTGTAGCAAATAAATGCAAAATACTGGCTGGATAGGGGTGTAGGGGAGAGTCCCCTCGTGTTTCGTATGCAGACGGTACAAACCCTCAGACAGACAGGACCAGCTCTTTCTTCAACCCCCCAGGAATGCTGGCCAACAAGACATCAGTGAGATTTACAGCATCCTGCAAACAGCAACGATCGCAATAAGAAGACCCCTTTTCTCCTACATGTCCACTAAACCAGACCACTGACCCAAACCACCTTTGACACTTCAAGATCTCCAAGAGCCAGCGACATGGAAAGACCAATTCACACCCCAGTATGAGCTGTTAGCAAAACTTGGATAAACATTCCCACCATTGGCTATCATAACTCACCTCTAAGAGCCATCACCCACAGAGACTAGCTGGCATCAACTTTAATCCCACTGTGAACTCAATAAAAGGACTCAAATAACCAACCAAGGAACTGACCACTGGGCAAACCAGCATAAGAGCATGAACTCTAAAATGTAGTTTCGATTTTGTCGAAGGACAATTAATTTGTATAAATATGTGTATAACAAAAGGTGTTTGCTTTTGTTAGACTTTTATTCCACTGCCTTTAAGATAGAAAGTGTACCACTAAGTGGTTCCATCATCTTTAATAACACTAACACATGTCTAGTACCACTCTTGCTTGTTTCAATCTCAAAACAATAAAGCTACTATCAAACATGCAAAATTAGAAATCATGCAATTAATTAAAAGTGTAACAGCATTCAGGAGTTCAGGATGCATCATCTGGGCGAGCAGACCGAAACTTTAAAATAATCTCGTATCTAAGAAACCATGATTTTTGCCCTTGTTCTTGCTTTTATCTTTGTCTTCTTGCTTTTTGCCATGCCGCTGGAATGTTTTTTGTGCGTCTAAAGATGTGATCTGGAACAATGGGAAGAAACCTCAAAATCAAGTGTCACGAGTTAAGGATCAAGATTAGGAGAGCATAAACCAGGAGCTCTCTTCCAGTGGAAACTTTCCAAATCTGGACCGGCCAACTTATTCATCATTTTGAGATCCAGACTCCAGCCTCTCAGTCCAGCACATTAAACTTCAAGAAGCCACCCCAGGGAGCAAGTATTTCTACAAAACCTTCATCAGCTTGCTTAAACCCTGGTGCTTTCATAATTTGTAACTTCAATTGGCAATTCAGAACTAAGCTGTTGTACCGTTGATTTGACTCTGCTTCTGAGGTAACAGTCATCTCATCTGTTTATCAGGCCTCTCATACCAACTACACTATAGATAACCCTGCATCTTTCATTTGAATCATTCACTAGCCATAGCTTGTACCAGTTTTCCCTTTTCCTCATGTGTCTTGTCTGTAAAATGTTGTAGTGTTTAGTACTTCTAGCTTTAGTATTATAAAGAAATATCCTCATTTATCACCAAGTCGTTGTCTTTGTGTATTCCTTTAAAGCAGAGATTAGAGGTCCCTATATCGAGAGTTCACAACTTCTGGTTATGAGACTGATTAATTTGATACTAAGTTCTCTTCAGTTGAAGAGTGGTGAGAGAGTGACGCCGCAAAAGATTTAATTTCTGAAAGTAGTGCACCCTACAGGGGGGAAATCAAAACTAAACCAGAACCTTTTAGGATACCAGCAAGATGGAACATTTTGACTCGTATTAAATTATAAAGTAATTATCTTGTTTCTGTTGACAGGGGAAGGGTGGAGATCAGATCATCTGGTTATGATGGTTTATTAGACATTCTCCGTATCTATTCAAGTCTTCAATTTCTACCCAGAAAAGTGAATCTCTCTGAGATTATTTTAGCAAAGAACATTTGGAAATACTGTAATCTGTCTATTTCTCCACTCTGGTGTACAGTATCTAACACATTATATTGTTGCACTCTTAATTTAGCTGGGATTAAGATGATCTTAGTCCCATAAATCTATGAGCTAAAATCATCTTAGCCTTGATGCTTTTGGTTTTTGCTCAGGCTTATAACTGACAGCACAAGCACAGTAAGATAAACAAAAGTGCTGCAAAGTATTAATATATGTAATTCTTCCCACAAAAACGAAACAGAATCATCACAATAATTAAATTCACAGCCCCATACAATAATATATAGAGTATATAAGAAACTTAACTCAATTATTTATCGTCAAGTGATCTAAAATGTACTGCTGTGCGTTATAAAAGGATCATTTGTAATGTAAGGTGTATACAGCTAAAATAAGGAAAACAGTGAGTACAGATTACCACAGTGCAGGTGGGAGTCAAGCCAGTGGCACAGTGAGACTGCCAGGTGTTATTTGTGTGACTGCCATGTGTTATGTGATTATTTCAAGATAACACATTGTTCCCTGATGTGTGAGGGGTTGATATTTGAGACTGTAATTGAAATGTTGGAGAAATGATGCGGTTACGTTTCAGATGTGTTTTATAAGCAGATACATGCAGCAGTAAGATGTATTTGGCAAGTCGTTGAAACAGAAGCCATTACATTTTGAATTCACTCTGTGCCGCATTGTTGGTGCTCTGACCCGCAGATCACAGGAAATAAATGCGGAGTGACAAATCAATTCTTTCTCTTCTACACTGTATCCCTTTCTCCTCCTCTCTGTGTTGTCTCTTGTTCACTCTCACTCTCCCTTTACTTGTCTCTTTGCTGTACAACCCCTGTCCCTCTCCAGCCTCCTTCTATTTTGCTTGCCCATATAACATCAGTTTGCTTCCTTTCTCTGCTTTAGAGCATCTCACTCTTTACCCAAAAACATCCGGTCTGTTTCATTTTTTTTTTTTTATCCCGCCTCCCTTCTCTCCTCGATTTTTCTCTCAGCTAATGTGTGTGTTATTGTGTGTGTTTGGCGATGTCTTGGTCTCACATTAATTTGAGTCAGTAACCTCACTTTGTTCATTCGATTAATCCGCAGAGTCTTAACAAACACAAATCCTCTCCTTCACTCCTTCTCATCCTCTGTGCACAGATAAGTCTTCAACTTTATCTTTCCTTCTCGGATCATCTTTCCCACAATGCCTTCTTCTAATATAATTTCTTCTGCTACCTTTGTGTTTTACAGCTCACCTGCTCACTTGCTCACTCTCTTTCCGTCTCTCTGACTCTCTTTGCTTTTTCTCCTTGGGCTTTCTATCACACAGCGATAAGTGCTCATTAGTCTTATTTGTCAATCCGCCTAAACTGGTATCAGATCTTTGCATAGTGCCCATTTACCAAATTGTTACATAATATGAGCTAGGAGCAGTTTTTACCCTTGGGTAATTTTAGTATTTTGTTTTTCTCTTTTTCTTTCAAAGATAATCAGTCAGGTGTAGTTGTTGTAAATTCTCTCATGCTGTCTAAATGGCGGCCCCTGGTGGACAGAATACTCACTACAATTGAACCCAATCCTTCCCCTGCTTGATGGCCAATTTCAGACAGGTGTGCCTCAAGCCACTACATAAGGCCTTCACTCAGAACTGCAGATGTCTCTGCTCTCCATCCAACCTCCCTGCGAATGTAAGCATGTTATGTTTATCTGTATTTATTTGCATTTCCTTTTAGTCTGATGTAATTTTTTGAGATAATTATTAATTGCAATTCAATCCAGCTGGTAATTGTTTGATTAGTTGATTAGTATTTAGTTTGTATTATTTATTTTGGATTATGTATTGTTTGCACTGCAGAAACCATGGTTTTTGGATGGACACATGGATAAAGAGTCTTTGTCAAACATGGTGGAATCACTGAAGAAAATGAAATGGAGGAAACTAATGAAATGGAACTCATCAAAGCAGAACGGAGAAGTTTGAGAAACATGGCAGGAAAAGACAAGAACTGTTGCTCATGGGGCAGAGCACGGATCAACCCCAAATTCAAGATGATCCACAACTTGAGGCACAAGAGGGAGCACCTTCACGTGATCATCACTTTCCCAGCAGTCTCTAAAAGATGCAAAAGATGCTGATTCTGTTCTTCAGTCTTCTGCTTTTATTTAAAGAACACTGATTCACGAACCACTGAAACTTAATGATGACCAAGAGGGGCTGAGGGTGTTGGGCCAACTGGAGGAAGACATGAATGAGCCCATGTACCAGAAAGTGCCTCTTCCCTCTAATGAACCTGACAATGTTTCTGATTCTCTCTTCATGGAATAAACACAAAGCATAATGTGCATGCGGAAGCTCAACATGACAGAATAAGGCCTCATACACATCTTGTGTGAACATCCACACCTCACCTGAACATGCATCAGAACCTGTGGTCAGGCCTTAAACCAGGCTGAGAGATGTTCGGCAACTTACACCCCTGAATAAGCATATCGATTCAGCAGAGGAGAACTTTACTGCTTACAAGCTCTAACGTTCCTCTCAGTACTGTCAAGATTCCTGTAGCTTCTTCACTTCAATCCGCACAATCATATAAGCCTCCTCCCACCTTTCAAGGCTTGAACACAACCCACTTGACAGCCTGGATACGTTCCTAAGCGTACCACTCATGTTCTCTCTCATCAGCGTGTATCAGATAATACGCTCACCAATTCATGTGGTACATTCACGACCTATTCCATCCTCTTTAGACCCTGTTTGCTCATAGCCTCGTCTCTCATCCAACCAGAAAAGTCCTTAACCTTTTACTGCCCCCAGTAAGCTGAAGCTGGCACTCGACAATCTTCTCAACCCTTATGTTCAGCTGGCAGGTGTATTCCTCACTCTTTCGATGGAAAAAAATTTTGTTTTGACATCATATTCAGGGTACTTTGTAATCAGATGTCGCTTTAGCTTGGCTGGCTTCATTTGCTATCACATGAAGACACGTGACACATTTTTGGTCTTCCATCGCTGTTGTTAATAAAACCACACTCAATATTACTGATGTCATATTTTCTCAATTTAGCTAGTTTGGGCTTAGCTTCACTTGAACGACGGGGACTAACTCAAATATTTCTCCATGCTTGCCAACTAGCTAGCTGGCTAATAAGCCAAGCTAAGCAGCAGCAGGAATAGTTGGTTGTACCCTGAGTGAAGTGAGAGATTGACATGTGTCACAATCATATCAGTTTCTATTGGCCCAAAGCTAATGTGGTGGTGGTAATGGACACAGTTGGTTATGTACTGTAACCCCAGATTCTGAGTTTAGGTGTACTTGTTTTATTGCACAGCTTGGCACGCAAGTAATTTATAGCAAACTATTTTGCAGACTCCCTGGCTATGGACCCCACTTCGAGAACCACTGCCCTATTGTCCAACAACTTTGGTCGAAACAAAAAGATTGGGAAGACACCAACTTGCAGATCTTTGAGATGCCTGGGGGAAAAGTTGCCCAGTCTTCAGTCCGTTCCCATCCCCCGATGTTAAACTCAAGCAGATAGACCAATGTCATCACTCAAGATCTGCATGTCTTTTGTGATGCTTCTGCATGAGCTTACGGAGCGGTTGCTTATCTGCTCAATGAGGACGATGATGAATGCCACACTAGCTTTGTCATGGCCAGGTCCAGAGTTGCCCCTAAGAGGCAATTGTCCATGCCTAGAACTGTGTGGTCCTTTTTAGCTGGCGCTCAACTAGCCCAGCTCCTTCGCCACGCTACTTTGTGGACAGATTCCACCACCTTTCTTGAATGGCTGCAGTCTAAGTCCTGCCTCTTCAATATGTTAATGGGTGTAAGAGTGGCAGAAATTCAAGAGCTCACAGACCTTGAGGGGTACATCTCAGGTCTTTTTATTTGATATTTCCTTGATCCTTGCTTGAACCAGTAGTCATTCTGGTCCGCCTTTTTTTTTTTTTTTTTTTTTTTTTTTTTAAGGCCGTCTCAAAGCTCTTATTTCTGTTCCGAGGAGCCATGAGCGAGGATACACGAGAGCAGCCTTCACAGAAGTCTTTTACCGGCTGACACGCCCCTTACTGGAAAGCAGTTATTGATTGGATGCTGCAGCTGATCGGACTGATCTGATAAATCGCCACATAACTGTGGTTTCGTACTGGAGTGGAGACGGAAAACAGATTCAACTCAAGTGTTTCACTTCCAAGTTGTATTTTTTTTTTTTTTTTTTTTCCTGATTCACCATCTAGTTAAAAATCTTAATTGTAGGTCTGATCAAAAGAAGAATCATAAACAACTTTTTTCATTTATTAGGAAGATTTTTGTTTTCATGATCTGTTATTTCCCCCATTAACTTTTATTATGGATAAAATTTAAGGTAAGGAAGAGTCTGTCTGGAAGCAAAAAACGCATCTAGATTTTACATAATTTGTCATCCTTTCCATTCAGTCACGTGAGGCTGAAAATTCCTGACCTTTGGGTTTGTTGAGAATTGCATAATTCCCATTTTCCCTGAAACATCTAGCCTAATAACTTCCACTTCTCAAAAGACACCCTAACCAAATTCTGGGTTATTAAATAATTAATTCACAATCAGAATATCAAATAATATAAAGGCATTGTGCCAGTAGAAATGGTTCATGTGCTTCTGAGCAGGACACAGCATAAATACAGAATGCAGGTTTTTTTTTTTTTTTTTTTTCCCCCCAGGTACAGGTGTTTGTCAAACAGGTAACAGGCTACAGAGAGGAAAGAGCCACTCTGGCAGTGTGCACCTTTTTATTAGTGCTAGCACAGTGCAAATGTGTGCAGACAAAAACTCATCAAAACTCTCTACAGCTGTTAAAACCAACTGACAGCTGATTATGCTGTGATCAGCTGCCACCGTCATTAGAAATGGACGTCGTTTCACATAATGCATCAGAGGAAAGGACTTCTCATTTCTCTAAAAATATACTTGTTTCTCTCCACACATCCTCGGTAGGAGAGACTTAGACACAAGGAAAAGAGGCAAGTGAGGGAAAACATGAATGCAATTAGGAGACTTGAGATGTACCCCATTCCTGGTGTTACATGGATTCTTCCAATAACCCTGCTGATGACATTACCAGGGGAAAAAAACCCTTGCTGACCTATCCCACCCTAATCAATGAAGGAATGGGCCTGCTTTCCTTAAGCAACTGCATGACAGTTGGCCTGTGTGGCCTAGAGGCGAAGTCCAGCCAGACCCCACTGAACTCGGAGGTCTCGCTTTTTGCAGCCTGACAATCATTAAAACTCAGTCAGCAGTTACTCAGTCTCACTCAGTACTCCTTGTGAAAGACCTAGTACAAGTTACCAATGATGCCCTCAACATGCAAACCACTGAGTTCACTATAGAGATGCTGAGATCAGCCTGCTCAAACAATGTCAGAAGTTTTCCAAGGGAGCAGAAATCCTTGCGAAATAGCAAGCCTCTTCCTCTCAACAGCAAGCTCAGAGCTCTTGCCTCTGAAATTGATAAGCTGACAGGCCTCAAAAGTTTGTGGAAGGCTTCGGAACTTTCAAGTGTCTGAGATTCCTGTGCACCCTGTTGTGTTGGATCCTTCACACCCAGTCACCAAACTGCTCATTAAGGACTTTGATGAGTGACTTCTCCATACTGGCCCTGAGCATGTCTTTTCTGAAATCCATAGACACTACTGGATTCTTCATGGGAGGCAGGCAGTAAAATGCCATCAATCATCCTGCCCCGCCTGCTATCAGTGGTAAGCAAAACCTAAATTCCCCCCTTATGTCCGACCTTCCACCTGCCTGTCTTAGGCTATTAGGTCCTCCATTCCTTGCCACAGGAGTGCTTTGGACTGCTTCAGCACACTCATGGTCAAAATTGGATGGCATACTGAAAATCGCTGGGGTGTGATATTCAAATGCATGACCCCCAAGGCAGTGTGTCTTGAACTCCTCAACTGTATGGATTCTGATGCATTTCTTCTTGCTCTCAGGAGGTCCTGCCAAGGTAAACCTACGGTGCTGCATTCTGACAGGGGCACAAATTTCCATGGTGCTGAAAGAGAGCTTCAAGAAGCATTTCAGGCAATGGAACCAGAACTGCAGAAGAAACTCTGTGCCTACCAACTCACTTTTAAGTTCAGTCATCCAAGCTCACCTCATTTGAGGTATATGGGAGAGACTGATTCGATCAGTGAAGAATGAACTTCAAGTCGTAGTTGGTCACCAACCAGTGTCTGAGGACGTACTTAGCACTGTGCTGATAGGCTGAAGGAATCCTTAATTCCAAACCTTTGGGATATACCTCCTCAGATGTGGCTAACCTGGACCCAGTTACTCCCAACATGCTACTCAGGAGGTGGCGTGATTCCACATTACCTCACATAATTTACACTCCTGAGCCCATGGGGCGGCGCTGCTGGCACCAGAGCCAAATCCTAGCGGATTAGTTCTGGTCACAGTTCATTCGTGACTACCTTCCCACCTTGCAATCACAGAACAAATGGCTAACTACTACAGATAACCTGGAAAAGGACATAATAGTCCTTGTAATGGATCCTCAACTTCCCCGAGCTTAGTTACCATTGGCAAGATAGTAACATCCCAGTCTGGATGGGTGGGTCAGATCAGCAGATATCTTGATTCAGGACTGGACCTACACCACACCAATTGCATGTCTTATCCCCTTACCCTCACTGCCACCTTGACAGCATTAAAGGAATTCTGTTCCCAGTCACAGCAGCTGGACTCCTGTGGGGGCAGCTGTTGTGAATTCTTTCATGCTGTCTAAATGGCGGCCCCTGGTGGACAGAATACTCACTACAATTGAACCCAATGATTCCCCTGCTTAAGGGCCAGTTGCGGACAGGTGTGCTTCAGGCCACTATATAAGGCCCTCACTCAGACTTGCAGATCTCTCTGTTCTCTTTCCAACCTTCCTGCCATGTGCCAGCATGTTATGTTTATCTGTATTTATTTGCATTTCCTTTTAGTCTGTTGTAGTATTAATTAATTATTAATTGCATTTGATTAGTTGATTATTTTTAAGTTTGTATTCATTTTGGATAATGTTTGCACTGCAGAAACCATGGTTTTTGGATGGACAATAAAACTTTGAAATCTGCAGTCGTTGTCAACATCTCTTTAATCCGAGAACCTAAAGAAACATTTAATAGTAGTTATTGTATTTGTACTTGTATTTCTAAAGATGTTGTACTGCACTTTTGGTTGATGGCATAGTTTTGTGCAAGGACAATCCTGTGTGTGTGTGTGTGTGTGTGTGAAAAGAGAGGGTGTTGGGTGGTTGTTTATTATCATTATCATTATTCCGCTCAAACTTAGAGCCAAAAAGTAGCCCTCTTTCCAACACATCCTCATAATGGAACGACCATATAAGTCGACTGTACCTACGCTCCAGAATGACCCATTGGAGAGTTTTTTTTAATATGCCACCTCTATTGGCAGTAATCGTAAAAAAAAATAATTATGTTTTATGGTGTGATAACCACAGACCCTAACCACAGTGTGACAACAAAGAGTAAATTCTAGCAGTGCCGGTACTGATTGTTGCACCATGTCAGTCTCAATTTTGTTTACATCTGCTTCCCCATGAGATCACGTGAGATAACGTGATATGGTGCATTGCTACCTCTGGCATGATAATCTTAATATCCTGTAGTGTGTGATGCGCCTAAGACACCTTCCAATCTTCCGAAGGCTTTTTACAAGATTTTGGAATATGGCTGCAAGCTTTTGCTCCCATTTAGCCACAAGAGCATCAGTGAGGTCTGCACAGATGTTGGATGATAAGACCTGACTCACATTCGCTGCTCTTACTCATCCCAAAGGTGTTGGATGGGGTTGAGGTCAGGGCTCTGTGCAGGAGTCATTCTTCCCCATCGAACATTGAAAAGATTTTCTTAATGAACCATACTTTGTGCACAAGTGCATTGTCAAGTTGAAACTGAAGAGACCCCTCCACAAACTATTGCCACAAAGTTGTCACAAACTGTAGTATTAAGAATTTCTTCAATAGAACCTATTTGGCCGAGTCAAAACCATGGAAAACATCACCAAACTAAAAAAGCACAAAAATATGTTTTTCTTTGTAATTTAGTAAACATTAATGTTGTAAATGAGTATGTTTGTGTGTTTATATCCGTTCTAACAGGACCCCGGGTAACAAACCAGGCAGCAGCCCCAGAGGTCACACTCCAGACGAGACCGGACGCCGCCACGATGCCAACTCATCTGTTTCTGACTTGGCCAACTCAGTCACCAGTGACATGCTCATGGTAACACACAATATCAACACAGTATATTTGCAGTCCCATGAGACACATATATTGATACACCACTAAGTCATCCATGCTCTGTCTGTTTTCTGCACTGCTGAACTCATCTATATTAAGAGGAGGATGACTGCTGTCAGCAGAGCCTTTTAAATCATAATAAATGAGATGGCTGAGAGACTTGAATGGCGCTTCCAGTTCATCTTTCTTAATCTAAGATGAAAGTTACATGCAGGCCTTGAAACAAGCAAGTCGAAAATGAGCCAAGGGGGGGTTAGACGAAATAATGTAAAAACCTCAAAATAGGACTTATTAGTAATTAATCACCATTATAAACACTGTTATAAAGGCCAGTTATATTAGCTTACATGATAATTAGCAATACCTATCAGCCTCATATAGACTGTATATGTTCATCGTATCTGTGTTGCTTAGTTTTTAACTTTTAGCAGTTCAGCCCTCTTGTGTGATGAAGTCTGTGATTCATAAATTATTTTTTGTATTGGTTGACTGATATCAGCTGTTTCAGTCATGCTTCACAATGAGTGGCTCATTCAGAGCTACCAGCTGACTAGGAAGCATCCAGTCATATTCATGCAGATGTACAGTTCAGCCATTATAACCTAAAACTTAGCAGAAGTTTTATGTTCATGTATGCGGAATTCTTGTTGCTGCTCAGATGCTTTGAAAGTTCCCCCAAGAAGGAAAGCCTTTTCCACCTTCAACTGTGTAACCATTTGCTGTATATGATCCATTCCCGTGTCTCTGACTGCACTGAAGATGTTAAAAACTTTGATATTTCTGAGCAGCTTCAGGACCTCTGTTCCATGTTGGCTTGAAAGTTGAGCTTGACATTTTAAAGTGCATTAAAAATTAAAACTTCATCTGCTGATGAAGACCATATGAATCCCTGATTAATTGGTTCTTGGGGGGAGATTGTTTTGTCAAATTAATATAAAGTTTGTATTCTGGTGATTTGGCTTTTTTGGAGTTAAGTTAGGGTTGCTGTAAAAACTAAACTGACATATATCAAATCATAACTGGCACTTCAGCTAACACGACCTCACCTTTATAGCAGCATTTGTGATTGAGTTCAGTGTTAAAGGATAATTCCAATTTCTTACAACATCTTATTTTAGTATTATTGCTCCTATCAGTAGAAATAACACTGTTGTTACCAAATTAATTGCTGAGATAGAGCGCAGCAACATTCAGTTGGGGCGAGAAACACAAGCAGTCTGACTGTCATGCAGGTTTTAAACAAACCGTCAGGTTAGCCAAACCTACTTTGTTTGAAAGAGAAAACATAGGCAGTAGAATTATTTATGAAGCTGCCCATTATCCATCCCAGTTTAATTTCAGTGAGTGCTATTTGATCATAGCTGCTACAAAAAAAGACCCAAGTTGTAATAAACCAGAATAATTATTGTCATTTTGCATAAGATGCATTTTTGTCTTCCACTTACTGTAAATAATACGTTGTCTTAGTTTTGAAAAAGACGGTGAGAAAATTAATCCTACACACTTGTTTAGTCCTGTGTGAAGTGTTTCCTCCCCCCAAGTTTTTCATCACTCAAAAAGTACTCTCCTCATCCCACTCAGCTCACCCACCTGTAGAGCATCGCAGTTAGTTATGGTTATACAGTATCTCAGCTAACTGAAACATACAGTAATCATCGCTCTGAAGTGAGACACTGGGAGTGTGTCTTATTCAGTGCGGTTCGGTAATTAGCTGTGAAAGAACATGCAGTGCTGTGGGTGCTGCGAGAATATGGCAGAGATGGGTAGCAGTGTGTAATTATGTGGGTTCCATGGTGTGTCTGAGGAATTCACAGTGGTGGTGCTTAATGATAATACTCATTCCGGGCAGTTTTGCCAAAGGCGTCTATATATTACACAACCCTCCTTTCATGCTGAAAATACCCATCCTACACTTTTGAGCCACTTCTTCTGCTGTAAGAGAAGCAATGGCAGTGTACAGACTTTATTTCATAGACTGTATTTAAAAAAAAAAAAAGAAGAAAGCTGTGAAATGGCATCAACTTCAGAGTACATATACATCCAACCCTCTCAAGCGGCTCAGGTGGTAGAGGTTGGAGGAGGGTGGGTGGAGGTCCTGTCAGCGTCACATGGTTCTTATCAGGATATACTCTGACACTGCTTTCATTTTGTGTGATGCTCACAGAGCCATGGATTGTGCGGTGTGAACGCGTCTTTGCCTCGGTGTCATCACACTTCCACACATTTGCAGAGGTTTATATGTGCTTTATCTGTTGTAAGGATAAGGCTGGCGGTATACTATTTTTTTGGAAAGACCAAAACCAGCAACATATTACGTCCATCTCTCATTACTCTTCGACTTCCCCAGCCCGTGGCTTACAGCCCCAAGCCCATTAATTCCTTCTGTAGACATAAATCTGAAAACAGTTCATGAATATACATTTTCATTTTTTTTACAAAGGATAAATAATTTCCCAAGGCAGCTGGGCACTGTAGCTTTTATTAAACTCTACTCGAACAGGAGTAAATTGTGCATTTATTGAGGACTATTTTGAGCTGCAGATCTGGAGTACTAGCAAGTATTTACAGCAGCAGGAGACTGTATATGGGATTGACTCACAATAAACTACAGTGCCGATGTTTATTGTAAAGAAGCAACATGTCACCCAGTGCAGTGGTGTGGCTCACTGAAGTCTACGGCACCGGCTTTGGCTACACAGGTAATACTTGTTAGAAGGATGAATTTATTTATTTATTATTTATTTTGGTCTTTTCGTGTGATTTATTGACCCTAAAAAAAAGTACAATATCACCAGACTTATCCTTTTTTTGCTTTCTATTTCCTTTTGTGCATCAATGGATTTAGTATCTACTGCACGGGGGGGCTTTTTTTTTGACAGACAAAGCAGTACAATTTGACATACAGAGAATATAAAATGTCTGTAGTTGAGCAATTTAGATCCCACCCACTCCCACCCTGAAAACATATAAACAAATGCTAAACACATACTCAAAATGGAATATTAAAACTGAGGAAGAGATTTTAAGAAGTGAATGAGAAGGGGTGACACTGGGAAAAAGAGAGAGCGCCCAACGCAGAAAATGGGGAAAAGCAATTTAGGCCAGCTGTTGGGTAGAGAACTGCATAATGAAAAGTGATCATAGTCAGCATGGAGAATGAGGCTGAGCAGTAGCATCAGAAATATGTGGGAGAATACGGAATTGGATATTAAATTCATGGAACTGCTCCTTGAGTAATGCCTCCAGCTCTTCCCCTATCAGATAGCAGTTTAAACCGGATTTCCCTCTCTCTCTCCCTCCAGGTCACGCCACCATCAGTCAGTGGGTCTGTCCGCCAACAGATAATCTGCCTCTCATCTCCACACAGCCATGCACACTTTCTGCCCTTATCGCTCAGCAGACACTGACCATGTGACATAAGATTATGCTAGTTTGCCATTTAGGAGCCTTTTTTTTATGTTGTGTAAGAGCAGAAGTAGTGCCCCCTGTGGATTGGAGTCCAATATTCCTATGAAGTGTGATAACACCTGTCGGCTCCTCTGGAAGTGTTTAATCTGTGTGTGAACATGCTGTGAACATGTCTGAGTTTGAACCTGTGGTTTGATAATAGTTATGCGACATTTTCTCTACCCTGCAGTTTATTAGGTACACCTAGCTAAAACTAATGTGGTCTAATACAACAATATAACAATAGATCCTACCTTCATGAAGGTTACAGTGTTCAGTTTTGTTGCAATTGTTTTAGAAAAGGGGGGTTGACGCAACTTTTTAGTCCAACTTTACAGCTCGTCCTAGCCTCCGGAAACAACCATTGACAAAACAATCTCAATGATGTAAAAGTTGGCATATAAAGTGAATATTGATGAGTGTGATACGATCAGATCACAAGAACAAATGAGTAAGTTGACCTTGAGTTGTTTTCAAGAATGAATTGTCAAACTTGACCACAAAGTTGAATCAACAGGTTTTGCCAACAGGTTTGTGGTGTAGCCTCATTGTGTTGCATTATACTGAGAGTTTTTTCTAATATTTTGCCCGCCCCATTTATATCAAAGAGGTAGATTAAATATTAGAAACACTTCTCAGTATAACGCAATACAATTCAAAAGCACCACAAACAAACTAGCAACTGAGTATCTTTTCTAGTTCACTTCATTATAACCAAAAGTAATATGATATATATGATATATGAATATGATAATATCAAGTGAAATATGATCTGATCTTGGAAAGAAAATTATTTGTCATTTATCTTGTTTCAAAACAGTACAAAACTAGTATTAAACCCATAAACACTGAATATATACCTTCAACTCAATGTATCAACATGTGTCGAGTATCGAGAAGGAAATGAAAAATCGACTGTGTCTCCTCTTCCTCCTTTGTCTCCCAGTTGTCTCCGGGTTCGGAGGAAGATGAACACGAGGGTCCAGTGTGCGAGAAGCTGGGTCGCATTCAGTTCAGTGTGGGCTACAGTTTCCAGGACTCCACCCTCACCGTCAAAATTCTCAAGGGCCAGGAATTGCCTGCCAAGGACTTTTCCGGCACCTCTGATCCGTTTGTCAAACTCTACCTGCTGCCTGACAAGAAGCACAAATTGGAGACCAAAGTGAAGAGGAAGAATCTCAATCCCCACTGGAATGAGACCTTCCTGTTTGAAGGTTTGAAGGATAAGTAACAGAAACATGAACTTAGTAATTTTCACAGCACAGGCAGACACTCTTAACCCTTGCGTTTTGTCAAAATTGGCTTTACTTCCTCGTTATTTGGATTCCCATTGACCCCACATTTCTAAGTATAATAATAATAATTGCAAAATCAGCTTTATTAAAAGCCAGTAGGTAGAAAAGTATAGTGCTGCAACTAATGAATATTTTCATTATCGATTCATCTGTCGATTATTTTCTCAATTAATCGATTAGACGTTTGGTCTATAAAATGTTGAAGAATGTCAATGATCGTCTCCCAAAGCCCAAGATGCGACCCACAATGTCTTGTTTTGTCCCGACCAACAGTCCAAAACCTAAAGATATTCAGTTTACTATCATAAAAGACTAAAGAAACCAGAAAATATTCACATTTGAGAACCTGGAACAAGAGAATTCGGGCATTTTTTTGTCGATCGACTAATTGATTAACTGACTAATCGTTGCAGCTCTGTAAAAGTATTGAAGTGGTAAACCTTCCATTTGCCATAAAACTGAGCTTTAATAAAAATAAAATATATATATATGTTTATGGTCTATGTATGAACAAATACATTCTTTTTGTTTGTCAAAAAGTAATTTACTGACAAATAGTAGTGGCATTATTTATGTTTGAGAGGTCTCACTTCCTGCTAGACCTGAAATATGTCATCAGTTCAAAATCATATTCATAAGAAATTCTCATAAGATTTGGAAAAGTCGCGAAGTGTCAAGGTGATAAAACAATGTTAGGTATGTTTGTGTGTCTCCTGGATTAGGCATTAGATAGCATCAGGGTTAAAAAAAAAAAAAAAACTTATCAGGACTGTTTTGTGTCTATTTCTACTTTAGGGTTCCCCTATGAAAAGGTGGTCCAGAGGACTCTATACCTGCAGGTTCTTGATTATGACCGTTTCAGCAGGAACGATCCCATAGGAGAGGTGTCCATCCCCCTCAACAAACTGGATCTGGCCAACATGCAGACTTTCTGGAAGGAGCTGAAACCATGCAGCGATGGCAGCGTGAGTAAGGAGGGAAGAAGGGGAGAGGGAGGGAGGGAGGGAGGGAAAGAGGGAAGAAGAGGAACAGAGAGGGAGGAGGGGAAAGAGAAAGACGGGACAGAATGTAACGGGTGATGTCATTCCTGGCTGCCGTGACGGTCCCGGGGGAGATGTGGCAGTGTGCTGGTGGGAGAGGAGGTAGAAGGGAATATGGAGAGGCTGACAGGTAGACTGAGAGAACACAGACAGCCAGAGGAAGAAACAGCAAAACACAGTATGCAACAGAAAGGAGAACAATCTGAAAGGGGGATGAAAAAAAGTAAACAATTTGCTGTTGTTGTGTATGATTTCCTCAGGGGAGCCGAGGGGATCTGCTGGTGTCTCTGTGCTACAACCCCACAGCCAACACCATCACTGTGAGCATCATCAAAGCCCGCAACCTCAAAGCCATGGACATTGGAGGCACTTCTGGTATAGATGCTCCTTCACCTTCTATATCCTTTTTTCCCTTATACATCATTGCTGTTTGCACTTAGATCAAGAGAAAATTGTGTTTTTTTTCACTGCTAGGAAATTACATTAAATCCATCATAGCACACAAACTAACACTAAATATAAAGAATGTAAATAGGAATTAGAAATTGTAAACATTATGCAAACAGGCACATCTCCCTCTCCTCAGACCCCTACGTAAAGGTGTGGTTGATGCACAAGGACAAGCGTGTGGAGAAGAAGAAGACGGTGGTAATGAAGCGCTGTCTGAACCCTGTTTTCAACGAGTCCTTCCCCTTTGACGTGCCTGCCCACGTGCTGAGGGAGACCACCATAATTATCACCGTCATGGACAAGGACAGGCTCAGTCGCAATGATGTCATTGGAAAGGTATCTCCTTCCCTCTTCTTCGCTTCTCCCCTCTTCTGCTCTTCCTCTGTGTTTTTCTGACTCTGTGACAGAGCCATCACCACCTGATCACTTAGCCAGTCTCTACTGACCCCTGCTGGAACACGTAGATTTCATGTCAATCATCAGCTGATCATCAGGTTGATGGCTGATACAGATGCATGTCAGTTCATTTTAAAGGTCCCTTAATTTTATACTTATATACTATACTACATATACTATATAACTATACTACGGACTAAACCAACTTTTCCCTATTTTTCTTATGATTTGTACCAAATAGCACCAAAACGTCCTGAAATTTGTCTGTGAAGGACCCTGACCCTCCAATCATATCTGTGTTCCTTTTAAACACTGGAGCGAACATATTTGATGAACTATTGAGTGCTCTGTCAGTCATACACATCTACAGTAATTACAGGTACCATACATGTCGCCGTCCTAACCACATACATTATCTTCCTACGCACAGCATAATTAATATGCTGCCTATTATATAACACTCATAAATAACTCAAAACTGTCTGGAAGAAAAAGCTGGAACAGTATTTCCGGTGACACGTATAGTTCAGGAGTCTCTTCCTATATAAAGTATTACTCAAAGACGCCGTGTTTGATCTTTGTTAGTGTCAGCATTAGCCTTTCTCTGAGCATTTCAGCAAGTGAAATCTCCTTCTCTAATGGTGCTTTTTCTGCCCCGGATTTAAATTTCGATTAGAGTGGCAGGCTTAGTGGTGAAAGCGGGGCTCAATTTAAGACTCACAGTGAGATTTTTTTTTTTTTACTTAATACTCCACAGTTCTTTTTGAATGCTCTCTACAAATAACATCAATCTCACTTTAGCATGACACTAGATACTGTGCATGAGTTACATCCTCTCTCTTCCTCACAGATATATCTGTCATGGAAGAGTGGCCCAGCAGAGGTAAAACACTGGAAAGACATGATGGGTCATCCTCGTGCTGCCGTAGCCCAGTGGCACGCTCTCAAGGCCTGAAGGACCCAGTGACCAACCTGCCTACAGTGTCCCCCCCCACCCCACCCCTCCCCAGAATTCAGCATCAGCCTCTCAACCCCTGCCCTCAGCACATATCTCCTGCTCACTAACTGCAGTCTTGGGCTGCAGACAATGTGTGTCATCTCTTTGTTCTCAGGCCTCTTTGATATCCCTTGCCCTCAGCCCTTGTGACACCATCCTTAAATTTCACCCTTGTCAAGTTCTGATTCCCACTTGACCCCCCCCCCCCCCCCTTCCTCATCCCTTTGTCTGAACTTGAAAAAGGTCTTTGATGTCTTCACTCGCTTCCTCCTTGTACTGTCTTTCTATAAGGTTTGTTTTCTTTTTCCAAGATACCCCTCAGTCTTTCTTCTTCTTCTTTGTCAACCATTCCCTGTGTTAAGAGCAGTACCTCTTGCCACCCATGAATACAAACTACCAACCAAAAATGGATCAAACTGATATTCCAACCATTTGTTCCTCTGTGGTGGCAAGACGGGCTGCATTCACTGACCCATGGTATCTGTTTTTGAAGTGAGGAGTCTTTCTGTCAACGTCCCGGCACTTTGTTTATATCCTCTTCTGTTTGTTTCACTATTCCTCCATACCCTTAAAATGCCTGAAAAATCAGGAAAACCAACACAGGCAATGAAAGAGCGGGATAGGCTGTATTTAAAATGGAATCGGACTCAACTCATGTTTGATCTTTTTCACTCTCTCTTTCTCTGGCACCACTGTAATAATTCTCCCTTGGCTGGAACCCTTTGTCGTCTGTGCGTGCTGTGGGTGATGTGCTGTAACCCCAAATAAAGTTCTTCAACAACAACAAAAAAAAAAAGGATACGATGACTGAACGTTTAACGCCAGTCCATTTGGGAAGTGTAAAAAAAAACAAAAAACAACTTTCCTATTTTCCTGGAAAAGAAACCCTGATGGACGGAAAAAAGAGTTAAGTGATTGATGTGTTATATTTTTGTTTTCAAAAGAACTTAGAGAATCAACCTGTTCTTCCAGACAGAAAATAAGCAAAAAGCCAGCTTCCATAAGTGTGGAAGTGTGGGTTAGTGTATGTGTGTGTGCGTGCGTGTGCGAGTGCGTGTGTGTGTGTGAGTATTTTGGAGTTGCACAGCTAATTAAAGATATTGTTGGAAACAGCATTGCCCCTGATAATAATGGTGAAAATATGTTAGCGTTAAAGTTCATGGTGTTGAAGATAGCTGAAGACCTGGGGAGGTCACTAAGGTTAAACGGTGAGTCCACCTAAATCACAGACACACATATAATATTTTCTAACTCACCCCCTTGTGGTATTGAGCCTTGCAGCTACTTTTAGATGTATCTGCTGCTGAAATGTCTGCTGCCATCCTGGTAAAATGGAGGTGAGAGGTATTTTATTGTGGATGCTCACTGCATTGGAAATGGCTTTTGAAAAACTCAACAGCAGCTTGTCATTTCAGAAACAAAGTCCTGGTAAATCGGGTTAATCCTCACAGTGGATGGTTTGCACTGGAGCTAGGAAAAAATTGTACCCTTTCCAATGCTTTGGGTACTACAGAGAAATAGTGTATATTCATATAAGTATTTGACTGGTGGCAGCAGTCTCAGTGGCAGATATCCTCAGATTATAATGAAACTGTCTGCATTACTAGCTATTTCTGGCTTTCAACAGTATCTCACAATTGTCATCAGCGGATGGAGTTTGGTCAGTTGAATCCAAGATCACACCATGATAAACAGACTGCTCAACCCCTGACATGCACGCAGTGGCAAGACATTGAAACACACCGAGCCCATGTTATCAGTAGAGGGGCCAAAGCTACACCATCCCGAGGAAGACCAAACGAAATTTTTAGTGCACTGCCACTTTAGTGCGGTGCCACTGTGTGCATGTCTGGGATTAAACAGTTTTTTCCAGGAGATTCAACTGAGCAAACTCCATCCATTTAGGAAGACCATGAGATGAAAATCTCTAGAAAAGCTAATAAGTGGACTTTGAGTTAAGGTTTTTGGTCAAACAACTGTTTCTACGGTCAATTCAATGCATGTTTTTTGTGATTGCGGTGAACTGACCCTTTATGGGGCAGGCAGTAAATTACTTTTTTAGAGGTACGGATGGTCATGTACTGAGAAATCCATTAAGATTAAGCAAATTAATAAATCAGAACAATTCATCCCAGTCACCCATGTTACCACGTGTCTATCAGCTGCAACAAGCTGTGCATCTAACCTGGAATAAGGATTAAAAATACCATCAACCTTTTTATCTCTTTTTACAATATTAGACTTGATTTTGATTTGTTTTGGGAGTCAAACTGAGTGCAGGTCAGTCTTCCAGTTGTTTGCTTCACTGCTCCAGGCAGAACCTGAACGTGACCTCCCCCAAATCCCCAATAGACATGTGCTCAGTGAATGAATGGAAACATATGAGAGTAATAATATCTGAGGGCGAAAAGTCTTTTTTTCATTCCACTGTTTGTTCACATCTACTGTGTGTGTATGTGTGTTCGAACTGTGCGTGAGGGTCAATATTTGAACTTTAGTTTGTGTGATTGTATTTACCGTGAATCCCTCTGTGTGTATATCTGCACTGAGTTCTATTTTGCCAGTTTAATACAGAACAACATT
This sequence comes from Scomberomorus guttatus, assembly GCA_038419695.1. NCBI lineage: Eukaryota > Metazoa > Chordata > Actinopteri > Scombriformes > Scombridae > Scomberomorus > Scomberomorus guttatus. Next base: position 23,651,318 of record CM076445.1, on the reverse strand, counting down.
GTTTACCGTTTTTATTCTGTATGAAATGATCCAGATGTAAAAAGAAATGTTTTTTTTTTTAAAGTTGTCACTTCTAAAGAATCACTGCACTTGTTGATGATGATGCTGGAACAAACCTCTCTTCATAGCAGGGTTATTTTCTCCACCTGTGGTTTAGGAGGATGTTGGTTTGGGAGGAGGCCAATCTGTTATACATGAGCTGAGAGTGAAGGTCAACGGAAAAAATGTCACGAATAAGCTTTACAACAACCATCATACAACCGATTTTGAGTTCAGACAGAAGCAGCTACCAACATTTTGTCCTATCTGTCCTTCCTTTCTGGTCTGCTCTGACTCGTCAAGGCCATAAAATGATGAAGCTCCTTAACATCGCAGTTGACGTTCCCCCGAAACGCCACCGTTGTGCACACATGCTTTCTGGCACAAAGTGTTCTGTGTGTGCCTTATAAACCCCACCACGCCTTGCTCTTCACCATATGTGCTCCCCCTCCAAGTGTCAGGGAGGGGGGAAGGAAAAAAAAAGGTGAGACAGGAGATAATCATCACCTCATTGCATCATTAGCTACGTCTCAGGTCAGAGCAGAGCATCGGAGCATCCCAAAATAACCAGGAACACAGTCGTTTGTCTGTCCTGATGGCCCTGTGTGATAAACAAGGAATTATGAGTGCTGCTGAGAAAGCATTACATTCCAAAGGCTTAGTGAAAGTCACCTCAATCAATGCAAGTTCAAATATTGGTTAAATAACAGTCAGGGTTTGGTACGTTTTAGTTTTAAGAAATCGAGCGAGAGTTGTCTTTCTAATATAGTTACACTCTTCACCGGCCAAATACCATACACTGGTAAATTTTACTGGACAAGCTCGCATTTCTGATTTAGGGCATTCTCTTTGGGGACTGCTTGAATCAAAGAGAGGTTAACCAGCAACATTTAATTTATATACTGTACAAATGATTGTGAAGTGTCCTGTATGAAAAAAAAAAGGAAAAAAAATCATCAGTATTTACTGGGGTTGTTGATATCTGTTTGTCCTTGGTATCACTCAGCCCCCTCTTTCACTCCCTTTTCTCTTTGTAGTTACACATCTGTGGGGTGCACAATGTTAAATATCAACCATTTATTTTTTTGAAATCTGTACAGTGTATATAAAAAATATAAATGTGTATATAAAACAAAGATACTTCTGGTATTGTTATGAATTTTTTTAGAAGCTTGTTTTTCTTATTTCCTCGAGTCTTAAACGTAACTACAACATAAAGGTTTCTTCAGTCGTCCTGGAGGAGATATTGATGCAAATCAGCTCCCGAATCAAAAATTGTTGTTAAGTGTGAAATTCCTTGTGTAAACTGGGAGACATGAAGTGCAATTTTCTTCTAATTTCACAGAGACTTGCTGCTAACTCAACTGTCAATCCCAGTTTAGTTTGATTTGGGGTATTGATATCGTCAACTTCTTCTTTTGTAGAAGTTTAATTGCAGTCGTGGGCCAGCTAAAAAGAAGAAAAACAGTTATTACAAACACTGCTGGAAATAAATACCCATCTCTCCTAGCTCAGGCAGAAATAGGACCTGGATTTTAAGGGTAATTAACATGGATCTATAAAATTGGTGCTGATCTCTAGAATTAAGGAAATTGCCTGCTCTGCCTCCTACACACTATGTTTCACTGTGTCTACAACACAAGATAACATCTGAGAGAAAGACTGTTGAGGGGTGTATGTTTAATTTATCAACTTATCTAACACTTCCATCCCCGAAGTTAAAACTGGCAGCTCCCCTTTCTTACCAGTGAGAGCAGTTTCCCTTTCGCGCTACTATGCTCGCGACTCTCCACAGCAGACATGGGAAGACAAGATGAAGGCCGGGGATGCTGGTGGTGGTGGTGGTGGTGGTGGTGGTGGAGAGAGGAAACAAGAGAACATGAGATTGAAATTCCAGGGGAGCAGAGGGTGACAGCAGAGCTGAGGATAAAACAGAGAGCTGTCACGACACAGGAAGCAGCAGTGGAGGATGACAGGAGCGCTGGGCTACAGATAGGCACAGTGGGTGTGCGTGGGCAACTGATGAATATACACTTTAAACAAGCCTCAGAGCAATAAAGATGTGAATTCTGCTCCCAGTGCATGTGGCATCCACAGGTGGCATCCCTTTTTTTTTTCTTAAAGGTGGGGAATCATCAAAAGGCAGCAAGGCTCTCATCTCACTACTGTTAAAGTGTGCAGGACATGTGCACATTTGAATGGGCATTGGTTTATTTTGTGAATGAAGATATACTATGAGACAGACGGCAGATATCACCTCTGTTTATTTTAGGGCAAGCAGAGAACATAAAAATTAACACATTTTTTGCAAAGAAATGCGCATCAACATATGTATTTGTCTCATATTTGTAACGTAACACCTTGCCAGTGGATCATATGTACATTATAATTCTATGGGCATACACAAACAGGCTTGTCATCTGTTTTGAGATGCTGTGCACATCTCCCCGGCCAGAGGGCATTTCCCTTTCTGCTCTCAGTACAAGGTTCCACTGAACCGACATGACGCACACCCAGGGAAGAAATTTTCCCCATAGTCAACACACACACACAGATCCAGTGTTGGAGGATAAAGAGGGAGAGAAATATAACCTTGTTTACGTGGCTCTGAGCAAGAATATCTGTGGTTTAATTGGGCCCTCGGCTTGACAGATTTCACTGATGCTGTGTCTCAGAAAAGCTGTAATAAAAACCACACGGACTAGTCTTTGGTTCACACCTCTCATATCCGTAAAATTTGGTGTTGTTGTAGCAATAGGTGAGCACAACGGTTCTCAGCAGGTAATTACATTTCACATCATATCCTGCATAAACTATAAGGTATGTGAGGTGTTTGTGGTTTACAGGTGCCGCACTTGCCACAGAGAAGAAGCCACAGATCAGCAGGTGCATCAACATAAACTCACTAAAAAAGGTGGTCTGCTTCCATCTGGTGGCCAAGTACCCACACTACAGGTGGTACAGTCTTAGTTATGTAACAAATACTCTTCATACTGTCAATCATGGCATCCTCCAGTCACGTGGTTCAACCCTCTGGTATGTGAGAGTGGTAATAAAAGAATTAACATAAGCAGCAAACGGTAGAGGATCAACATTTATTAAATAACCCATAATGTCTGTATTAGGCACAGTAAAATTATAGTACAGATCAAAGTCAACAAGCTACGCTAATGAGTGGCTATTTTATTGTCTACTATAGATACATAACCTACTTCCATTTACAGTCTTCCACCACAAGAAGCCTATACAAATAATGTCAAATATTCAGAACACTTTCCTAATATTATGATGCAACAATCTTCACACGTTTTTGAGGCTAAAACCACCTCAGCTTCCATCTTCACGTCTTCCACGCAGCTCCACATCATGACAGACACGATATAACAGCTGAAGCAGTTACAGAACGTGGCGACAGTGTGATAATAAAGTGTTCCAGATATTTTGTGCTCCAGATTATTTTGTACACTCTGTTGTATTGTGATGACTTGATAGTCATGCTTAAAGATTTCTGTGGCGGGTTATGACACTGTTATTTCACTCAGTGCCCCACCCAGGATGAGTCTTTGAGAGAGTCCAGGAGGCCACAGACCTCATTGGTGCTCCTTTTCCAGGTATTCCAAGCTGGGTGCATCCAACCTCTGTTCCTGGTTGCGGTTCTTTGTGAACTCCTTCAGCATGTCCATGACTTCTCCTTGGTAAATGTCAGGGGTGGGCTGGGCTTCTGCAAGCAAAAAGGGAACAGGTTTAATTCTTTTCAGACGATGTGAGGCTTGACTTGCCAACACTACACAGAAAAACACGTCATTTTCACATAAATAGATTCCATCTAATTTAAAAAGTGCAACAGTTTAAATTCCTAGTTTATTTTTTGCCTGAAGATGAATCATGAGACAGATGGCAGAAGAGCAATGAGCACACAGAGGGGAGCCCCCTCTGACATCACATTGGTCTATTTTAAGACATGCTGAAACCATGAAATTGAATGGCTGACGTAGGCTTATCCAATGGGAAATCTTTCTGCTGAAAAGAAAATTCACCTGAACATTTGTATTTGTTTCATACACTGCAGTAATGGGAAAAGGCAGTCATGCTCTTTCTGGTATTTTTGAGGCCTTGCTTGTCTCTTATGAGGCTCTTTATACGTTCAGCAATAAGCTATGCGTGTGACTTTCCCCGTTTATTACTTTCAAGATGGAAACCATCACAATGAATAATTTTAATTGTGAGTAATAATAATTTTTAAATGCATTCAAGCTGTTTGGTAATTGTTTGTTTCAATGAAGTCAAATTTCCTGCCCCGAGTTCCAGAGAAGTGCTGCCAACTGAATGCGTTGATGCTGTTCTCACACTGAATCTGTTTTTCAGCTCTTATCCACAACAGAACACAAACATAATTTAATCAAATTACAGGAAATTAGAAGAATAAAAATGGTAAGTTATCCTGGGATAGTGAATAAGCTCCCAGGGTGAAGTCCGAGCCAAAAGGAATTGAGCTTAATTTGTAAGCAGAGTTGTGATTTCATTATTTCAGCATCAGCAGCCATGAATGATTGCCAGCTGAAAAAAAAGGCACTTTTATAATTATTATACCCACTGGAGTTTTCCACATTCTGTTGTGTTACAGGCTGAATTTAAAATGTGTGTGTCTGGTTTCTTGGTCGCCATTAAGTCAACGCCTTATTTGTATTTGCAATTTGTACAAACATTAACATTGCATTAATATTGCAAGGCTGAAATGTTTTGTGTCATGAAACATTCAAATGTTTTGCAAATTACACTCTAAAAGTATATCCAGATTCCATTCAGAGTCTGAAATGCCCCTTGACTGAAGTTTATCTGCATGTATTATGTCTACAGTACTGCATAATATTGTGCAGGCAACATCACGTCTGTGGAAAAACTCAAACAAAAAGAAGTCATTCTTCTCACCTGTTGCCCAGTAGTAGATGTCCCAGTCATTGCTAGGTTCATTAATCAGTCTGTCATACTGCAGCAGCTGAGTCTCACTCATTGTGTTCAGGTATCGCTTTGCAAAAAGGCTACAAGAGAGACAGGAAATTCATTTGAGTCTTCACTTCAGATGGAGAGTCATAGTTACTAGTAATTATCTGAGCTGCCGGTGAATGGACTCCTCACTTGGTACTTTGATTAGAAAATACAGCAGGGTGTGAAAACCTTAAAAGGATACAAAAACAACTTCAAAAGCTGGTCCAGCTAACAGTCGGCTCTTTTATACAGAGATCCTGCATTATAGCTGTAAAGAAGATCCATCATTAAGCTTCACTGAACCAAACAAAACCGGCATAATGCCGCCCCCGTGTGTTCTTTTACATAGCATGTTCCTGATTCAGAGGTGTGACATGTAACACAACAGAGTCAGCTCCCTGTCCCGCCGTGCCGGCTGTCCCTTTTACACAGACATCGATCTGGCTCTGTGACTACCTCTGTAGCCATCTTGAGCACCAAAATAAGGCCAGAGCCACACACTTGCATTTTTGCCCAACCTGCTTACACCCCTGGCTTAACATCAAGATTTTAAGACTGGCTTGATGGCAGACAGATAAGACAGCAGACTGTACAGTTTAACAACCTGAGCAATATGCAGTTCTCCAGCATGCCCCTCTTGCGACTCTCATAGAGCAGGCGCCGTCTCTTGATGTCAGTGGGCTCGCCGGGCTTCTCCTCCCAAGGGGGCAAAGGGATCTCAATCAGGTCACCCCTGGTGTCATCTGGTGCGTCTCCACGGTAACCACGAGATGGTATCAGGCCTGTCACTGCCGGTCTCCATGCTGCCTGGCACACTCCAGTCACCAGCTGATAGGCAACAAACATACATGTGAACACCACCATTCAATATGTACATTCAAAAAATGCACTGACAAATCTCTTTTTGTTGTTACAAATTCTTATTTGTCACTTTGTAAAGCACAGCATCTAGGGCACTTGGAGAAGGGGGAAGCCTTTTTACCAACCTTTTTTGTTTGCCACGCCTTTATAGCTGCAACAATTAGTCGCTTAATCGATTAGTCACTCAAAAGAAAATTAAATCGGCATCTATCTTGATAATTGATTCATTTTTTTTGAAGTTTTGAAGCACAATGCCAAACATTTGAATGCTCCAGATTCTCAAATGTGATCATTTGCTGCTTTTCTTGGTCTTACATTATTATAAATTAAATATTTTTTGGGTTTTGACTGTTGATCAGACAAAAACAAGACGTTTAATGATGTCATCTTGTGCTCTAGGATATTGCGATTTGTGAACATTTTTCAGTGTTTCCTGATGTGTAGACCAACCGAGAGAAAATACTCAAAATATCAATCAATGATGAAAATATTCGATAGTTGCATCCCTAGATGTCTTAAAATAAAGTGATGTCTACTTGTGTTCCCATATCACAAGTTATGGTCTTAGAGTGGGCATGAGTTGTTCCAACCACGATAGATTTATGAAGGACAAATTCCTAGTATCTCACAGGAAGAAAAAATTTTAAAAAATAAAGAAGGTTTATGTTGAGACCCCTTGGAGGGTCACGAATGCAAGGTTGGGGACCACTGGCTTATGTTTATGTTTTTATGTTATATAGGCTACATGCTGGTGAGAAACTACTCTTGAGTCTTATACTTTTGTAAAACTGAAGGGAAAAATACATTGAATATGTATCAAATTTAACTGTAACTTTTGGCTTATATGACAAGTTTCCTTAGAAGAAACTACTGGAATAGAAGACCATTCCAGTAGTTTTGCATGTTTTAGACCATGTACTAGTAATCATACACACTTTAACAATAAAGAAATTTGAATGCATTATTTCTACCATTTCAGTGACTCACTGGTTTCCATTTATTTTCATAAAAAGGTATGAAAATCAATTAGCAGACTCTTGAACTCTCTTAGGCTATGTAATCCATCACAGTGAATATCAAGTCTGCATTAATATTTATCAAAGTTATATACTGTGTGACAAACTTTTCAAAGTAATCTGCACTTAAATATTACCAATCAAGAATAATGTAACACTGACAAAAAATGAATACTGACCTGATGTTCATTGTGATGGATTACATCACATTACTCAAGTATGATTTAAGAGGCTACCAATTTATTTTTCATACGTCACAGAAATCAATGGAAAACAAGAGTGGTAGGAAAATCCATTCAAAAATCTAAAAGTGTTCAGCCTGCATCCAAAAATGGTCACCGAAATGTATTAATTAGTTGTAATGAAGGAGTTGCACTTTGCAAATACACTGGTGGTGCTTTAAAGTAGGTGGTTCTCAAACTTTTTCACGTCAAGGACCCCTAAACTGACACAAATTAGACCACAGAACCTCATTTGATAAGATTTTTGCTTTTAGATGTTTTATTACAGAAAGTGTATGAAACCCTTGACCAAAGCAGTCATGCACTCTGTCATTGTGTTACTTATGGATGGAATTATAGTGAAAATAAATTATTCCCCTTTTAAAGCAGCGGATCTCTTACATTGAGATCCGCTGCTTTAAAACAACTCAAATTGTTTTCTATTAACGTTAAAGACTTAATAGGTAAGAGAACAATTAGAAAGATGAGAAAGATCAATTTGCCTTAAAAATCTTAAATGAAACAGTCAAGAGAGAGAGAGAGCGAAGCAGAGGGGAATTGCATAATGTCACATGCTGCCCTGTTGTACAACTGTTTACACCTGGATTGTATAAGCAGAACTCTGGGGCTAATGCTACCACTACAAAGGACAAAACAAACTAAATAAATAAAGCTAGTTATTCACAAAAATACACACAACATCAAACTACGTCTCACTAAATAAGTTAAATCAGCATTTGATCTTTTAAAAAGTCCTTGACGATCTCTACCGTTAGCATTCGAGCTTCAACAAAGACTAGTACTTGACAGTATGTACTAGTCTTGGTTGCTAGTACTTGTCTGGTTAGTTACAAATAACTGTAAATAACTCACTCTTTTCGCAATAACAGAAGACAGCATTTTTAACCCCCTTTCTTGTAATGTTGAGAGGCTTCTAGGTGAACTGTTTCCCCGCCGTGCAGATGTCTCTGAGTCTGAATGTCAGACACACAAACAGTAAAATTACACAAGCAGCTCTCACGTCACAGCACACAGGAAGAGGGGAAAGTATTGAGGGAGGGCCACACAGCGCCGCACGCAATGACGACGTATTGCTAAGGTAACGGTCATTTTTGGCTAGCGTTACAGAAAAAAATGGCGTCAACACGCTATTGTTTATAGTTATTATTTGGTTAGTTTATTTGCAGTCATCTTAAATAATCAACGTGAAAGCTCAATACATTTCCCTCACGTCAGAACATGAATGGGCATGGCCATGGGAACCAACTGTCGGTTGTTGTTGTTAACCGGTAACACATCCCTGACGCACTTGAGTTAGCAACATTTGCATAATTTGATCAAAGAGCGAACCAGTAGTAGTCCGAAACTACTTGTATGTGCACTCATACACGATGGGCCGTGCATTTATTTTTCATAGTGTCCATTAAAATATGATTTCTTGACTTTTGCCCGCTTGTCGTATGCTCGGTTGATCATATTTTATTTTAGCTACATTATTGTTTTCCGCGGACTTGAGCGGAACGTTGGTTAACGTTAGCTAACGTTAGGAACGCCAACACACATTTCTTCAATACTGACAGTGCACCTGTTTGTTGGTATGCACTGATATGTTGCCTAGTGTGCATGTGCGAAGTAAAAGCTACACTGACAGCAAAAATAAAACAAGAGTAGCTGCAGTGCCATCAACTGGATCATCCTAGGCCCACGGGATGGCTGCTGCACAACCTGCAGCCGGACCAAGTACCTCCAAGATGGATCTCATTGATGTCTACAGTGACCACAATCAAAACGAGGAGGTGAGTCCGACCTTTACGTATATATGTCATTGCAAATGCATGACAGCTGCAAAGGGCTGTGGGTGTACATTTGTCGGCATCTTGAGTTTTCATCGGATACCTCTGTACTGTGTTAAACATTTTATTCACAGTATTTTCCAAAAACAAAATAAAACTACAATCAGTGTCTTTTCACTCAGGCATAATATCACTGCAGTCCATCTTGTCAGAAAAAAAATCCCCATCTTCATTTAAAGTTGTGCTGTCATATGCTCCATTGTGCAGACCTGTTTTAGCCTTTGAGTCTATTGGTTCAGTGAGTACTGTCATCCAATTTATAATTAACCATTTTGGCGACCATTAAGATTGTGCATTAAATAGATCTTTGGCCTCTTAAAGCACAAAGCTGCTTAGAAGTTTCTAGGATTTGTGCTTAGTGTTTCCTTATTGTGTTATTGATGCTCTGCACATTAAGATACACAGGATGACACAATTAAGAGGCTTTTTTTTTCTACCCCACAAAGGATTTGGACAGAATTGCTGAAGCAAATGAACTTTTTGATGCTGTTCTGACTGGCTCGGTCGATCGGGACAAGAAAGTTACCAGAAATGTGGCCCCTCTTCATGGTGAGGAGACGCCAGCTAAAGAGGAGGATAAACAAGAAGAAATGAAAACCCAAAAAGGAGGAAACTCACTGAGGAGATTATCTTTATATATTGGAAATTTCCCCTGGGTGAGTCACACACGTCTTCTGTAAATGTTATTTTTTGTATTGTCTAGTGTAATTTCTGTTGTCCAGTCCACATAGGCTTGTAGAACAACTTACACAAAACATAACACAGAAACAAGTTCCTCAATCACAAAAATAAGCAGTCCTAAGATGCAAAATCAGCAGATAAACTTGACATAAAGGAACAATATGTACATTTTTCTTTTTAAGAAATGTGCAGAAATATTACACAATACTTTTGAAGTCAGAGATGTTCTTTGTTTATATATATGGCGTTGTTGTACTGTAGCATGTTGTCAGTTTTCAACAGTGTTTCAGTATTGTTTTTTCAGTTAAAAGGAAACATACAGTACGTCAAACTTAACTAACCTTCATTGAACAGCAGACAGGAACTGCAGCACCACTTGTGTGCTGCTTACTTTGCTGCCACAACATCACTGCTGTGACGTTTCTCCACTCGGTCTTGTTTGGAGCACGTGGAGTAGAGACATCACACTGTTTCCTAAAGTGATTTCCCCCACGTTGCTCTTAGCTATAGAGTTTCACTCCATGTGAAGTATGAAGTCACACCATGGATACTGATCAGTTACATTATATTCTGGTTCAATACAAAACATCCCCAAAAGAATGAGTATGCACTTTTATTAAATTGATGTGTGCTATACATTGTTATAAAACAAGTCAAATTAATTAAGGGACAGTGCAGTTTATGCAGCTTCACATCACATCCTGGTTTTTTTGTGTAAACCCACCACAAAAAGACTGAGTTGTAGTCTACTTCCACTCTCTTAGGAACAGGTTATATAATGGCTGAAATGAGTGTTTTGAACAAGTGGTTCAAATTACATTTACTAGGGGGTGTGACGTCTCCTCAGTTGTGGTGATTAGTCATTAGTGATTTATAGTCATTTGTCATTAGAATCCAGAGTCCCAAAAGCTGTAACTGTTGCAACATCATTAAATATTTTTCATTAAATTTTCAAGCCCAAATCTGCTCTTCTTCAACTCAAAATATTTGACTTTTTCCCAGGCAATAAAATGGAAATTAATGAAGTGTTTAACACTGTTCATTACAATGGCAAAACTCCAGTGGGTTGTTTTGCTTTTGCTTGCCTCTCCAAAATTCATTTCAATAATACTTAATAGGATTAAAGCTGATCCAGGGGCATATCCCAAGTTAACCAAATAATTTGATAAACCTGCGTCTTGGCAGACCCCTGCTTACATACTGAGCATTTCCTTTTGCCTGTGAGAATTAAGAGTAACCTAAAGTTAGGTTTAGCACCTGATGTTAATGAGAGCAAATATTCTAAGTTTGGGTTTTTTAATCATACTATACAGCCTCAGACAATGTATCCTCCTAAACAAAAATGTTTTACCCGGCGCTACATATTAGTTTGTCACTAAATCAGCTCAAAATCTGTTTCTGTAAAGTAACTATCGATCCTCCTGCCATTTTCTCATTCTCCCTCCCGTACCTGCTGCTACCTGCAGTGGACATCTGACAAGGACCTTGCATGCATGGCCCAAACATTGGGCGTGAAGGACATCGCAGAGATCAAATTTGCAGAGAACAGAGTTAATGGCCAGTCAAGAGGGTGAGTAATTTTACATCTAGGTTTATGAAATACACAGAAACCTCCAAAGTACAGTTTCCTATGAGCTCATGTGTTTATTGTTAGAGTGTTAAAGTGCACACGTTTTGATTTATTAAAGATTTGGCTTTCTGTGACTTTGTGTGGGTAGCCATTCATGTGTTGTTTCCTCTACTCCTTAATACAGCTATGCAGAAGTGGTGGTGACCTCAGAAGAGTCCTTAAAAATATTGTTGGAGAAAATCCCCCAATGTGAACTGAACGGGGAAAGGATAGACTGTCGCTTTGCTACTCGTCAGAACCTCACTGTGTTTGAGGACATAGCAAACAAACGTAAGAGCACCACAATTTTAAAATACTAATGGAATTGTCTTGTTGCAAAATGTCACTATGACCGTTAATTTCACTAAAACAATTTGTTCTCCATAGGTATACCCCTACGTGTTAACTCCAAAGACCCCAAGGACTCTCCAGATTCTTCTGATAAAATTCCCTCATTATTATCACAGGAGCCCAGCCCTCCCACTATACCCCCACTTTTTCCATCACATCCACTTGCAAACAGGTTTCCCTCACTACCCAGCCCGTTCCTCAGTCAGCCACCTCCTCCCTTCCCACGTATGCCGCCAAATATCCCTCCACTCCTGCCACCCCATTTGTTCCCTCCCCATCCAGTCCATGTTCCTAGCCAACCATCTCCCAGTCTGCATATAAATCCAGCGTTCTTCACCCCAGCACAAGACGGGCATAGCAGCAAAGCTTACAGCCAACAAAAGTGAGAGCATATGCTGTGTTTACCTCTTTACAATAATATGTCTTTTTCTCAATGGAACTTGATATTGTTATGGAAATTATGTTGACTTTGTAGGAGTAAAAGAATAGACAGAACAACAGAATAGAACATATAAAGATAATAGAACACATAAAACACACTCAAGATACATGAATACAACAAAGGGAACAAAATCAGCATTTTCGTCATGTATAGCAGCAATGAAAAAGACCTTCAGTAATATTTGTGGGAATGGCAAAATAATTCTGTCAGCCAATGTGTGACAGTAATCTGTTTATTTTGCAGACACACACCTAAAAGTACAGATGGAGATTTTGAGGAGCTAATGAACAGAAATAGAGCTGTTGCCAGCAGTGCCATCTCCAAGGCTGTGTCTGGAGCAACAGCTGGTAAGTACAGAGGATCAGATTCTGAGAAGTGGAAGAGGGAACACAGAAACTTAATAAGCCACGTGGGGAAAGCACTGGTCCCCGGTCGAGTATCGAGGACATATTCCCTTACTACTCGAAAAAATTCAAATTAAAAAGGCACTAGTCCTCTTACAATGGCTTTGGAAAGTGCTGAGATGCCTTCATTTTTTTTCGGTCTTTGTTGTTTTGAAATGTAAAATTCATTACATTTTTTCTAAACACAGTGCCCCCATAATGACAGCAGAAATATGTTTTTACATTTTTCTTCTTCAATTTATTACAGATAAAAAGTAAGTACTGTATGTAATTTACGTAAGTATGCAGATCTTTTATTCTTCAATTATTTAAGCCTTCTTTGGTATGTCTCTACCAGCTTTGCACACCTGCATTCGGCAGTTTGTCCCATTCCTCCCTGCAGATCCTCCGTAGCTCTGTCAGACTGGAATTGGAACGTCTGTGAGTTTCTAGTACTTTCAATTTTGATTTTCAGTGGAGTTCAAGACCAAGCTTTGGCTGGGCCACTCAAGAACATTCAGAGACTTGTCCCAAAGCCGCTCCAGTGTTGACTTGACTGTGTGCTTTGGGTCATTACCGTCCTGAAAGGTGAATCCTCACCCCAGTTCAGGTTTTATGTGTCCTTGTGCAGCTTTTCTTTAAGGGACCTCTCTGTATTTGTTTCTGTGTGATCCCTTAATCCCAATTCCCAGTCCCTGCTATTCACAACTATCAGTGTAGAACAGTGTTGAAACCACCACATTTCATCACAGGGATGACAGCAGCTAGTTGCTGAGCAGTAGTGGTTTTCACCTCGCATAGCGCTTGGTAATAATGCAAAGAGTGTTATTAGGCAGTCAAATCTTTTGCCACATGCCCTAAGAGTCCTTTTGATGCTTTGCAAACTACAGACACATGCCTTTTATACTGGAGTTGCTTATGTCTAGCCACTGTACTAAAAAAACCTGATCAATGGAGTTTTGCAGGTATGGTTAAACATCTAATATGTATTAAGCCCAGTGTGATGCTGGCAATATCAGTGCTTTGAAAATTCATTTAAAAATATACTTTTCCTTGATCTGTGCTTTGATACAAATGTGTAACAAACACAAAGTGTAGCTTTCTTAATCTGGTTGAATCAGATGAATAAACCACAGGAACACTTCAGTTATTCAAGTGGCTCGAGCATGATCAAAGGAAACAGGATGCATCTATGTTCCATGTGCAGTATGACCACAAAGGGCTTGGATATATTTGTAAATAAAGAATTTCTGGTGGAATTTGTATAAATATTCAAAAACTATGATATTGTGTTTAGATTATTGGCAAAATCCTTTTTGATCGATTTCAATAGTGACAACACAACAACAAAATGTGGCAAATATGGAGTCCAAACACTACTTGGTTAGTAAGTTCTTTTTGGGATGTTGTTGAAGATGTTTACATATGGGCAGTGTGATTAAACCAAATACCGTATGTAACTTAAGGTATGATAGTATTAATCTCAGAGTGTATTAGTATAATCTAATCAGGGTGAAACAAGCTGTTGCTGGGAGCTACGTGTTGAGTTAAAATAGAGATTTTTACAGACGCACCATGTGAAATGTTTATGCTGGAAAACATGGTGAATGACAGGCTTCTGATGAGCTGATGATAGGGATTTCAAGTCTTTTTGCACCTTAAGTCCAAATGGATTTCAGTGTTTGAAATTTCTGCTTACCTTGACTTTATGTGGGGGTAAATGTAGCTATTATTTTTACATTTTACTTAACCATAATCGTAAAAGCTCTTAAGTGTTTAAATAATTAAAGGAAACTGTCTCTAATATCTAATTTCTCTTAACTACTAATGCAGGAGACCTGCGGGTGGCCATGGAGACTCTATTAACTGCCATTGCCATCATTAAGCAGTCTAGAGTGTACGGAGATGAACGCTGCCAGGCCCTGGTCACCTCACTCAAAGACTGTCTAGTCTCCATCCAGGGCAACTACGGCTACAGGTTTGTATAATTCTCCTTCAGGACTCTCAACGTGATGCATCTCGTTGTCTTTTAGGAAACTGAAGCTGAGTTTGGAAATGACAAAAGCAATCTTATCAGTCAACGTCACACAAATTTCTCTGCAGGAGTAGCAGTCGTTCAGGGGACAAAGAAAGAGACCGGGACAGGGGTCGTGACAGAGAGCGAGAGCGTGATAGAGAGCGTGACAGAGAGGATTCTTCCGGTTGGGAAGGTGCAGGAATGTCTCGAAGACACAGAGACCGTTCCAGAGAGAGCGGAGAGAGGGACAAGGAGCGCTCACGGGAGCGGGACAGACACAGAGATCACAGAGACCGCTACCGCTAATTTGGTAAGCTTCCCTCCAATAATTATCTCCCAGTATGTACAGCACAACACACTGGGACACAAGATTTCTGGCCAAACAATAGCTTCAGAAGAGTTGAGAAGAGAATGAGTCACGAGTTGTTATAAGCATGTAATTAATTTCAATAAAACACCTTGTAATTCTCTCATATTTATTTAAATGGCTGCCAGGAATATTTGTCCAATAAAGCTTAAACCTTCAAACAGTTAAAGAACTACAGGCTTTTTGGTGCTTAGTGCTATTTCAGCAGACCCAAAACCTTTTGGACAAATTGAGCCATGAAGGTCTGTAAAGTATTACTATTTTTAGTACAAAGTTCTTACTGTGCAATGAGCTGTTTAAGTCAATTCAAATGATGATAACAGCGTGAAAACACTTCAGATTGTGTTTGTAGTTTTTGGGGATTACAGCAGTTGGTGTAAGATGCTAGGCCAATTAACATCCATCCTCTGTCTCTTGAAATAAATGAACTGTATAAATGTGGTTTTAAAAAGTATGATGATTTTTCCCTCTAGATTGGTGGAATCTCAACAGAGTGAAGACAGGACTTTTTGTTTCTGCACAAAGTTGTATAAAAACCTGGATGAATTCAAGGTGAGACACTGACAGTGTATTCTCAAAAGTCTAAAGTGTACTTTTTTTCTCCAGTTATCTGTACATCTTGGGACTTCTACCTGTTTTAAAAGAACGTGGTTGTAGATTTGTTGCTGGGACATTAGACTCTGTTTGCATGCGCAGGACAACTTAATAATTTATGTAATACTGTGTAATGTTTTCATCACTTTCTTTTGTATTAAAGCTACAGATTAAAAAACACTCCCCTAAAAATAAATAAAAATAAATTCTAGTGTGGTATTTTCTCGAGCATTTAAGTTGATTTATGAATTACATATAATTGTATTTTCATACAAACACCATAGGGACTTCATAATAGTACTGCTGTTAATGTCCCTCTTTTTATAGGAGATATTTTGAATGGGTATTGCAGGAAAAGCACAGATGGTACTGATAACATTAACAATGGCTCAGTTCCCCTTAAGTGTCCATCAGGGTCGTGTATTTGGAAAAACTAAATGGGATTAAGACACAATTAATGGTAATTGCACCTGTACTTTTTCTGCCTTAAGTCATAATTTCTGCTGTAAAAAGGGTCTAATAAGATGAGGACAGCACATTCAGAGACATGGTGAAAATAAATTAACTGCACTTGCAGGTTTTTTGTTAACCAAATAAGGTCCAACCAAAAAAAAAAAAGGCCTGATCTAATATGTAAAGCAAATGCAGCAGTAGAGTAAAAACACTAGAAAATATTGGTTTCTGAAAAAACTAGATGTTGTTTTACTTCAATGCGCAGGTGTGGAAATAATTTTTCACTTTATATAGTTCACATAAAATTATTGCTGTAATTAGATAAACCAGCAATACAGCCGACAATGTCATTTAACAGCTTTATTTAGAAAAAAAGCATCATCAAGTAGGTGCACAAATTAACGTTCCAAAAAGTCTTCACTGTGGTCAGCATTTCACTCCTGCGCTGTCAATCCAATATGATACAGAGCCTGTCAGTGCGACAGCCTCACAAAGTCCATGCAGTTCTTCAAGTTGGCCAGTTAAAAATCACTTTTCCAGGGGGGCATAATTCAACAATTTCTCAATAAGATCCACGTGAGATAGCAGCATCCTCCGACAACAGTATCTCTTCAGGCCCAGGGCATCGAGAGCATCTCTTAATAGGGAGAGTTAAATGTCAGTCCTAATGCATACAGATGGTTCAATGAATAAGGAGAGTACATGCACATTACTGCAGACAATAGCAGCCTAAATGGCCTCAGGTAAATGCTATTATTCATCCTATCCATGAGTTTATTTGCATTCTGAGTCTAAATGTAGACAAATGAAACCATGGAGGAAATAAACATAACCTTGTGGCTTAATTGGCTAAAAGGTTTTGATGTGTAGTTCACTTCCATTGCTTCTGGTAAAATCTATTGACTCCAATATACACTGTGTTCATTCTTTTGGTTTTGACTTGCGCATCATTCACAATTTAAATGAATTAATTTACACGAAAACGTACTAAGTGATTACAGTAACATCTCAAAAGACAGTGTAACAGCAGAACTCGGTAGGTATTTATCTCACCCCTCAGTATACTCAGCCTGAAGCAGGCCGAGGTATGCCTCCCACTTGTTACCCACAATCTTTCCGCAGGTGAAGCACCGGACTGGGATGATCATTTTCGACACACCTGGGGACAGAAGCACATAACCGTGTAAAATGTAATGCTAGCAAGACAACTAGCGGCAATTAGCATTAGGTTAGCTGATGTTAACGCAACCACTCATGTTTCTTATCATACAAGCACCAGGTTGAGCTTAACACAACTACATTTCTTCCTTCTGTTTTACCGAGTAACGTTAACTTAGCTGATGTCATTGTAGACACAGCAATTTAACTTCGACGGGCGTTATGTTTTCATTGAAATGTCCTTTGCTTAGCTATAATAATTTCTGTTGACATGAGTTAAGTTTAATACCGTTTTCCCAGAGTGAGTTGACGAATTATCTAATGTATGGTTTAGCCACGCGATTAGCACAACAGTGGCTCGCTAGCTAACGTTAGCTAGTAACACGTTGTCAAAATGTTAAAGCTATTTGCCGTCAAACAGAAAGTCTGATAAAAAAAATTTAAAGCTCTGTTTACTCACCGTTACCAATCTAGTTGGTGTAAGCCTAAATGTGTTATATTATGGGAGAACCTGAAGGTAGAAAGAGATGGAAGCTTCCCTCGTTCTCTGTAACCGCATAAACAGTAAGACTTCCGGTGTTACACTGTATTTGGTGACCCTCCAGATTCTGTGACCTGCAGTGCTGGAAGAAGTACTTAGATCCTTTACCTTTAGTAAAAGTATTAATACCACAATGTAAAAATACTTCATTACAAGTAAAAATCCTACTTAAAGTACTAATGTAAAAGTACTAGTTTTGCAGAAAATCGGGCTGTAAATGTAGCTGGTAATACTTCTATACTTTTACTTAAGTAGGATTTTAAATGCAGGATTTTTACACGTAACGAAGTATTTTTACACTGTGGTATTGATACTTTTTCTTAAAGTAAAGGATCTGAGTACCTCCAGCACTGCAGGTAACAGAATCTGATGGGTCACCAAATATGGTGTAACACCTGTCGGCTAGAGTCCTTCAGAATGAAAGAACAATGTCCGCAATGTTCAGGATGGGAATTTTTCAACATAATTTGTGCAGTTTTGTGTTTAGATACATCTGGCTAAAACTAATGCAGTCTGATACATCAGCCCTGAAATCAACCCTTCTTCAAGGCTATGATCTATGATCTATGTAATCTTTTTCTTAAAACAGTTTTAGAGGTCTGCATTCAACTTTATGGTAAGTTTGGAGGTGTATTCTGTGATGCTGTTGAAATTCATTGCATTATACTGAGTGGTATTTCATCCTATTCATATCTACAAGGAACTACAGTATGTAGTTTATAATCCGTAGCTGTGTAAAAGAAAACAAAAACTATAGACCCTCAAAACAAGTCCTGATAGATAGATAGATAGATAGGTAGATAGAGTCTTTATACCGTGTAATGTGCACATAACTCTGCACTGTTTAAGTTCTCTAATTGTTCATGTACAAATCATATGTCTAAGTACTCCTAACCTGTACTGTAACCTGAAACTGGCATTTAATCTGTAGCTGTTTAAAAAGAATGGCAGACTATCAAAGAAAACCATACATATTCTACAACCATTGTTCTCCAGCCAGAATAAGAACAACAATGTTTGAACAAGGACATTTTTTGAGAATAAAGGCATCGCAGCCATTGTAGGAGAAAGTACATAACTTGTTGCAACAAATTGTTTTACTCTAAAATGTAGTTTGAAACTAGCTTGGATTGAACCTTTGAATCCCCTGCCTACTTTTCAGAGGTGAAACTTCTGTACCCATGGTACACCCACACACAAGTTTTCACTTATTTTGGCTGATTAGACCTCAGGTGTGTACGGCACAGACACTACATGCTTGACTCTTCTGTGGGTTTTCTTGAACCTGGTGAATCAAGGCCTGTAACTTAATAATTCTCTTGTGTAAGTGGGTTTTGGTGAACTCAAAAGGCTCACAGCATGGTTATCCCAACTTCTACCTTAAACAGAGGTCTAATCAGCCAGAATAAAAACCACTTATGTAGGACACTTAATAAAGTCTGACTGAAACTAGCTTTGTGGGCTAATAAACAGCATATATCAATATCTGAAAGTAAAAATGACCACATAGGGGCAGACACATACCATATAAATCTGTGGTTTCTTTCCGACCGTGGACCTTTGTTGCACGTCATATCCCTCTCACTACCTCTGTTTTCTGTCTCTCTCCACTTTTAGCTGTCAAACAAATGCTAAAAACAAAACTAACACTAACAATATAGAACATTTTACATTATAAAACATAGCTGAGCTTTTTTTTCTTTGCACAAATTTTACATAAACAAAATTATGTATTATTAAATAGTTGTGGCAACAATATGTACTGACTGTTGATGCAGGATATTTATATAGGATATGTTTAACCATTAATTTTAGTGACAGTCACATTTTGACTAGTAAACTGAACTGGAAATTAGATTATCATAAATAAGCTATAAATAAGAACATTTCAAACTACATGCCAACTTCCTGATGGCTGATGCTAGGAGGCAATTCCATTTTGTTAGTGGGATAAACTGTTACAACAGTTTTAAAACTTACCTGCTATGAAGGCTACTGAATATATACCACACGTCTTGATCAGACCCTGATTATAACTGTACTCGCCCTATGTTGTGTTCATGAACATGAAAGGCTTAATCTGACAGCAGATATTTTCCAGGTGATCATGTTTCTGTTGCTGTTGTCAAATGCAAGGCATGTGCATCCAAATTATGCATTTTAACTTTTCTGTTCATATAAGTCCGAAGCTCAGAGAATCTTCTAAGGACCATAATACTTCAGTTATAATTAAAACATAGATGTTCACCCCTCAGTGGCAATATAACTTTTCTCTGTATTTTAAAAGTGAAAATGGAGATAGGAAAAAGCATTTAACATAAATATGTCACAGAATGAAATCAAATAAGACCTGAATCCTTAAAAAAAAAAGGTGAGCCAGCATGTAACATGCAAAAATTACACCGTCATTAATGCTAATCATTCATGCAAACTCAAATGATTGACTAGTTTATGTGAAAGTCCACCTCTACTTAATTCATAGGGCTGAAGCTATATCTTCAAATAGATGATTCAGAATTCAGAATCACTTTAAATAAAGAGCGGAAATACTCATTTGGGCTGGTTCACTGTCTTTAATAAAGGTCGCATTTCAACCTCTTTCATTTTTTACATTTCAAGGAGTTTGGGGGCAGAGGGGAGTGTGCATAAGGAAAATATGTTAGAAATATATCAAAAATATATCATAACCATCATTATTACAATCACCATGAAAGACATTATCATTACTATCATCATCATCCGTAACATCACCGTCATTGCCATCATTAACATTATACATCATCATCAACGGTATTATTACATCATCATTTATGTCAATTAACCTGCTACAGCACATGTGCTAAATGAGGAGTCCTATCTGAATTATTGCATTTATACGCTGTTGAAATTATGAAAATAGGATTTTTTTTTTTTTTTTTGGTACACTGTATTGTACAATGTAAGGTGAAGTTTGTTTTAGTGTTGGCATACTATCTTTTGGATGTATTAGGGGTGTTGATTGTGGTGAAATATGCTCATATAAGATTTTTATCAGTAATGTGTTTTTTATGTACCCTTGCAACTAAACCCAAAAAATGGTGTGTGTCAGAACTGTCTTTCTGCTATTTACTTATGTAACAGGGACATCCCCATGAGCTTTGCATGTGAGTGGACAATAGTGTATACAGCTATACAGGTGAGTGTGTGCAGCAACGAAATTGTGTCTGCTGACATTATTTTCTTTGAGTAAACTATACAACAATATTTCATCTAAGCTCCACTTTCGTTGTACTAGCAACCTAGGATGCTCTTATTGAATGATATATATATACTTAGTTATTAATAAGGTTTTGAAAACAATGATTGTTCCTAATGGAACATTAGGGCAGCACAGTGAAGCCAGAAACAACTCCTATGTTTTGGCAGCAGGCTTTAAACCTGATACAGCTACAGCTAAGTATCTACTGTAAGATGTAAACAGATTGAACCAGCACGACTGTGGATGTTACACATACATGAAAGGTTACTGATTTGTGACATCATTTGACAGCAACATAAAAATCTTTCTTATTCTACAGCAACAACTTCACAATTCTTGTCTGCCACATACATGTCGTATCTCAAACATTCACCCACATGCCATTCTTAAACCACAAGATGCTTATACTTTAGCTCTGGAAAAGCTGACTTTTTAAATTGCAAACTGCCATTTTCTGTTTGACGTTTTTTTTATACGCGGGCATGTCTTTGAAGGAAGAGGAACTGAATTGCTGTACTTAAGTATTTTGCCAGAATATGTGCAATACATCACATTGCATCAGACCAACTCTGATAACTAGTTATATCTCCCCCGAAGTTTTAGTGTTACGAGTTCCATTTTTCATTATCTCTTAGCAAAGTGAACCAAGCTCATTTCCGGTGAAAGAATGTACAAATATTGCAAGCTATTGTCAACATTTGTGAAAACTGGATTAAACAAGATAAAGCAGTTGAATAGGCTACCTTTAGAGAGTTCAGGCTTGTAAGCTCAGGACTACAGTGTGAGTTTTTTTTTTTACGGAATAGATTATAACTGTTCAGGTGCAGTATTGAAGCAACTTCATGCATATGCTATGTGTAATTATGCTCCATATACAGCCTTGAATGGTTCAATTCACTACAAGTGAAGGCAGACAAAGAAAATAAACAAAAACATAAGCTGCACGGTGGCTCCCCATCTCCCATCTGAACCATAGTAGTCTGTGAACCAATCAGCAAGTGATGCTCTATTGTAACTCATCAACCAATAGATTCTTTAACTTAAGGTAATGATTTTGTTTTAATTTCTCCTCGCCAGTAGCAACACTCCCAGCAAGATGGCTCCTGCGGCAATAACGGCACCACCAATGAGGAAGGGTTTCAGGTGTTCCAGAGAGTCTGTGCCGGAGGCCGCAGCCTCGTCACCTGACGCTGCTGCTTCAGCTTCTGCTGCTCCATCCTGGGGAGGAGGTTGCTCAGGCTCAGGGGCCGCAGGGACAGGATCAGCCTTCCGTGGGGGTGCAGGCTCCTTCTTTTCTGCTTTAGATGCCGCCTTGGGCGCTGGAGCCCCAGACTTGGCCTTGGCTTCCATGGACAGAGGTGTGGTCTGGTCAGGAGGAGTCTTTATAAGGTCAGCTCTGTGCTGCTTGACTGAGGAAAAACAGCAAACAGACACAGACAGATTATCCCTCTAAATTGGGCTCAGACATCATGTTATCTGCTCTGCTGAGTGTTGAGACACTGACATATGAAAGAGCCTTCAAAATCCATGGATTCGCTGTACAGCAGTTTAGCAGTCATGTGGCAGTGGGGCCTTAAATGTGACCTTGGAAAAAGATGACATTGATGGGAACACTCGAATGCTCAGAGGAATAGGGGATTGTTTATTTTGGTCACAGCAGCTGTGACATAATCTTCCGCAGAAGAAATAATGTTACAACTGCTTCCTCTGTAAAGCTTTTTCATGGGACAATCCGCTAGTTTTGTGATGGAGGAAGAGGGGAATGGTACTGCAGCTGCAGAGCTTACTCATAGTTAAGGACAGAATCTTTATTTGTTTGATCTTGACAAGAGCCTAATCCAGATGCAATAACATGTCAATTTATTCTCCTTCCTCTGTATTTCTCTCTCTTCTCACATTGTAAAACTGCGTAAGTCAAATGTGCTATAAATGGAGGACAAGATGGAGGCGAGACATAAGGACCACAGTGACTGCCATAGAAAAAATCAGTGAAAATTCAAATGAGAAAAAAAAAATGAACAGCAATAAATACTGCTGACATTGAATGAAGCTTGCACTTGACAGAATGTAGGCTGGACTAGTCTTAACAAAAATGCTCACTATAAAATCATGCAGTGATGTGATGAGAGAAAATTTGGACATTACATACCTCTCCAAAAGCTCTGTAGAGATTATAAGAATAACGGATGAAGGAGGAACCGCAGCAGTCGCTGGAAGTCAGAATGTCCTTAATATAAGAAAATGAGAGGAAGCGGAGAGATGGAGGACACTGAAAGCAGGAGGGAGGAGAATGGGAGAGGGAGAGGAGGAGAGACTGGGATGTACCATCTAGTGCTCAAAATAGGGGGAGTCAATTCTTTGATTACATCCTGTGTTTAGGGGCCTAGAAAATCTAATTCCTGTGAGTTTTTAGTAAGTGTTATTTCAATGAAGCAATGCGATATCATGTTAATTAGTAATTCATTTTTAATTAATTAACCTACTAATAAAATATTAAGGTCCTTAAAAACATTTTTTTTTCTGGTTTCATAAGAGGAAACAGGTGCACTTCTCCTGCACCGAAACACATCAGCAGATTTGTAAGCCTGTTGACTGTAAATTAATTATCTAAAAGATCAATACATGAGGTGATTGTTTTTGCTGATTTTTAATTATAGAGTGCCACTTTTTTCCTGACTTTGTTCAGGAGAATATAGACATTTGTTTCTGGTTACTTTTAGTACGGTGCAATCTGTAAGTTTTTGGACAGTGATTATTATTATTATTATTATTATTTTGCCTCTGTCCTCAAGCACATAGGATTTGAAATTAGACAATGACAGTGAGGTTAAAGGGCTAATTTTCACCTTTCTGACAATGCAGTAGGACAATGAAAAGGTTACGATTCCTAAACTGCTCATCTGTGTATGTAAACGCCCTCAAATTAAAGCTGAACAAAAGCACTTAACCTTCATAGTAGTTGTGTCATTTCAAATTCATGTGCTGGAGTACAAAGCCAACACTACAAAATGTGTGAATGTCAAAACACACTTAGTCTGCATTGTACAAGAAATAACTAATAATTGCTAATTAATTATTAAACTAATAAAATGATTCAATTGATTGTTTTATTTTAATACTAAGTACTACATCTTATACAATAGTGGGTAACCACATCAGTTCTTTCTAAATAAACATCAGTTATTTTCTACACTGAACCCAGGGTTGCAGAGGATAGACCCTATCCCAGCATGCACTGGGCAAGATCTCTCTATAACAATTAATTCAGCCTTGTAAAGTAGAAAAGGCACAGGTGTGGGAGAAAGGGGAAATGGCACTTTAAGTAACTATTTCAGTCCAACGCGCTACACATGTATTACTTAGAGCATTAACAATGGCTCCTCTGTTCTATTCAAGTGTAAAACCATGAAGGTGAGCCAGCGTGCACAATACCAGGACCCTGAAACTGAAGCAGCTGAATGAAATACAACCATCATTAATTTTAATTATTTACACCTGTGCTTTTCCCGCTGCGACATGTCAAAAGATCTTTTGTTGAAAAAGTCCTGTTGACAGCCACATATCAAAAGCCAGATATACAATCAGAATCAGCTTTATTGACCAAGTATGTTCACACATACAAGAAATTTGACTCCAGTTTCCAGTGACTGTCAATGTACATGCACACAACAATCTTCAGGAAGATACAAGTGGACAAACAGCCAAAACAAGGACAACAAAGCCAAACAAAGATAATTAAACATAAACTTATCACTATTATGTACAAGCAAGTAGGTGCAAAAATAGATACATATATATATAGAAACAACAAATGGACAACAACGTACAATATACAGGCAGAACCATTTTTGTAAATTGTAAAAAGGATACAAGTAGTGCACAAGAAGTGCTGAAATATATATATATGTATATGTGTGTGTGTATATGTATATGTATATATGTATATATATATGTATGTATGTATATGTGTGTGTATGTATATATATATGTGTATATGTGTGTGTGTGTGTGTGTGTGTGTGTGTATATGTATATATATGTATGTATGTATGTGTGTGTATATATATATATATATATATGTTTGTGTGTGTGTATGTATATATATGTATATATGTATATTGAGTGGAGTGCTGGAATAAATATTGCAACAGAAAAAAGTTACATAGTTACATTATATACATACAGTAGGTGGTTATGTACAGTATATAGCCTACAGCCTGCTCAAATATATATTTAACAGTAACAGATGATATACATGTATACATGTTATTGCACATTTTGTATTTTAAACCAATATAAATGAACTCATAAATATTTATAATTTGTGCGTAAAAGAGGTTACAAATGCAGTACAAGGACATAGTGTTATTAAACTGTTGGGACAGAATTAAACAAGTAACAGTACTACTTTAACATGAACGCACGTTTTATACGTTTTAAAAAATATTTTATATGTATTCATCAAAAAGTGAATCCTGCTGCTGACACGCTTATTTCAAGTAGCCTGGAATCTATTTTCAGCCAAGAGATGTCTGCTAAATAACCCCCATGCCCTAAGGTCAGCAGGCTGTGTGACCGGACCCGAGGAGAAGATTTGTAGACCGTCTGATGAAGCTTCTCTCATTCATTTGATCTGTTTTGAAGATATTGTTGGCTTTTGCTTGTTCGGCTGCATTTCTGAGTAATGACAGTACAATTATTCTGTATGTGTAGATTTTATGACGTGACGCTGATCCACGCCCAGCATACGTCGATCCAAAGAAGAGCGAAGCATGCCAAGA
Organism: Scomberomorus guttatus; assembly: GCA_038419695.1. NCBI lineage: Eukaryota > Metazoa > Chordata > Actinopteri > Scombriformes > Scombridae > Scomberomorus > Scomberomorus guttatus. The sequence continues at coordinate 23,625,728 of CM076445.1, read as the reverse complement.
TAGTAATCGGTAAAGTATGGAGTTGTAGCTCCACAGCGTCACTGTTTGACGCAGAAGACGCGGCCAAACCGGGTTAAATATGAACCCTGCTCATACAACTGCCCTTCCTATTTCTCTGAGTGTAAATGTGACAATCATCTCACCATATAATTTTAAAATTGGTGTAATCGCAGGAGAAAAAACGTGCTGTTTTGAGTTGAGTCGCGATGTGACGTTTAAGACGCTGTGTTTAAATGCCAGGAAACCAGAGACAATGCGTAGTACAATAGAGGAGAGCTTGTTTAACAAACAAAACACACATTTCATTTTCATTTGCATCGCTGCTGCGTCGCTGTGGTAACGCACTTTGCTTTGGGGAGGGGATAAAACGCGCATGCGCGAATCGTGGAGCACGCAAACAGAATGTTTTGTTTTGTCTTTCTGTTACTGAAATATGTAATAACGAACCGCGTTAAAAACCGTCAGCTCTCGACAGCTATGAAGTAACTAAAAAAAACTGCCTGATACCCGCCGGGGTCTTTCTAGGTGACTAACAGGGGAGCGGCAACCTCTCGAAAAACACTGCCCTCTTTGAACCAGTTGCTGATTTCTTGATATTCACAAACCACCAGTGGCGCCCTTTCTCCACAGGATCTCCAAAGTGTCTTCCATTTAGAAAACGAGCCAGGTATGCGTGATCAAAACAGGATTTGCGCAGCCAAACACGGAAGGGGAATAGCCAATTCGTACGTATTTTTTTGTGGGAGAGATGTCCGAGGGGATGGGCCAGGTTCTCGGGAAACGCTGCCTCCGTTTAGCTTCTCGCTGGGGTTTCGGGAGTTGTCCGGTTGACGGCACACACAAGCTACTGACTACGGCGTGAGAAACGAAGGGCTCGTCTTGTTCGTCAAACCCGAGGGACTGCCCGCTTCTGTGGAGAGAAGTAAATCATGCCGAGCTCCGCCGGACGGGCATGAAAAGGAGCCACAATCAGTCAACTGCCACAGCCGACGACGTGTTGCAATTAAACGGAGAACCGAGCCGCCAGCGGCTTGAAAACGACCGTGTAATTAATTACGCTGTCTGATGGCATGTATCGGGTTTGCCTGACACCCGGCTGACAACCGAGGAAGCGCCGATTCTTTGATGACTCTGGGTCCATTCATCCGTCAGCTGTAATGACGTCTGTACGGTTATTATAATACTATCGGTGAGACATTTGAGGTTTCATCTCCCCTCCCCTACAACCCTGAGCCGGTGTCGGGGAGAGCGGGGCTGAGGCGGGTTGGCAGTCGGAAGGATATGGGAGAGCGAGCGGAACCGATGCAGTGGGTCTTAGCAAGGCATCGTCAAAATACAGGTGAGCAGCAGCGACTGGATGAGGAGACTGACTGACACCCCGATCAAATGCCTTTATCTCTATGCACATACAGTGCAGTGTAGCTGTCCGACCGATGCACGGGCACGGTGACCCGGCTTTTTACCCCGTGTTTTAGTGCTGGAGGTTGAGACACATTCTTAGGCCACATCTCCACTAGCAAGGCCCGCAGGATGCCACCTTAAGCAGCTGTCCTGATTTAAATGAGATTAGACACTATTGCCGCTGCTGCTGGTCGACTTGTTGGAGGCACACATTTCAGTGCTGTTGCACACGTATCAACAGACAGGGCTGCAGCAAGTCATCTTCTCAGTGGTTTGAATCATTGTGTGTTATGTGCAGTTATGTTTTTACAGTCAATTTACTGTCCAAAATGTAAAGTAGTGACGAATGCCAATCACAAGTTACAAGAGTCCAAAGTGATGTGACAGTTTCTTAGCCTTGTTTGTGCAAACAACTGTCTGAACCTTAAAATATTCAGTTAAGTTAAATGACAGACGCAATTACCAAAATTGGTGATGACTAGTTTTTCTGCTTATGTAGTAGCTAATTGATCAGTCCATCAGTCCACTGGTCTTTTCAGCACTAGAAGGAAACTTAATTAATCATACTTAAAGCATAGCTACATTATCCAGACTGTGCTTTCGGTTGGCCAGTAGGTGACATACTTTATTTTTAAAAAAGGGGGGAGTTGGTACAGCGACAGCAAGGGGAATGTCACACCTGTTTATCACTCACCCTGAGAATATTTTAGTGATATTTTGAGCTTTCCATTTCTCACATCTTCCAGTTGTGGATACTGTTTTTCTCTGGCACCATGTCCATAATTGCCCAGAGGTGTCACTTGGAGAATGTTGAGCTTTCCCAACAAGGTTAGTGAACACCTCCTAAAAAAAATGATAATAATACGATGATCCAGACTGAGACAGTGCTAAGGTTTTTGAGCAAAACAATTAAAGTTTATAGAGATGAGTTTAGGGAAGAAGAATGAGGCAAGATTGAGCAATGCTAATGATTACACAAGTAGTGGTATATAAATCTGGACCTGGTGTAGACATTTGTTTTACTCTGAGGCACCACAGAAGTTTATCATGAGCAGAAGTGCTGAAGTGTTAATGGCACCCTGAATGGACCATATCCCAGATTTTGATCTTTCATGTTTTACTCAGCACTTTGTAACCCTAACCCTCCACACCATCCACGTCATTCCCAGCACGTGTAATATGTCATTTGTTCGCATGCACTAATGTGATGTTAATGGTGAAAACGATGGTACATCATTCAAGGGTTGGGCCTATAAACGTAACATATTTAACTCAGAGAGAAGGGAAACAGGGCTAAACTGGGATGTGGTTATAATTTAGGGGTGAACAAGATAAAAAAAATTCTTTCCTAAGATTAAATATGGGACATTAAAACCAGGCCCAGTCATGTAAGGCTGCATCATCACCAGTGTTTACACCTGGTTTAGTTCTATCCCCAATAGATTCAACCCTTGTGGAAAACGAGTACCTCCAGGTAGTCTTGGCAAATAGGTTGTCTATTTGTTTTCCAAGGCAGTGTGTTTTCTTTATGCTAAACTCTTCTCGTGCCAAAAAAAAAAAAAATTGGCTCCTGTTCTCCACCTATTGACTAACAAACGCAGGTTGATTTTGCAGGATTTAATGCTGATGGTTGGGTGTTCACAGGTATTCTAGACATTACACGGCTAAAGGATGAAACAGCAGCAAATAAGCGCATTATGCAGTGTTTATTATTTTTTTATTTAGTTGTTTTTTGGGCTGCATGCAACCAACCATTTTCATATTTTTGCCCCATAATCTGGAGAAAAGCCTTAAATGGATGCATGTAGTCCTGTTGTTGCATGTCTAAATCGGGGATAGGTCAGATCGAGAATAGTAAGTATGCACCGGTTAGAAATCACCCAAAGCTTGTTATCTTTACTGAGTGCGCAGCACAGAGTAGAATATAACACAACTACATCACAGCCAAAGATTAGGAACAACTATTGACATGCAGTCAAGGGTTGGGCCACGCATAATCGACGGGATGGTGTACACGCAAATGGTCGTGAAGATTCGTCGTCTGTCCATTTTTTGCATGGATTACATTAGCACAAACCCTGCACACCACTCCACAAGTGTGTCTTGGTTCTCCAAAAGTACTGCCAGATAGGCGAAGTGGTACCTTTTTTTTGTCCCCGCCATAATGCATGGTGACTTGCCACCGTCACTGATCAATATGGGCTGACTTCCTTTTTTTAATTCCCTGGTATGTTCTGCAGTTACATCACTATGACTAGTATTTAAGATATTTTTTAGAATCAGATGATCTGCTTAATGAGGTAGCTTAAGCATAGGCTATAGGGAGGAAAAGTAAGGAAAGACCGGGTGAGTAGGTGAGGATGGGCTGTGAATGGGCTCAAATGTGCAAAAAATAGAGATAGTAATTAATATCCAACATGCATACATATAAAAAGTATAAAAGAAAGTATATAAAAAAATTATAGTACCTTTTATAGAAGTACCCCCCCACTCCCAACAACAATATCATGATATATATCAATACCATCACAATGTTTCACTGTCATATGCTAATTTGGTAGAAGTCGCCCAATGCAGTCAGTCCTTTAAACAGAAGGAAGTCTTATGAAATATGAGTGACTAGGCTGCTATCACATGTCTCTGTTGTTCTCTTGTACATTGTGAAGATCCTCTTCTGTAAAAATCCGGTGCCTTTTCTGTGAACTTTTCTTGATTCATCCTCTATTCTAAACCTTTCGGCCACTGCCTCCTCTTCCTCATATGTTTTGTGTTGCTCTAAAAGGTTGAAGCTTATGTTAAAATCCATATTGCAATTGAATAGAATGCCCACCGGTACATTTTTTTATAGGCCTTTTCATATTAATTTAGAACAATGATTACACCACGTCACACACTCTGTCCAGCCAATCTGAATAGAGTGTTTTTAGTGTACAGGGTTAGGGAGCAATGATGGACATAAATTTGATAGCAAAAGATGTACGCCTATATAAGCTGAACATTTTACACAGTTGATTTTATCGTCGTGTTTGCTGTATAGATGTGTGTAGAGGACAAACTACCTTACATTAATTAATATTTGCACGTATTTGCTAAACTGAGGACTGATACAAGTGCTGCTAAACTTTTTGAATTATCCTGCTCAGGGCTGCAACCTACGATTATTTTCATTACGTTTAATCTGCAGATTATTTTGTCGATTTTAATTGTTCAGTCTATAAAATGTCAGAACATAGTAAAAAATGCACATCACATCACGTAAATGTCTAGTTTTGTGCGACCAACACTCCAAATCTCAAAGATACGTAGTTTATGACATTAGACAAAGAAAAAAGCAAGTCCTCACAACTGAGAAGCTGAAATATTTGGGAATTTTTCCATGAGAAATTGCTTAAACAATTATTTGCCTGCTGACTTTTTTTTTTCTGTGGACTGACTAATCCATTAATTGACTAACTGTTTTCTATCTCAAACTGCTCCCTGCGGTTTTCATACGCAGGTCTACTGGCACCACCAGCCATCAACCTCAGCACAATGGGTGCCAGCGCCTTCTCCTATGCTGCACTTAAACGTTGGAACTCCCTCCCCTCTCACATCCGCATACTGGACTCCATTACAGAATTCAAAACTGCTCGTAAAACCCATCTTTTTAAACTAGCTTATTCACTCTAACTGCATCAGCGGCATCTTATTTTATGCTACAATATCTATTTTAACTCATTGCTGAGCTATGCTCTGTTGCTTATTGCATGTTTTATTGTTGATTGTACTGATGTTGGTGCCATTAAATAAAATTTATTATTATTATTATTATTATTATTATTATTATTATATTGAGTTCAGGTATTAATGTAATCCCTTCTCTGAGATGATAACCCCAGAGAAAAATGTCTTTCCACTTGAAATTGAAGTTGACTTGTTGTCAGCACACCAAGCACTCTTTAATTACCTAATATGTAATACATGTTAATTATAAAATGATGTTTATAACAGATTATTCCTTTATAAAGGGACTGAAAATTGTTTTAGCACGACAGTTGAAAACAAAATTTGCGAAAAAAGGCTTCGATTTATGTAATACCTTACCATACCCTTTGTCTTGTGGAGATGTGACTCTCATAGCATGCACATTCATTTTAGACTTGATCTTTTTAACAGTGCATCATGGGACAGGTGATTTAAAAAAAAGGGGCTGTGATGAGTGCGTCACAGTATTGATGGTCTGTGCAGGTGGTTTGCAGGCAGGAGGTGTGTGTGTGTGTGTGTCCTCTTGGAGAGCCTTGCACTTATTGCAAAGTCTGGTGGCAGATCTGAAATCATGTGATTCTGCAGGAAAGACATTAACAGACAAACTGTTCAATTAAAGTGTGTGGAAAAAAAGTTAACATTTACCATAATACATGCATGCAACACACTGCTCAAAACCCTTTGGCTGCGGTTGTGTGTTGCATGGGGAAAAACTGCAGCAGTTATTTTCAGTATCTGATACAATGACTAACAGATCTGTGCATGGTTTTGTGGCAGTAAGCCACAGACAGGTTGGCAGAGCACATATGTTACCACCCAAACACACACACAAAAAAAACATCCATGTATACACAAACACACACATGCTATGTGCACATACTATCACATCAACTGAAAGAAGAGAAAATGGAGTGGGAAGAGGTGAAAGGAATTGAGTGGGTGGCAGTGGGAGAAAAAGATGGAGAAAGAGGCAGAGGGAGAGTAGGAGTGAGTGGCACATGGCTTTCAGTCTAAAAAAAGATGAGCAACGCAAAACCAAAACCAGAATCTGGATTAGCTAGATAAGGAAGAGGAAGGGGACTGGGAAGGCTAGAGGAGAAAATGTAGGTTTCCTCTGCACCGAAAATGGTGCAGATGCACGCGCTCGGTTTCACGCTCATAAATGTCCTCTAAAATATGAATACTGAATGAGTGTGTGTGGGTAGAAGGAGAAGAAGGAGAGAGCTTGACGATGGGAAGACAGAAGATGAGAAAGGTTGAGCTGGAGATGGGAGAGGGTGAGATTCTTTAGGATGGACAGAATGCTGTTGTAGTGTGACAGAATAGGGAGTGACATGATCATTAGAAACAGCGGGAGCAGAGCCAGGGATGTGACAAATGCTTGAAGAGAATCTTGGTCTGAGCAGAGTGTGTGACTCTGACCCAGGCAGAAAAAGAGAGAGACTGGAGCAGATGGGCGTATGACTGAGAGCAGAGGAGACTGAGAGAATTGGGACTGTGTTGCGCCATCATGCTAACCCGGTGTAACCTCAGCACTTTCTGCAGACATTCTGTCTGTCCCTAATCGTGCCCAACACCTCAGTACACGCCAAGCCCTCTTTAGCTTGGCTGCACTGTCCTTCAGAGCAGATATGTTTTTACTTTCCCGTTGATTTTTATTGAGTCTGACACCATAAAAAGCTACCTTCAAGACAGGAATTGACAGCACAGGACACCTGTATGACGGAATGTTTGCCTGAAGAGCCTCTCTTTAATAATAGTTCACCAACTAATAACGCGGGCGGGTGTGGCTCAGGAGGTAGAGCGTCCGCTAACTGCAGGGCTGGCCGTTTGATTCCCCTGGCTCTTCCTATCCATGTGTCAAAGTGTCCTTGAGCAGCACCTTGCATGGCAGCTCCGCCGTCATCGGTGTGTGAGTGTGTGTGTGTGTGTGTGTGTGTGTGTGTGTGTGTGTGTGAATGGGTAAATGAGAGGCAAAAATTGTAAAGTGCTTTGTCCAATAAGGTAGAAAAGCACTATGTAAGTGCAGTCCAGTTACCAGTAGTTGAAAATCCTCTTTAACACACATAACTTCAGGAATGTCACTTGGCACTGATGTAAGTCCCTCCTGTCTAGAAACCAGTTCTGGCTGTGACCTGAGTATGAGAGTTTCACAATGTGCCCAACACACAGACTCCCACATGTGCATATGGGCTGCCAACTTTGTGAGCACATCTTTACATTTTGTGTTCAACAATTTAGACACTCGGGACATCGTTCTGTGAGCTTGCAAAATAGATCGTTTGAAAAATGACGCTCATTTTTCATCCACCAAATAAAAGCGCACACATGACTATTCACTTGTAATGGATCAGCATGCTTAATGCAGGAAGTAAATGCGCTGCAGTGACTGTCAAATATTGTTTTCAGATGTTTAGATAAGAGCTGCGTGTCTGTTCCTCTGTGTTTTGTTGGGCACACCCACGTTTACATAGTTTCTCACTTCTAGTGTTCATCCTGCTGAAAGCTGCTGTATACCATGCTGACATGTAAATGTGTACTGGAACAAGTGAAGAAATCATGCCCCTACTGATTATTAAAAGTCCACATGTGTTTGTGTATTTGTAGGCTAAAGATGGATCAAATTTAAATACAGCTTTGTAGTTCAGCAGTGGGTATTTACTGTCCATTGATTGTCCGGTTAAAGCAACTCAAACATAATGTTTGAGGTTGGGAATACAATTCACACATGGAATGGATGTTTGTGAAATATGTCCAGTATGATTACTCAAGAAGTTAGGGTCAATGTAGCATTTATTGAAGCCCACTACAGGAAATTCATGGTTTCACAAGAAAAGACTTTTATCAAAACATGCTCATTTCATCAGAGGAGAGAAGAATATCCCAATTGTGAATGGACACCCACAATATTACACACACTGACTGAAGGCCACCCAGCAGCGGCAGAAACAGGAACAGTGCTTCTTGTTTGTTTAATCAATTTCTGCAAAATACACAACACATTGCTCCACTACCACAGCTTCCCTACAAGACAACCAGGCATCCTGTTTTCAGCCGTGCTGCTAGCACAGCTCTAGGGATGGCAGTGTGGGTCCATCAGTCGGTCAGTCCACCACTTTGGTCCAGACTGAAATATCTGAACAACTACTTGACGGATTGATATGAAATTTTGAACAGAAATTCATGGCCCCCGGATAATCTTCTGACTTTTCCTCTACCACAACCAGCAGATTGACATTTTTGGCTTTTACGGAAATATCTCAAGAACTGTTGCATGGATTGCCGTGAGTTTTGGTACAGACATTCATGGTTCCCAGATAATGAATCCTAATGACGGTGGTGATCCCCAGATTTGTCTAGCTTAAACCACTGCAGTGCCTAAGTACAGTCTCACAGTGCCACTAGCATGGCTGTGGACTCTTGCTGCCACATTAAGACTGGCTTTAGCCCTGTGTGTGTTTGAATGGGGGCAGCCAAGCAGCAGAGGGCTCCGCCAAAAACAAACACAGGATCGTCCGTCCGGCAAAAAAGTTGAAGCAGGCATCTTGACACATTGTCCAACATGAAAATGTGTCGCTGTTGGGATTCATTGTAGCTGACTTTGTACCGTGACCTTTGAAGCCTACAGGGGATGATTTTTTTGACACGCAGAATATACTGCAGATTGTCACTTTAATGGGTACCATGTGGTAAGATTTAGGTTAAAACTCACTTTAAAGTGTTAAAAGTAGTAGTGTTGTTTTTCCTCAAGACCTGCCTCATTACTTTTTCTTTCTGTAATAACTTTAGCAGAAAAAAACCAGAATGACAAAATATTATGTCGCATTAGCATATTAATCATCAGTAAGACATGGTAATTGCATTTTCCTGTCATAATAATGGATTTGTATTTCTCACCTGTTTGTTTTCAAACCAGTTTGTAAGATCTGCTTTTGTGTGCGTGTGTGTGTGGAGATGTTTTCAAGACAAAGTAAATGTTCCTCTTGAGTTGGGTAATAGTGGTGATAGATGGAGAGGTTACGCAGGAGGAGAATGTGATAGAAAATAAAAGTAGCTGTAACCAACAGGCTGTGCGCCACAGCTTGGCTTGATGCTGCTGTTGTCACTGGCTGTGAGTGAGATGGAGGAGTACGATAGTAAAACACCTGCTGCTCGTCATACCAGATCAACTTGCTGTCTGCAAGAAGAAATATGCAACAGGGCTATTTTCAGATGGGACTGGGAGTTTACTGTTTGTGCAGATTTTAGATTCCTCTCCATTAACCGCGGCTGCCTTAGGAGTAATGTATTGATATATTGACGGCGCTGTAAGTCATCTGTGTAATCTTTGAGCAGTAGAGACCAGGTGAGTTTTAATTTTTGCCTTGGTATTACCAATCATGGGTAAAACAGCTAGATTTTAACATCTGTCGGCCATATACTGTGTATATATAGGATTACTGTAACTTCTATTAGAGTATAGCATGTGTAGAAGATGCATCTGGCAACTCAAAAGCAAGAATTCTCCGTAAAACATTTCAGATGTTGTGCAGCATTCCCCTGCCTGTGCCCTGTTTGTTTCAATAAGTCCGTATCAAAGACAAAGCCATAATGACGGACAGGGAGTCCTGTCATTGTTATTACATCATTGTTGTTGCATCACGTGGGTATGGGTCTGGGCCTGGCACACAGTAGCACGCTGTGTGGAGCACAAAAGCATTGCACACACGCAGGGATATGTCACAGTCTTTTCACAAAACACATGTCATTTGGATTCAGATGGAGTCACCAGCTACGGATGAGAGTGAGGAGTTTGCATGACTCATGTCGCATGCAGAAAGCACTATCATAGGAGAGTCAGGGAAAGCAGCTAAGCCTGGAGTTGTCTGTGTAGTAGAGTTGCCCTGAAGGTCAGGTTTTAGACATTTAGACGCTCTTTTGATCTCTGGTTAGAAATTCAGCGGGGTGTGAGGTGTGTGCTGAATATAATTATTGCTCGAGGAGGTTTAAAAATACAAACGTGTTGAAATTCCACCTCATTAACAACATTAGGAAGTTTTTTTTAATAATTTGAACAGGGGAATAAAAAATGTGCCGTCATATCGAAAATTATAATTATGCAGATTATGGGGATTTGCCTTGCCGAGTGCATTAATATAATTTAAAATATAAAAAAAAAAAATCTAATTGCTGTTATGCAAGCATGACATTTCCTCTTTGGTCAGTGTTTGACTTTAGAGTTTGAAACGGCACCTTGATATAAAAGGGTGAGTGACCAACAACTGCGCAAAACAATTGATTCTACACTAACACTATGCACCAGTCTATTTACAGTGTACAAAGACATACAAGTATTACAAATTTATATGTAAGACTACACATAAAAAGTTAATTGAAAGAGTGGTCCTGATAGTGTTTTCTTTCCTCTCCATTTTCTGTCCCTCTGTGGCCAGCTACTTGTCGTCTTGATCGGATGTGCAAGGCTTTTATCACAAGATGAAATGTTCACATGTGGCTCAAACCATTGACAGTTATGGGTTTTTCAGTGTAGTGGATTCAGGCAAAATCAGTATGTTGCCATAAATTATAGCAGCCCTCATTTATCATTTCACCAAAAAAAATATGCTGTATCTCATTATTTTGGGATAGGATTTGGCAGCCTTTGAATGTCTTGGTCTATTTCATGGAGCCTTGATAGAAGATTAGGTATGTACTTACTCAAATAATTGCCATCATTGTCAAAGGTGTTATTTCACACTCCAAAACCCAATTTGCCCTTATCAAGCCTTCAAGTCTTTGGTTTTCATATGTACAGTAAAAATCACCTTTCTTATCTAGTTTATCACAAATTGTTACTTTGCAAGAATCAGCGTGATTAGGGCTACTGAAGCCCACTTGCAAGTCAGATATACCTCCTGAACTAATGAATATATTCTTTGTAAATATGTTGTTTATCTTTCAAAATCCTCCTGCAGTTTTCTGGAAACCATGCTGGGAACCCACATCTCTTCCATTAATAAAAAATATATTGGGCCCCTCCTCATGAAAAAGTAAAGTAGAATGTAACATGAGTATTAACTGTTAGCATTTCACTGTGTTGTAAAAAGTCTAAGTGCATCTGCTAATGTCTACAGTAGAAGCCAAACAACGCCACTAATAAGCTAAAATCCCCAGGGTGATGGATGGGAAAGACCTTGAGGAGGCAAATGCTATTAGTGAGGATGTTTGGTTGAGACATGTACTGATGGCCAGTGTCTTCTTCCACGAAACGAGGCTAGCAGAGCCTATCGTGTGAGGTCAGTGCTGATTAGTTGTACAGAGAACTGATTACAAGAGTAATAGGCTGGATTTCAGGCATGTCACTGCAACTTGATAGATAACCTATATTAAGGTTAGTGGGCTAGTGTGCTCTTTACTGTAAGGGGTGTGACTGTAACAAAAAGGCTAGGTTCACTTTAAAATTAGCTGAGGACTGAGGACTGGTCACAGGTGTACATATCTAAGTCATTTTGAACTGGACTTGGAAAGTGGTTTTAGCTACACAGATTTTTTCGGAGGTGTTCTCAGCACATTGATCGCCTCAGTATCTCGTGAGTGATTAATGGGGAACATTGATTGACCTAAAGGATCTGTGATCACCGTTGTTGCCCGATAGAAGCCTGTAAACTGGGAATACAACCTGAATAGAAAATGGAATAAGTCTAGTCATGACTGTGTTAAAAAATAATTTATGAGATGACATTAACAAAAAAAGGTGATTGATAATGACCACATGGCCCCAGAGACGATAGTAGAAATGGTAAACATGATAATAATAATGCTTGTCTAAAATCAATTGCAAAGTGCTTTACGGGTCATAACCAGCACTAAAAAGATGAATCGATTAGTAAAAATATTCAATTAATTGTTTAAGTAATTTATTATCTATCATTCTGTGGTTCCAGCTTCTCAAAGATGGGGATTTACTGCTTTTCGCTGTCTCACATCTTAGTTAATTGCACTCTTGGTCAGACAAAACAGCTTGAAGACTTCAGCTCATATTGATTAGCATTTTTCAGTTTTTAAAAATATTTTATAGATTACACGATTTATCAGGGAGAAAAAAATCAGTTAATGAAATAATCATTTTTAGTTGCAGCCCAAGTCATAGCCAACATTAAAAGGCCAAAGGAACAAACCATTGTGATTTAATGTTTATATAGAACAAATTATATTGTTATTAATTATATAATTAACAAATTAATTTGTTTAGGTAACAGTGCTTTGTTGAGGGATTTAGGCAATAGTTAAAAACAAAACAGTTTGTACTGCCAACAAAAAAATTTGGAAACAATAAATCACCCAATGCATGCTGGGATAGGCTCCATCCCCATGTGACCTTAATAACAAGTGGTTTTGAAAACGGATGTATACTTGGCTGAATGGCTCCAACTGATGTTACATAAGAGACTTTTTATTTTTACTTCTACAAAACTTTATTGAGTAGATATACACGTTACACTACAACAAGGTCACATTGTCACTGTCTAATCCGATTTAAATCATAATTATGTCATAATGTTTTTTCCACTGTTGAGGTCTCTGCTGGGAGTTTAAGCCATATCGTAACAACAGGCCTGGAGGAAAGTGCTGATAACAGTGTCCCTGGCGGTCTAGTCTGTGCCTTTCGCATCTGAGAGATCTGCTTGATTTCACTGGCCTGATTGTTTTGGCCTAAATGAGATTTGGGGCGGAGGGAGGGTTCAGATGTTCCTTTATTTATTTTTTTTCCCCTGTTTCCCTCTTTTTCCTCATCCCACTGTCCTCTTTAATGCTACTCCAAACCAGATAGTATTCAAAGTGGCTGTGAGTTGACTTCAGTCACATGAACCCATTCACATGTTTCCTTCACTCTCTTACATCACCTCAAAGCAGATGAGCCACATACCTCATACCTGTATTTATTAAGTTCTCAGTCTCTTCTGAAGCCTTTGCTCTTAAGATTATTTGTTTAATTTTCTTCTCATTGCCTCCTTTTTATGAATATTTACAACAAGAGACCGAGCTCTATATTGGGGTGTCAAACCATTTGCCGTGGAAGGCTGAGAGAAAACCTTTTTTTTTTTTTTTTTTTTTTCAACCTTACACTACTGAAGCTGATTTCACTGATTTGTACTTCCTCTTTGGTTGAAGGTTTGCCAATCAGTGAAACCACCTGCTGTAGTGTTTTGATTGGAAGGAAAACCTTCATACGGCCACTTTACTGATCATGGTTTCACTTCTCTGCTTTGATGCAGTTAGCTAGTTTTAATCATTTGCCAAAATAGCTCAGGCTAAGTTGTGGAAACGATTTTTTTTGTGCCACTAAAACATTGAAGTAATTATTGGGCATAAATTGTCCTGCAACAGTTAACAATAAATACAGTAAAATGTGCCAAAAGTCGGGTGAGTATTCCTATGGAAGTATTAATGTAATGTAACATCTTGACCATTGGTTGACCATTGACCATCAATTAAGTCCTGCAGATAATACCTCACTGTGCTGTCATAAATCTACCCAGCCTCCTGATAGGGGACATTCTCTAACCCTGACCTAATGTACCCTAAAACTACCTTTTGAATCCTTGCCCAAGCAAAGAGCTTATACTCGGTGGCTTGACCCAGCCTTGTATCTGCATTGTATCTGCTTAGGCTAAACTACGTTGGCTGGCCCCACTGGCTTGATGAGCAGTTTAATCTGAATGCCATATGTGCAGGGACCGTCTAAAAAGTGCAACACTTAAACTTAGTTTCCAGGTGGCTTTTTGCAGGTGAGGAAACTCAAGCTGTTGTTGTAAAGTACCCTTCTGCCATCTAATGGGTCGAATTGCAACCTTAAAATCAAAAGTCAAATCAAATCATGGATTAGGAGAATCGTGACCCCTAGTAAGTATCAGGGTTACTGATAGTCAGTCATATGTTCACTAAACATCTTGGTGGTCCACACTACCAGGATGTACTGGCTTCATTTAATTTTGTGTACAAAAATAAATAAATGACATATAAATAAATGTCTGTTGTAACAAAATAGTGAATGGTTTGAAAAAAGCTACTTCTCCACCAGATCTGCACAGAGGAAATGCCTGTGTTTTTTCTGTCATACTCTACACATCCCCACTGAGAGCTATGTAGGTGGTAGCACAAATGCCTCACTGAATGTTTTTTTTTCTCCTGATTTCTTCCTTAAGCTGTAATTATGTGTATTCTTGTTGAGGAACAATCCAGGAACAGGATTTTTCTCTTCACAAGAATTGTATATTTTCAGATTATATCTCTAAATTAGCTAGGCTAGACAATGTCCTTTCTTGTCCTTCTTGGTCAATTCAGGATATGTGCTGAGCTAGCATATTGCATACTTGTAATACATGGTTAGGTATAGAGGATTAGAATGATTTGGTCAGAGGCAAGTCTTATGCAGATATCTGAAGGGGGAACTCCTTGTGATCTGGACAAGGTCTGATCTTTACAATTCATTGGCAGTTAGCCTACCTATTTATTTTTAGTTATGCAGAGGAGTTTTTCTTCTCAACCCTTACAACCACCACCAGGTAGTTGTCCAAGTTTTCTGCAGTCTTGGTCCAACTGGACCACAAGAGCTGACTTTTATGCACAATTGCATGTCACTGTCTCTTATGATCCATTTAAATTAGCACTTAAATTAACAAATTAGATCTTGCAGCTCCTACAGTTAAACCTATTGAAATGTAGATTACTGAATACTACAGTGTTAATCAGCTCCAACCAGAAAGTCTTTGTACAATCATACGTTTGCACCTTTTAACCAGGCAATGATGCAGCTGCCCCCGGTGCTATTTCATGCAGGCACGATGCAGAGGGAGACTTGTGATGATTGTGGGATTTAAGGTTGAAACAAGGAGGATGCTGCCAGTTTCTCAATAAATGAAAAAAACTTGACTGACTACATGTTTTATATACAGTGCATTCAGAAAGTATTCAGACCCCTTCACTTTTTCACATTTTGTTATGTTGCAGCCTTATGCTAAAATAATTTAAATTCATTTTTCCCTCATCAATCTACACATAATGACAAAGCAAAAACAGTATTTTAGAAATTTTTGCAAATTTATTAAAGGGAAAACTGAAATGTCACTTTGACTTAGGTAGTCAGACCCTCTCCTGAGTACTTTGTTGAAGCACCTTTGGCAGCGATTACAGCCTCGAGTCTTCTTTGGTTTGACACGACAAGCTTTGCACACCTGGATTTGGGGATTTTCTGCCATTCTTCTCTGCAGATCCTCTCAGACTCTGTCAGGTTGGATGGGGACCGTCGGTGAACAGCCATTTTCAGGTCTCTCCAGAGATGTTTGATTGGGTTCAAGTCGGGGCTCTGGCTCGGCCACTCAAGGGTATTCACAGAGTTGTCCCTAAGCCACTCCTGCGTTGTCTTGGCTGTGTGTTTAGGGTCATTGTCCTGTTGGAAAATGAACCTTTGGCCCAGACTGAGGTCCTGAGCACTCTGGACCAGGTTTTCATTAAGGACACCTCTGTACTTTGCTCCGTTCAGCTTCCCTTCAACCCCGACCAGTCTCCCAGTCCCTGCCGCTGAAAAACATCCTCATGGCATGATGCTGCCACCACCATGCTTCACTGTTGGGATGGTATTGGGCAGCTGATGAACGGTGCCTGGTTTCCTTCAGACATGACACTTAGAATTGAGGCCAAACAGTTAATCTTGGTTTTATCAGAGCAGAGAATCTTGTTTCTCACAGTCTGAGAGTCCTTTAGGTGCTTTTTTGCAA
The DNA here is from genome assembly GCA_038419695.1 of Scomberomorus guttatus. Taxonomy (NCBI): domain Eukaryota; kingdom Metazoa; phylum Chordata; class Actinopteri; order Scombriformes; family Scombridae; genus Scomberomorus; species Scomberomorus guttatus. The sequence goes on along the minus strand of CM076445.1, from coordinate 23,609,826 downwards.
AAAACAAGCAGGCTTTCACTGAGGAGAGGCTTCCAGCTGGCCACTCTGCTATAAAGCCCAGATTGATGGAGTGTTGCAGTGATGGTTGTCCTTCTGGAAGTTTCTCCCATCCCCACACAGGATCTCTAGAGTTCAGCCAGAGTGACCATCAGGTTCTTGATCCCAAGGCCCTTCTCCTCCGATTGCTCAGTTTGGCCGGGCGGCCAGCTGTAGGAAGAGTCCTGGTTGTTCCAGAGTTCTTCCATTTAAGAATTATGGAGGCCACTGTGCTCTTGGGAACCTTTTAATGCAGCAGAATATTTTTGTAGCCTTCCCCAGATCTGTGCCTCAGCACAATCCTGTCTCTGAGCTCTGCAGGCAGTTCCTTCGATCTCATGGCTTGTTTTTCGCTCTGATATGCATTGTCAGCTGTGAGACCTTATGAAGACAGGTGTGCACCTTTCCAAATGTGGTCCAATCAATTAAATTTACCACAAGTGGACTTTAATCGAGGTGTAGAAACATCTCAAAGATGATCAAGAGAAATGGAAAGCACCTGAGCTAAATTTCAGGTGTCATAGCAAAGAGTCTGAATACTTATGTCAATGTGGTATTTCAGTTTTTCTTTTTTAATCCATTTGCAAAAAAATCTAAAATTTCGTTTTCGCTTTGTCATTATGGGGTATTGAGTGTAGATTGATGAGGGAAAAATGAATTTAAATGATTTTAGCATGCGACATAACAGAATGTGAAAAAAGGGGTCTAAATACTTTCTGAATGCACTGTATATAGTCAATGGTTTTGGCATGATGGATGGTATAATTTTTTTGTCAGAACTGTAAAAGCTGTCCTTTAGTTTTCAGGAAATATGCAGGAGCAGCGCACCATAAAGGCTGTATCAGCCTGTATCAGCATCATGAGGTCTGCATCAGCCTCTCTGTGGCTCCTTCTCTTCCTACCATTTCCCTACTGCCATGTCTTTTACAGTTCATTTCAGTTTAGCCCAGAGGCAACTTGAGTAAACTCACAATGCTTTCAAACACAGAGAATGGACAGAGGCGACGTAAAAGAAGCTTTTTCATGTGGCTATAACCAGCGTGGTACCATCATATATCAAAGCTCATTCTTTTGTTCATTAAGCAGTGCATTTTCTCTACATCCCTTCACCCACTTAGTCTCATCTATTCCATCTCCCATTATCTTTCACTCTTCTCTTGTGCAAGGCTGTTTCCATTACAATCCCTGCAGCTGACTCTCAGTTTTAACATATAGAGAGTGTAAGACACAGAAAGTAAATCACTGCCCTGTTCATGCTGATGATGCTGAGCTTCTGACCTGTTGTTTGTGCCAGTATAAATGTGCTGTGTTGTTTTTCCCTTTTCTTTCCATCTTAGGCTGTTTGAAGCTTGACATCATGTATAACATACAGTAATATAGGACATTAGGTAAAAGCTTTTCCAAATACATGTAGAGAAATTAGGCGTAATAGGTTTTGAAACAGTGATGCAAGGTTGAAATGATGCCCGTCATCCCTGAAGTTGTTTTTCTCCCCTTTGATCTTCCCACAGGGCAGTGATGCCTGGCATGGTGATGTTTCGGCGGCGCTGGTCAGTTGGCAGTGATGACCTGGTGCTGCCCGCCCTCTTTCTTTTTCTATTGCACTGCATCTGGTGAGTCAGTGTTTCTTTCACTGTATTGATTTTTTTTTGCAGATATATATATATATATATTTTTTTTTTTTTTTTTTTTCTCAATGTATCTCTGTACAAAGGAGAGTTTGTTTTGCTGGATCTTTACTACATAGCCCTGATCTTTTATTCTCAGGCTGGTGGTCCTGTCGGTGGTTCTGTTCGGCCTCCCCTACGGTTCAGACCAGTCCTGTTCTGTAACACTAGTGGACCATGGCCGAGGGTACCTGGGCATCCTGGTCAGCTGCCTTATCTGTGAGAGCGCCATCATGTGGTTGAGCATGAGAGGCAGCATTCTGTACACACAGCCCAGGGAAGCTGTGCAGTATGTCATCTATATCCGGCTGGGTAAGACATGCAGTCACACACACTTTTCTTTATATGAGTCTCTCTTTTATGCAGGGATACCTCTTGATACTTGTGAGAATTAGACGAGGTGGTTACGAGGATTAGTTGTGGTTTTGTGTTAAGATTGGAACACTGTTTTTATTGATTGGGCAGATATTGATCATTATTCCACTCACTCCTTTCTATCTTTAGCTATTCTGTTGGTCGAGCTAGTATATGCCGTGGTGGGAATCGCCTGGCTTGTCCAGTATTACCAGCCATGCTCTGATGTCACTGCCAAAAACCTGGCTTTGGGTGAGTGAAAGAGGGCATTAAAGAGAATAGTAAGGGAAATTTTAAATTAAAAGGGGTTTGTTATGCTTGAATGTGAATTATTTTATTATTTTCCGCAGGAATCGTTGCATGCAACTGGCTTGTGATATTCAGCGTCTGCATTACTCTCATGTGCACCTTTGATCCTACGGGTCGGACCTTTGTCAAACTGAAAGCCACCCGGCGGCGTCAGCGCAACCTCACAACGTACACACTCAGGTACTAACAGGCCCTTAGATTCTCTATTTCTCTCTCGTTTTTTTTTTTTTGTTTTGACACAAAAGTCAACTAAAACACAGCATCCAGTCATGCAATATCACCTATTTCTCACATTAATTCCGTTTTGACAGTTTCCTTTTGACCTTTTCTCTTCATTAGACACAGGCTTGAGGAAGGCCAAGCCAGCAGCTGGAGCAGGAGACTAAAGTTCTTTATGTGCTGCACAAGAGCCCAGGATACACAATCAGTGAGTCACAACATACACTTACCAGTTTCCTCTCTGTGGTTACAGGAAAACAGAAAGGAATAACACCAGAAATATGTTAGCAATAATGTCCAGTAAGCCAGTCAATAAAATGAGCCCTGACAGGATGAGTCAAGACTGAGGCAAAGAAGCTTATTACACAGCTACTTACAAACAACACTGGGCCTTTCATATAAAATATTAATGTATAATGATTTAATTTCAGGCTAAATCAATTCACAAGCACAAGTTCAGTTATATTATAACTACTATTTACTGTACTAGACTGTAACCGAACAAAATTCAATGAAACAAATCCAAAAAAATGTTAAAAAACAAAGCAAAGCAAAACTCTTCTTGGATCTGGACATAGTGTATTACATGTTCACGATTATCTGTGGCCTTTAGTAAGTTAGTTTTAGGAAAACCTTTAGTTCAGTCGTCTTTTTGTCACTGTGCTTCCTGATATGTGTTGCTCTCTTCTCCAGGATGCGTATTCAGAAGTGGCCAGCCTTTTCGCAGAGTTCTTCAGAGACCTGGATATTGTGCCTAGTGATATTATTGCTGGCCTGGTGCTTCTCCGTCAGCGACAGAGATCTAAAAGATCTTCTATCTTGGACCAGGTATCACCGTCTATAATATATGTTCATGTTTCTGTTTGTGATATTTACGTGATATACTAAAAATAAATGTCCTGATTCTGTTTTTTTTTTTTGTCCTGTTAAGGCCAACAATGATATTTTAGCCTTCTTATCTGGAATGCCTGTCACGCGTAACACTAGATACCTGGACCTTAAGAACTCGGTAAGTCTGTGTGATAAATGGATAAAGCTAAGGTTGACTTGTGTGTGCATATCACACGCTTAAACACATGGACAGACAGACACTTGTTAACATCAAAATGTTTAGAATTCAGGTTAACAATCAAATACTGAATCACAAAAATACAGCATGCATTTGTACTCATTCTTAAATGCTATTTTCAGGCCTTGAAATAATTTTTATTTGCTTTTAAGTAAGGTAAATTATTGCAAATCACATACAAGACGGGGCTTGTAGGTAGTTGAAAGGTTTCACAAGGACATCAGTATTTTTCTCCAGAAAGTTTCACAAAGTAAAAATAAATGATAAATAGATTTAAAAAATGTTTGAAGAGACCTAGAGGCCTGTTCGGCACCATATATTGCAGTTTTGTGGATTTAGACTAAATATAAACGATAACAGATTTCTTTATTATGTATCTAAGTAATGTAACTCTTACAAGCTAATTCAGTCTTTTACTATGTGTCAAACACTAGTAAAACAACGGTATTGAGCTTTGTTTTCCTGCTGTTGTGTATTTATCTCAAATAATATTTGAGGATCTAAATGATCTCTATTTCTGAATGTGTGTGTGTGTGTGTGTGTGTGTGTGTGTGTGTGTGTGTGTGTGTGTGTGTGTGTGTCCGTCTGTCTGCCTTTCCCTCACCCAGGCCGAGATGAACATGTACAAGGATGTGTGTTATTACATGCTCTTTGCCCTCGCTGCATACGGTTGGCCCATGTACCTGATGAGGAAGCCTGCCTGTGGGCTGTGCCGCCTCGTCAGCTCCTGCCCGTAAGCACTCAAACATACACCCGCACAGTTTTGATCTGTTTGGCTTCTGTGTCTCTTGAGCCTCTCCAGTGCGGATCGAATTTCACATGCGTCAACACTTGCCAAGTGGTAATCCACTGAGACAATACCACTCTAGTTAGACCCACTCACTGACAAGCAATGTTGAATTAATCACATACTCTTATCCAGGTTGCCTGAACTAGGATACTATATTGTACATCAATATTACCTGTTAATTTGTTTTACGTCTGTCCCACCTGGTGTTTTACAATCAGTCTTTTGTCTGTTTTTTTTTTTTTTTATTATCTTTATATGTCTCCTGTTTTCTTATAACCGTCCCACCTCTTTCTCTCACCCCAGCTGCACATCAGTGTCTGGCTCTCGGTTGTCTCAGTCAGTGACAGTGGAGGAGGACAATTGTTGCGGTTGTAATGTCCTGGCCATACGCAGACACTTCCTGGACAGGGACCTCAAGCAGGTTCACATTGTCTACACTTCCTGCCACGATGCTGTGAGTAATCCGACAACCGGCTAACGAGCAGTCAGAGGTGTTTGGGCTTTACTTCCTGAATCAAACAAAGGAGGGGCAGTTTTACAAACTGCACCGGGATAATGTTTTCATTTGTTCTTTCCTTTTGTTTTAATGTCTTTTTGAAAAGTGCACAGTTAAGGTGAGTTAGTGTGTGCTCTTTTCAGGCTTTTCCATACATACTGTAGAGTCCCAGAGCTGTGCATGCAGTGTTATGCTTGCAAAGTAGACATTACATCAGACAAACAAATGTCGCTTCACACTGGGCTGTTGTGCAGCACTGTACATCTACTGCAACATTAGTGTTTTTACTGTATCTTGTAGTTTTGGCCATCAGTTGTATCGGTTTTGATAACACTTTACTCACCAGTTTAGTTGCTGAGATATGGGGAGTGAAGTGAGAGCTGTGTCCGCGTCCTCGTCAGTAAGGCGGGTTCGTTCTCAGCAGGTGTTGGAATCCACCAAGGCCGCGTTTCATCACAGATTCTGTTTGTAATCGTCACGGGCAGAATCACGAGGTGCAGCTGAAGTGTCCACTTTGGTGTACTCGAGATTGCATTTCTGTTCTTAACGTATGATGTCATCCTGCTGGCTTTTGGCGCAGTGTTTTAACAGCGTAGCTGTCATGAGAATTTAATACCAAACCATCTATGTGATAAGGGAACTGAGCCCGAAGGTGAGGCTCTCCAATTAACTGATCGATCTACAATCCAGTTAAGATTATTACCCCTGTAGCAGGGCGGCAAAAATTTTACACTCCAATGTAGTCAGTGTGGTATGTCTATAATGCACGACTCAGGCGTGATCTGCTTTGATTTAGTTTCCAGATGAGTGGGTTGGTAATGTTGTTGACTTGATTTAAACCTGTGTGATTTTGTGTGTTGTTACTCTGTCCACTTTTCTTGTAAAGATGTGTTTGGCAACGCTGCTGCATCCCCACGTCTAGCCACTAAAGCTGATGAGTAAAAATACCAGATTTTTAGCCAAAACAAGAATTATAGAAATTTACAACAGAATTTTCATATTACTTGTAAAGTGCAGTTGCCGAGTCAACACATGAATTAAACATTTTGTGGAGTTTTTAAAAGCCAACATTTTTTCAGTACAACCATGTGTAACCAACTTCACTCCAGTAGCAATTGAGCCACACAATGGCAATGATTTGTAAAGCAGAGCAAGTGAAGTTGGCCAGTGCTCAGTTTCCATCTATAAATTTCTCTTATGGAGTGATTTATATGACTGTGCCAACTTGGAAAAGGTTTGATGACAAAAACCATACGAGTGCCCAGTTAGTCAGGATGAAAGTGAATCTGTAGGTGATGCATGTGTGTTTGTCTCGTCGGTTAACCCCGGTCCTGTCCCTTTCTCACTTTCTCACTTTTACTGTCTGCTTTGCATCCTCCACTCAGGTTTATGAGACTCCGTTCTTTGTGGCAGTGGATCATGCGAAAAAGAAGGTTGTCATCAGTATCAGAGGAACCCTATCGCCGAAGGTGAATTTCAGCTTTCGTGTCTTGTTTTCTTTCTCACCTCTCCGAACATTAGTTGACCCTGCTTCCCTCACACCTCACCAACACCTCCAGAGCAAGTGAAGTTGTCACATTTAATACAGTGTTCTCAAACTCCTACACCGTGCACGCACAGGGCATGACTGTCCACTTTCAGAAATATGTCCTATCCATTTTTTAACATCATTTGAAACTTTTTGTAGTGTAGACATGATTTGAACCAACAGTTAAGATGAATAATGGCCTTATAAAAAGGCAAAGCATTGTTTGAAATGAAAATGCAATAATTACTCATCTCATAATCCTCTAATGCTTTGCTCCCAGCCAGTCAAAACAGGTTATTAAGTTAGCAAATCGGAATGCACACACACGCACGCACACACACACACACACATTTTCTGGGTGTTTGTGAATATCTAAGGCGTTTTGTTGACAAGTGCCCAGTTGAGCTCTTTTGCTTTCTGGGCAAACTTTAAACTTCTGATAAGCATAATTCATATAAGCACCTTCTTAAAGGTTGTGGCCCCTCCATCCAGTAGGTACCACTGATACCTCATGTTGAGCCAAGGAAAACTTTGCTTTGGGAAAAAAAACATTATGGAGGAAGTGTCATTAACATCAACAAAAAAGAAATCGCGTCTTTTGAATTCCTGCCCCCAATTTGTAACGTAAGCTTTTTCTGTTCAGGCCAAGATAACTAAAATTATTTTTGTCAGGCGTTCTCCTTCCACAGTCACAAAAGACAATATATATATAACTGTTTGCTCAGGCTGAGTTGTACTCCCCACGACAAGTAAACTGATCTCAATGTGTAAAAAATGTGTATCATTTTAAACTGAGACTGCATGAGAATATACCATTGTTTTTGCAGTCTTATAGCTCTTATATATATATATATATATATATATATATATATATATATATATATACATATATATTATGTATTATTTATCTGTCTAATAACAGGGTTTTATACATTTTATTAGATAGAGGTATAGTGATGGAGATAGGTGACAGGAAATGATCGGGGAGGGAGAACTTTCAGATAACAAAGTTCTCTGGTCTGATGTGAACCAGGGATGCTACAGTTCATGGTCCCTACTGTAGACCACCACCACACCCCAGTTAATACATTCTAACAAATAAACAAATTTGCAGTGGAGATTATGAATGCTCTTTTAAAATCCTGTTAAGTTAACTTAAAGAAGTCTTCCTACTCCTTTTTCAATATGAAATGCCTCATTTGAATTGTTAACTAGGATTTTGATATATATGTTTGCTGATTATTTTGTTTGTCTTGTTTTCTTGCTTATATATTTTCTTTTTTTCTTTTTTTTTCTTTCAACATGTTTGAAATTTAAAAAAGAAATTGAAAAGATCTCATCACGTTCTCTAAATTTTCCCCATCTTTACTTTATCCACTTGTGTTCTCTGCTTCGTGCTGCCTTTTGTAGAATTTTTAACTTGTCTCGTGTGTATCAGGATGCCTTGACTGATCTGACGGGAGATTCTGAACGTTTGCCGGTGGAGGAGCAGCATGGGACGTGGCTTGGTCACAAGGTCAGAGATTATTGTTGTAAACCACTCACTTACAATACTTCTGCTCAACTAGACCGTCTCCTCAGAGATTTTACCTCTTTCAAGTGTCTCTGTTCTCCATAGTGCAGTTTCAATACTATTCCAGACCCCAAAGGTCATTTCAGCTACTAATAGTAAAATAATTACTGAGGATATTTAAATAAGAGATTAATGAGGCAGACTTCTTGTACATATTTCTCCCTTGTCATCTTACGCTCCACTGAATCACTCTCTCCTTCCTTCCACTCTTAGGGGATGGTTTACTCAGCAGAATACATTAAGAAGAAACTGGAGCAGGAAATGATCTTGTCACAAGCCTTTGGAAGAGACTTGGTACATGACTCAATACTGTATGCAGGCTGACGGGCTGAATAATGAACGTTTTCTATATTTTGGACTGTGATTTGTTATTGTAGGACTTCATTCAAGACTCAACTAGCCTTGCGACATTACAGAGATAAACAAATAATCCTTCTAGAAACAGCAGTAGAGGCAGTTTTTAAAGGGATTATGTTCACAGTGGTAACAAAAGTGTGCTGTTGTGAGTGTAATGACTCTGGCTGTCTCTCACAGAGCAAGGGCACCATGCACTATGGGCTGGTGATCGTCGGGCATTCTCTCGGTGCAGGCACTGCTGCTATCCTCTCCTTCCTGCTGAGACCTCAGTACCCCACACTTCACTGCTACTCTTACTCCCCTCCTGGTGGCCTTCTTAGGTGAGTAAATTTGTGTGTGTGTTTATATGATTTACTCAAGATTATACAAGAGAGGGAAATTAGAAGTATTGTAAACCTATAATAGCTGTAGTACAGAGGACCTTAGCATTTGCATTCTGTCTGTCATGTCCCACAACATCTCCTGGATGAAAGGAAGTATTATCTTAATGAAAATATCCGTCCTCTAGGGGTTTCACCCAAGCCATTAATGGATAAACATGGTCTTGTTTGATATTAAAGTATACTCTGACATCACGACTTCTACCGGTATTAATGGACCCAGTGAATGTTATTATAATGCCCCTAATTAGCCATTACATTCCCCCACTGGCCTGCACAGCTGTGAAAATGCACAATGGACTCATGTGGTTTATACGCCACACTCTCATACTAGCGGTACAGCTGGTACAAGCAAGATGGTGATACATTGTGTGTTCCTAATTCTTTATCGTGCACCTCACTGTCACCGTGACGTTACATGTTGGGCTTTCAGTTACTTGTTTTGGCCTGAGCTACTCAGCATCTCCCATGTGTACATTTATTGTACACCCTTCAAGAGTTCCATATTTGAAAAACCCAGCAACTCCGCAACGTTACTCAAACCTGTTTTAATGGCACCCAAGACCATATGTTTGTCTGTGAGATCACACCTAATATTCACGCACACATGCATTCCACACATGCAAAGCAGGTGTGGAAAAGGAGTTGCTGTTGCTTACTCCTATTTATGTAGTTAGTGACTCATACACAAATGGGAAGGGAGGGCCCACTTCTTCTGCAGGGGCAATAAATTTTGTTCTTTTGTACTTTCTGATTTTAATAATTGGTGTTTTTTTTAATAATTCTCTTGTAAATATGGTTAGAGAAACCTTAGAAATTTGAGAAGAATAGTGTAAAGTTTATCATATACTATTATTGGCTTCAGACATTAAAGCAAATGTTTGTCTGGGAGTGTGAGTCGGTAATGTGTGTAAAGAGCCTGTTTTCCTCTCAGCACTCTCTCCACATTTCTACTTCACATAATGTGACTAATGTTTCCCTCTTTCATTTACCCAGTGAGGATGCCATGGAGTACTCCAAAGAGTTTGTCACGTCTGTGGTATTAGGAAAAGACCTGGTACCAAGGTATCTCCTTTATTATATCCAGTATACTGACGCTAAACTTCATTACTGCAGTATTACCACCATAGACATATGTGCTGCTGGTCTCTCATAGGCTCGGCCTGTCACAACTGGAGGGTTTCCGACGCCATCTTCTGGAAGTCTTACAAAAAAGTAACAAGCCAAAGGTGACTTAACTCTCGACACTGTAGAAGTCAGACAGACCATTTGTACAATGAAAACATCAAAAGGAAAGATTAGAGACTCATACATTGTGCTATCAGCTGGTCATTTAAAAATAAAAACCACATCTCTACTATACAAATAATAATGCTACTTTCTCTTATTTTTGCCTTTTTTTTTTTCAACTGTTCTCACATTCATGTTTAAAACATTAGCATTTTCACAAATTAAGCATCAGGTTTTCCGAGCTGGTGCATTTTCCATGTTGTGCTGCGAGTGTTTAAAATAAACTGCAGGCTTCCACACAACCTTTCACCACACTGCAGTTATCTCTGCTGTAATTAAAGCATCTTTTAATTGACCCCTGGCTGTTGCAGAAAAAAAACATACAATATACAGAGGATATAAATTAATATATCATGTTACATAAATAAAATGCTTTTTCTTTTTTCTTCTGCAACAGTGGAGGATCATTGCGGGGGGCACCAAATGCATCCCGAAGTCAGAGCTTCCACTAGAGGATGATGATCCTCAGTCTCAGCCAGCAGCACCCCCCAGCAGTCGCTTGTGGCTTCACCCCAGTGACCTCAGCATTGCCCTTTCAGCCTCGACCCCCCTCTACCCTCCTGGCAGAATCATCCACGTTGTGCACAACCATCCTCCAGAGACATGGTGAGGAAACTGATTCGAGAGCTGTGGGTAGATTATAGCAATTAAATCCCCAAATGTAGTTCTTTACTGTTAAATAATAAAACACTTGCTCATGAAGTTTAACCACACAGCTCCAGTGTTGTATAACTGATGTGCGAATGCAGCTACCTCAAAGCTAATTTTATATTAGTTTCACACTGCGACATAAAGAACCAGCAGCTCAGTGGAAAAAGATATACGCTGCATACTTGACGGTGTGGGTTTGCAGTGTGTCACGCTGCACTCCCCCATTCTTCTGTCTGCACACTCAGCTGTGCTTTCTCATTTTTTAATAATCCTTCCCGTCTTTTGTGCTTGCTTTTTCCAATCCTGCTTATTTTTTTTTATTTTGTACAATGTGGGAAATATATTCAAAGGGGGGAATCCAAATTTTTTATTACTATTGTTTGGAGATACTGAAATTTTGAGACTGATGCTGTCAGGCGCTGCTGTCACACATAAGCTTCCTGCATCGGCTGGGATGTAATCTGAGGCCAGAATACGTTTCAGTGATCTCATGAATAACAGGCGTTCTGTATATCAAAAAGAATAAAATGGGTATTTGAGATATGAGATGATAATAACATTTATTAAACATCTAACAAAAGGAGATTCTGGTAACTTTATTCGCTTCTCAAGTTAGATAAAACTAGTTATGTACAGTAAATGTATACCACTGTGAAAGGCCTTCAGTGGCTGATGGTTGTATTGCAGGCCATCATTGGATGCCGGTTAACTAAAAGCAGTCTATAAAGGTGCAACAATTTGACCTCATTTCGGTTCACTGCTTTGCATCTATCCAGCCGTGCGGTCTGGTGGAAAACCACAAAGCAGAAGTGGTTTGACTAGGGTACCCTAAAAACGACCGCAAGACAACCCCCTATATGTTCGCTCTGTCTGAGTATACAATATTAGCTTTTTACCGGCACATTTCTCACCTCATCCCCTCACATATCTCTGATACAAACTATTTATGTGTTGTTTATATATTCATGTTATACACTGAAAACATTTACTGCACTTGTTGTTCTATACTGTGCCACTGATGCAGGCTGCTGTTAAAATCAACACGTGTGTTCACTTGGACTTTCACAGTGATTGACAGACTTTCTCTTCCTCCCCTTCTCTGTAGCTGTGGCCAAGAAGAGCCAACCTACTCAGCTCTGTGGGGGGACAACAAGGCCTTTGATGAGGTCATCATATCACCCGCCATGCTTAATGAGCACATGCCCCACATGGTGATGGAGGGCCTAAACAAGGTCTGTTTTATCTTTGTGTATGTAGAGGTGTTGGAATCTAAAGTCATGATGAAAAGTCTCTTGAATCTTGCTCCTGATTTACAACCACCGGGTGATTGGATTGTTGGATGAAGAGTATGTGTGAATAACCTCCTATGAAAATTCAGATGCATTCACCAATATTTTCAACAACTGTTTATAAAGGGGAATACCACTGTTTAAAAATGATATCTCACTAAAGCTAGAGATCATGTGCTAATATAATATTTCTAAAGATATGGCCCATCTTGAATGAATCCCTTTTTAACAAATCTTTAACCAAGTTATAGATTCAACAATATAATTGCTGATGTGTTTCACTCTGTTGCGCTTTGATAAATACCCGCCTACAGTAAATGACAGAGGTCAATTTCCAAGGTTGGTACTAGAGCAGTGTGGAAAGCGGAGAATTTACCCCAACATTTGTAGGCATTGATAGACTCTAAGTGTACATTATCATCATTATCAGTTTCTTCCAGTGGTTATTCAGCCACATGCTCATATAAATGTTATAAATGTATTCATGTGTTTCTACAGACAGTTCCGGTTTTTTATTAGAAATGGAATGGAAAGCCGTCTGTCATTTAAAACTGGTAAAGACCTTTGACATTAATAGAGAAAATTCATTAGAGGATTTCTCTGGTCTTAAAATGTGTTAGCCATTTCAGGATTGAATGCATCAGCAATCAAAACGAGAATTATATAATAATAACTAAAATTTATTTTAAAAAAACACACTGTTGCAAAGACAGATGACAAAACCTTTTGAGTTTTAAATTTCAGTGGTACGCCCCTTAAGTGTTCAGTTAAGAATTCTTTTTGAGAGATTTGGAAGATTGACTGTGACTCTATGGTCAATGTATGCATGAAGGACCATCATTAACCTACAGCTTACCACTCTTTTTTTTTTTTTTTCTTCACATTGCTCCAGTAGCAAAGCATGGGGAACCGTTCACTCGTGGTTGGTTTCATGGTGTCCTCTGGTCTTTATGAGTGTATGATTCACAGGCACTGACCATCTGCTCTGGTAACAGGGTGTTAATGTGTATGTTTGCATGTGATGGATCCACTTTGGAAATTGTTTGGTGGTTTTGTTCAGTTTTTTTGGGGTTCAGTACGTCTGTGGATGGATGTTGTACTGTATGTTTGTGTGCGTGCATGTGTGTATGACTGCTGTGCCTAGGCTGTAGAATGATGCCTCTGGTGTTTCTGCAGGTACTGGAACCATTTTGTCCCCTGTCTGAGCAGGAAAACCCGGAACCAGAGGAGCTGGAAGTCAGTCAACCTACCTGCAGTGCCACTGTGTTCATAAACTCACAAACAGAATTCAACTCTAATCCTCTTCTCTCTGATGCCTCCTCTCTCACCCACAAAGATCTTTCTTGCGCTGCCTCCCTCACAGAGTCTGAACCACTCTCCGTCCCCCTGACTGTCAATGCTTCTCCTTCTTTTTCAGATGCTGAGTCTGTCCCTCCTCTTCCTCCTCTGTCAGACTGTACTTCTGCCTCAGAGCAGTGCTTGGTGTCTGTCCCACCACTTTCTAATAATCCTTTAGTCCCTCACTCAGGAGCACTTTCTTTTGAAGATGATTCATGCATTCCATCACAAACCCAAACAGACCCACCCAACCCTCCCCTTTGTGTAGATGTGATTCCTGCCCCTCTTTCTGAAATCCTATCTGATGAGTCTCAGATAGAGAATTTACCAATCAAGATAGTAACATCACATAGCTCTTCACAAAAAGATGAGGTTTGTAGTTGACAAGTGCCTAACAGTTCTTGTGAATCTCAGACACAGGCTTTATGACACTCAGTATTAAACTTGGCCATCTGAATATTCTTGCCTCTTGGAAAAGCTAAACGCTGTCATTGTTACTATTAATAATGTGGCTAAATTGCCAGACTAACATTCAAAAAACAGTGGGAAAGTCATCAGAGAGGAGGTGGAGATAGCCCTAAACTTACAGCTTGTATCATTGCTCTTTCCACTTGCACATAAAATCCAGTGGCTGGATGCAACAAGTCCAAGCATGTTCACTGGAGGCCGTCAAAAGGCATTGCAGGAGGCGAAGGAAAACGGGGAAATGACATTAGAATAATTTGAATAGTTGACAAAGCAAGTTGAGGCAGTGCATGTGTAAGCAACAATAAGCTACTGTGCTAAATCTCATTACTTCATAGCTCCTGGAATACATCACATGCTAATAGTTTATATAACAGTACAAGAATATGTAATCCCTTTAAAACCTCTCACGAGTCAAAAATAGACTTTTTACACCCTGCAAGTTGATGAGTGCAAACCCACCTGCACTCTTTCTCTTGTTAATGAGATTCAATATCCAGCCTTTCCTTAAATCAACCCTTCATTCTTTTCCATTCCTCTCACAGCTAAGGTACATTTGGTCAAGTGCTGTGGCATGAACTTGCTAACCCTGTCCCTCGAGCTAACAAGTTTTCTTTGTATTCACAAAGTTTCCATGGTAACCTAATTTCTTCCACATTATCTGCTCTTTCTTCCTCCTTGGCTGGCTTCTCTCAGGGTTTTTCACTTGCTGCAGCTCTCCTCTCTGGATGGTTTTTTTTTTTTTTTTTTTTTTTTTTTTTTTTTGCTTTTTGAAGGTGCATATTCAGCTTTTCCTCAATCATATTTCCTTCAAGGAATTGTCAATTACTCATCAGCAGCAGATTGAGTAACAAGGGGGAACAAATTTGTAAATACAGGGTACTCTGTTCAGCTCCGCTCCTCTGCTGCGAAATTGCTGCTTACCAAGTATTTTGTTAATAAGACTGAAAAAAGGAGTTAAACCCTAATGTCTTCCACCATGGATGCGTTTTATCATTCTACGCCACACAGTTTGCTTTCATAAATTATTGATGTATAGATGGCTGTAGGAAATGCAGAACACAAAGTATACATATCTCTCTGCATAGAGTGTGCAGCCTCATGCTTTGTTTTTAGTTTTTAGTTTTAGTATTTTCTTGGTAGTTGTGCCTACAACTGCTGGTGCTATGTTTTATATGGTCGGTGCCAAATATTTGCTGTAGGTTATCACTTGCAGCAGTCTTGTTGTCATGTATCACGGGTCACATTCATCTCTGTAACATCATCATGTTTTAATGTGTGAACCATAACCATCTTCATAACTCAAACATAGCAAACATGCTTGTTTAATACCATTTTTAACTTGCTTAACCCGTGTCCCTTTTAAGATTTGAAGTCTTTGTTTACATTACTTTTCATTTAGTTTTGACATTTTATGTTCCATTGTCACATGTATTTTTTTTTTGTGAGTTTTCATGTCTACTTATTGCTCGTTTTTTTTTTATATCATCATGTTCTTCCATCAAGTGTTCTAACTCATTAAAGCTAACCAAATATATGTAAATGTGTGTTGATGTGATTTGCCGTTAGTGTTTGTTCCCCTCACATTTATCACTATTTACACAACACAGTTCAAATGTAAACAATGGGGTTTCTTGAATGTTTTTGAAGTTGCATATACAGGAGTCTTATTGATAGCAATTCTTTGTCACACTGTAGGTCTTGCGTAGTTCTTCCTCAGGCATCCATGACTTCATTGTGGGTGTTTAATGTCAGTTGGAGTAGGAGTAAGCTCACCTTTAGATCACACTTACATTTATCTGAACTACTCTGTGCCTTTTTAACACTATAATAATAGATGTAATCATATCTGCAGTTGAATAAAGGTGTAGTGGATTCTTGGATAATGTCATTTAAAACCATCGTACTATCACTAAGGATGCTCCAGATATTGGTGATCCTGCATTTAGTGTCCGTGTACCTGATACTCTGTGTGTGTGTGTGTGTGTGTGTGTGTGTGTGTTGATGACGCATTCCCAAACTAATAATGGCCAGTGGATTATGTATAGTGGTTTATCTAAAGCTTCTTTTTTATCCCACCTGCTGACATAGAAGAAGGATTTAAGAAAAACATGTTAACTTATTTCTGTTAGTACATTGAGACGCCTCTGCAAAGTTTGGGGTTTTTTAAATCCATTTTTTTGCGAGCAGAGCGAATCTGATGAAGCAACATGCGAAACATGAAGTTCATTCCTTTTGTTTTAATGTAATCCATTGATATCCATAAAATGTAATCCATTGATAATCCATAAAATGGTGTCCATCCTAGTTTCCTGGTGTGCGCTGGAATATTGTTTTGTTTTTGTTTGTTTTTTTGTTACTGTGGTTTATCCTGCACCAGCTGGCACCCAGGAGAGAAGCACTGCTGTGCACGTTGTATCTTCATTTTTTAGAGTAGAAAAAATATTGGGTTTATTTATCTGTTCAGTCCACAAAATTAAGTAAGTATGCAAACATTTTTTTGAACATTTATTGGCTGAGTGCAGCAGAAATAGAATTTTAACATTTGGGTGGGGGAATGCATTTTTTTGTACATCTTTCTGTTCGTGTTGATTCTCAACCCCAATGCTCATCCTCCCTGCTCTCATGCATTGTACTTACACCTATCACCTACAAGTCATGTGTCTGTACCTTTGTGCTTGTGACAGGTGCTGGAGAACTACAACAAAGGGAAAACGGCTTTGCTGTCAGCAGCAAAGATCATGGTGAGCCCAACAGAAGTGGACTTGAACCCAGAGAATATATTCATGGATGCTTCAACAACGTCCCATCAGCCGACGCCTACAACCCACCACCGCAGGAACAGTAGTGTTCGGTTAGTACATCAGGCACCACTGTGGGTGTGTTGGATCCTAAAAGAATATATAAAACAGTTTGCTTTGATCCTCTGTATATTCAGTTTCCCCTATAACTTAAAATGCTGTATAAGTGTCAAGACTCTCCTCATGTATCTAATTTTTACTATCAAACCAGTACTAAACAATACTACTGCTACTAATTGCTACTTTATTGTTTTCTCAAAATTATCATTTCTGTCTGTTCCTTTTGGTTTAAAAAAAACAAGACAAAAACCATTGTCACGGTAAGCAAAGCATGCAATCACTAATTTTTCATAATGTGCTCCCTTCTCTCATGCACGCATGCACGCTGTCCGACCACAGAGCAGTTGCAACGTATGGTAGTATTCAGTTCCCTCCTCGCCCTCTCTGGTTTAGTCCCT
The DNA here is from genome assembly GCA_038419695.1 of Scomberomorus guttatus. NCBI lineage: Eukaryota > Metazoa > Chordata > Actinopteri > Scombriformes > Scombridae > Scomberomorus > Scomberomorus guttatus. The sequence goes on along the minus strand of CM076445.1, from coordinate 23,592,756 downwards.
GTCCAAAGTCAGTGTGAACTCCTGATAGTGATGTTTGAATTAAGATGTTACCTTTCCTGTATTAGATGCTAATACAAGAGGATACACTAGGATACACTCCTGGCCTCTGAGTCTCTCCTTTTCTCTGTTCTTTCTTCCATCTATGTAATGTTTTTTACGGTGTTCACTTAGTCTTTAGTATCTAGATATGGTTTAAATACTAACACTTCCCCAATTGTCCGTTGTTAAATCCTCCGTAACTTGTTTTGATCCATTTTTCGTCTGTCTTGTGTTTTGGATCCCTATTCCCTTTCCCTGTCACTACTCTCCATTCCTTTCTTCTCATCTCCTATCCTCTAGTTCGTGTGCCCAGTCTGAAATATCTCTGGATGGTTTCTCTGAGTGCCCTCCTCCTCCAGTCCCTGTAGTGCTGCGTGGAGCGCGGGAGCGCCTTGCAGTGGAGCTGAGGGACCGCAAAGCGCCGCTAGCTGTCATGGAAAGTCTCTCAGATGCCGAATCCCTCTATAGTCTGGATTCGCGACGCTCCTCAGCTGCGCTAAGGGGTTCACCAATGCTGAGTAGCCTCCCATTCCCTTTGGATGCCCCAATTCCAGAGGAGAACCCGTCTCTCAGCTCTCGCACTGAACTACTGGCTGCCGACTGCCTCTGCCAGGCTACGCCAGAGCACCTGGGTGAGGTTGGGCCTTTCTTTACCCCACTGGAATCCACGTCCACCCCAGATTACCCAATGCGTCTGTCCCCTGCCACACCGCGCTACAGTGGACAACATTCCCCAGCTTTGCTAAACCAGAGCGTCTCGGCTCAGCCTTTCAAGCCAGAGCCCAACGCCAACCCAAATATGCTTCCTGATGAGGATCACCAACAGATGCCTGGTGTCTACAGCCCAGGTAGCACACCTAATGCTCCCCTCAGTCCACAGATTGGTTCTAGACCAGTGGATGGTAAAAAGGAACAGTGGGAGATGGACACAGCAGAGAAACAGTTCAGTGCAGAGACCAGACCGGCAGCTTCTACTCCTCCACCCCAACTATCCAATGGAAACCCCAGCCAGGCAGTGTTGGAATTCGCCCAGTACTTAGACTCTCTATTCAAACTGGACGGCAGCAGCTCGCCGCCTCTGGAGCTGTCTGACGGGGAGTCTGAGTCAGGCCGGGGCTCCTTTGGGCAGGGAGAGTGCTTGGGAGAAGGACAGCAGTTGGATGACAAACAACTTCTGGCCAGAGCAACACTGGAGCCTAACCTAGTCCCCAAGCCCCCACGTACTTTTGCTGGATCTGCTGACCCCTCTTCTGGCATCTCTTTGTCACCTTCCTTCCCCCTCTCATCGTCTGAGGAGCTCAACGACCTTTCCCCTGGTGAGGGCGCCCCGCCTGCCATAAACTCCCTACGAACATCTACCCCTTGCCACTGTCCTGAAGAGAACACGCTATCCTCTATGGTGTAGTGTTCTCCCAAGACTTCCTTTGCTCTAAACTGAGAGGTGCAGTCATCCAAAATTTTAAAACATATCACAGTACATGCATGCAATGGAATGCAGTCACTCATCAGAGATCCAATGAAAGAACTTGACTGACCAACTCACAAACTATTTCCATTCTTCAGGTGTCCCCTTTGAACGCTGTTTATAGCATTTTCACACTATTGCAATGACTAAAAAAATAAAAAGATACCTCTCTCTGCATGCCAGGGGGCTGTGCTGCTTTCGGGTGAATATAAATAACTGTAGCTTCACAATGCCATTCCAAAACAATGTCGTCTCACCCACGTAGGGACGCCTCAGCATTACATCCGTTCCCTGACTTTACAAAATTAAAGGGAGAATAGTTAACTGAGCAGGGATTCAAAAACTTAACACTGTAGAAGAAGTTAGCATAGGCACATCATCTGAGTTGATGTACTGTACAACTTCCTGCACCCTCAGCAGCTCTGGAAATTTTTGTCCAGCTTTGATTTCATTTTATTTTTAAATCAGGAATGTGAAGATGGACATACTCGTAAATCAATAGAAGTGAGAAGACTTTACGAAATGTTCGTCAGGTCTATTCAGAATAGACTTTGAGAAAGAGAGTAAGTGTGTTTCATTGGTGAGAATTCATGTGTCTTAAAAATTTAGTGATTGTGACAAAGTTATTACAGATGCCTATGGATGTTTTTAAGTCTTTTGGTTACTCTTTATAGTGCATGAAGTTTTTTTTTTTCTTTATTTTTAAAGAGAAATTGTCACTAAGCCACATTTGGATACTCTTGCACACATCATATTGCTCAATCCCCCCCTCACCCTTTGCCAAAAAATTTAATACATTGTATTGCCAAATGTATTTATGAGATGTAATTTTGTATATGTATATGGATATTGCTTTATTTAAACACAACAGTACCAAGCTACAATCATTATCTCTTTCACTCACCATTCTGTTGGTTCCCATGTAGACTGTTACACAGCAGCACCACGGAAAATATGCCATCCTGACCTTAAAACACTGCCATGGCTTTCGTCTCCAAAACATGAACTCTGTACCTTGGGTTTGAACCAGTCCTAGTATCAACATCTAGGCCACAATAATGAACTTGCTAATCGCTGTCATAATCTACTGTACCTTTTCTCTTTGGAGAGCTCTTAGCAATGTGCCCAGGTCAGGGTCTGCATGCTTTATGCATTTCCGAGTAGCATGGCTGATATAGAACAAGTCATCAAGTCATAATAAATAAGCTGTAAAGATGCCCAGAAATGACCATGTATGTATGTACACCCAAAGTTTTGAGGGCATTTTTAATGCATACCCAGGTGTCAAGACAGGACCAAACTGTGTATCCTAAAAGTGTCCCAGGATATAATTTCTCTTGTTCTCAAGGTGCTCTGAGTCATCTTGGATGTCAAGGTGTTTGCTTCCCTTTAATCTGGTTCATCTCAAACACCATCGAGGTTGGACTGAATGAATAAATGGGCTGGAGCATTATGTGTGCCAATTTTAAATACGTGGCATGCAATCTTCCATATCACTCGGGGTGTAACAGGTGGCTCATAATTTGCATTATTTATTACCGTTAATGTTGTTACAACTTTTATTGCTATATTTGATGGTATTATTATCCTTATTGCTCTTGCAACAGATTGGCTTGATGTCAGTGGTTTTTATCTCAGTTGTTGGGACAGTGCGGGAAACTTTTTAGCCTTTCCCAATGTAAGGAGTTATATATTTCAGCTTTTTTTCTGTCCAAGTGGAAAAGTATTTGACATTCTGCCATGGCATGGTGACAATATGCTCTTTTTACAAATGTTTCAAAGTGGTGAGACATGCTGCAGAGTGACAGCCTGCTCACAGTGACCTTTGGTGCGGTGCCAGTGACAAGCCTGGATCTGCACAGTTTCTGTATTTGGAACAAGATTTGCTGTGGTTACTCACAGCAGACAGTTCCAGCCAGTTAACAGTCTGACACTCCTCAAACCGTGCTGCCAGTCCCAGTAGTCACACACAAGAAACACTAAGGTTGAGCCAGCAATTTCCTACATTCAGTAGCTTTGCTTGCAGCCGGTCATATACTTAAACTCCTGAAAGAAAGCACTAGAATACTTTTCACCATGATGTGTACAGCACCATCCTCTATGTGTAATTATTTATGCAGATGTCTAAAAGAGATTGAATTCCAATAGAGTTGTGTAGAAAACAATATATAATAATAAGGAGAAAAATGACTATATTAAAAGATATCACTATTGACATATAGAAAAAATATTTCATCTGAAAGTTATTTATTCAAATATTGGCAGATTTACAAATTGGTCTATATTGAAAGAGGAATAATTCAACTATGTCTTGTCCATGTTTACCTGGTTTGCTTCCCTCCTTTCCTCCCCCACAATGAGAATGTATTTAATCCCTTCCCCTTACTGCCCTGCCTGTAATGGAATAAACAAACTATGAAAGTAACTATGAATTTCTGTCATATTTCTTTAAACATACTAGTGAGATAATGTCATTTTTTTGTCCATTTAAACTAACCAAAAAAGCATTGTACAGTAGTTCACATCCCAGCGTTTCTGGGTGTTTCCTCAATGCTTTATTTTATCAGGATGTAGTTTATCTTGATGTAAGTAAGTAAAATTTTATTTATATATCACCTTTCAAAACCCAAGTTACAAAGTGCAAAAGGATAAAAGGTTAAAAGAACAAAAGATGGAAGAAATATTACAGCAGAAGACATAGAACAATAAAAACAAAAATGGTTAAAGGCATCACAAATCAAAATAGTGTCCATGATAACTCAAGCACAAGACACTTAGAAAAATGGTCTTCAGCTGTGACAAAACACCCAAGAGTTTGCTGACCTGACTCCCAAGAAAGACTGTTCCACAGCCTGGGACCCAAGACAGTAAAAACACAATCCCCTCGTGTTTTCAGTCTTGAACAAGGTATAATCAGATGGGACAGGTGTGAGATGGTTCAGTATGGGGCCGGGGGGGCACCATAGATACTCTTATTCTGTTGATTTTTATCTACAAAAAAGGATAAGAATTTTTCACAATCCTCCACCAAAGGTGAGGACATGCTGGAGGTTATTTAAGAGACGGTCAATAGATTTAAAAAGAAACCGAGGAATATTTTTTGTTTGTGGTGATGAAATTATTGAAATAAGAAGTTCATCATGCATCCTTACTTTTTTGATTCAGCAAGACCATCAAGTCTTTCATTTGAGTATAGTGGACAAGCAGTGGTGTGGTTTTCCACCTACACTCTGCTTGTCTACATCCTCTTTTCACAGAGCGGATGTCATCATTTATCCAGGGAGATAAATTGGTTTTAGAAACTGATTTGGTCTTAGGAGGGGCAGCTGCTTCGAGAGCAGATGCACAAACAGAAACGCCATATTGATGACATCTGATAAGAAACATGAGAGCCTCAAGGCTGCTAAATTTTTTAACAGTAAGAAGAGAGCATTTAAAGAGATTTTTAAAAACCACAGCTAGGCCACCACCACAGCCACTTAGCCTAGGGGAGTTAAAATAGCCAAAATTTGGGAGGCATAGCTCCAAAAATTGACAACATTCTCCTTCCTTCAGCCAGATTTCAGTTAAGAAAAAGAAATCTAATTTCTGGGACAAAATGAAGTTGTTTAAGACAAATGTCTTATTAGAGAGAGACCTAACATTTAACAGACAGAATTTGATATAGCGAACGTTAACGTCAGAAATGTTCAGGGTGGAGTTATAAAAGTGGGCCTAACCAGATTAGAATAGGTTTTGCATACTGCATTATAGCGTTTGTGTGGTCTATTATTGATTATAACTGGGATGATAGAGAGGCTCTCTGGATTGTTATGAGAATTATTTGGACTGTAGGGGGAGTGGGTGGAACAAACAGGAGGTGAAGAGGTCGTCGGGGACAAAGAAGAGTAATCAGTGACCAGTGTGCATGGATGTATTATAAGAGTAGTATTTTTTTTACAGTCTATGAGAGTAGTCCAGAGCTGTTGTGGAGCAAATAGCGATCAGTCAGTGACGTGAGGCTGTAGTAACTGCATGAAAAATGTTTGCTGAAAAAGCACTTGTGCCATGGAAGCTGGGGTGGATACCATTTCTGCTGAGGTGCAATGTCTTGTCTTGTTCTGTTAAGAAAATTGACTGGATATAAATAGCATAAGATTTTGTCAATAAGAGTATAATGGAAGGATAAAAAGTCTAATCTCTAATGAGTTTCTCCTAAAAGATACTTTAAGTTGTAGACAAATTTTGGCATCGGAGTACTCAGATTAATAGGCTCAGCTATTTTTAAATTGATTGTTTTAAACAAATGACTTTTGATGCCAAGTACCCTGGATATGTGAGGGAAGGTACTTTGTCTAAGGAGTTTTTGCCAAATGGACCCACCCTGAGACAGTTTGTGCTTTAGATTAAAGATGTAAAGAATGTGTCATCAGTTTTAAAACTGCTGAGTGCAGATGGATTTTGAGTACAGATGGCATGAGTTGTTGTGAGCTATATTTAAGTCCAAGTGTAGGTGCAGTCTATTATGAGTGTACAGTAGATCTGACAGGAATCTACTGTTGAGCCTTATAGAGGTGGCATGGGTCAAATGAATCAGTATGGATGCGAGGTGTCTGTTTAATAACATCAATGACGCACCTTGGACCAGTCTCACAAAGCAGAATTACTGAGTTGTCCAGTTAACTACTTTAGTAAAACGTATAAGCAAATGTACAAAAAATACAAAAGCAAAACACATCAAAGGAGTCTTTTTAATTGAGGAGGAGAATAAGATATGTTATTAAAAGGTTTTAGTGAGTCCCCAGAGACCATGCAGCTTCAAAGTATTAATCCGTCACAGTTCTCTTTATATACAGCGGTTCATACCTGTGCTAAAGGGATATCAGACTTGTTGGCGAGCACAACATCTGTTACACAGTATATGTATATGAATGTGCTAATATGATATCCAACCACCAGAGGGAAACAAAGTCTCTACCCCCGAGTCACATCTCAGGAGCAAAGAAGAATCACTTCCGAAAGTCACTGAAAGATTTCCTGGAGTGCTAACATTAGCTCGCTGCTAGGTTAGCATTACCACTGTATTTACAAGTGAGCCGTTAGCTTAGTTAGTTTTCTCACCGTTGCCATGAATTGACACCGAACAGTCGAAGCCCCTTCAGTTAAACATCTCGGTGGGTAAAACATTTAACGGAATACACATAACGTTAGAAAACTGTCATCCTTTTCGGTAATTTTCTAACGTTTAATAACGCCAGCTGACGTTCGTAAGCTAACTTAGCATGAATGTTAGCTGCTGTTTGCCAAGTTAGCTTCCTAGTTAACGTTAATTTAAGAGAAAATAGCCATTTTGGCAGTTTATCTTGAAAGCTAAAATAAGTCGTTAGGTTTTTTCCCTCACGTTGTGGTCAAAGTTTATGGTTTCGGGTGACATTGGTTTTATAGTAGCTAAGGGTAAGTTAGCATATTTACATTACTTTGTAATGTAGCATCAGTTAAATATGTAGCTATCATAATAACGACAGCTTGTTGTGATTGACATCAAGAATAGCTTCAATTTAACAGGACCAGTGACCGTATTTATCAATCTCCAGGGTAATGTTTTCAGACACTGTTTTGACTGGTACTTGAGGCCAATGTAGACTATTTTATTGTGCATAAACAGTACATGAAGCTGTCATTTATCTCAACTCTGTCTTTATAGTGGCTGGTTGGACAGAGAGGAGTCAGGCATGTATGCCTCTGGTAAATACAGTTCGCGGGGGCCGGCTCTTATCCCACGGATGAAAACCAAACACCGCATATACTACATCACCCTCTTCTCCGTGGTGCTGCTTGGACTCATCGCCACTGGGATGTTTCAGTTCTGGCCTCACTCCATTGAGTCCACAGCTGACTGGACCCTGGATAAACGCAGTGTTCATGATGCGCCTCTGGTCCGCCTCCCTGTCTCCAGTCCCATTCCTGAGAGGGGTGACCTCAGCTGTCGTATGCACACCTGCTTTGATGTGTACAGATGCGGCTACAATCCCAAGAACCGAATCAAGGTACTTGCCTTTCAGATCCCGGTTCACATTGGTCTTTGATTGGTTCGTGGTTGAAATTATGACCCAGTGTTGAAATTGTTGTTTTTGTAGGTTTACATCTACCCTCTGCAGAGGTTTGTGGATGAACTGGGGGTTCCCATCAGCAGCACAGGACTGTCACGAGAATACAATGACCTTCTTAGTGCCATCTCTGACAGTGACTTTTACACGGATGACGTCACCAGGGCTTGTCTTTTTATCCCATCCATTGATGTGCTAAATCAGAACTCCCTGCGTATCAGAGAGACTGCCCAGGCACTGGCAATGCTACCCAGGTAAAGGTTTACTCGAGTCCCAGTCATGAAATTAGTTTATATCTTTAAACTGTCCTAATCACGACACATAGTAGAGTTTTACTGCTTTGTCACTGTCAGTTGCAGTTGGGCACTCTGCAATTATTCCTCTTCATGAAATGATTTTTCTGAAATTGCTCTCATATCTGTGCAGTTATCATTTTTAAGTGTAGACCCTGATTGTTTTATTACCAAGTAATCTATTAATCGATTTCTGTTTTAATAGATTAATCACTGAGGTTATAACATGTTAGATAAAAACACCAGATAACCTCTTAAGTTACTTAAGACACCAGAGCCCAAAGTGATGTTCTCTAGATGTGACCAACATCCAAAAACCCAAAGATATCCAATTTACTATGTAATGAAAAAGAGAAAAGCAAATAATTCTTCACATTTGAGTCTCTAGAAAAGTGAATGTTTGATATTTTAGGTTTCACAGTTACTTACACGAGTAATTGATTAGCAAAACTGTCATTATTCTGTAATCTGTTAATCAACCTGTCGTTCTAGCACTAATCGTATGTATGTTTTTGTAGGTGGGACAAAGGAATGAATCATCTACTTTTCAATATGCTACCTGGAGGCCCTCCAGACTACAATACTGCTTTGGATGTGCCCAGAGACAGGTAGCTACATTTTTAAAAGCCATATGTATAACATAAGAATGGGTCCAGCATCATGGTGCGAAAAATTGGAGAAATCAACAGTAATTGCATGTTAAAATGATACAGTGGAATTAATTACATACATTGCTGTGTTGAACATAAATGTATAGTACAAAAATAGTCAGTTCATGTCATATAACAGCTAACCCAGATATTTACTGCTTTAAAATGATCTGATGAATAATGCATTGCTACAAGGTTGTAGATACAGAACGAAACGATAAATCATTTCTTGTTTATGTACATCCCCTTTTTGTTTCCTAATTTTTTTTTTTTTTTTATAGCTCCTTTGTAGCCAGATGAGACAGACATAAATTTTCATACAACAATGGAACACACAACCTCAAGTATAATTGTCTTTTATCTGTAATCACCCACATGTGTTATGATCATTTTAAGAAGATGAAAGAGATACTTATAAGTAGTTAGAAAATACTACAGTATATTTTCAAGAGGCCTTGAGGATATGTTTCAAATATGGTGGTATTTACCAGCAAAGATCCCTGTGTGTTTCTCAAAATGTCCTGGGGGCTAGAGTGATGGTTGTGGATGGAAGAGGTTGGGTTTATGAATACGCAGCCTTGAGACAATGAACACTATCTTTAGCTGTAAAGAATTTCCTGGGCTCATCCAGCTGGAGTCCATTTGGCATGGAGCCTCATCAGAACCAGGTGTGGGTGGCTGTCAGTGTGTTTCCACTTTATATTCACCTTGCCTGAGAGTAGAACGGAATCCAAAATACTTTTTACCCTACCCTACACCTAGACATTTGAATGATATGAGTTCTGTTAACTATGCCAAGCACCAAGCCTTGTTTGATGTCACTTCATGTTTCACATCAGCATTGTTGATAAATAATTACTCATAGGAAGCAAAAAGACGGATGAGTGAATTTGTCTGTTAGTCTCTTCCTGTTTCTGTTGAAATCCACAGTGTGTTGAAGCATTATCACAGTATAGGCCTTTTGTGTTTGTTTCAGAGCGCTGCTGGCTGGTGGTGGTTTCTCTACATGGACCTACAGACAAGGTTATGATGTCAGCATCCCAGTTTATAGCCCCCTCTCTGCAGATGTTGAGCTGCCTGAGAGACAGCCTGGGTGAGCTCATTTCACTCTTAAACTCTCATTATCTTGTCACTATACTTATGTTATTAATCAACAACTTGTCTACAAGCAGCAATCTGCTGCAACATAGTAATGTGACACCTAGAAAAGATATCAGAATAAAATGAAAGAAGTTGTAATTGTTTTTTGTTTTTTTTACTTTTAGTTTAGTCTTGATTAAGGAATTATACATTCATTGAAAAAGTATGACTTGCTAACTAGTTGCATATCTCCTGTCTTCATTCCCCCAGACCCCGGCGCTACTTTATTCTGTCTTCTCAGACTGCCATTCACCGAGAGTACCGTGCTGAACTAGAACGCTTGAAGGAAGAAAATGGAGAGGCATTGCTCCTTCTGGACAAGTGTAGCAATCTCTCCCAGGGAGCTGCTTCCGCACGAAAACGCTGCTACAAGGGACAGGTGTATGACTACCCACAGATCCTGCAGGTGGGAAGCACAACTGTGTGAAAAGATCAATTTTTGAATGTCGAGATGCATCATGGTTGTTTACTGCACTACTAATCTAATCTGTTATTATCATATATTATATTTTTTCCACCCCAAGTCCTAATGTTTATACTATCGACAGTTTCTGTGTGGATAAGGGTCAATAGAGCTGTGCTTAATACTTGAATCTAGTGTGTGTGTTTGTACGATGAAAAATCACATGTACCAATAACAGTTTCCTCATGATGCATCTCTGCAGGAATCATCATTTTGTGTGGTTTTGAGGGGGGCACGTTTGGGTCAGGCTGCCCTCAGTGATGTGCTGCAGGCTGGTTGTGTCCCTGTCATCCTTGCCGACTCCTACATTCTGCCGTTCTCTGAAGTACTCGACTGGAAAAGGTCTGTTTAAGTCAATGAATTGTTGAAAAACAAGTAAATGGCATTTATTGTCTCACTCTATTCAGGTCACTTATCTTATGTTTATGGTTTTGCACAGGGCGTCTGTGGTTATTCCAGAGGAGAAGCTCTCTGAAATGTACACCATCCTAAAGAGCATTCCTCACAGACAAGTGGAAGAGATGCAGAGACAGGTACTGGCCTCAGTGTCTAGCTGAAAAGAAAACATTTCTCAACAGAACATATTTAAATGCCTTTCATTCAGTTGTAGTTCGAGTACTCTGTAGAGAACCCCCAGACTGACATGTTGGTCAGCGGGGTAGACCACTTGCATGTCATGTCTGAGATGTTGCTGTGCCTTAATCAACCAACCAATCAAGCCTATGAAAGCCAAAACAAATGTTCTCTGATGCGCGAAAGACAGACACTTGGATATTACCCTAATTTTTTGTAAGTTTGAATTCCCTCCTCCTCTGCTCAGTCTACATTTTTAAAAAGCTTCCAGAAGTCTGAACTATGTTGATTCTAGCTCAACTGAAATGATGGAAGACGGCTCACTCTTTCCTTCCATTTGATAGCTGTATTGAGCCACAATAAACAAAAGTGGAAGCAGCAAGGGGAGAAGTGTACCAGTTCAGCTGCTCCTCATTCCCTTGTATCAACTTTAGTCCATTTACCAATTATACTGGCCAAACAGACATTTTAGGCCAAAGGCTCAGAGACGGGCTTGGGATTGGATTACACCAGACAAGCTCCAAATCGTGGCTTGCTCGTGAGGCAGGGGCATTCTGCTGTGTATAGCTTGCAGTTAACTTAGTAGCATATATCTGTATTCTGCATTTTCTGATGGTCTGTGCATGTCAGGCTGCATGTCAATTCTTGTCTGAAACATTCCTCTATTGGAGAAATGTTACTATCAATTTGGTGAAACTAAACATAAACTCTTATTTAGCTCTTGGTCACACTAAACCCACTCTAAAAGGATCAGAAGTTCTCTGCACATAGTGATGGTTGTAGAGAAAATCATATGGTTCTACCCTCTTCAGTTCAGTAAAACTGTTTTTAAAAACACAATGAGCAGGGCTGGCATTTCAATCCCCTGCTCCTCCTGTCCACATACCAAAGTGTCCTTGAGCAAGACACTGAACTGAATTAGTACACAACACAACCATCCTGTCCAGGATATTTGTAGTGTTGTACTCTTTTACCTGCATACATCTCGAAACGTTTCTCTCTTTCTGTTAGTAAGAATCCATTTTTAGTGCTGAGAGAGAGATCGATTCCTAGTTATTATTTGCAGAAAGCTTCAACCCTGAATTTGTTGTGGTTGAGCTGGTTGAGTGTATTTCATTAGTTTAACCAGCAGAGGGCTCAGCAGTCTTTGCTTTGATAGTTTTTCTATGTCTATGTTCCCACATAGTCTAACCTTTGTGCTTAATAATGTAAAACTCAAAGACATTACCATACAATTTGGACCACACAACACAACTCACAACTCATTTCTTTGGTACAGTTTAAGTTTTTGTGAACATAAATTATAGTTACAGAGCTACTTAAAAGTCTGTGATTGTTGAGAATTTTTTTGTAGGGAGAAGACAAAATTAATTGACCAAAGATTGTTAATTTGAGCTTGTCTGGGTGGAGAGAAATAATGTCCTCAAAGTATTCATTGCCATTTATTAGTTGTCATGGTGGTAGGGCATGTGTGTTTTACCTTATACAAATATATTGTTACCTTGCGAGACAGCTGGATTCGTGATATCATGCGAGAATTCATCTTGTCAGGCTTCAAGTTATGCACTTACGTCTGAACCACTGGTGGTTCGGACCAATCAGCCTCCTACGAGGATTCTCGCGTGATCTTGTGATCTCGCTAATGCAGCTGCCTCGCAAGGTAAGACAGTGATAGACTGATGGTTCATCCAATCACTGCCCTTCTCAGATGACTTCTCAGATGGTTCTGTGTAACAAACCATCTGGCGCATCAGGTTAAATATATTGACCTCAGCAGAGTAAAATCTGTGTAAGAGGGACACTGCAATTTCAGATCACCCAGCAGGGACAGAGCATTTGGTTAACTCAAGTGACAAGTCTTATTGGAGACCAGGTCAAACTGTGATAAACTACTAATGAGCTTTAATTAGTAGTCAGCAGACTCATTTCGGACAACAGAGCTCATTTTCAAATTTGAGCTGATGTAATAGCCTTCATTTAGCTCACGTTCTAAAAGATCACATACTACACAGCTGCGAGATGTTAACAGCGTTCAAGTGAGACCACTGAGCCAATGTTTTGCGTACTGACTCCCATGAGCCCGGTTGGGTCATACTTTCAGAATAGGACACATACACTGCAGGCCTTTATTAGATTAGCACAGCCAAATCAACTGTTATTAAATTAGAATATATACGCAAGATGGGAGTTCTACTTCTCTGTTCCTTTATTTTTGCCTTTGTATTCAGCTTCAACCCTACAGCAAGGCTAGCCTTTTTTACAGTCTGTTGATCCTACCTGTCTACTTAACTTTGTTGTAGCCTCTCATACACTGTATAAAGTCTATGTAGCCTTCCCAGCCCTCCACCTTGCAGAACAAACACTGGCTGCAGCTGATTTATAGAGTATGTCAAGTCAGTCTACTCTCCCCTGCCTTATATACTGCCTCTTCAGTCCAGTCTTTTTTTTTCTTATGTGCAGACCCCTATACATAACTGAACAGTCAGACAGGATGATGACAGGAGGTCAGTTATTGCAGATTTGATCTCCTTGAACTATCAACTGAAGTTTGCCAACAGATCCTATGCATTCTTTCAAATATTCATTCCTTCAATTTTACTGCCCAAAGTATAACTTGAAGGCGTTGAGTTGGAACAAAAGAAAGCACAGTGCTATCCCAGGGTGTCCCCGGTGTAACTCTGCTAAATATCGAGAGTCAAAAAGAGTACAGGCATGAGTTTGGTTGTCTGAAATCCAGGAAACTACAGGGCTCACTAGTACCAAGACTGTGTTATCTCACATGAAGCCTGCTGGTCTGCAGTTGTTGTCCTCTGGACCAAAAGTCCTACTAGTTTTATTTACACCTGGGAGACCAGGTTATCATAATAATTAACAAGCTGTGTGTGTATGAGCAGGGTCCAAAATGAACTTTTTGGCTTACCTGCCAAGGTGGCTGGTAGATAAAAAAAATTTACTAATTACTATTTAGCTTGGTCTCGTATGCGATTCTCATTCAAAATTATATTAGTGTGCAGTAATAATAGTAGTAACACTAACTGTATGCAGAAATATTAATTCAACTTTTTCAACGCCTTTTCAAAACACATTTGAATCGATAAATTTAGTGGTATTCGCCTTTAAGTGCAAGAAGGATCATTTATTAAAGATTTTGAGAATATAACAGTTATAGAGAAATTCACAATAACAAGTAAACAGTAATAGGTTCAGAGTAATAATAGTAATATTTTTTATTCTGTAGTAACATGTTCAGTCTTCTTCATGCAGTTTCCTCTCAAAGCAATTTTCCTCCTTGTCTCCTGCTATGAAGCCTGGCTTTCTGCTGCGGATGGTGTCTGTGTGCCACAGGTCAATGGCCGTGGAGGGGTTGTACTTCTTAATATCTGGCGAGCTAAGTTGTACCATGAGGAGATCTGACAGGGAGGCAGATGTCAGGTTGGATCTCCAGTCTTGACCTATGTTCAAAAAACAAGGAAAAGTGAATTTTTGACACTCACAGAGGAAGGATTAAAATGGTAGTGTGAATCTTCATTGTGTTGAAGCCAAAACATGACCCCCTCCTTAAACTCCTGCCATGTTCTTGGAGCACCTGAATCATTGTATCGCCACCTCTCACAGAATTTCCTTGATGACAGTGTCGGTGGATGAGATGAGGGGGGGGCACTTGCACTGGCCGTGGCAGCAGTGGTTTCTTCCGCCTGAATATTCGCCTGTTTTTTTTTTTCTTTCCTGGAGGCTCCACTCCTGCAGTAAATCTCCACATAGCTAACGGGGCTTGTTTCAACTGCCCAGATGACCACAACCATTACTTCATGTACTGTAACCAAAAATCGCACGCTTTGACAACTGACGCCATGACGCACTACGGTTGACACACGCAGCACGGCAGATCTAGCAGATTGAAGTGACAGCAAACCAGCAGTTTTCTCCAGCGTGTGTAGGAAATTCATTTTTTCCTACCGGCAAGAGTGGCAGTCGATCTCCATAATTTACTCTCCAAAGACTAAATTTACTCGTATTTGGTGCCTGGCGGGTGTTAATTTTGGACCCTGTATATGAGTGTGTAGAAATGTTTTGATCACAGTTAAAAGTAAAGTGCTAATAAATCTTGAGCAAAAGAATATTCCCACTGAGCAGCTCACATGATTGAAACAGATATGGTTTTGCTGCTGTTTCTGATTAAGTCAAAAACACTAATCATTGCCCGGTTTTGTCCACAGTTCACTGACTACCATTTCTGGTCTATAGGTTGAATCATCTGTTAGGTACTTGACAACTTCCGCTGAGTTAAACAAAGTGATGCAGACTTCTGTACTCTAAACTGTTTCTGAACATGACTTTGACCTAATGATTTTAAACAACCAACAGAGAGTGGAGAGAACAAAAA
The DNA here is from genome assembly GCA_038419695.1 of Scomberomorus guttatus. Lineage (NCBI taxonomy): Eukaryota > Metazoa > Chordata > Actinopteri > Scombriformes > Scombridae > Scomberomorus > Scomberomorus guttatus. The sequence continues at coordinate 23,577,663 of CM076445.1, read as the reverse complement.
AAGGGTAGGAGCTGCTGATCTGGAAGGAAATGAGAATATTAAGTTTTAACCAAGCATTACATGTGATGCCTGTTCTGCTTGACTTACAGAGGAATATATTATTTGACCTGACCCTCTTTAGATTGTTTGCTCTATATCTCATTTTTTGCAGCAGGTTAACAATTTGTTTACATTATGCTTAGTTTTGTTTTTATGGGTGAGCTAAATTGTGGTTAGCTCATGGTAGGTAGATTATGGTTCTAGACTGGATGCAATCCAAAAGTGAAATAAGGGTCTCTCTTCCCCTCTTCCAACGCTGTCTCTTCTTCTCTGCTCATAAAAATTTCTGCAGGCGCTGGGGGAGGGTGGAGGTTGGTGGGAGGGGCCCTCGGGCCAGCACAGTTTGCTTTCTGCCTCCTACCAGTCGGAAAAGAAACTTTCATCACTGGCTGATTTATGGGCCGCTGGGATTCCCCTCTGAGATTAGAAAGTCTTTTTGGATTCTCCTCAGCCCTTTATAAAAATAAAAGCTGTTTTTGAGTTGTTGTACAATGCTACGTACCGTATCATTAGGGTTTAAGGGAATGGTCACCTGATCACATGCCACTATGGCCTTGTTTAACATAGGGTTCACACATTAGCCATTAATGCACACTGGTGCATTATTGGAGGTGGACAAGACACAGGAATATTCAGCTCCTCTAACCCGGAAATTTGGGTCATTGAGGAGCTGGTGGGGTGGAGTTGGGTCACTGTAACACGGTGTCTCCTGGCAGGAGACAGTGTTGTTTGAAGCTTCATTAACTCTTATAGGGTTCTCTCGTCTCTGAAGTGTACCTTGAAGTTTCTTAATAGAATAGGGGCAAAGGGACAGGACCTGCAGGAGGCAAGGAGACTAGACACATATGTCATCCTCTGTAGACTTACTCTAGACTGATCAGTTCATTGTAACTTTCACATTTGATATAAATGCACATTGTTATTATTATTATTATTGTTTCATAACAAACAAAACATATTTAATACAGGTATTCTTATTCATATTTTGGATCTTGGCTGGAAAAACTTTGTGAAGCGAACTTGGAATGAGGGCAGTTGGGAGTTTGGTATTCCAGCTGATGTGATAACATTAAGATATGGGTTGAACGTTCAGTTATCATTGAAGTCTGCTTTTCTCATCAGAAATCTGTTGAAGTAAAACAGACACAGTCAAAAGAGATTTCAGAGGACTTCAGAAGAAGAGTTGATGAAGGTCACAAGGCTGGAGAGGGCTGCAAAACTGTCTTTAAAGACTTGGACCGGAGGGAAAAATCTGGATTTTACAGTTATGACTTCACACTGATGTTATCTTCTATCATGATGGCCATTATCCATAGCATAAAAAATGTTCTGTTTTATAAGCAATACCAAAATGTCTACAATTTAAAAAATAATATTAAGTTTTAATGAAATCTTGTTTGACTTAGTCCAGTGTGTAGAATTTAGTGGCATCTAGCGGAACGGACTTGGCAGAAATTGAATATAATATTCATAAGTATGTTTTAATTAGTGTATAATCACATGAAAATAAGAATTGTTTTCGTTACCTTAGAATGAGCCTTTTATATCTATATAGGGAGCGGGTCCTCTTCCATGGAGCTCGCCATGTTACATCGCCATGTTTATGCAGTAGCCCAGAACATACAAATCAAACACTGGCCCTACAGAGGGCCTTTCACATTTTTCGCGAGTTTCACGGCCACTGTAGGTTCTCCTACATGCTTAGCAGGGGAGGGGAGGGGAGGGGAGGGGAGGGGAGGGGAGGGGTATTCAGTTGGTTGCAATCTGCAACCTCACCGCTAGATGCCACTAAATCTTACACACTGCACCTTTAAGGTCAATCATTAAAGTTCCACATAAACATAGTTACTGTTTTTAGTACAGACATAAAAATTAAAATTGCTCTGTGTTAGATGTTCATTAACATTACCTTTATGATGACTAATTCTGGGAACAACAACAGGGTTTTCTTACACCTACATGCAGCATGTTTTGAGTATGAAATTCATCAATCAATGCAAAAATCCAATTCTGCACCTCTGTTGTCTGCATCTGTAAAGTGAATATTTCAGAAAGTTGTTAAGAAAGAGCACATGTGTTCTTTTGTTTTTTGTTTCTTTGTTTTTTGTTTGTTTTGGGGGGGGGGCTCGCATGGGCACATTTTAAGAACTCTGTTCCATTTGTCCATAGGCACGCTGGTTCTGGGAGGCCTACTTCAGCTCCATGAAGGCAATTGGCTTGACAACGCTGCAGATCATCAATGACCGCATCTACCCATATGCTGCACGTTCTTATGAGCAGTGGAACAATCCACCTGTGGTGGTATGTAACTGTGTAGACTTGATGTTGGCATGCATTTTGTAGTATTGTAAAGTATTTCTTACTTTTGAGATTACTCTCTCATTATTGTGACCTAACTTTCAATATTTGTCTTTCAGAAGTGTCCGATATTTATCAATTTAAGTATCCTAAAGGCTGCTCCCTTCCAACATACAGCTATACTCTGTAGAGTTTGTGTAGTTGTACTCCTAGAAGTTTTCCCAGCATTCAGAATGCCACCCATCCAGAAAGGAGCTTTGATTATACAGATCCTCACAGTGCCACATAAGCCTCCCCACTCTCCTGTGCCTTGTAAATCAAAGCCTCTGTGGCAGAGTGACAGTAGATGCCTTCCTTCTTTCTGAAGCACCACACATGCAGTGCTTCACAGTTTGGTATACACCCAACTGGCTCAGAGGCAGCCAGTTTGTGTCAGCAGTTCGGTGCTAGGAGGATGCCTCCGTTGTGGTGAAAAATAAGTTCTGCATGTCTGAATCACTGTGTTTGTAGAGAGTACTCTGGATGTGAAGAATTGTGTGTGTGTGTTTAGCATCCCTGTGGTTATGGGAGTTTGTGGCTGCAGACAGCTTGGCTGTGCGACCATCTCTTAGGAGTTGTTAATCAGCCCAGTCTGATCTAGAGTCTCCTCTATCTTCAGCCTGTGGGGTAGAGCCGCATGCATCTGAGAATATGTCTGTTGATGCTGCATAGTAGTGTCTGCAAGTATCGCTATAAGCAGACACACTCAAATGCTAATATAAGAGAGGTGGCAGTAACAATCAGGTTGTGTTGGTGTAAACAAGCATGCTCTGACAGGTGTTGTAAATATTTGGGAATCCAGTGCTGCTCAAGTCCATACAGTTTCCATCCGTACAGGATTAATGGGTTTCCAGACAGGCAGCTGCTCAATCTGGACCATGGTTGGCCTGTTTTCCTCTGAACAGGTAGCTTGTTAATCAGCATTTACACTTGACTTTGGTCTATCATGTCAAAATGTTTGGTCAGAGCATCCAACCCTTAGCATAATATATTAGCCTCACTCAGGTCTCCAGGTTTGTCCAGACCTGGAGGTTAATTGTGTCGGGGTACGGACCTTTGGCCATTCCTGCTTGAGATGGGAGATGAAGTGTTTTCTCGATGGTTACAGTGAATGGATGGTGAAAAGGACTTGAACAGAGCACTAAATAAATCAGGCAGAGGTTTCCCCCCACCCACCTCCCCCTCCTCACCTCCTGTAGTCTTCAGGCTGGTAATTGAAAGCACATTTCCCAGTATTGCTGGTGCCTTCAGAAGGGGGTTTTCAGAATAAAGGACAAGCTGCTTTTTGTGTAGGAGTTGTAGGTAGTGGGCGTATTTGTAAGGTTGAGGCATCTCAGACTTTTAAATTTGCCAGCGTTTTAAAACTGCGTTTTGGCCATTAGTGAAGCATCTGGAGTGAATGAAGTCTTTTTATTCTGTATTGATCACTGTCTAGTTAAAGTGCAGCGCAGTCCAAAAGTATTTGTACAGGTTTAATTTGAGTTTGTAGAAGTTCTTCCCTCTCAATCATCTGACTGGACTGAAATCCAGTTTGCTGAAGTGGAACCGAAATAATAAATAACATGTCACTGTTCTCATACTTGTAGACTTTTACGTATCTTGTGTTGCAAGTTTGTTTTTTGCCTCATTGAGCAATAAATTGAAAGATTAGATCAGACCTAGCACTGCTGTTTATCTTCACCTGTGTATATTAGTAATACATAATATTTGTGCTGTTAAAGTTGGATGTAAAAACTTGTTTCAGTGAGAATGTTTAGACACATGAAGCCATTTTGAATACTTGGCGGTTCTTCATTTAATCTTGCTCTTAATCTATGTACCTTTCTGAGGGTTTTCAAGTGTCTCAGATAAATGAAGAACCACTCAAGCAGTTCAAAAAACCAAATAAAATTCTTTTTTTCTGTGCAAGTATAAAAACAGACTAATCAACTCCTTCAGATCTGTTGGTGACACATTTAGCTGCGGCTTTCTTTTCATCTAATTCATTCAGTTTGACTAATGACTTAAGTGGTCTCTGCCTCTTTTATTCTGTTTTTAATGCATCTGTGCTGCGTATACGTGTTAGTTTAATTATTTCCTTCTCTGCTTGTTTGACAATGTGAGAACGACCACAAGGAAGTTTCCACTTGCCAGTAAAGTGACTTTTTATTGGTGGAGGAGTGACTGATGTTGTGTAAAAGGCAGTGGCTGTGTCTCTGTTGACAGACTTGTGCTGATGCTGTGGAAGGAGCCACTGTGTGTTTGTGGCCACCTGGGCCCAGAGGAGAAACAAGCTTTATTTGTACTTCAAGAAGCCCACAAATTTACTGTGTTAGATCTGCTCTCTTTGCCCTTCTCATACTGATTGTCACTGTAACCATGGGTGGAACATTTTGGGAGACTGATGAAGTTTCACCAAGTGTGAGCCTTGATGCTCCTTGACTTGCTAGTGTTATAGAGTTTGGAAGAAGTACACCAAATGTAAGTTTTTGTTACTTTATTGCTGGCTAATGCTAATTGTCCAGTCCAAATGACTTTTAGTAATTTTCAGTATTTAGTACACACATATCATAGCATTAGAAACCTCTCATTTGACTTCCTTAGTTTAAAACTGTCACTTGATCTAAGCTGGAGTCAGTGGGGCTCCCAGGGTTTACAGGCCATTTTAATGGGGAGCAATGAAAGAAAAGCCAACTTCCACATTGATTATAGTCGGCCACTATTCACTACCTGGCAGTGTTCCCCACCTTTCCTGCTTCCTCTTCCCTGTCCCTCTCTTTTTCCCTCCTGGTTCCCAGAAGAGTCTCACCCATCATAGTAACACTAAAAGACCTGTATACTGTACATATGAGAGTAGTCAGCCAGTCCTGTTTGAAAACTTTCTGTATTTTCTTTGTCATGAACTGCTGCTTCTGTAAAGTTTACGTGGCATTCTGGGCCAATGTCTGACTAGAAGTTTTTGGCATTCTTTGCTCTGCCTCTATTAGCCCTCGAGAGACATTATTGGATGATTCTTGCTTCATAATAAAAACCATCATGTGGAAATTATTGCAGGTGACCTCATTGTCCAGTGAAGCACTGTTATAGTGCATTAAATCATGGAAAATGTGACAGATGAGGGTGACACAGAAGACACAAGGCTAAGCTCTACAGTAGCTTTTAATGGAAATGGGGGAAAAAAAAATGAATGAAAAAGGTGTGTGAGGCCTAATCTGCTCATGTTTGCCATTGTTTTCTGTCTTGTGTAGAAGTGGTCCAGTGTGAACAGCCCTCTGTTCTTGCCGCTTATCCCACCAAGGGCACCTGGGTTCACAGCAGTGGTGCTCACCTACGACCGCGTTGAGAGTCTCTTCCGGGTCATCACCGAAATCTCCAAGGTGCCTAGCTTGGCTAAGCTGCTGGTTGTGTGGAATAACCAGAACAAGAGTCCTCCTGAGGGTGAGTATAACCATGCACAGATTCTTACCAAAATAAGAAAGTTCATGAAGCTTTTCAGAAGATGAAGTTGTATATACAGTCAGTTGCCAGTTTATTAGGTACACCTGGCTAAAACTAATGAGATCTAATAACCTGTAGTGTCACTTCTACTACTACAGTACGGTGACATTGAGTGTTAAGTGAGTGATTTACTAATTTGTGCTCACAAATTAGTTTTTTTCCCTCTATGACACCTGCTGGGCTCTGTAAAAAAAATGTGTAACAAGTTGTGAGTGTGGGTGTTGATGCCATAGTGGTTTTTAAGTCCCAAAGTGGGGCCTCTGATGTATAACAGATGAGTGATACTAGAAAGTGCAGCCAAGCCTCATCTCTCCAGAATAAATGCTGTCAGGACATGTTGAATGCTTGAGCCACAGCTCTCTGGCTTTCTGTTTCACAGAGGGTGAAGAAAGTGTAGAGTTCCTTGGTAACCCTCAAACAGAACACAAGTAACAGAATAACAAGTGATAGCTGAACAACTGAGATGTTTATATTATGCTCAGTACTCAGCACAACACCAAGCATAATGTATTTTTGTACCAATATAACCTAAAGAAGACATCAGCAGGTCTCAGTCATGACTGACCAGAGGGTATTATTACCTTTACATCTCTGTTTTTTCTGTCTGATGTTACTTCATCAGTTTAAGTCCATCAGAGATGTGTCAGAGTAAGTTCGTCTTAGTTGTTATTTATTGCACCTTGCGCTCTAATCGTTTGCCTTAATATGGCAATTAAGTATACAACTGTTAACCCGTGCCTTTACCCCACTGACGGCTTAACTCAGACGAAGACCGTTCTTGACCAGGAATTAAATCGGTCTTGCCGCTGTAAGAGTTGGCTAACGTAATGAAGAAGTGAGACGACTTTGAAGTGCTCCCTCGTGGCTGTGAGTTGCCATTTCATTAGAGGCGTCAGCGGCGCCTGGCTGGAGCTTTGTGACCCATTAGAATTAACAAGGGGCCATTGACGGGTCAGACTCATGGGGCTCAGTCCAATATGAGGGAAGATTTCTTTCTCATTCACACCGAGCCTTGATGTGATGTGTTTACAGGCTGCTGTTTTAGCTTCGTCCCATGTTTCTTATTTTAAAGATGCTGACCAAGGATAAAAATGTTTTTGTACACAGTCCAGTATTATTGCTTTTTCTGTGTTTGAGTCGAAAGATCATGTTTTGTAACAGGTTTAAATGTCATTATTCTTATCAAATTGTCTTGACTTGCTTTCAGTGTTTGTTCTTAGAAATGATGTTTTTTGGCAGGATAACAATGCTGCAGTACCTATAAAGCAGCTATGAATAACTGCCAAACAGCCAATAAGCCAAAGCTTTTTCTTCAGAACATGGGATTTGTTTTGTCGCTTCTTGTTTACAATTTAAAAAGTCACAGAGGAGTTAATGAGTTATTTGTAGATTTAACAGTGTGTGCATCTTGACTCATGCCAAGGTGAGGCTGAGTTTAGATAATAACCTATAATTCCCCCACTCCTACTGTCTCTTTCCAACCTCGGAAATGGAAGAAGGGCTGACAGGAACATGGACAGAGTGAAATAAGAAACTCTGGGCGTTTAACGTAGCAGTTTCCCGACAATAGCTTTTGACAGGAGTCCTCAGACGTGGTTAGGCAGACCTGGAGCTCCTCTTATGGTCTGCCAGGCCCTAGTTACACCATTAATGAGGGGACACATTCTGTGTGATCCGTCTGTGCCATAGTCCGTGCCATGGACACTGCCCAAGGTCTTTGAAATGTTCCCCTGAAAAAAACACTTTGTTGATCTGCCTCATGAAGAATTGTCGTGTGGTTAGATTTGCACGTGCTTGAGGTTAGCACAGCGATACGAGCCATTGAGTGAAGTTAAACTCCCAGAGCACTGTTTTCCACTGCCAGGACAGACTTCAAATATCTGTCAGTGGCGAATGACATCATAAATCCTCACCCATCTTCAGGCACTGATAGTGACCATATTTATTAATTTGTTCAATTTCTATAGAATGTATGAAAAAAGTGAACTGTACTGTCCAGTAATATATACTGTATACAACAGTTTTCCAGAGCCTTCAAATAGCTTGTTTTGCCCAACCACCAGTCCAAAATCTGAAGATAGTCAGTATACTATCGTTTAAGGCAAATAAAAACAGCAATTCTTCACATTTGAAAAGCTTGAAACAGCAAATTTGGGGCATTTTTGCATGAAAAATTGTTTAAACAATTAATTGATTTCCAATTCATTTTGTGTAGATCGACTAATCAATTCATTGGCTCACCGTTTCAGGTCTATATCTATGTGTAAAAAGCTAGAAATGTAATGGTTCTTCTTTTGTTGTTTTCCTCTTGGCAGAGTCTCTCTGGCCAAAGATCGGTGTTCCTCTCAAAGTTGTGAGAACAAAAGAGAACAAGCTGAGTAACCGTTTCTTCCCCTACGACGAGATCGAGACAGAGGCCGTGCTGGCAATTGATGATGACATCATCATGCTGACATCTGATGAACTGCAGTTTGGCTATGAGGTGAGAGAGAGAAAAAAAAGACCTTAACCTTGACTATACTTTCCCATCTTTCCCCTGATGGCATGTAATGCAGGGAACCATTTCAAGTTGATACCAGAGTTTAAAGTCATTCAGGGAGATTACAGTCTCATTCTCCACTAGTGGGGATTTGACTGCCCGCTGGTTGTGTTTGATGTGTGAAGAATGATGACAGGTCTAGAGCTGATGCTTTCCATGCCATACCTGCCCGGCCCCACTTAGCCCGGCACACTCACCTGAATGCATTTAGAAGCCATTTAATAAAATTGTGCTCAGTTTAAGGATAATTACATTCAATTAGAGGCAGGATACCGTAGAGGAGCTGTCTGTCTGAATAGATGACAGCGCCTCTTGGCTTCTGCCAAGCAAAAATATTCAGCCAAGCTTCTTCTATCTGAAAATATTTTGATTTAACTATCAGTAGAGGTTTTTGGCTCAGACAGAGATATTTGTAAACTTAGGATTTATTTCATAATTCTTAAAGGGGTACTCCAGCAATTCAATATTTTTCTTTTCCATAAATTTGGGGGACTTAAGAGAAAGATTTTTAAAAGAATGGTCAAAATTAGGGTACACAAAACGGGATGAAAAAAAGAAAGGTAGGAAATAACATTTTGGTCTTTTATTTTGAAAAATGTAAACATCTAACAATGGCTTATTGGCCGTTAAGTTATGCTGCAGTGGAAACTATTACTAAAACACTTTAGTTTTGCTGCAGTGGAAAAAAACAACCTTTCTGTTTCTTGCAAGGAGTCAGGACACCTGCTGACAGCTGTTTTATGCTGATTTATGGTCTAACTGAATATAAAGTAGTTGAAACTACAACAGTAACATGCTGCTTACACACTGATGCTTCAGTATTAATTATCTAATCTAATTCTATCTAATAATACAGTATAATATATGGAAAAATGTAAAGCTGTGTTAAGTTCATGTAACTCAGAATTGCAACTGCTTTATTTGAGCTGGATTTAGTCTCTTCCTTGTGTGTTTGATGTTTGTATTCCCTCTCTGTTGTGTTTTATTTCTACTTAAACTGTAACTGGTGTGCTGTCTTGGCCAGGTCTTCCTCAGAAAAGAGATTTAAATCTCAAGGGACTTCCCGGTTAAATGAAAAAAAATATCAGTCAGAGGGACCAAACCACTACTTCCACTTTCATAATTTTTAACTACATTTTTCTCTCTGAGAACTGGTTCTTATGACGTGCTGTCTGACCACATCAGAAATCAACTTTTTATCGTCGTTCTGAACAGCTTCACTCAAAGGCGGAGTGAAAAACAAACCATCACAGAGAGGGGAGGGGGACGGGGAAACGTGGTTTCATTTCACTACAGAGATAACCGAGCATATTTTAATAATAGTTTTGCACACAGTCAGTGTTAGGAGTCTCTCGTTTGTCATTCTGACAGCAACAACACTAAAGGGTAACCAGGCTAAGCCGGCTAGCATACACCCATGAGCATGCTAGTGGTGCGCTGCTGTACCGTTACACCCCTAGTTAAAATCTAGCAGCTGAGGTATCCTGACTTTTAGTCCCTAGTATGGGTCAAACTTTTAAAAAAAATGGAACAAAAATAAAAACACCCCTCCCATAATGCAACATAATAGCATCTTTTTAAAATCCTCCCTGCTTGGTAAATGTCACGTTTTTTTAAATTCCTCACTCCCATAATACAACTGTTTTTGCAGGCTGAGTATTGATTTTTGATGTGCAAAAATGGTGGGGTGCCCCTTTAAGTTCTGTTTTAAATAGCTCAGAGACTGGATCCTAATATGAATCTTTTAGTGTAAGCCTGCACTTCTCAATTCTTCAATTCAGCTCAATCTGTCTTCTTTCCTGCCACTCGCTCCAGGTATGGAGGGAGTTCCCAGACAGGCTGGTGGGCTACCCAGGTCGGCTGCATCTCTGGGACCATGAAATGGGGAAGTGGAAGTATGAGTCGGAGTGGACCAACGAGGTCTCTATGGTTCTAACGGGAGCTGCCTTTTACCACAAGGTGACCTGGGAATGCCTGGCTGAAACTGAGTAGTTTTTGCTGCTTGATCTCTGCCTCTCACACAAGTTTCCCCGAAAGTTACTCATGGATGTTAGAACTTTAGCTTAGTAATGATGCACACAGAACAAATTTTGAAAAGGAGATTGTACATTTATAACTGGAAATCAAATTAAATATGGAGTTTGCAGAAAGGGTTCGAGAGTTTCCTGTAGACCTAGAATGTGAAGGATTGGATTGTAGGCAAGAAGGTTACAGTGATAGACGAGCAGTGTGTCATAGGTAGGGCAAGGTTATCTGACTTCTACTTAAAAGCTCACACACTCACTTAAGTTCAAAGCAAATTCTAGAGCAGTGATTCCTCCTACATAGTCTTGGGTCATCCAGTCAAACTGTCTGCATTATTGTACATAATGAATCTGCAGTATATGTCTATATGACACCAAATGATCATTTGTTGTCGTAAATCTGCTTCCATTCCAGTACTTCAACTATTTGTACACATACAAGATGCCGGGAGACATCAAGAACTGGGTGGACGCTCACATGAACTGTGAGGATATTGCCATGAACTTCCTGGTGGCTAACATCACAGGCAAAGCCCCCATAAAGGTACATTCATATCACTGACTGGTCTGGGTGCTTGCAGGGGGAAGCTTGACAGAGCGGACCAGCATCTCTGGGTCTGATCAGTTCTCACCCTTCTACTTCACTGCTTCTCCCCCTCCCCATCACACTGACTTTGCCCAGGTGCAGGGGCCCGAGCCTAAAGCCTAGCCTTAACCTCCCTTATCTGGGTGTCACTCACTGGCACTCCCCCTCCGAGTATGTTTTCCTAAGCTTACCGGAGCTCACGCACACCCTGCCATCAAATTGCAAGCTGCACACTTCCCCACGCCTGCGCCCGCACTCCCACCTCCCACCATATCTCAAACAGGTTCCTTCAGAAAACACTCACCCGGACTGTCTTCCTCTCTCTTCTTTCCTCTTCTACACACACACAATACATTCTCAGGTCAAGCGTTGGGTGCAGGTATGTGGCAGAGTGTCGTCATGATGGAGGTTAGACAGAGGAAAGCCATACATCATCACTCTACTGATGGGAATTCAGACAATTTCCCCTGCTGTGAATTAGTTCTTGCAGGATGTCAGACTTATTTCACCAGACTGGACAGTTTATTAGCGTCTGTCTGGGCTGTTGAGGTTTGACAAACGGTTAAACTGAACTGACGTTACTGGTGTGACTTTTGTTTAGGTGACCCCCAGGAAAAAGTTCAAGTGTCCTGAGTGTACTGCCATAGATGGACTGTCCCTGGATCAGACACACATGGTGGAGAGGTATGAGCACAGTAGAATATTTTTTTAAATGTTTTGTTTGTATGTGTGTATGTGCGATTGTGCACAAACTGCACCTGGAAATCTCTTGTTTTTCAGTTTTTGTGACTGAATTGTTTTGCAAATTGTAGACTTTGCAAGAATGTACATATATTACTTTTAGCTTGCTATTGTGCAGAATTTCAGTAGATATTCAGAATATCTCATTGTTGTTTGTTTACATTTCTAAGATATCCAGGAATTTCTTGGTTTATTTAAAAAAAAAAAAAAAAAAAAAACATTTTCCGTGCAAATAGTTATTTAACTATTTGTTGTTTTTTTCACTGTGGTGCATCATAGGCAGCTCATTTGTATTTTTTCTTTTTTCATCACATTCTGTTAAGAGTTGCTTTCCTGAGCTGTGTTTATAGCACAAACACCTGTAAACTGCAGTGAACAGTGTCTTCTCTCAGCAGGAAACATAACCTGTGTGTGCGTGGGACATCAAATTTGTGTGAAACTCAGTTTAAACAGGGTGGTATTCCACAAAGCAGGTTTAACAAACTCTGAGTCTAACCCTGAACTCTGAGTTGATGAACCCTGAGATGGGAAACTCAGCAATGCATTTTGTTTTCCTCGCTAGATCTGAGTGCATCAACAAGTTTGCGTCAGTTTTTGGCACAATGCCTCTGAAGGTGGTGGAGCACCGCGCGGACCCAGTTCTCTATAAAGACGACTTCCCAGAGAAGCTCAAGAGCTTCCCCAACATCGGCAGCCTCTGACCAGCCTGTAACAGATGTTTGGACCTCGTCGCAGCCTCAACACATCAACATTTGCCACCATCACCATGATCTTTTCTACCAAAACATCAGTATTCAGACTGAAGGGGTACATGCTTCTGTCACCTCACAGTTTAGTTTACATTCACATTTCCGTTAATTTGGTTTAAAGTTAACAAAAAAATAAATAAAAATTTTCAACACTAATCTACACACTAATGTTACATGAGCTGCTGTTGGAGTGTTATCCTGTCTGAGATTTGATGGACAGACTGACTGGAGGCTTGTGGTTCCTCACTGTTGCCGTTTTGGAGCTGGAAACTTTGAGCTCCAGCTGCTCTGGAATCAGTGTATACAGTGTATATATACATATATATATATTTTGCAGCAGTGCTGTATAATAGTCATAATTTATGATGCTATAACTTTCCATGGGATTTTTTTTTTTCAAAGACTTGGACATGGACCTGAATCTTTTGGTTATACTGTATGAAAAGAAAAAGTAATAGATGTTTAATTTACATGATATATAGTTAATGATTCAGCGACATATCTATGTAAGCTTTATCAAATGCGATATAATACGAAACATGGTGGCCAGCAGATGATGTACAGTAAATGGTTCACATTAATTTTACACAGTCTGATTGGACCATTAGACAGAGCTGGTATCATAAATCTAATATTGCAGAGTTGAGTAGCTGCCAATTTAAATTAAAAATATTTCTGAGCTACTGGACCGTCTTGAATTGTAAGTTAATATTGCCGGGGCGAGCCTTTCTTTATATTTATACATAAAAAAAGCGGTGGTGCTAACTGCAGCGTCCACTGAGTCATTTCATGAGTTGAGTTATACATATGAACACTGCATAAGAGTAATTATTTGTTTGCCATGCATTTAAAGTCATACAGTATCAATAGACAAATCTATGTTTTTCAAAACGGTGTATAAAGCAACTGTTGATGCAATGCCTGGTCTTTTTTTTTTTTAATCATTTTATTATAGCTGTTGTGTGTGTTTATATCCTTTTGTGTCTTCATCACTAGATGTCAAAGCTCCAGTAAGTAGGATATAACATGGAGAGCAGTGCAGTCATCTAAGATGTTAACATTGCCTTGTGTTGTTTTTATTTGCCTTTTTTATTTTCATGAGGTCATTGAAATTGTTTTAAATTTTGTTTTTTGACTGATTTTATGTATCCATGACTTTTTAATACATGATAAATAAAGACCACACTTAAGTGTCTCAGGTTTAAGGTTCTTTTCTCCCCCCTTATATACTGTATGTATATACTCTGTGAGTGAGGTGGTGAGTTTTACTCTGTGACCATCCAGAGCTGACCCTCTGTGACACGGCACATCCACTGTTCCCTCCAGCCTGTCACCTGTTGTTAATATACGCTGCCTAATCCACCCTGTTCAATGTCAGCAGTACAAAAGGGCGCAGTTCGTATTTTTGTCAACTTCAATTAGTGTGATACTCTTGCGGGTTGTGCGATCTCATTTCAGCACTCATGTCCCTTCAAAGGAATTGAAATGCATGGGGATTTCTGAATGTGACGACAGGGATGACAACATTTTGGCAGGGTGGTGCAATGCAATAAGACGCTGCAAATTCATAGTTTTTTAAACAACAGCAGACAACCATATTCACACGTTGTGGCTAATCAGTGTCTTGAGCTGATTACTTGAAATGCTTTTCTTGAAACTGGGAGTGATTTGAAGGATTTCGAAATACTAATGGGTGAATAGTTGTCTTGATTTTTCTTTGTACTGTCGGTAACAGTTATTACTGAATTTGGTCTGTTGTTTCTTTTGTTGCTTTAAACCTTTTTCAGACATGTTTTAACATTTCATTCAAAATCCAATAAGGAACGATGATTCTGAATAGAAGTGCAATAACTTATTGTACTTTAATCACACAACACAAGCATAAGTAAATTCATACACTCATTTCAGAAGACAGCTTAAAGCCACAAAAAAACTTGAAAAAACCTTTTGAAACTCTTAAGAATTACATATCTCGAGAAAAACAATGTTCAAACACAACTTTGGAAATACAATTTTACTCAAATACTTGATATTGTCTCACGAAAAAAAAAAATCAAAACATCAAATCATCTCCAAGAGTCAACACTTCAATCCATTTTGCATGCACCAAAAATGTACATGCACACAATAGCACACATATTTATTATATATTTACTCCTATACTGATTGCCTGACTTCAGTAGTATTAGAAAATGAGAAAAAGTGGAAGATGACCTCAGGAGTAATGCAGCATTCAGGAGGATAAGGCTTTTTATGTGAAGCTAATCTTGCATTAACAATTCTTATATGACTGTAGGACAATCGACTGAAGCTGTGATATGGGATAGTAGGAAGGGGGGGGTTAAGTAGAGGAAGACATCACTGAAGATGTTTTCAGTCCAAAATGAGAGACACATAAATACAGGAAGACAGAACAGAGTGAAAATGGTAAACAGTGAGTATACATTGCATAAACCTGAGCTACTGGATGCCTGTATGTCCGCGGGCACTGTGCAGAAGAGCAGTCTACATTAAACCAAGGCAAAGACAGACAGCCCTGTCTGTCCTGACACACAATACTGCAGCCTCCGCATGGCTCAGTGTTAATTAAAAAGCCTTCCTGGGTTTGGCGGTGTGGCTGTGCCTCGCCCCTGAGCCAGAGAGCCACGAACCCTGCGATGGGGGCTGCAGCTTTGGACCAGTGGACACAGTGGAAGTGAGCAAAAGGGGGAGAGGCACGGTGCAATGTGTGTGCTGAAGTGGGTGATGAGGGGGGGATCTTTGAAAGCAGAGCCATGACAGCTGAGGGGGAAGCATGTGTGAGGCATGTTTGTTTTGCATTTACCCCCTGAGCGCAGCTGTGTGCACTGTCCTTTTCCCAGAACACCGGAACACAGCAGACGCCCTCACGACTCGCCCTCTGTCCAACCCCTCGGCAAGAGCAGAGGGGGCCCCATGTCCACATTTCCAAGGAGTTCCTCTTAGTTTTGAGATATGTACTATATAGTCAGGATTATGCATATGCCTTGGATTTGGACCGGAGAGTAAAACTGGATGTAATTTGGACGACCGCAGGGTGATCTGCTCTGCTGACAGGTTATAGCCTGCACCCCGCTTCTCTTACCTGCCCAGAAGGACAGTGAATGTGGTTCCATTTAGGGAATTAGCAATGGTTGCTCCGCCTGAAGGTGTACTACAGGGTCAGGTTCAGTTTCTGAAGCCATGCAACCCTTGGTTATGCTTTAGGCCTAAATCAGGCTTTACAAACAAAAGAAGAACATGCATAACCCCCCTGATACAGAACTGGAAAACCTCATCTGCTATTTCTGTCACTAGAGGAGGTAGTTATCAGGGGGAAAAAATAAGGTTGACAATTTCCACTTTAGCCCCTGCCTTGGCCCTCCTCTCCCCCTGTCTTCTCTTCCCACAGAGGGACACAAACAAACTCAGACATATTGTTCCGAGCCCGGATAGAGGTAAACAGGGAGCAAAGGCTGTAACCAGAGCGGAGACTGAGCTCACTTTATCATGTTAGTGGCTTCACTAAGACTGCTCCTGCTCTGATATCATGCCAAAAAAATGAAAAAATGAGGTTGGGCTCAAACAACACACATGCTGAAACTCTGGGACAGTATTGGCTCAGCCATGTTTTCTTGTGCTGCTCTACATAACCTTACAATTTTTAACTATCGAAGTTTGTAACCATGTCTGGATGAACTTGTTTGGGGGTCGAGGCAAAAAAATTAGCTTCATTATATGTTGCCAAGATCCAGAAAACAACCAGTACTCCTGTGCTGCAATATTAGAAAAGTTTTTTTTTCAGTATGTCTATTAGTTTGTGGTAATTTGATTATGTAAGATAATGCACCATGTGAGCACAATGTAAGCTATTCATTTTTTGATACATGGCCCTTCTACAAGACATTACCACAAGGTCATGTAACAATGAAGGACCAAATTGAAATTGTGCTCCACTGGTGAAAAATTCACAAACAAATTTGCAAGTAATCAAATCACCAAAAACCATCTGACACATAGTGAACATGGGCCTTTTGGGGATAGCATGGGCGCCTGGGGCAGTTGCTTACCTTAAACACCATCATCCAACATCATTCAGAGATATGTATGTGATGAAAAGGAGCATGTTTTTATTCTGGTAAAATAGAACCACATCAGGGATTATAGAGGACGTGCTCTCATAGTCAGAACCTTGCTGAAGGAGGATATTGCGCATTAATCTGGTTGATTGCTTTTTACTTTGACAGAAAAAAAGAAATGAGAGAAAACTGAGAAAGAAATACAATGACATGTATGTCAGTGCCGCTTCACGACCATTTACTGGTCAGCTTTGACAGCCAAACAGCCATCACTGAGTTTGAGTCCAAAAAAATCTGTTGAACACTGACATCCGTTCAGTATTTTAAAGTGTCAACACACTCTGCGTAATCTCCACCAGCCTCCACTGTTCAAAGGTGGCTGCTGCTGGTTTCGGGTGTTATTTCTGGCAGTCTGACTCACTAGTAGGCACTTCTCCCTCTGAAACGCCCGAGACTCGGGCACAGTCATGTCCACTTTGAGTTTGCTCTCCTGAAAACAGAGCTGGCTCTGTTTGGAGGCTGGCGCTCCCAGGCTCTTCAGCCCTGAGAGCAGCAGGCCTGCTGTGCCTCTCTCACATGCTCAAACACCACTTCCTCCTCCATCCCTTCCTCTCCCTGGTCATCAGCAGGCTGAGTCAGTGCGGCAGGTGGATCTCTCACCCTGACCACACTAAAACAAACCACATTTCATCTGTTTGACTTTTAAATGCTAGAGGGCAGAACCACTTTTTTTTTTTAGTAACTGAAATGCACACTCAGGTGGTTATTTTTAACGTCTGTGTTGAATCTGAGAAGCTTCATAATTTTGACAGATATGCTGGATATAAACAGTTTTTCGTAGCATTATCAGAGCACCAGCGTGACTAAGTTACACACTTCTGCTGATAAGGATTGGCAGAATAATATGTACACAGCATATAACAACTAACGTAGAATTTCAGTTTTTAAGGATGCTTGATGAACTATTTTAATCAAATCCAGCAACAAATTAGCTGAAGGAGAAAAAAAAAAAACATTAACACTCAAAATTTAAATAACAAAGTAAGAATAAAACAGCACCTGAACTACAATGACACTGAAAGCACTGTACACACAGAATTTTCTGTATTTTAGCAAATAAGTGCATGGATTGTTTGACATAATTAAACATTTTCTTTTGCTTCTCATCAGTACTACGCTGTAACTCTAGCTCTACAGTACAGCATCACGTCCCACCAAGCTTTCCACAAAGCTCACTCGCCCATTGTGGATGCTTTCTCGCCCCAGAGGCTTTGAGAAACACAGCACTTATCTTTCCAAATCTCTTTGTGTAATCTTCATTTGCATATTCATTTTATTGCAACATTTATGAAAGTAGTCACTGCTGCCTGTAGTTTTAGATTTTAGTGCCCCCTCACCCCATGCTGGGTTGGCTTAGACATCACAAGGGACAAAAAGGTCCCCCCATCCAGCAGGTATCAACACATCATGTGGCCCAAGATATGGCTGCACTGTGCTCTTTGGCCTTCATGCGCAAAGCGGCGATACTGGAGGACTTGCGGTCAGGGTCCATGTTGAGATCGTATGTGTTGATGCCCGTAGCCATGCCGGGAGATCCTCCGAACAGGCTGCCCATGTGAGCCTGTCCCACATGACCTCCGGGGCTCGGCACACCCAGAAAATCAGACACCCCGCTGGCAGAGTGGGGGTGAGGGGTCATACAGGGAGTCACGGTGTCGCAGGACACAACGCAGCCCGGCACAGGAGATGCTGCACTGCTGCCACCGATCCAGGAGGGGTTCTGAATCTGAAACAATGACGGGAAATCTGTCAAACTGTTGAAGAGTGATAGAGCTGTGGTGATAACTCCCTTATTATACAGCTAATCAGACACATGTGGTCTAATGTGGCCTAATGCATCTTTACAAAAATTACAGGACTTTACTGGCTGCTTGGCTCGTCAACTACAACTTATTGTATTTTTACAAAAAGATTGATTTTCCACTTCCCATGCAGTCACTGATTTCCATTAGTTTCAGTACATAATGAGATTCTTTATGCAGTTATGAGCAGAAACTGTTTTGACTTGATCTGCATTTCAGAGTTAGTCCTGGAAAAGAATTGAGCAAAGTTGTTGGAAAACTCAAAAGTACATATGATTTTTTTTTTCCGTGCTGGCAACAGCATTAATAAGCAAACAATCACTTTTTTCTTTCTTTGACAAAAAAATTCGAGGGCGATTAAATGTTCTTCGTAATGAACCGAACACAAGCAAGTTTTCAGTCTGCAAGTTGAAATGGTGACCTGAAAGCCAGGAATCAGTGTAAAAAGGTAAAAGTATGCGTGATTTGGAGTAAATAAAAAATATCAAACTTGAGTTGAAATACTCATTCTGTACCTGTGCATAATTCTCAGGGCGTGTCAGAAGAGGCAGCTCGTAAGCTGTGGAGAAGTGTGTTCGGACCTGCTGCATCTGACCAAAACGCTCCCTCTTCCTCCATTTCGCCCTTCGGTTTTGGAACCACACCTGCGGAGGGAAAACGTTGGAATTTTAGTGATTTTATCTGAGAGAAAGAAAAAGGGGCTCTTCAGTTTCATCCAGCTCAGTGGTCTTGGTCTTATGTCAAGGTGAGGTTTAGAATTCACTTGACTTGTGACTTGTATTCCGAAAACCCCCTTACAGCAACGTCCCCCTCAAGTCTGAAGGAAATACTTTTCTATAGATACAAATCTGAGTTCCCCTTTTAAATGGAAAAATGGTTCCATGCAGTTCTGCCAAAAAGACTGAAAGGCTGAAGATCAAAAATGATATCTGCAGCACATCAAATATGCAAACTTCTTCTCTAAGTGTGAACCAGCACACATGTACAAACAATTCAGGCGCAACTGAAGTAATACAGATGTACGTTTGTGTAGGTTTGAGTGAAGGAATAAAAAAATGTACAGACAAAAAAGGGAAGGAAACTAGTCTTTGTAAACAGCGTGCAGCCTTCGCTTCACTTGAGTCCTCAAAACAAAATATAAACCACTTCACCTTTGCTTATTTGCACTCTGACAAAAGCAGGGCGCTTTACGTGTGACTGTTTTCTGTAATCATCTGATTCTGAAACTGTTGTTTATTGAAAGCATGGTTGTGTTTAAATTACCATCAGTCTGGGTGAAAGTCATCTAAATATATTTGTCTTTGATGGGCTTCACAACTGGCATGCTTCTCTTCAAAAGCGAGGCCTGATACGCCTCCCCTGACGATCTGACTCTAACTACCTGACTGCACTGATTATGGCGCGAGTTTACCAGCACAAACATATTCCGTGTATCTGCTCTTCGCTCATACGCTTCACTATAAATCTGAAGGAGGCAATATGGGAAATTGAAAAGTGAGATGGGATTATAACTGGGGTTTGTTTGCATTTTCCTTTTTAATTTCCTGAAGTCTTAAGCTGCTGGCTTTCAGATCCTGTCTCTTCCTAAATTAAAGAAGCACACAGACCATAATCCTTCTCTCCTTGATGTTTTCATGCATCTTCCTCTGCGCTGTCTGACTCAGGATATATAACTCCATACAAAATCGCTTTGTTTCTCTAATAGAAAAACATATTCTATATTCAATAATTATACATTAAAAGACATCCTGATATACAGTGTCACCAACTACCAGCCGCTGCCCCGCTCTCATCTGCTCAATCTTTTGTGCCGAGTCTGTTGGCTATTATACAGGGAGAACATATTTTTGTGTTGCACACACTGCGTCGTGACAGTAATTGGTAAAGACCTTGACAGCTTAAGTAGCTGGTGGACTTTCAATGAGGCTTTATTTATGTTACAGCCCCAGAGAGAAAGAGCAGAGAAATACCAAACTGGCCCCAGCAGGAGAGCTGTATGGGGCTGAAAACACTTTGAAGTGAGAGACCAGCTCAGAGGATTGATAACCCGCCTCTGCTGTCACTCATGTCAGCTTCCAAAGCAAAGTAAAAAGAAATCCGAGGCTGAGCCTGGCTTCGGTTTTCCAACACCCCCAAAGCACCAATAATATCACCTGTGACCACTGTTGTTGTTCATTAAATGTAAGTTTGTTCTATTTTCCCCAAAATCCTCTACAACATAATTTCTTATTTCCCTTGTCAATTAAAGGGAGGTTCAGGAGAATACTGGCCTGATACAAAAACATATATATATGCTGCAATTTGATGTTTTTGATGTAATATTAGTTGTCGTTTTCAAGATTTGTTAACAGCTTCTGCGTTTCCTCTCCATCCTTTATGAAATTAAAAGTAAAATCGATTAATCATTCAGTCTAAAAAATGTCAGAATATAGTGAAATGTGTCCATCACAGTTTTCTAAAGCCATTGGTTTGTTTTGTTCAACTAACTGTCAAAAACTGGGGGAAAAAAAGCTGTTTAGTATCACACAAGACAAATAAAAGTAGCAAATTATCACAACAGAAGCCGAAACTGGGGAATGTTCTGCATTTTTGACTTAAAATAGGGATTTTTATTCTGTTGATCGACTAATCAATTAATCAACTAATCATTTCAGCTCTAAATCTGGCAAATGGCTCTGGAAGATAATGCATATTATCTACTGTTTCTTAAAATTGTCTTCATGATTTCTCACCATCAGATAATTCCTCTCTTACTGCCGTATCCTCTGTCCTTCAGTTGGTTGAATCAGGCTCTCCTGCTGTTTTATCTTTCGTCAACTGTTTGGATCTATAAACTCATATGGACACCTGTGTTTGCACGGTGAACTCCACATGGCAGATGGCATCTCGGCTCTCTGAGCTCGCCGGACTAAAAGAACGGCAATATCTGAGAGATGTGATGTTGTTGAAACCCCTGACCCTTGACCCCCGACCTTCCCGTGTATCTGTAGTGCATGTGACTCAGATCTGAACTTACTTTCTCCCTTTGAAACCCAGAGACAGAAAAAGCAAACAACTCCAGACCCTAACTTTTTTAGCTGGAAGTCCCTTGTTCTTGATGTTAGTAACATGAGTCAATGAAGAGACGGAGCTCAGAAAATGTAGTTTTAGTATTTAAACTATATGTGCTTTGAATTTTAAAAGCAAACTTTTCTGCAGCCGTTAGGGTTTTTCACTCGAGAGGCTGAATTCATGAGCTGTGAGTCCTTTCGCGTGTGAATGACCTGAATAGAGCACAGAGCCCTGTTCTCTGACTGACAAGGCATCTCGTGTCTTTTATCTTTTTAACTTGAGTGTTTAAGAGGGCCGCGGGGAGAGCCGAGGGCTGCGTCCATCTGAAGCAGGCAGGTCCGTGATAGTATGAGCAACAGAGCGGAGCGCAGCAGCATACCTTCAGAGCCTCAGGGCTGAGTTATAACCCCGCGGCTGCACAGACTTCCTGTGTTTCACGGCGAAAGCTTTTCTGGTCACTGTTCCAGCTCATCATGTAAAAGATTTGGTTTTAATGGAGCTCTTATCTCATCCCGCTGGCACACAACCGATATGTAGCCAAAATGTGGTAAAATGTACACCGATTTTCTTCGACTTTGCATTTTCTAATCGTGCCTTAAAATTGCTCAGAAGTCAGATATGACTTGAAATATCAATCGCTAACTTGCTCAAAGCTCATGGGAAGGGTTTCACACCTACCCCGGAGACCACAGCAGGGACACATTCTTGTCTGAACAGGATGTTAATGAAAGAAAAACACAGAAAATCCAGGGGCTTTGGTAGTCCATGGTGCGCGCACACACACACACACACTTATGTAGATATACACCACACACATGTATAGAAATAGAGGTCTCTTTCTGTTCAGCAGTGTTGGAATGCATTACAGCAGTCATGACCGGATTGTATGCTAATCGGGCCAAAAGGTCACTGGAGAGGTTTCGGTCTGCGGTGTGCTGTACGCCTCGGGCCCGACTAATACCAGCAGAACCGAACCCACAAATTCAGGAAACGAAACAGCTCAGGTACAAAGAAAAAGCCCACCGATGACGATCCCATCGAAACACAGCAGAGTGGAGCATGTCTCCTCACATGTTGATGAAAGTCTGCTCTCCTAAAACTGAACATATGAGGCCCAGGCAGCTCAAACCTCGGCCCCCTGGGCCCCCTGGCCTCAGTTAGCTCCCACTCCCCCACTCTCTCCTCCCTACTCCCACATTACCAGATAAATCTCTCATGTTGTTCTGCGAGTGACGTTATCTCTGCAGAGCTGCAGATGTTGAAGGATACACGAGGTTGTGTTGTTCAAACACTGTCTGTTCTGCTGTGATGAAGAGCTCATTTTTTACTTGTTGATAGGACAGGCATGTGGTTGTAAATTATTACAAAAAAATGTCTTTTATAAGGAATCTGATACGTTTGTTGATTTGTGTGTTCTCTTTAAATCAGCTGGCACACTTGAGCAGCATTTGGTAAAACTGTTGTCGAGTCTCCTGCATTACCTGCACACGAGCTTCAGTCAGGTCAGTCCTCAGTGCCAGCTGCTCCCGGGCGTAAACGTCAGGATAGTGCGTCTTCTGGAAAACCTTCTCCAGCTCTTCCAGCTGGTAGCTTGTGAAGGTCGTGCGGTTGCGCCTCTTCTTGCCCTTGTTGCTTTCACCACCGTCACCTTTGTCCAGAGGGCTTGCTAAGTCAGTGCCTGGCGGCCTATCAGAGGCCGCCTTGACACCCTGATCCTTCACAGCCAGATAGCTGGTGTCCATTCCAGGGTGATCGGAGTCTGGTGCCAAGTCAGAGTCTGTCAGACCTGAACTGTCTTTACCTGCAGAGACAGGAAGGAGATGAAACACTGTAAAAAGAGGTTTTTGTTTTAATAGTTTTTTTTTTCAGGATTAAAAGGATTCAATCAAAACAGATTTTTGTGAATGTGCTACCTGACGAGGAAATAAAGGAAAGCCAACAGATGATGTAGAGCGAAAGGCGGTGTGATAACTTGGCTATTATAGACAGCACCTGTCATTTTTAGTGAGCAGCGTGTATAATAATTAGATAAATGTGTGTTTAATGCATCATGTTCTCGAGCTAATATTCAAGATTTTTCACCTGTGAAGATTTAGGCTGCAATGCAGAGTTTTAACAGATTTATAAAATACAGTAAATGTGGAAAGCTGCTCATATTTAGACTTTAAAGATTCTTAATTCCCTTTTTTTTGGTGTCACATGCAAAATTTTGAAGCTAGCTGTTTGCAGTAATGTCTACCTGTAGTGCAACAACTGTCATTGAAAGGCTTTCGGAAAAATTTTGTAAAAAATGCAAATACTCTTTTAATTCATGAAATGTTAAAATATAAGTTGCTGCCGCTGGAACATAAATACTGAAAGATTATGTTTTATTTGAATTTACTACCATTACCACCTGGACAAAACATTTTTATTGTGCCTCTATTCAACTCATCTCAAATATTCAGTCACTCTTGGCTCTGGCAATATATCCATAACTCATCATTTATTTGTTGGATCAATGCAATAATTCATGGAGTTTGATAGGGTGGAACAAAGGAATTTTCTCGCTCTTTGTGAGGAAATTCTGAGACAGTTGTGAAATTCGTTGGCGGCATGCAGTGCTCAGTATGTGTTGATTTGTTTGTCTATCTGCCTGCATGTAATGGATGGCCCGGATCACTGGCTGCTTACAGGATCCAGTTGTAGTTCGTAGATCATCCTGTGATCTGCTGGCGAACAGACACCTTGGCCATAATTTGAGTCTGACAGAAAGTTGCAGCTTTTTACTGCATACCCTCCCCAACCACCCTCTGTTATAAGACACACACACACACATGCACACACACTTCTGCCTTTCGCTCAGCCTCTGTTTATCAGTCATGCATGTGGTCGAGGTCTATCGTGTGCTTGCAAAGTCACCTGGAAGTAAAACTGTCACGATTAATTTGCCAGCTAGTCATTTCTAGCCACGAGAAAAGAAAAAGACCCATCTTTATACGCTCTGTTTCTTTCGCTTTCTCTCTCTCTCTCACACACACACACACACACGCTTTCTCCATGGCTGCAGCTTAACTGTAAAACCTCAGGCAGCTCTCTCATCATAAATTTCCACAGCCATGTCTCTGCCAGTGTTCTTGTCTAAGCTGGCATCTCTTTTCACCCCATTGCTGCCCTTCACTCAACTATCCAGTTTATACACATATCTTTGGATCGATACACTCCCCATCGGCCCCCTGAAAGTGTGTATAGGACATAGTTCCAGGCTGTTAAATGAGCCTCCTGTCTTCTGGCTCGGTCTAGTGGCGGCTCACAGCGCTGCACCTTCCTGCTCTGCGATACCATGAGGCTAGGAGTTATTTTCAGGACATCTCTGCTCATCCAGAGACTTTGTCAGGTTAGAACCTGGAGGTGTGTGTGTTCATGTGAGCTCCTTGTGCAATTCTCAGCACTCAGTCAGCAGAGAAGATCTCACAAACACCCGATGACCCTCAGCTCGCAGCCATGTTGGGTAATGTGCTGCAAGGTGAGGTTATTGGATAGTTTATCATACGCTCGCTCACGTACAAACACACAAAAGTGCATCTTTTACCTGCATCTTTTTTTTGTTGTTGTTTTCTTTATAGTCACGAGTATGTTTGAAAAGAGAGTTGTGGGCTATCTCCATTAGATGAGGACTGATCCTACAAATTAGGTTTTATTACTGGATGGGTTAGCCTAATAAGCGGCTTGTCTATGTAACACGTGATGGAAGAATACGGTATGTTTCTTTATTTCTGCACATATTTTGTTCTTATTTTTCACGCATACATACATATTTATATTTACCTCTGTGTGAATTTTGAAAATAGATTTGATTTTGTTTATTCTATTTTCATGACGTGACCTTTGACACTGCTGCTGGAAGCCTTGCTGAGGAGAGACGAGTCTCTGTTACTGCTGCTGAGTGTTGAAACGTGACAGAAGAGTTAGACAGTGGTGTAAATCTCGCTTTGAATGAGATCCAGAGTTAGTATGATGTTGCTGTATAGAATTTTTATTTTTGGACGGCACAAGTGCAGCACTTTATTTCAACAAGGTAGGTTACCAATCTCAAGCTAGCCCTGTTGCAGCATGAGTGGTTTCTCCTTCGCTCTTCTTTTCCTTTAAAGTTGGGAATATAAAGTGCAGTGTCATATGAAGTCGATGTACTGATATTATTTTTATTCTGTTCAGGTATGTGAGCTTCCACTTTGTACTTTTGTTTTGTACCAATTACTTTACAGTACAATTACTACCAACTCATATTGCACTGCACACATTTTATGTCCATTGTTGAAATTCAATTTTAATTATCGTGTCTAAAATACAGAAACAGCTTCTGGCAGATCGCAAAATGTCACTTTTTAAGAATAGTTAATATTGAATGGTAACTGTATTGACAAGGACCAGTATTTTTTATTGATTTATTGAGAATTGAATACTGTACGTAATGACTTGAGTATCTTATGAATTTTTTTTAAACACTATTTTTTCTTACTTTGAGGAGTCCAGTATATGTTTCTCTAAAGCAAAAACCTTTTTCCTTTAACAAAAGAAGCCAAATTTCTAAATATTTTCTAAAAACAAGCAGCCGTACAAGAACTTGCATAAGTAAATACAGAAAAAGCGTACAAGTGCAAATCTTAGAAAGCAATTAATGGCCGCTTTTTTTGTACTTGACAGCTTTTGTTTCTCTGTGCTACAAAAACATTTCGATCAGTATCAAAAAAAAAGGATTGAGGTTCAAAACCCAACCACAGTAATGATAAACAGCACAGCCTATATACTTTTATTTTATTGCTGTACTGATGTTATTTTATTTTATTCAGCTTTGCAAGGAGAGAATAAACTCCCACCAGCTGGAGGGATGGAAGTGGTCTTTGTTTCTGTCAACCACATACTGCACAAGACAATATTTCAGAGCAGACCGGCTATATATGTAATTCAGCTATGTAAGATTCACTGCACACTGAGGCGCTGCTTCCTGAGAGGTTTGCCTAACAGCACTGGGAATGGACTCGAGCTGCGGAGCCATGTTTTGGTGGCAGAACCCTCGCTGGGGGTCTAACGGCCGCAACATTGCCTCGCTGTCCATGACTAAGACATCCTGTTAGTCTTGAATGGAGCAAATGTGTTTTTATCCCAGCATAAATACTCTAGTTATTTCATCATATTTCCCTGGCTGACACCCGCAGTCCCCACAAGGCAAGAGCTGTCAGGCTGTTTGAAATCATGAGGCCTCTCGCTGATCAAAGGCTGTTGTTTATATCGCATGTCACTGATGTTTTTTTGGCCAGAGCGGGATATTGTGACAATCTCCTCCTTGTTATCCGTGCAATCTGCTGTAGCTGTAAGGCTCTCCAGCATTGCTCAAGGTGAACGGCAGTGTGCCCCCCTGCAGGGAACGCCATATGTATGAGGAACGTAAGAAAGTCTTGCAGCAAACAATGCCTGTCAGGATAAAGTCTCTGTGGAAAGAGGCATGAAGGCCTGACTGTGAAAAACACATGTTGGATCACGAGTACAACTGGCTTTTTCTCCAAATTAAATTACATTACACAAAGACTTTCCATTTTCAGCTTACACCTGCACTCCTGCATGCGCTGTCTTAACGCAAGAAGGTCCCAACAATAATCCGCCGCACTTAGAATTTTTAAACCAAAATTCATCTCTTTCTATTGAGATGAATATGCCACGCAAACCACAGAATGTTCTATTTTCTCTGCAGTGGATCCAACAGTCAGCATCTGTTCCAGTTACTGTGCACGGTGAGGAGAGGAGACTCTGTAGCTGTGAGCGGGCACAGAGGTCGCTCTGCAAAAATTAGATACACAGAAAGTGCTTCAGAACAAGCGGAGCGGCAATTTTCACTTCATCTAATGTGAATATTCCCGCCTGACCACAGAAAAACAAGTCAACAAAAGAGGATGTCGCTAAAGGTCCATACTATATCGCTGATGGTATTGATATCAAAGTCAGACTAAAGACGGATTGAATAACTTAACCTCAGAGCCTTCCAGTGTGGATATCAGCGCCAGGATGACGTTCTTGTGGGTCAGACATTCAGTACAGACAGCCATTAATTCACAGTTGAAAACGAGGGGGCAACATCAAAGTGTAATTTAACTGGCTGTAAAGCGACAGGGCACCTTCCTTGCCTCTTTATTGACTGGGATGACTGGGGTCAGCTCACAGTGTTAAGAGGAAACACTATAAATTACACACCACACGGAGACTGAGAGAGATTAACAACATGTTGCTTCATACTGAAAAAAAAGAAGAAGAAGAAAAAAAAAGAAATATCCCAAATAATGGGAGACAAAAATAGTGGAGAGAAAAGAGAAGAAGAGCCAGAAAAAGAAAGAAAAAGTTGTCTAACTAAAAGCAGAGAACAGAGGCAGGGAAATGTGTGAGTAAAGTATTTATTTGCTCATCTTTAGAGGGGTGAGTTTGTTTTTCCTGTCTTAAAATATGGATTGGGATGTAACATGGAGCTTTGAATTGTGGATACTTCTTGAATCTCACTTGGCTGCAAGATGTAGAGGCAGGTTAAGACACTGCTGCCTGATGCTGAGTGGGCTGAACAGCCAAGCTGTGACACATATTATATATAAAATTGCTGTATAGTTGATGCCCTTTGGCTTTGCCTAACAATAGTGTCACTGCACATAGGCACTAGCACTGGGAATAGCTCTCTGTCTGCACTGCTGCATGCGAAACACAGCTTATCACAAAGCAATAAGTTTCTCTGCTCTTGAAATCTAACCTTGTCTCTTTTTGGAAGCACAAATAACATGCCTATGAATAGCTCGGCTGTACTTGCACAGTGTGGTGTCAGGTACATTCATTAAAACGTTTTGGGACAATACGCGCACACCCGCGTACTCTACACACACAGCCATACATGTGCACCCATCTGCTGTGATTTAGAAACAGAAAGAACCTCAGCAAATATCAGCACATTGCTGTTTTTTTTTTTTTTATGCTAACAAAAAAAGTTTTCTTTTTGTGACCATGTGATAGGTAGCCGTTCACTTTGAAATTCAACTCTGCTGACTGAGCAGTGATCCATCTCAGGAGGCTGTGCAAAATTCACAGACTATGAAAAAAAAAAATCCATAAAGCCTAAGACTGATAAATCACCTCTCACGCACTCTTTGTCTTCCTCGCACTCTCCCCCCCCCCTCTCTCTTCCTCCAACCAGCTCTCTTCCAAATGTTTCTCTCAGACGTTGGAGCAAAACTGAATTTCCTTCATCTCATGTTTTTGTTGTCTGATCGAAGGAGAACATTCCATCCGAGTGGGAAAAAATTGGTAGCGAACATTTTTCTGTGCACGCACATAAAATGAAAAATACTTTGCTGAGAAACTCACTTAACAACATGCACGATCACATCTTCCTACCAAGGAATCAGCGACTGATCTAAAATTTTTCAAACAGCAGTCTGAGAGCACACAATGCACCCAATTTCCACTAGCCAAAGGCATTAATCCTAATACTTGGTTTTCAAGTTGCATTCTTTTGCTCTACAGACAGTCCTGTTGGATTTAGAAACACAACTCTATATCTGATAGTTTCATAGTTAAGGATAAGATATAATGATGGTCAAATGGTGGAAATGCAACTGTTCAATCACCAACAAAATCTAATTAAATGATCCTTGGCCTTAAGCCTATCTATCACCAACCTAACCTCTGGAAATACAAAAGATTTGGTTTTGAAACATTGAGACAGAGAAACAAACTACTACCAGCAAACCCGGTGGAGTATTTTTTGTATAATTGGTGCAATGTAACTGCATAATAACACACACCTGTTGCTGTCAGTATAATGAATATTGTTCCGCTGAAAACTATTTCGCTGTTGTTGAAAAAAAAACTTTAAAGTCCCCCTACGCACAGAAATATGTTTCGCTTATTGTTCACTTCAGTTGGATGTTTGACCTGCACTGTGCAGAATGACGTATGCGCAGAGTTTGACGGAAAGTTTCTCTGTGCTCAGCTAAAATCAGAGTTTAACGCGTGCATGTACGAGCAGATTTTGTGACATCACAACTCGTTTGGAGGCCACGAGGATGACTCACACAAGGTTGATGTGGAAAACTGAAGCCTCCAGTTCTTTTTCCCTCGGAGACATCTTGTATCGAGCATTTAAACTTTTGAAATATTTGTATATTTATTCATCAAAAAGTGAGAGGGAATAGATTTGAAGAATTTCTTACAATCTGCACAAATTGTTTTTCCAAGCAGAGTATTTTTATATGTCTGAAAACATGTGCCAAGGGAATCTCTAGATCTATTTGTACTGTGTTCATGTGTCTTCTTACTGTAAATTGGATGTTTAGGTCATGCATTAAGTAGTCAAGCGTGTCAGGAGTATATATATTGAATAGCCTTCAGTACTAAAAGAAATTTCTCCTTCCAAGAAACTGAAATTAGTATTTTTGAGACACTCTTTAAAAACCTTAAATAACCTTAAACCCTGTTTTTGAGAATATACAAACCATTATTGGCAAAGTATAATATAGAAAATTAAATATAATCAGATAAAGCGCACTGGACAAAAAGGTCACTCCAAACCAGTGAAAGCTGATCTGCAGTCCTCCACGGTTGGTTTTGTATCAGTGTTCAGTTTACATGAAGCAGTGACAAAGAGACCAAAGGAAGTCCTGGACTGCATGAGTCTTTTTGCCCCGCTGCTCTCACTCGTCCATGCAAACTGAGCCTAATGTAAATTGCCCTGCCAAACTTAAAGCTAAATGGTAAAATGATCCTGAGTCCTTGTCACCTCCACTCATGTCATTGACTTGCTGAAGTGTGTCTCAGTTGTCTGGGCTGCATGGCTGGTTCCCATTACTCCCTGCTCCAACCAATCAGTTCAGACGGCCATTACGAGAAGCTGAAATGGTTGTGCTATATAGGTTTGAGGCGGCAAAGGGACAAAAGAGCAGGGGATGAGGTCGTCATTAAAGAGTGACAAAATCACACGAGGTTGAAGCAATTGCACCTGAATGTTGGTCCGGCTGGAGTTTACTGTTTCTGCAGGGCAGCAGAACTGGATCAAATTCTCACTTTGCCCAAAAATAAATTATGGTTTAAGCAGGAATAAATTACATCCTTTCATGGATTCAAATTATGCCAGCAGCTTGTTTTTAAAGTAATTGCAGTGCACATCGCTATCACTGTAAAAGACACACACACAAAAAAAAACATCATCCCTCCACAATTACGCCTACATTTCAACACACATGCAACAACAAGTAACATGCTTTGTCTTATTGGTGCAGTAAAATGTTTACTATGTTGAACTAGACTCCAAATGTTGCAAAGAGCTCCGCGTTGACATTACGGGGCTTCAAATGGGGGGTTTCAAATGGATTTTCTCTGCTTTGTGCACACAGGGGAAGTTCTCCCCAAACAGATGACAAGCTGAGCTAAAGGTCAAACACCCTCAGACACCGAGAGAAGACACGAACACATCAAAAGAGGAAACGTGTTGTCTATGAAGGATCACAGAGACATGTAGGTGGCTGCTTTAAGACTGTGAAGTGCCTGATTGACTCATCCTCAGGGCCCTATTTTCCCTCTATATATATTGATAAGAGGATCAATTGTTTGGCAGCATGTGTGACTTTTTCTACACCTGCTGAGTAAAGTGCTAAGTACAATTTTAAGATACTAAAATATTTCTATCTGATGCTGCTTTCTTCTTCTATTTTAGAGTAAAGTTTTACATGGAAAACATGATCAGCTCAAAAAATATGATAGTGAAAATATTAAAATACCCAAAAAGATAAAAATGACCAACTAAAAAAATTAAAAGGAGTACTTTTAATACTTTACAGACATGCTGCTGATAATATTTCTATATAATTCAAAATTTTGAGTGCAGTTTTACTTGTAATTAAGTATTTGAATATTGTTCCATCACTACTTTTACTACAGAGAAGAGTACTTCTTCCACCACTGCGTATTTTTTATTTTGTCTGTTTATCTGCCTGATATGTTTTGCTGTTTTTGACATGTACCACACTGCTCATACATTCCTCTTTCAATTTCAGTCAGTCTGATGCTCTGAGCCTGGGCTTAAAAGCTGCTCATGCTCCAGGAGCTGCCTTCCTGATTTCATGTAATAACATGATTGGCAATGTGTTGAGTAGAAACAATAGAACTGTGTTTGCAGTCACTCTAATGTACGTGAATGTTTATTAAACAGTCATGATGTTTTCTATCAGTCAAAAATGTCTCTGGTGTAGCTGGCAGCGTGCACACTTCAGACAGCTTTGAGACCAGTCATCATATCACCTTTGACTGAACGGATCCAGCCACAAATTGCAGCAACGAAGCCGTTCTTCGACCATTTGAAACTACCCGGCGATTGTGTAAAATACAGGTTTGATAAAAGAACTGAGCCAGGAAGTAAAATACACCACCATTTTCCAATAAAAACATCAGGAATCATTTATCATTTTTTCCCCCTCCTCAGCTGGTAAGTTCAGCATATTTTACTGCTCCCTTCAATTTATGTCGAGTCAGTGGTGAAGAAGTCAGGAGAAAGATTGGTTGTCATAATCACAAGGACAACAGCCACCAGTGTCAACGAATTTCGGTTTTGCTTTTAAAGATTGACGCGTAATTTACGCATGAATGTGAATTATTTGTTTTACTTTGCGTCATAATAATTACGTCAGAGATAAAGAGCCGAAACATAAATCCTTTAAGGAGGCTCTGAGGCTCGAGTCTGAAGAGTTAAAGGAGGTTTTTGTGTGTGTGTGTGTCTGAGGGCCAGCAAGTCACCGTGAGCAGGGAAATAAAGGCAAACAGAGAAGTTGACATCTGACTCGCATTAATGCCAGAGCTCTCCTTGTCTAAAGCGCCGAGATGTTTTTTCCTGTCTTCTGCAGTGTGAATCCGGTCATTATTCGAGTCTCGTTGTCGTTAAAGGAGAGCGCCTGGTAAACAACCTGCACTGACACATTTGACTCCAGAAATCTTACTTTGATGGTGAATCGAAAAAGAAAAAAAAACTTTAAAAAAAAAGTTGAGAATTTAAATGAAATTGTGTTTAATGTTACTGATTACTGGCTGATTACGCACAAACGTGTTTGTCCTTCATGTCGAGCGAAAGACGCGTAAAATTGGAAAATCTTTGGAAATTCGTTTTCTTATTTTCTTTCTTCGTGGTGTGGTCCAAAAAGGGGCAGTTTACCCAGCATAACAACTACGCTTTATTTACGACATGAAGTAAAACTTAATTTCATCTCGGCTGTACCGGATCTATGTCAAGGTTAATAGGTAATAAAAACTTAACAGCCATTATAAAAGACCGGTATGCGCTTTCGAAAAGATTGATCTCCGTTCTTGACATATTTGGAGCTATAAAGGCTTTTCCTGCAGGCCGATTTCCAGAAACTGTCATAACATCCTTAAACTACTTCCACTAAAGCGTTTCAGTGTAATACTGATGGACAAGCAGCTCGTGCAATTCAAAGAAAAAGAAATGATGGCTTCATGCGTAAAAGTGAAAACATTTCTTCAGTTGATTTTGTTTATTTTCTTCTTCTCCTTCTTCTTCTTCTTCTTCTTCTTATTATTGTGGCATTGTTGGGGTTATTTATATCTTTTGGGGGGTCATATATATTATTTATATCATATTTATATAGGCCTACATTTTTTATCCAGTTGTAGATTTTGGCTCTTTACTTCCAAAACAATTTAGAAAATATATTACTCATCTTGTTAGTATTTTATTTTTACCATAATTTGAACACAAAAAAATACTCACGAGGGGATCATCTTCATGTTCAAGATATCGAGATCAAATTGTATGTACGTGTATGCAAAGAGAGAGAGAGAGAGAGAGAAAGAGAGAGAGAGAGAGAGAGAGAGAGAGAGAGAGCCTTCAAGCTTTGTGATTTTCTTCAGATAATAATGCAATAATAACTTTCTGTTTCCAACTCAGCGTAAAAAACGATTTGACACTAGATGCATAAACACGTTTTGCAGAATTGTCCTAAAAATAATTATTTTAAATGTGTCAAAATTTGATTTTCGATCTTAGAAATATTCCACAGACATGATAAATGAGCTGGAATCACACAATAAAGACCCTGTTTGTTTGTTTGTTTGTTTGTTTGTTTGTTTGTTTGTTTGTTTGTCTCGTCATTTATGCCTCCTTAAACTCTTTAAGAATTACATAAATCTGGATTGAAAAAAGAGACGCACTGATATCAGATATTAGTCTTCTTTGTATGTGTGTGTGTGTGTGTGTGTGTGTGTGTTCTCCTTTATGAGCAGGCAGGGACCAGCTGAACGTTTGACCATGTTTCAATTCACCAAAACCTTTTTACGCCTCCTTTTTGCAGACAAATCTTGGTAATCCGGTGATCAATGTGACATCAGAAGTGTGCAGGGAAAAGGTCTTTGCAGGTTTAAAAAAACAACAACAACAACTAATGCTGCTTCAAAGCGGTCGTCTCTCAAACGAGGGTCAAAGTTTTATTTACACCCTCATCATTCGCCCATTACAGCGACGTCCCCGCGCAATTAAATCTAATTGGAGCCAATAAGGCCGAGCAATGAAATGAAAATATTATCAGTTTGGAGCTCACTATTTGTGCCATCTGAAAACCTGTTAATTCAATTGTGCGACTCAGCTCCAATATTAAGGATTGTAATGTAGATTATCGCATTAAATGCGCCCTAATTTAATTTTGATGGCCAAAGGGAAAATTTGATAGTAGGGAAGATTATGTCCCTTCTTAACTGTGTTACGCACATAACTGCAGGGCCATGTCGACGCGAGCTGGGATCCCCTGTACATTGCTGCTAGAGAGAAACGTTTGTTGATCCGTTTTTACGCACGAAGGAGGTTCCCCCAGGAAGAAGAAACAACAAAACAAAGGGATTATAAGAAGCAACAAACCCGTTCAAAATAGTTTTTTGGATAAGTGGTCTTATCAGCCAGCCAGTAAAGAAACAATTTAGGATCAAACAAGGGCCGACACACTTCAGTTGTGTCAGTGCGCTAACGCAACCATAATGACCAGTTGCTGCATCTGTGCCATTATTTGCGATCAAAACTCCCAAACCTCTCTGATCTACGTATTTTGTGGGAAGCAATGACGATGACTGACAGGGTTAAAAGTTTCTGCCCATGTAGGAAATTATCAGACACAAAACTGCAGCACGCACCTCAGAGAAAACATCCGGATAATGACTGGAGTGAATTTTTTTGTTGCATAACTCTTATAACTTTGACATGTGTTCGATCATATCTGCTCCATTATAATGAAAACAGCTTTACAAACTCAAGTCTTGACATGTTTGTCTCGGGATAAAAATCAGTGGGTGTCTGTAACAAAATCATCTTAAAGTTGTTGGGTTTTTTTTTTGTTTTGTTTTGTTTGTCCTCACTCACCATAGCACGGGATGAGCGCTCCGTTGTGTCCGGTCTCCTGGTGCAGTTTGTTCTCCTCGGGGGGTGTTTTGCAAGAAGACCTCTGCATGAAGAGGTGGTATTTGCTGAAAGTGCCTTGCCCAGCTGCTGCGGCATCCAATGACTGGCACTCCTGTTGGAAGGGGCTCCGGGACTTTTCTCCGTAAGCCTGACCTTTGTTGGGCAGGAAGGCAGTGGGGCTGTATTTGGTGTCAGTGGCTGGGAATGTCCTAAAGTGGTCTGTCTGGTGATCCCTACCTTGCGCTGCAGAGGGGCTATAATATGAATCCATGGATGTCATGTCGCCGTATGAAACGCAGGTCTCGGCGTTCATGCCTAAAAAAAAAGAGTCAAGGGGAGAAAAACACCAAACTTTTCTCTCACTCACTCTCTCTCCCTCTCTCTCTCTCTCTCTTGGAAAGGGAAGCGCAGACACCCCCCTCCTCCTCTACCTCATACAGATGAACATACACACACATGCACGCAGAGACTGCAGCGCACACCAGACCGCAGCTGGGTTTGGTTATAAAACGATTCAGATCTTTTCCAGGAACCACTGTCGTTGACCAAACTCCCCCTCAGGTTTGAGAAGAGTTTCACAAACCCGTCTTTCCTCAGAGGATGGGACTCAGATCTCCTGGATTCAAGACCTCTCCCAAGTGATTGTGCTGATGACATGAACGAGTGAGGTCGGTTATTAGCTGAAAAAAAGCTGGAAAAAAAAGAAAAAAAGAAAAAAAAAGGTTACAAAATAGGGGCGGGGGGCTTAACACATGACATTAATGCAATTTGGATATGAATATAGCCTGTGAGTGATGGCACTGACTGGAGCGGAGAGGGCACAATTTTATGCTTCATTCGCAATGGTTCATCAAGGGCAAATCATCCATACTCAGCCCTTTGTGTCCCCACAGTCTCCTCTGGCAAACTCTGTGGCTTCTGAATAAAACTGCCTGTTAGTTTATAAGAACTTAATGTCTTAATTATCACTGGAAACGGATTTTCGAGACACTTGCACACTAATTATTTCCTTCATCCGTTAAAGTTTTATCATTTGTCATAAAAAGCATTTACACTTGCAGAGCCGATTCGTTTTTCTGCAATTTCTCGTCATTTATAGGATAAAAAATATTGTCATGTGGGGTATATAATATAGGCTATTTTAAAAATAGTAATATTACCGCAATATCACGTATCATTGCGCGCAAGGCTCGCTGTATTCCACAGATCAATTCAATCTAAATTATTTTAGATTTCTATTATCAATATAGCTTCTTTGTTTAGATAGATTTGGTCTCAGGGAAATAAAGCCGAATAAAATTTCCAATTTCTGTTTAGTTGTGTAAAAAAATGACATGATCGATATGAATTTTCATGACACAGCAACATGTTTTGTGTGAGAGGTGAGTTTTCACACGTCTGCCTCAGAAAAGCCACCTGGTGTAGAAAAAAAAAAACAGTTCAGAGCTTTAATATCGTAGCTACAGACTGTGGAAAAGTTGTCTTCCCAGTAACGAAAAACAACAATTCCTGTGGAGACATTATTATATAGGCCAAGCGAGGAAATAATGGAAAAAAGTCACAAAGTGCCTGTGACAGTAATGTTATAAAGGCCCTGAGTTGTTTTATCGCTTATAATGCTGCAGCCAGTCACTTGCAATTTACATTGAAATTCAGATAACACGTGATTGTAGGGTTACTAGTTAATAACTTTAAGTCGACGACATCCCACCATTAATGTCAGTTTTATCATACACACTCACAGAGCCTATTTCCCCCCCTATGAGCAGCCTGACCTCACTGCTGTGAATGGACCCTTAATTATTTAATAACAATCTATCGCTGTTAAAATAAAAGGGATTTTAAAATGAGCACAAAAGACCGACTTGACAAAAAATTGTAATTTAATCCTGTTGTATTTTATTGTTTGTACCATGCCAGTAACGATAAAGCCATAATAGTACAGCCAAGACAAGTCTTACATGAAATATGTCATAATAATTATGCACATAATCAGGCACATGTTTTCCAATAATGCCCTTTTTCTTTCAAGTCCAATAACCAGTAATAATTTTATTGATATTGCTACTAAATATGTTTGAGTTTTCATGGCCCAGTCATTTGATACACATCAGCTTAAATTAGGCCTAAACATGTATTAAATGCATTTGAAAACATTTTATATTCATGCTGTAATCAGTCTTTTCATTAATAGTGATCAAATACAATCATTTGTAGGATGTCATCTTCTAAGTCAGTTTAAATGTGCTTTCAGTAACATGTGAAAATGTTCTGTGAACTGTTGAAATGTTCATTAACAAAATAACAGATTAGCAGCACACAGTTTGGTCAGGCCTCTGCTGCAGGTGTGACCTACTGTACTGTAAAGGTACTGTAAAGCTGACCCAGCAGACATAATGCCACCTCGTATGTGCTATCACCTTGTAACTCTGTCTGGGTGCACACTGGCATACAGAGACTTTTTTTGGGGGGGGGGGGGAATTGAGTAGAGCATAGGATGAAGTGAAGGAAAAAGGGACTCACAGCTATCCAGCAGCTATACAGTTCATAGTGTGCAAATAATGAAACAAACAAACATATTCATACAGTCATGCACACATGGTGGACACATGCACACATACACGCATGTGTGAGCGAGGAAAAAAAGAGAGCTGGGACTGGGAGACAGAGGAGAACAAATCTGCTCCATTTACATGATTGGGTTTCATATCAAGCCCCTCACCCTGAAAGGTTTCCATACTTGTACGTCTGATGCAACGTTCATGCTCCCAAAAACTTGACTCACACTCCGCTGTAAACAGACTGTCCCAGGGGGGAAAGATGAAATGACTTTATAACAGTTTATGTTTCATCTAATACAGTCAAACAAAATATCTAATTACTTTGAACTCTCTCTCCATATGTCAGCAGCATGATTTATGGCAGTGAACCAGACTTAATGATTACTTACCCGATTTTTAAACCTGCTGGAACAGTATATTTCTGTCTGTGCTATTCTTAGCAGGGAGCTGATGTTAGGTAATGATCTTGTAATGTAATAATGTTACAGCCTTTACACAGATTTACCTACTGAGTGAGAGGACGCAGGTTACTTTTGTGATTTCCAGGATGCAAATCAATAACGGTCCACCATGCACCAGAATTGAAAGGTGATAGATTAATAATTTTATAGATAAAGCAGTGTAAGCGTGCCATTAAGCAGATAGGGAAATGGACACCAGCAGGGCTCTGAATGCTATATGTGCCTGAATATTGTCTAATCTGTTTTCATCTATAGTATAGCTCCAGGAAGTCTGCAACTGCTGTAAATAAAGATGGAATATAGTGTGTTTTATATTTCCACTGGCATGTTTAGAGGGCGGTTCCTGCTCTGGCCACAAGCATGATTTGATCTCCTTTTATTTCACAGGCGAAAGTGTCCCCAGTTTTACTTTCTGTAATTGCTTTATTATAAGAACCATGCGCGGCCTCTTTTTTACAACCTGGGATGGTCAGAGTGAGAGAGCATGAGGGGCTGTATTCCTCACTATTGAAGAGTTATTTACATGTCAGTTTTCTGGCACAGCGGAGGAGAGCTTCCCCCCTGACAGTAGGCCCACCTGCAGTGAATAAGAGAGCATTAAAACACACACGGAGAGAAAAAAAAAGCACTAGCATCATATTTTTTCCTCCAGAAACACAAGTTACTTCTGTATTTACGTAGTACAATATTCAGCCAAATTACTGTAGGAAGAAGTCACTACTATTACTGACAGGAATTAAATAATTAAAATCCCTGAAAGTGGCAATTAAGAGTTAAATGAGAATTTCATTTAGCAGGTTTTCATAATTTCTGGTAAAACATTAACTTGATGAAAGCTTTTATGCGTTTTATTTATTGTGAACACAAATATATTCATTGGCAGCAAAAAGACAAACTGCTTGTGATTAAGTACTTTTATATTGATAAATTATTGTTATTTTCTTATTTTAAAAACGCTTAAACGTTAAATTAAGACTTTGAATTGAGCTGTTCAGATGCAAAAAGTCTAAAAAAAAAACAAGTGAGATTTAATAAAATTCAGCCTTGTTGTTAATTACATACTGACATTTAAGGGAATTTCAATTAAGACTGATACAAAGCACAATATTCCAGTCAGGGGGAGATAATGTCAGCAGACAGTCGGCAGCTTCTTTTTAAATATTTCTCATTGCCGGATACTACTAAACTAAGAGTCTATTGACTCACAGCCATGACTAATTTTTTAGGAAGCCCTGTGTAATTATGTTTTATTTTCTGAATTTTCCTGATTTCTCAGTGAAATACATAAAGACATTGTCCTGATGGCACAATGAGTAAGACTGTTGTCACAGTCAGTGACCTTGAAATGGCCCTTTAATGTGTGCTGTTTTCAGATGCCTTGCTCCGCCAACCGGACTTGCGTGGGGGTTAAAAGAAAACACAAGGACACGGAAGAGACATGAGCCCACATCCTCGCTGCACTGACAACATTAAACTTTAGCCTCTCCAGTTCGACTTTAGCCTGTGGCAAAGCAACTTGATTGAGGCCTTTGATGGGCATTAATACACCGTGGAGAGACGGCTTTGTTCAGGAATGGAAATGAACATAAAACGGAAAGCGGAACAGGAAGGAGAGAGGCCCACAAGCTGATCTTATTTAATTTCACATAAAAGAGACATTCCATCTTCACAGGGCTTGTTTGGGCATCTCATACGAATAAGTATGAGATGCCCAAACAAGCCCCAGCGTCCCTAAACAAACTGGGGATCATATGTTGTGTGTGCAGCAGTGATTTGTTGAGTGTCTCTGAAACCAAAAGAGCACACTGTGGGCTAGTTTTTTTTTTTTTTTTTAACACGGCAGAATTTTAAAAACAGGACTGGAGTAACATTTCAGTGGCACAGTCCAAATCAACAGCGAGGAATGTTTTGAGCCACTACCTGGCATGATGTCGG
Source organism: Scomberomorus guttatus (assembly GCA_038419695.1). Taxonomy (NCBI): domain Eukaryota; kingdom Metazoa; phylum Chordata; class Actinopteri; order Scombriformes; family Scombridae; genus Scomberomorus; species Scomberomorus guttatus. The sequence goes on along the minus strand of CM076445.1, from coordinate 23,537,766 downwards.
TCAGCCCTGCCCCACGGGCAAAACATCTGTAATTAGTCTTGACCACACTGGGTGTCTTTTTCAGTGTAAAGAATGAGCTAAGCTGTGGTGAAGTGTTTCATCTCCACGACGCATATCTGCACTGTATCTGACTGAATCAAAGATTACTCTCTTGTCATATCCTATTACACTGTTTTCAGTATGGGACAGCAGCACTGCACCAGTGTTTCATCGGATTCTTTGATGACTTGACTCAACCCAGTCCGTGCAAAGATTTGGAAAGTCAACAGTTTTTCTTTCATTTCACATCTATTGCAGTGAGTCAAATGATTACTGGGCAAACTGAGAAGAAGATGCACATTTTTATTACTACACTTTTAATATTATTTATTCTTATGTACTGACTCTTCTAACTCTCATTTATTACTATATTTCCACCTGCTGCGTCACTGTATGTATCATAACATGATTATTCCTAATTTTACTTTTTCAAAAGCCATTAGTGACGTGAGGAGCAAAGTTCAGAAGGAGTCAGTTGAGTCAGTAATTTGGGGATTATGAGTGAAGAGCACTGGTTCTCAGATTTAATGATACAACCCACAAACATATTTCACAGGTTTCCTTGTGATGAAAATTTGTACAAAGGAAACAGGAAGGCATACTGTATATAAAATTTCACTTGCAGATGTATGAAGTGCGTTGCAAGTGCATGTGGACTTCAAAGACTTCTGCTTGATTTATAACAATTTTTCAGTTTCCTTAAATTGAAGATCTGTTGATTACTTGTTATAGTGCGCTTACATTAATATATTCTAAGTCTTTCTTCGAAAACATTTCACTTCACACTCTTTAAACTGAATATACTAACAGTGACTCTACAGCAGATTTAAGCCAGCAAAGTTACGTTTTACTTATGGCAGCCCAAAGCTTTTATGGCATTTGAATACATTTCTGCTGTTGCACTCATATTTGCATGGTGGTATATCACTCAGTTTAGCTCTATACGGGGCTTCTTGTGCGATTGTTCATCTTGGATTTTGGCACAAAGGACAGTGATAACACACTGAGAGTAAAATGTCAGAGAAACTCTACACAGATGTATGAATCCTGTTAATACTCTGATTCATGGTACAGCCAGTGAACCATAGATCACAATAAACGCAGTCATTGTCTGATTCACAAAAAATAAGATTCAATGCACAAAACTGGCTGGATCCTCAAAGCATTTAATAATGAAAAAAGAAAGACTAAGACAGCGCTCCAAATGGACTTTTTTTAATTGCCACACGCACACAATGAAAAACAGATATGTTTTCTATTTTATTACTGTATTACTGACCCTCTTATATCAATGAAACAATTCAAAAGCAACACCGAAGGGGAAAAGACACAATTTAGACATTATTCTAGTTTATTCTAATTTTTACTTTTAGGAGGTCTCTAAATTAAATGTTTGTCTTCACTGTTTGTTTGTTTTTTTACTTTGATAAATTTGTGATTAATGTAGACAAATCAACACTTTTTTAATAAACATACTGCTTTCAATTACAAACGTTCTTAATCTAAATTTCAATCCTCCCTCCTCGTGTATATCCTCTGCACTTTTTCTTCAGTAATTACTGGAGCTGCTGTGAAAGCAGAAATGGGTCTGCGGTAAAGAAATAGAAGAACTGAACTGCAGTTTTCTGGAAACGCTTTTTATTGAAGGTCAAGCCTCAAGTTCGAAGTCCATAAATGCTCAACACACAAAAAATCAGCTTGTTAACAATTTTGCACAAATGCATGTGCGACTGAAGTCACACTGAAGTCAAACATGCTGAATACTTTAATTACTGGATGAGATAATGTCTTATCTGTCCCTTGTCTGTTCTTCATAACTGTGTTTTATTTTATAGATCCATAGTGCTGTGTAGTAAACTGATGCTGGTGCATGTATGGCTCATGTAAATCTGGTTGTAGGTCTGGTTTGTCTCCCATTAAATACATAAAAACTGTTTGCCACCATATCGTCTTTCCGTGGTGCTGACTGCATGGCGCAGAACATACTGAATATACTGTTGCTTTGTTCATGTCCGTGTCAGGTTGTTTGGTAGTGTGTTGTCAACTCTATCACGATTAGAAAGATTTTCTAAATGTGTGAAACAGCTTCTCCTCCCTTTCTGTGTCCCTGCATTGAACGGTGGTAAGAACACACCTGCAGGTTCACACATCTACTGTATGGCCAATGTGAGCGAGGGTCTTCTGGGCGAGGATGAGTCGTGCCTCTGGCTGTTTGAAGCGCTGCAGAAGATTTTTATGCACCGCCGAAATTGGTTTCACATGAGAGGGGGGGGGGACCAAACTGCGTCAGCAGATTTTCTGATCAAATTAAATGAAGAAAGAAGGGAAAGAAAAGAAGAGCCAGTGGTTGCACTTATCTTGAATTTAATAAAAAGGCCTGAGGAGGTAAAGATAGAAAAATCATCTGTTCTCGCTTTCTTCATTCTTAATAAGAGTTTTGGTTGGTGTGTAATCTTGGTGTACACAGGCAGAGCAACAGTCTGCACCTCCATTATACACAGTGCCAGTGAAACATCTGCTGGACTTCCTGTGGAGGAGCTTTAAACATCTGGCACCTCCTGACAGGCAGGTTCAAAGATAGAACAGGTAAACGCCCAGTGGGCCGCAGTGTTTTGTTCAGAAGCACTAAATTTGATTTCTAAATGTGATTGCATGGTTCAATAAATGTGCTTGTGATATAAAATCAAATTTGAAGTCACTATTTTTATATCGATAACCTTTTTTTGGTTTTAAAACAATTGTTTTAGTTGTTGTACTCTCGGAGCAGTCTCTTTTCCTTAGTCGTCTGTGTTTGGGCATGCATTTGTGTGCACAGTTTATACTGCATTTACTGTATGTGCAAGTATTTATGTGTATCCCATGCCGGTGCAGTACAGTGTGGATTCTCAGACTGAGTTCAGGGTTATTATTTTCCATCTGCCTTCTGTAAAACACCTTGACTATTTTCAGGCTCTGCGGAACTTGTAGGAGGCCTGGAGATGGTGCCCAGCCCATCCAGCCCCTCAACATACACAGATCCACATAGATGAAAGTTTATTAGGATCTGCAAAAATGCATCCCATATGTGACTACCTCAAGAGTCTGGCATTGATCTTGGGATTCCTCCTTTACTGATATGATCAGTTGAGAGAATTATCCTACTTCATCAAATTCAGAGCACACACAGCACACAGCAGTGAGCGAGGTTTGAGTGTTTGTATTCAAGGGTTAAGGTTGGCAGATTGCAGATTCTCACAAGCAGATAACCTCTGGAAGATATTACTGATCAAACTGAGCAGTGTCATTCAGTAGTCATGGTGCTCTCGCTGGGAGAGTGTGTGTTAGTTTGTGGTCCTGCACTGTTGCTGTGTTGATTCGTATTTGGATGTGAGAAGCTGCAGGTAGAGCATCATTACCAACGGCAACGCATTTCAACTACCAGGGTGAAAAAAACATGAGCGCCTGCAGTGAGGTGTTTGGCTGCTTACGAGCTGGTAATTGTTCGGGTTTAACCATGACCTTATTGTGCTGATTGATTTAAAAGAGTTCATGCTGAGAATCAAACTGTAAATGTGCAATCTTGTTAAAGTAACATCTGAGTGGACAGGCCTGTTGTGATTTTGCAGTTTGAGAAAATAAAAACCATATAGTGACTAGGAACATTTTATTTTGTTTTTTTTTTCTATAACAAGTAGCCATAATTTGACTAAAATCAAACAACAGGAAGGAAGATACGGGGATTGAACCACCAACCGTGCTGTCCAGCTCTCTCTATCAGCTGAGCTGTAGCCGACTTTACAGTATGAAACTAATAACAAAGGGGCCAGCTCTCATGTTGCAGTACTCAACATTACAGTAGAGTTGCTCACAAGCACTGCCTCTGAAAAACAAGTACACACTTTTAGAATGTATGAGACAAAAAAAAACTGTTGCCATTAATCAAATTCTTGATTATTTTGCAATCACAATTGGCATGTTTGGTAACCTCTCTTGCCTACCGTGTGTGCCCCTATAATTTAGCTCTCGAGAGCGACCGTACTTGCTCTACTGGGCAGAAAACATCAAGGGAGGTCTTCATTTGGCTTTACAATCTCTGGAAACAATGGCCACAAATATGCTCCTCAGAGGATAATGACACATGAACATGGTGATTGCGCAGCTGACAGCAGCAAATGTGATGGCGCTCTTTCGGACTGAGCAACTGTACATGTTTTCAAGGCCACGACCACCTTTCAGACTGGTTTCCTGTGAAAAACAATGAGTTCTTTCCATTACTTAGTACGTTTATCTAAATTGGTGGCCGACTTTCAGAGCAGAGAACAATGTCAGTTGAGGAATAATTTGGCATATTGATACTGAAAATTCAATTTTTAATGGTTAAACATTTCATTTGTTTGTAGGACAATGAACTGAAAAAGCATGCAGTCAATCTTTCTAGTGTCAAATAAGATGTGCTGCCAATAAAACATAACAAGTATACATTTTTAAATTGTACTATATGGTAATTTGTGCAGTAGAGGCATGTGATACTAATGTGTACCAGTATGAAGAGCCTTCAGAAACGCAGCACTGGCACCTCACCCGACTCCAACCACTTCTGAGAGATAATGCTGTGCAAATAGGTTGCAGGCTGCAATCTAGAGGGGACTGTATTCTGAATAAATTACACAAATGTCCAGCAATTTGTTGTCTCCCTTCCTACCACCCCTTATTTGCAAATGTCCAGATGCTTGTTGGTTGATGCTGTCAGCTTTTTGGTTACAGCGGATCTCCTTCCATGCAGTTATGCAGTTTGTTTTCACATACTGCACATTTTTCTTCTCTATTTTCTTTTGCATTGTTTCAAATAATAGTTATTAATAATAGGCTTTCTGGACAGCTTAGACAGTTGAAAGTCTACAAAGTTGACAGTTGTGTTAAACCCAGCGCCACTTGCAGTGTATTGTGTGAAGGTTTGGTAAACCGCCGAAGGGTAGTTACTGTCAAAAAACAGTTAAAGTTCTATTCATTCTTCCAGGATAAGATTGACTTTTATTTACAGTCCAATGAGGTCAGTTGTCTTCAATTATGACCCAATACACACTGTGCACTCTTGGGCCTATACAGCAAGATGTTTTCAAGGACACTAACTTCAGATCTCCTGCCTTATACAAGCCTCAACCTCCGCCATGAAACTCAAAAACGAAAGTTGATATAAAACCATAATGTATCTGGCTTGGTTTTATGAGGTTTTCCAACCAATTAGCTTCAATAGCAAAATTGTTATATCAGAAACCCTTATTGGTTTATAATAGTGCAGACATACGAAACCAGCCACTGTGTTTGGAGGATGATCGACCACTGATTTCCATATTTTCGTATTTCTGTAATCTTATTAAGCAAAGAACCCTCCATTTCTCCCCTTTAAAGCTGCATTAAGTGATTTTTAGTGCTCAATAACAAATAGCAACCTACAGTATATTCTTATGGATAATTGGTAAGCAAACACTTGCCAATATACACATTCAGCAGAAACAGAGCAACATGGGCCTCGGTCCTCTATCAGATGTAAGTCCAAAGTGATACTTCAACCCCTGATTTGGTCCTAACAAAAATATCTATTATCTCCGTGGTTCGCTAGTATCTCCACCATCTCATGATGGGCGGGTAGTAAGCAAACGACTTTTCTGAGCTGGTTTGGGGAGAGTGACTGCTTCAATCCCACTGAAAGCTGGTGTGAGTCAAATCGAAACAATGAGCCAAAAATATCTTATTGGCTGAATATGCAAAGAGCTGTGTACATTCTTAGTGAGATTGGAAGGACAAGTAGCCACTGACTGATCAAATTATAGATGTAAAATCTTGTGTAATGTGGCCTCAGGTTATGCAAATCCAATAACATAATAATCAAATAATCCAAATGGGTTTTGCAATTAGCTTGAAAATGTGGTGCATCCACTGATGAAAACAAGAGCGTAAAGGTCAAAAGTTTTAGTAACGTAGCTTCTGAATAACTATAGAGACTCATATTCTCAAGTGTTTTACCTTTTTGAGAATCCGAATGTGCAGCAGCATGTAAAGAGTGTGGAATGCAGGGAAGAGAGCAAAGTTGTCCTTCGTGTTCTTCCTTGCTGCAGTTTTTCCATTTTTCTCTTGTATAGTGTGGGACAGCCATATGGAAGTACTCATAAAAAAATTAAACGCAAAAAAAAAAGTTGACAGCACTATTTATAGCCAGAGCAGGCCAGGTTTGTATCTGCCAAGCAGTTTTCCACACTTAGTCATTGCTCAGGTGTTTGCTAGAGGTTTTAACCTCTGTCCTTCAATTACTGACATTAGATCAACACAATTAACTGTGGACTAAGTACTCTCTGAGAGTTGAACTAATTACTCTGTCCTCTGGCATAGATGGTTCTCTAATGGACTGGATTGTAAAATGCAGTGAAGATTAAAGGGAAAAAAGCGCTTCAACACTTTGCAACTGAACTGTATTTTATCTTTTATAGGTTGAAAAATATTTATATTAAGTGTTACTTAAAAACTTTTTCAAAAAAACAGGTCATCTGACATCTAGTATGTGATGTGTTTTTTTAAGACAGTGACAGATGTGGACTGTCACTTTTTCTCTTTTTCTGAGGCACACTGGCTGAGCTTGTCCAAGCAGAGTGAAGAGAAACACAAGCAGGTGGTGATAAAAAGCCCCTCAAACAGGAGTCCAATGGAGTAAAAAAGGCACGATTCTCCCAGAAGCCACATTCTCTGGGACAATGTCTCTGTGATAAAAGTCTGTGATCTCCCAGCTCAACCTTTGACCCTGACAGTATTTTGATTAGAGGAGGCAGGATCCTGTGCATCCTTAGTGTTTAATCTCTGAGCCTCAGTCAGAGGTGGACAGGGGATATTATGGGAGTGCTGGAGTGAACCCTCCTGTGTTTATTTTGGTGGGCAGATAGGAGTCTCGCAGCAAGGTGCTTGCTGTCATCACTGTGACCTACGAACTCGGGCCGCCGGACATCACCAAGGCTCCAGAGAAGAGGGCAGCAGCAGCATGTGGGACGTTCAGCTAGAGGTCAAAGGGCAGGGCTTCTGCTGCTGAACATGTGCACAGATGTCAAGAAATAGCCTCGCTGAATTTTCTGTCACGTATAAGAGTTTTCTCAAAAGGTTCTGAGTAGCCAGCTAATTAAAAAAAATCAGGCAGCACAGAGGAATGCCAGAAAATGTCCAGAAGGTGAAGTGGAAGTGATAAAATATAAAATTCACATACAAATACATGAGCATGCTTTGATAATATGAGCACACAAATACCCTTATTCAAAAGCATTTTTTTGTGCCAAATTTTTACGCTTAAATCAGTTATTTTGTCATGTGGGATATTTTTAAAGTCCCCACTAAACTCAAAAATGTGTTTTGCTTATTGCTGCTTAACTTGGATGTGTGACCTTCACTGCTGATGTATGTGCAAAGTTTGACACTAGCAGGCTGCTGTAGTGGCAAACATCTAAAAGTTGGGGTTTTCCTTTAACGCCTACTTCAATTTCCTTTTGTTTTTACCACATAGAGAGTGCAGTATGTCAGACTCACAGCCTTGTTTCCAAGAAGAGATCCAGAGAGAGTTCATCATTCACTGTTGCTTAGAATTTATTGCAAAATAAACATAGTATGAAAATAAGATGCAGTTGTTTCAGTGTCATTAATTTTTAACTGCAGCATTTGCAGATGACATTCACTAGCAGACGTGTTCACAGGGCTGCGGCTGAGGTCATAAACGGTATCCGCTGTAACCCGCTTTCTCCCCCGCCATGCGCCATGCCCACCAACTCATAGGAGCCCCCTCACCACCTGTGGAGGGTGCACACTTACAAACACAAATATAGAAAAAAATCAGTAAATGACATAAATAGAAATAAACTTAAATGCGGCTCCTACAGCTGTTTTCAAATTAATCTGCCGAAAGTGAAACGTTTTTCTCTGTTAACCTTAAATCTCAGTTTAAGATGTGTGCGTACTGGTAGACTGGAAGCCAGTCTTGGTCCGTATATACAAATTACACAAGTGAGATGTGAAAATTTGAACCCTCCAGCACACATACACAGAGACTAGACTTTTTATATTAACCGCAAATTGTTATTCAAAGCAGAGTATTTTTATGTGTTTTAAACAAGTCTGGAGGGGATCTTTAAAGCTTGTATTTTTTTTCCTCTCTTTTCTTTCTCTTTATTTCTTTTTTCACCACCTTACATCATTTTAAAGTTTGGATGACAAATTAGACCCATTTCCTATTACTGTCCAGGGTAACAATGATCATAGCCTTTCCCAGCATGCACTGGGTAGAAATCAGCCTTTGTTCATAATCAGAGATTGTGTTTGTTTGCCCTGTGGGGGAAGAATTTGACTGATAACCCACAACTAAAGGTTTTTTTTATTTTTCTCAAAGGTACAGTATATACTCTCTAACTCTCAGGGGGTTGAGGCTTATACTATATCTGCAGTAGTTTGTCAATGAGATTAGGCTGTCTCATAAAAATGTTGGTTCATTTTTACATCAGCCTCAGGAAATCCTCATGTCAGCTACAGGACATATGTTTTATCTTCACCTTCTATCCTATTCTGGAGAGAGCAAGCTTTTGATAAGAGGCACAGGACTGCAGCAATGAATAGTTATGATTAATCAAGATTAATGAAGTTTTTAAATTCTGACTGAACTTTTTGTCCAACCATTGTGTCTGTGCTGTTACTGGTGCTGTACCCAGAACTGTTCTATGGGGTTAAGAAACCTTTTTTTCAAAGTTAGGTACCATAATACAAATGTTTTTAGTATTTCAAAAACATATATGACTTCAAAAAGTCTGTCAATGAACAGTGTGAGTTTTTAAGTAAGATGTTTATTCTCACAAAACAGAACTTAATTTTTTACATTTTCAGTAGTAAGATAGATTTTAAAAACACAAATCAACATTAATTAAACAATGGAGTTTATGTTTCCAGGTTTTGACGTCAATCTTGAGTCATAGCTCCTATGACGAGGGTGGCTGGTGAGCTAAGCGAGTGACTGAGCATCAACAGCATCGATGACCAGAAGTGAAACTTGAGTGACCTTTCTAGCAAAGGTCAACACCAAGAGAAAACAGAGAGAGCCCTCACTCGTCTAATATCCTGGAATGTCCTGGAAGCTGTGGGGAAAAAAAACAGTCCTTTCAAACAGGATCCTAATCAGAGTCATGTTCTTTATTCAATTTGAGAGGACATACGCACAGATGCAGATGCCCTTTCTGAAGATGCTCATTCATTCACTTTAGGAAGTTTGAGGAATCACACGAGAATGAATAGTTACTATTTCTGTCGCATATAAGGTCTGCGTGTTTGTAAGTCAGTCCTATGGCCCTTTCTTCAATCCAATCTTAAGAGTTAAGATGCAGAGAGCTAAGGATTGACAAAACAGACATCTTATTCATTCATACTGTAATATGTCACCACCTGTACATCTTGATCAGTCTTCCCTTGCCTTCTTACAATTTGTATTTGTGGTTGTATTTGTGTGTTATTATGTGGTACAAGAAACTATGAGAAGAAAAAAAAAGTAAGATAAAAGGATACATCTACAGTGCCAAGTGCAAAATATGAAAACTGTTGTTTGTTTTCTATGAGCACACTGATTCACTTACTTATCAGTTCATTAGGTACATCCCATGCAAAACACCTCTTAGAGTCTAATACAACACTTCCACCCCCTCTACACCTGTGTGCATTAAACTATTACATACTGTAACCTTTACACAGGCAGGATTTATTCCAGGTCTGTTGCATTGGATTAGATTATAAAGGCACACCAAATTAACGGGTAGGTTGAGTGTAATTTTATGTATCTTCTCTACGTAAAATTTAGACCTCAACGTTCCTGGTGGAGCAACAGGTGCTGATCAGTGAGCAACAACACGCTTGATAAAGGTTACTGTATTTTGCTAATAACACATCATCATGTGTCATCAATGAAATCATACTTTTGAACAGAAAGAGTACAGGAATTGCAATTTTAATTAATTTGATAGTTCAGTATCCTCCTCTCTCTCTGGAGTGTACAATGGATTTTAACGTTATTGTGTTCTCTCTGTGTAAATGTCCTGCAACACTGACTCAAAAATCTAATATTGACTAACCATTTAAATTGGGTTTTAAAACAGTGTTGCATGTGCACTGTGTGTGAGTCAGTTCAGTATAGAGAAACACATGGTAACTAGCAACAAGTGTTTGTAAATGTAAAACATGCCTCTGTGGAGTTAGTCATGGAAATATGTGTAATTGTAAACTTTTTGTGGTCTCGCATTGTTTTTCTGCCTGAAACAAAATGAATACTGCCAATTTTGATATTATTATTATTCACATCAAATTTGCCATTGTAATAATAGTAGTAGTAATAACATTAGTAGTAGTAGCGCTACAGTAACTGCTACAGCTTGGGATTTTTGAAGGTGTGGAACGTTCATATGGTTTCTGTGGATCCAGCCACCTTTGAGATATGTATGTCAGGTTCTGTGAGCTGCCTTGCTGGCAACAAAGCCCTGTTCATCCTGCTTCAGGGTGACCAAGTGATTCCAATTACAGCTGCATGTGTTGTTTACTGAGGCTGGGGTCGTGCAAGTCAAACATGAAGGAGTCTAATCTTACAAGTAGAGAGCAGAACCTTGGATCACTGTGACCAGCGTCTCCTCCGACAAACACTGAGATCCATTGTTTTACTTTTTTGACGAGGTTATTAGACCGGACGGTCTGCCTACTGAAAGCTTTCAGTTTTTACAGTTTTCTAATCGATGCGCTGAGATTTCAACACAACTGCAGCTTGTGAGAGCAAAAAACGCAAAACGTAGAAACAGTCATGCTGCAGACACCCAGCCTTTCCTCTGAAATACAGACAACAAGACTGAACTGCTGAACTGATCTCAAATATTGTCAACAAATTGATCAGATCAACATTTTAGTGTAATATGACATCAGAGGACCAGTCTGAGAGGACAGAGGAAGGAGAGGATGAGGGAGTCTGAAGTGCCTCGGGACAAAAATGTACACAGCTCTGAATAACAGAGCTTATTGTACAGATGACGACTCATGATGTGGTGTCACTTTTGCAGCAGTAACAACCAATAACCAATAAAGTTAAAATTCTTCAACTGTCAAATACTGTATGTAACATTTTATCACTGTGAGGGAAAACTGCAAACTGCTTTTACTACAGTGGCATAAATAAGAAGGAGTAGAAGTGTTTGGGGTATAAAATAAAGTCAAACAGTAATTCAGAAAGAACAAATGTCAGTGGCTGAGCTGCTTTGCTCTCAGGCTTCCCCTAAAATAGGCTATGGTTCCCTTTTAAACATACATTTAAATGATTTACTGTAACTATATAACAGCATCAACGTTCATAATGAAAGAAATTCTTGACCTTGTAACACACAACCTAAAATGTGAGCGGCATGATCAGTGGTTGCCTCAAACGGCCTCGACTGTGGCCGTTTAGTTTAGTTTATACAGTGTGTTCTGCATGTGTTTGTTAGAATGGGTCAAATCGTGGTTCATTACTAAGTTTATACACATTCTCTACGTTTGCACACTCAAGTGTGCATTTGATTGTGTTTTAAGTACTATTGTTATAATGGTGAATATATAGACAGGTTCCCACATTAGAGTATAGGCCTGTTTTCTTTAAAGTCCCCCTCCTCTCAAAAATGTGTTTTGCTTATTATTACTTCAGTTGGATGTTTGAGCTTAATGTATGTGCAGAGTTTTACACTGAACGGCTGTTTTTACTTTGATCTGCTGAAGAGGGAAAGTTTCTCTGTGCTTACTTTAAATCTCAGTTTAAGGCGTGTACCTGCGAGTGGGATTTGTGACATCACAACTAATTTGGAGCTAATCATGGTCCGATATGCAGCTTGGACAGTGAAGTAGGAGACAGCAGTGCAAAATAAACAATATTTACATAGTCACTGTGGATTTTTAATTAGGTAGAAGGAGCAGAAGTCATTAGACACAAATTATTAATTAAAGCAGAGTAAATTAATATATTTCCAAACATGTCTGGAGGGGATCTTTAGGTTAATTTATATGCAATTTTGTGTCTTGATAGATGAAAGTCAAGAGAGACAATATTGCATCATCACATCAACCCTAAATTAGAATCTGTGATCTTAAAGTCTAGGCAGGAGACAGATCTCTTTACTATGATTTCATCAAGGGGCAAATGCAAAGCTAACAGTTACACTGAGTTAAACAATCGTTCTGTAAAGTTTTAAATCATATTCCTACTCTCTGTCTGTGATCTTCCTTGTACAGATGTTGGTCCCTGTAATAGCACTGCAGTATTTTTGTCAAATAACAGTATTGGCTCGATTGAAAGGTGAATGGGATAAATATCAACTTAAAACACCTGCCTGATGAACAAATTCCTTCTTTTACCTGCCTCAATATCTAGAATCATAGCTAATATTTTGTATCCTCACAGGTCTGAGTTTTTCTGTTTTTATAAATTATACATTATACATAACATAATACTGCAATAACATGTTACACATAGAAAAGATGAGAGCATTGATTTTTACAAAATAGATAATTCACAAACCTAAATTTCAGATTGTTTTGTGACCTTTGGGGTATGAAATACAATTAGACATAAAACAAAAGATTTGCATGTGACAATAAGGAACATGAAAGGGAGACGGGATAAGTTCATTATGCAGAATGAACCGAGGAGTGTATAATTTGGCTGGACTTCACTCTGGGTAGAGCAGCAAAGGGCAGAGTTTTGGCCAAGTGTCTACAGCTTGTGACTTTTTTGACGGTCCAAGTTATGGACTGTGACTGTAGAAGAAGAGCTCCCTAAACAAATGTCCTTTTCATTTCATGCTTTACATCCGCATGCTCTGCTCCTCTGCTGCTGATTCAATTGCAGCTAATCACTCAATTGAAATCACATGTATGAGCAAGTAAATAACCTATTCAAAGACTTCTGCATAAAAATAACTTCTTCTCTTGGGTGTCTGAGAATCAAGTGGACCCTGGTGCATCTTCCTGTGCTCATTGTATAAGAGAGATAAGAGCTAGTTTGCAGTTTGTCATGTTTAGGTTCATTATTGCATTTTGTCATTATTGTTATTTTATGTACTTCCCCCCTTACACTACATTACCTACTGTACAGTCACAAACTGTATCAATGAGGAAAGGCCTATGATACAATTTTGCTTGAGGGAGCTTTTGTTTGCAGAGGAAGAAGTAAAGGAAGGAAATAGTGTTTGGCATGTTGACTCAAGACTAAATTTCCCAGGAGCCCTAAAAGGACAGCTATTAAACTTTAATTGCTTTCCTTGCCTATTGGAAGAGCTGTGAGAGCACTGGTGGGGTAAATTTTAGAGCTACTGGGGAAGGAAAGCTGTTGAATCACGCTAAAGGAGCTCAGTGTGTGACTCACACTTGTCGCGAAAAGGTTAGCAAAGGGAAGCGGTAACCACACCGATGTCCATGCTGTGTCTCAGTTATGATGTCAATGATGTAAAAGGAATAAATAAAGAAGCGTACTCCAGAGGAAAATAGCAGATGACAACAACCTTAAAATTTCCAAGTGCTAGCCCCTTTTTCCCCCTCATCCCAGAAAAAAAAGACAGAAAAAACAGAGTATCTGAGCTTTGTTTCTCGATTATTTGCATAATACACTTTGATGGGTGGATACTCGTCTCAATCCGTGGCTCTTTTGTATCTGCAGATTACAAAAGGCCTGTTTCCAGCGCCGTGCAGGCTACCAAGAAGAGACTATCAAAGGGAAGGAATGGGCTTTCAAGTCAGAACCCTTCGATTGTGTTACAGATTGGTTCCAGGTGAGGCAGCTTTGGGAAGTTCAGCCGGAGGAAAATTGCCCCTCCATGCAGTGCTTGTGAGAGGCAGGGAGGCTTCACGGTTGGCATGGTGCTCCGGAATTCCAAAACTACTCACGTTTGGTGGGATTTCTAAGGGATGAACGCTGGGCCTCAAAAATCTTGTTGTGGTTGATTGCAGTTACATTAAAAGCTAAGCCCAGACAAAAAGGGGTATACAGAGTGTCTGGCTGTTTCAAAAAAGCATGCCGAATAGCTGGATAGCACCACAGTCCACAGGAATAATTGCCAACATAATGTTCAAAACATCCCTTTGATTCACTCATGAGATAAGTCAAGGGTTTATTTCTCAAAACAGACATTTTCCAGTTCTAGTCTGGTGTTAACGTTATTTTCAAAATGAGAGGTTCATGTTCTTCTTTTTCACACATGGTATTATGGCAGGAAACTATCTCAAGGACTCCTGGCAGGAGTGTACCATCTTCGTTTCAGTAAACAGGCCTCTGAAGGTCTATCATATCATAACACAGCCATACTTATACATTATTCTATTTCCCTTTAACACAGTATTGATTTATTGTCTCTCTTAGACCACACTTGCTGGAGAAAACGAGCTTTTGATTATATGGATATAATCTACACAGATTTGACATGTCCCCTCTACTTAACGTGTCTCTTTGGAGGAGCAACAAACCTCTCAGTGGATCTTCATCCTTGGAGAGTTTTGGAGGATTTTCAAGGAGGATTTCAACTTATAAAGGAATCTGACAACTTATTTGGTTCAATGAAATTTAGATACACTGTTAAAGCCTGTCTTCACGTTTGCCAATCAGTCTTGTTACCTTGACAACTTCACAGACTCCCTCAGTGGCGCCATTTGTTCTGTAACTGATATCCTACCATCATCATCATCACTATCTTTTGATATGCTAGTACCCAATCTGAAAGCCAGGGCCATCTGTACAGTTAAACACATCTTAAACCAGTCCTCAGGGAAACTCTAAACAGACCCTAAAGTGTTTCACACGTATATAGAGAGTGATTCTGTATGTCTGCTTCGCTAACTCTGTCAGATCTGATCTGAACCAGGCTACGCGTGGGAAGGACAATTAGGCAGAGACAGAGCCGCGGCATGCACAGGCGTGCCAAGCTATGGCATTATGCATCACTCACCTGTCTCGCCAAATAAACTGAGACAGGGAAACATGTGCTCATGTTTTCAAAACGGGCAGAAAATACCTGACCTATTATGTTCCTCAAGAATTTTGAAACTGTGCACGAAAAATATCGTCTATTTCAATTTGTTGTTGTTGTTTTTGTTTTGTTTTTTCATGTCAACATTGCATCACCATCATCTGCAAGCATTAGATGCAAATTAAAGTCATAATGTCATTATTGATACTTGTTAATTTTTAATAAAAAAAACTTAAATCACAGTTATTGCATTTATCTATTTATTTACTTTTATACGTTTTATTTGTTCATTCACATCACAGCATCATGTGCATGCTAATGAGCAGCCAACCTGTGAGCTCATTCAGTGGTGACGCGGAAGAAAATCAACAGGGCAACCTGTTGTTGTGGAAAACTAAATTTTGCAATGAATGAAAAGATTGTTTCCACCTTCACTGAGCACAGAGCCCAACAACAAAGAGGATCCTGTGGACTTCCTTACAGACTACAATCACTCCACTTTCCACCAAGGCCACACAGAGCAAATAAGCTGTTATTCCTCTGTTGTTTGGAAGGATTGTGAAGAGATTGGTCTTGTAATGAAAAGAAAATAGAAGTGATGTTCCCATGACGGATATGGTAAACTAAATTGAGAGAGGCTGCTCTGTCGGCTGGGAGTTCACACCTCTGGTCCCAGAGCACCCCTGCACACCCTCATCACATTCACCCTCAGTCCTCTAACCTTGTTGACTCACCCTTTCCAAAGAACCTGATCCAGCCCAGAGGCCCATGCGCTCATGTCCTGTCGAGGATTTGTTGATTTCTCTAATCACTGCTCCAACTCTGCTTGTCTTTGTTTGTTTTGTAGAACTAGCAGAAAACACAAGTGCTTAAAATGGTCCTGTGGAACAAAGAGAAGAGAACTGCTGGAGGACACTGAGCTCTTGATTGCATCTATAAGGTCACTGTAATTACTTTGTCGTGCGTGCTTTTGTCCTGAAGTACACTGTGGCAGAATTATGACAAGTGTAATTATAGATGAGATATTTTTTGCCAAATATGCATACACAGACTAACATTAAAATCGTAATGCTAATTTCTGCTTGTTTAGTTCTGTCGACATGTGATTGGAAACTGTTTCTTGTCATTTTAAAGACGTTTTCCATCAGTGGACACACTGTCTTGCCTAATTGGGAGTGTGGGTATATTTCTGTGTGTTTCTGGGAAGGGATGCACTGAGCGGAGGGAGAATGCTGCTGAGAATGAAAACCATGAGGAGGAGGAAGTGCTGTATTTACGCTGTTCATGGTCTCCTCTCTTCACTGACAGGGGGAAACAAACCCTGCTGGCTATCTGCACGGCTTGGCTTTATTTCACTGACAGGAGAGTCTGCATTCTCTGAAGCCCTCTCTGTTCCTCCTGTGGCAGTTACAGTGTGTCTAAAACCAGAACCACAGCTCTGTTCCTATCCCGAGGAACCCAGACGTGTACCCTCTGACCTCCAAAAATGTTTGTTGATATGAACTGATTGGGCTTGATAGAAGCTACATTATTTTTTGCAACCAAAAGAGTTCTTTTAACTCTCTTTAAACTAGGGTGGACTCAGCAAGAGCGATCAAGAGTCATTTTTAGGTAAGGAGACTAAATTCTAACAGAAAAGCTGTATTACCAAATAAACAATAAAGAATTATTTTAAGGGCACAGGGGCATGGGACTTCAAAGGCCTCAGCTTGAGCACAAAATCCAAGCATCACTGCAGTCTCTTCTTTCCCATGCAGAGCAACAGGAGGGACTAGCCACAGCTTGACATAAGTCAAAGCAAGACAAGCCAAACAGACGTCATGTTTGACCAAGATACATACAGTTAGCGCATACGGAGGCTACTGCAGCAATATGAGCTTATTAGTCTTGTTAGTGCAAGACAACAAGCCAAACAGCCAACAAATTAGCAAGTCAAAAAGTAGCAGCTTTCCCTGCAGCACATCACATTCAGTAGTACAGAACAGGTGGACTCCTCAAATTAAAAAATAATTTTACATCATGTTCCTTTGTTTTACTTTAGTAAAGAATGGAAGCCATCTGTATCCCATTACGTCCAAATAAAGAGTTTATTTGGTAATTTATTTATTCACTATTTGCTTATTTTTTCCCAGTTGCGTAATATCTTTTTTTTTGGTTTAGTGGGCTTAGTCCAGAAATGGCGCAGTCCAAAAATCCCACCTGAACCCCTCCCTCACCAGACCGAGAAATAGGCTTTGTTTTTTTGCTCATTTGTTCAAAAAAGTTTGGAAATCTTTTCTTGCCATAAATTTCAGAGGTACATTTTTAACTCGAGAGCTAACTCAATCCAAGTTTGAGACAATCGCTGCTCACAGATGTTAGCACATGTTGGCTCATAATTAGAGGTATTTTTAGGGATGAGGTTGCCCTTTGAAAGTTCTGTTCTGTTATCAGTTTTATATGTTCAGAATATTTTTGCCCAGACTTAATAAAACAACATAATTTAATGCTCGTCAATGGGAAAGGAGCCAAGCTCAATTTTCGACAGAATGTTTTTGGCTACCTGATGCAACACAAGGCTGTTTCACAATGAATGCATAGTCACACCACCACCAATACCACTTGATCTGCAGCTTTAACTACATAATTAACTGCTGCGCCTCAGATGTCAGTCACACACTTTCTCTCTCTCTCTTTCTCTCTCTCTGTGTGTGCCTCTCTCCACAATCTCTCCTTAAAGTAACACGGGCACACTTTCTAAAGGTAAAAAAAATCATTTGACAATATTCATTTCATCTACCTCCCTATCACAAAGAAGATGTAACATAAAGCATTTAACTAAGAAACCACTTCACTTTGCCCATTTTTGCTTCATATGAATTAACAAGAAACAGATTATGTCATATATATTTCTTCACAATTTGACAATAAAGATGAGGTACAATACTTAATGCAAAAGGTTAACAAACATCTATATGACATAAAACCATGTTTATTTCTTTAAAAACTGGTTTTTATAATAAGTGACATGTTATCTTAGATTCACCACAGTTTATTAAAGAATCTTCCATAACTTCATGTCACTATTTTAAGGGATCCAAAGAATACACAGCAGTCAATATCCAAATCAGATTCTACTAATACTACAATATTTTGACATGAATTATCATTTGGTACTAACTGATAATTATTGAAACAACAAAAGATGATTAACTATATTTGCACAATGCTTATTCCACAATATTAGATGATGCCTGAGACTCAAACCCAAACTATGAGAATTTACGAGGCAGTCTACTGATCACAATATGCACACATGCACATAAATACATTCAGGCAGAAAAACATAACATGGCGTACACCAACATAGCTAAAACACATGACCTCCTCCTGTTCACACGCACGCATAACACAAAAAAAAGAGACCTGTTGTGGAACCCCCGGAGGACTAAACTCGGTCCTGGCCGCTGTGGTGTACTCGTTGTGCTTCTGGTACTCTTCTCAACTGGGTGTCACTCTATGCGTGCCAGTGTGTGTTTGTCTGTGACGGAGTATAAAGGTGCTGGTCGCTCTGTATAAATCCACATACTGTGACAGAGGCCTGGTGCGTAATGTCAAAAGCCTACCTTTCCTTAAAAGCTCTTCAGGCTCAATCTAGTGTCTGACCCCAGATCATCTGCAGAGCACCTGCCACGTCAGCCCTTCATCACCGTCACAACGCCCACTCACTCACCAACTCCAGACATGGCAGACGTGGAACTAGACAGAATTGTACACAGCACTTCAGTACCACTAAGACAGAGAGAGATGGGTGGGGATGACAAACACACGGCTTCATGTTATTCCCGTCATTTGAAATAACAATCAAAGCAGATCTAATTAAGCCCGTCTGTATAATTGAGGTCTTCAGGGAAATGCTGACAGGGTCCAGATACTCTCTAGTTCTGTGCAAACGTCTCACCAGAAGCACAGGGAATTCTGGGATACATGGGAATCATGACAGAGACTTTTGTCAAGGATGTTAACCAGACGTCAACCGCCTGTGTGTCCCGATGTTGCGTGAATGCTTATAGGAAACAATCATGCATATATCAGAGCTCTGTGCACACTCATTTAAAACAGTCCTCCATTTGTCATTGTCCAGGGCTGCACTTGTTTGTTTTAGCTCTGACTTGGTATATGATGAATGTGTATTGCATTTTAATGTGTTTCCCTGCCAGTCATACTGTGGGGTTTTCTGTGCAGGTCCCCCTGGTCTGTCCGACCTTTCCGTTATATAGACATTAAATTTAAGCCGGGGCTATTTAAGAGCTTCCACTTTACGTGACCTCAGAGATATGACTCTCCTGTAGTTAAAACCCTGACTGATAGACTGAATATCTACAGTTGCAACACAAACTGTTTGATTTTGAGCTGGTATTCGAGGAGGTCAGACATTTTTGTGGCCGTTCACAGTTGGTGGTTGATACCATCTTCACGGTCAGGATACATCCAAGTATGTTTCCAGTTTGACTTGCTTGGATGAAACATGTTGTATTATTATCTCCACATCGCTTTTGTTTTGGTTTTTCAGCAGGGATAGATTTCACCCGAGGTAACAGTGGAAGTCCAAAACTCTTCCATAACTTTAAAGTACACAGACCAACAGCGGAGGTTATTTGGCACCGAGTTTAGGTTTAGTTTTTCATCCAAATTGATTTGAATCTAAACGCAGAGTAAACATGACACATTCCATCCGCTTTACAGCAAAATGGATTGAGTTTTAACGGCAACCGCAGAATGTTTCAAAGGGGTGCACGACTACATATTTCAGCTCAACTCATCTCCTGTCATCTCTGGTGAAGATCTGTTTTGACTATGTGTAGCCTCTGGGTGTGTTTTTTTCCTGGCTATATACTGTATATATTATGTAGAAGTAAAGAAGTATTATATCATTATATTTTGCGTGCTGTAATGGACCTGCTAGATTTTAAATGTTTAATTAAATATTCATTAACATTATTTTTCATTAATTTTTTTTTTACCTCAAAACCCATTTCACATCTCACCTTTATTTGCTCTGTATCATTAAATATTATTCCTTCCTCAACATAAGCATGCTTGCTCTTGCATTTTTAGCACTTTTATTTTATTTACAGCAATTTTTAGTTCCAGAAAATGGTAAAAGAAATCAGAAAGTGAGTTAATAAATGTTCCTGCAACTTGAGAGATGTCCCAACCATGTCCATGACTGACAGATGTTATTCCAAATCTATTTTCAGAGGTGGTCAAACGACTATGAACCTCTATGTTGGTGTTTCATCCCTGATCTGGCTTTCCAGGAGTTCCCATGATGCCCTCTGGGCCAGGCTCTGTAGGACAGAAGTGCCAGGTCTGCTCTGGTTTCACGTCGTCAGATAAGATCAGTTTGTGTGTTGGATTCCTGTCACAGAGCAGTCCAGCTTAGTGCTGACCCAGTAAAGCAGCTAAAGTTTGGGCTTCAGGAGCCAACACTAGTCACGCAAAGCCAGAACAGGAAGTCAAAGGTCATAGTTTACTTTTCCTCCACCTTCTCATTTACTCCTCACAGCGATAACCGACCATCTAACAACAACAAAGCAAATATGCCTGAACTTCTCTTGGTGTACGGGCCGTGTCTAAATATTATAATAGAAGAATGCAGCTATAGTTTCTGAGAGAGAAACCATCTCACAATGTGTTTTTGATTAACATTTTTAATTGAATGAGTTGAATTATTTTTTTTTATCTGCAAAGCTTTCTCAGGCATGTTTGATTTTGATGTTTTTGTTGATGTACTGTGGTAAACAGTGGTGTGGAGAAAATGGCAACACACACGCAGGACAAAAGAACTGTTACAAAAAATAACAAAGACTCTGTCTGTAATTGCAGTCGTGCACACCCTCCTTCTTACCACATGTGAACAATATTTTCAATGTTCTATGTAAATACCGTGTCACTCTTAACAAAGACTGATTTGCATTGCATATGTTGAAAAGCTGTTTGCTATCTTACCCACAGTGTGTTCAGTGTGGTTGAAGAGACATTTGATCATGTTACTTTGCTCAGTTACTTATCATATCTTAGTATTTGTACATGTGTGGCTTTTTGTAATAATCAACAGACAGCAGGAGTTAACATTTGTCTTACCTGCTATTTTTAACTGTAATTCAGTGACTTGTTTCTATAGATAATCCATTAAACCTGAAAGAGCATAAACACACATTCCACTCAGATCTGGCCTTTATCTTGGTTCTGACTTTATTAATATCTAACACATATTTTGGTTAAGTTGTTAGCAATGAAACTTACAGTAAACATCGCTTACTGTTCTTGAACTATGCAATATGCAAAGCAGATGTTCTGAGCTGAAGCCTGATATCATCACTTTTTAACCAGCTGTCACATAAATCAAACCATCATCTCTTAAATGGGTTGATTGAGTTCAATGACTTCTGTGTGGCTTACAAGGAACTTGTGATGAAAGAAAACCTTCACATGTAAACAAGTGGAAACCAAGAATACTTGAAAATTGGAAGAGAAGCCTGTGCTCTGTCTTCCACAGAGGGTTACCAAACTCGGTTTAGAAATAAAAACGCAATCCTAAGTTAAAATAGAACATAGAAAAAAATATATAATTTGTGTATATTTGCCATATATAAAGATTTCTTCTTGTGCTAAATCCTATTACTGAAAACTTTCTCATTTGATTGTAATCTTTAACATGTGACACACCAGCTGTGGACAATAAACAAAAAACTATCACTCTGCATGCTCATCTACTGCACACACACACATAAGTGTGTGTATATAAATGTGCATACTGAATGGATTCATGAAATACTTTTTGTTGGTACGTTTGTGCATGAATTTCAGACATATGCACAGCTTAATTGCATAAAAAACATAATTCACATCACCGGTTACATGCATCTCCCTCCACAGATGTGTACATCAATAGATTTCATATGTAATTGAATACGATTTGGATATTGCATTCCTTGGAAACATTAAAATGGTGACATGTTATAGAAGATTCCTCAATAAAGTCATACTGTGGTCGCTATAACTAGAGGCAAGCATTTTTGTGCACATACAGATCTACATCTTTTTTATACACTACTTGCTTTTTATGGTCAATTTTACTGTCAAAAGGTTCATAATGAGATTTTGTCATGGCAAAGCTGAGAGACAGAAAGAGAGAGAATGTTATTAGACTAAAGACTGGACTAAGTCATGTTGTGAGGGACTCAAACAATGAAAGAGAATAAATGATTAAGAGTATATGAAGTACAGTAGAGAGTGAGAGGCCATCTTAAAGCAGGGCCAGTGCCAGAGTGCATACGGATGTATTTGTACCTTGATGGGTGTCTGCCATCAATACCAGCGGGATTACCCTGCTCATCTTCAGCTGCTGTGTCATTTTTTTTTAAACTTCACACAAAACAGATGGCCTGTTGTCCTTACAGAGCATCAGGTCAGCGTGCACTGTGTCCATACCTTCAAAAATATACAGTATGTGGTCATGGATACACAGTGGTTTCACAGCCCCCCTCTGTGGCATAACACATTATAAATCATACGGATTTTTTTTTGAAAATCACCACCATCACCAAAGGCATTGCTGGTATGGTCTTGTGAATGCGCTGCAGTGAGAAACGGTGCATTTGGCTTTAAAAACGGGAAGAAGAGGAGGTACTAATCATCATAGTTTATCCCAAAAGGCTGCATTGTAAACAAATCCACCCTTGAACCACGCTCCGAAATCAAACCTCAATCTTTGCATGATGGTGAATAAAATTCTCTGGCTGTAATAATGATAATGATAGTAGTTAAGTGGAGAAGTTTGTAATCTGTCTGTAACACGAGGGCCATGAATTATTAATGCTGCCCGACTAATTTAGGAGAGGCTGCGAGTGGAAAAAGCCTCCCTCCTTAAACAACAAAACAAAAAAAAAGTCTGGAAATACCCGAGATCCTGATTTCACCTTTGTGCTCGTTGTGTCTTATTACAAGATGAAAACACTTTTGGGAACTTTTGAGATAATGGAGGTGTGAGAAAAAGTCATGGATGAGAAAATGTAAGGGAGAGTAGAGGTAGTCTGAAAGGGAGAGTAGAGGTAGAGAAAGGGGTCGCAGATGAATTCTTGTGCTTGCCTCGGCTGCGCTACAAATGGTCTGGGGCCAAAGTGTTTGTGGGGCTCTTGTGGTTTTTCAGCCAATAAATCCTCAGCACATATTTAATCCAGTCAGATGTGCTGCAGAAGAGGAGCACTGAAGGATGTATGGCCATTACTCAGCAGCCCACATCAGAGAGAGAGGCCAAGGATCCTATACACCCCCACCTCACCAGTTATATGCATATCCAGCATCGGACAGAGAGTCAGACACACGGATCATAAAGGAGGTGTGAAAATTGAGTGTCAAAGTTCAGTGAAAAGGTTTGAAGCTCCGAGGGTTTGATAATAGTGATACTCTCATGTGCTGTGTTTTTTTTTTTCACCATGTGATGGAAAGTGTGAGAGATTTGAACTTTCACTCTGATCTTTCAAAATGTAAATATGTTTCTGAATACTTACTATACTGGGATAAAAGCATGAGAGCTTGCAAGAACATATCAACTCAGTCTCTGCTGAGAAATGTCTTAATGCAAATGTTTATTAATTTCGTAGCATTTTCAATTTATTTATAAACAGCATTTCCCAGTATTAAGTTTTGATTTGACTCATGTAAACACTGGCTGTGTTGATCTTTAAGAAATGAGTATTAGATCAGTAATACCACTGTTTGTATATGTACATGTGTACTGCATTGTGTGTTGGCTTGGTAGTATTTATGTACAGTATGTATGTACAACTTGGTCTTTACAGTTACTCTGAAGTACAACCTAAACATCTGAGGAAACTCTTGTTCTGCTCTTTTCTTCTACTCTTCTATATTTCACTCTCTTTATTTTATTTTATTCCAGCACATCATCACATGGTTAGTACTTGTTTGCACACTCTGTATCTTGAAAACTACTAGATGGCAAAGAGGGAACGACATCAAATTTCAACAACAGCAACAAAAATACACTAGAAAACTATCCAAGACAACAGCTAAGGCACTTGGCCATCAGATGTTTTCTCAGCACATTTTAAGTGGGCGACCCTTCCTGTATATTTGCCACTTGTGCCATCTTCTGCTGATTCTTTGTATTACAGGGAATTATTTTTATTTCTGTCTGCTCATCTATGTCTTCAAGAACTTATCTGATTTACTGTAGCTGGGATTTAACTGTTCAAACTTGTGGTCTAGGATGGCTAAGCTGAGTTTTCCCCACAGTGTGATCACAGGGCCGGGACCAAAGAGGTCTCTTATAACCCTTATAAAAAGTCCTGCACAATACCTGTCAGAGTCTTTCACAACTGAAACATATTCCTGAGGGATTTGTTTTTTGGTAAGGCAAGTTTACATTTTGTTAAAGTCAAACAGCAGCTGTCCAGATCTTACAACTGTTTGTATGATGTTGTTAACACTCCACTCAAAAATATGTTTTTCTTCTTGTTCCTTCAGTTGGATGTTTGAGCCAATTGAGGGTCAGTATTCAACTTATACAAGTGTGATGTGGAAACTTGAAGCCTCCAGTGCACAAACACTGAGAAAGGACACTACAGTAAGGAAGGAGACATCTTGTGTCCAGCATATAAACCTTTGAAATGAAAAATATTTGCATATTTATAGATTCTGGAGAAGTAAGTCAAGTCAATTGATTTTTTTTTTTGTGGAAAAACCATATCAGACAAATTATTATTCAAAGAAGAGTATTTTATATACATGTTAAAACATGTCTGGGGGGGATATTTAAGTAAATCTCTTCTGGGTTATTTTTGGAAATATGTGGCACAAGAATCACTTTTATTTCAACACACTGCAAATTATGTTTGGAAGCCCACCAACAACGCTTAGAGCAAAGGCACGAATCTACATAAAGTTGGCCAAATGTCATATTTGTGTCTGCAGCTGAAACCAACACAAATGTCTCAAACAAA
The DNA here is from genome assembly GCA_038419695.1 of Scomberomorus guttatus. NCBI lineage: Eukaryota > Metazoa > Chordata > Actinopteri > Scombriformes > Scombridae > Scomberomorus > Scomberomorus guttatus. The sequence continues at coordinate 23,512,712 of CM076445.1, read as the reverse complement.
AACATTTTTGTTCTCCAGAATCTATAAATATGCAAATATTTTTCATTTCAAAAGTTTATCTGCAGGACACAAGATGTCTTTTACTTCACTGTAGAGTCCATTCTCAGTGTTTGTGCACTGGAGGCTTCAAGTTTCCACATCACACTTGTGTAAATTGAATACTGACCCTCTGTTGCCTCCAAACTATTTGTGATGTCACAAATAATACTTGTATGCCCACCCCTTGAAATCTTTTCAATGAGCACAGAAAAACTGAACACTTTCAGCAGATGGATGTGAAAACAGCCTTCTAGTGTCAAACTCTGAACATACATCATTCTGTACAGTAAAGCTCAAACATCCAACTGAAGGAACAAGAAGAAAAACATATTTTTGAGGGGGTGGAGGGGGGTTTAATTATGTATTAACAACATCATACATTAGGCAAAGTAATTTCCAGTAAAGATGAAACTAATAAGAAGCAAACACCTTATTCATAAACATCCAATTGGAATCCTATTTAATTTTAAATAAGTGTACTGTAATTACACATGTTCAACTGCAGGAGCATCTTACAATAGAATTACATTTTTCTTTTGTTTTACTGTCAGGCAATCTTAAGGTTAGCAGAGGGGTCCTTGTAGCCGCTAGCAGTAGCTACTCAGCCACTGGCCAGTGTGAGCCTGAGCATCCTTCTAGAAAAATACCACTGAAAGTAAAAGACTCAGACTGCACCTATACAGTTAACGTTAACCCCGTCAAAGGAAATCTCTTTGAAGACAAAGAGTATAAAGGTATGGGATTCATGTCATCGCCAACAAATGGCTCATTAATCTGTTAGCTATGTGCCTCATAAAATCGTCTTTTGTCATCTTTACTCGAGACGAAACGAGCACAAAACGAGCTGTCGCAGCGTACCGAGATGGTCTTTGTTTTTCACTGTTGAAGTCGTCGTGTAACATCGCTTCTTTTATAAGCACCAGAAATATATGTTTTATTGATTATTAAGTAGTAACTGACATCCGGTTAACTCAAAGAGTGTTAGTCGCATAACGTCAGCGAGCACGCTAACTTAGCTTTTCCAGCTAACAATGGGACAGGGAGATTAAGACCTGCGCTGGCCGCTTACTAAATATAACGTTATTTTGAGTAAGCGTTGGGCAGTTTAGGGTAAACTGGAAAAGTGAACAGCTGGCTTACTAAATAAGCCAGAAATGTCAACGCTACGTATTAACAGTTATAGCATCTGTCAGCGACGTTAGCCGGTGTCTCCAAGGGAGCTATAAGCTTTTTAACTTTTAAAACAGGGCCGACATTTTCACTTGCGTTAAGTTCCTCTGTCAAATTCCTTATTCAGTTCAGAGTCCATACATTTAGCCAGCCCCAACTAACCATGTACTTTATTATGCCCCAGGGTAACCATATTCGGTTTTATTCGTTTCTTAGGTCAAATCAAAGACGGGTTAATTTGCTCGATAACGTCGGTATCACTTCCCCTCATAGTCATAGCCTCACCGGTATCCTGATGTTAATCTTGCACGACAGTAAATCTGTTCCGTTAGTAAAAGCAACGTGATTCAAAACTTACTAACGTTACATAAAGTGAATAACATCATCCTCAGTATCAGATACATTTATATGATTTATCAGCTAATCGTCAGTGGAGTAAACATCAACTGTTAAATCACACCGTTTGTAAAAAAAAAAAAAAAAAAAAAAATTTCTTTGAGCAGCTTTATCAGAAAATGTATAAGTCAATGTTTCCTTAGCCTCTCCCACACTGGTAAACATACACACACACATATATACCGTATATATCTAGACAAACATACATAGCTTTAATAGGCATTAGTTTCTCTGAAAATATAACAACAAACCACTTATACAGCAATAATAATGTTAACATATTAACATGTTAACACATTACAGATATTTGAAATGATTCAGGAACAAATCCATGAGCAACCTGTCTATAAACTGCATAGATTGCATATTTTTTCCACCCAACAATTTAGTAGTTAGGTGTATTTAAAGAATGGGATATAAAGGCAGAATCTATAATAGAAGTGGAACTGATGAATTCATTTTAATCAACAAACAACAAACCATCTGAGAAGTTTCTGAGTTTAACAGTGCGGTAAAAAAAGATGTGCGACCTTGACTGCTTATATTCATCTGTTTATTCTGTAGTTGTGAATAGACAAGAAAATAAACGTTGGCCATAATAACAAGAAGCACTTCTCATGCCTATTAGTAATGCTCTTAACCTGTGGCTGATGCAGTTAAGTCCTGTTCTGTGGGATAATGAGCGGGTCAAGTTACAGAAGATCATTTGAACTAAAATTTCCATAACACCTCCACCCTCTCCCCCCCATATAGATGCCTTCAGCAATGGTTGGCAACAGTGCTGTCCAGTCTGCCATTCCAGACCTGGGAAATGGAAATCAGTCTGAGACCATGAAGCAGATTCTTGGTGTGATTGACAAGAAGGTTCGCAACATGGAGAAGAAAAAGGTATCTTTAGTGTTTTAATCATTCTCTCTGCATTAAGCTTAGGCAGGATATAAGATTTATATTTTCTTTGTGAATTCACTGTACTCTGAAGTTTGTAAGAACACAGGGTATCATATATTTATATCTATATCCATAGCAGAAACTGTCTTTCATTTCACTTTAACATTCAAATCTGATACTGGATTTAGAATTTCAAGACTCAGTGAGATTGTTCCCATTTTCTCCACACAGCAGTCTGTCCCAGGTCTGTGTCCTAGACGTGCTAGTTCTTATGACTTAGTTTGTTCTTACTGGCATTGCTTAAGTCTACAAAACAATGGATCTGTTCTGACTTGGCCCACCTTCACATAAGTAAGGCTCTCACTGTGAGAGATCAATTTCTGTTAAGCAAGGATGATTTTTCTTATTCCTCTTTCATCTGTCTGTTGTTTCATCCCATTTGCAATATCTCTACTTAAATTTAACATCTGACATTTTTAATACTCTTACAGTCCAAACTGGATGACTATCAGGCAAAGAAGAATAAGGGAGAAAGACTGAATCAGGATCAGTTGGTATGTACAAGACATTTGCTGTTCATTTGTACATGGGGCCTCAATGTTGCACACTTTCTGGAACACAGTGCATCTTTATCTGTTACTGCATCCTGTTCTACTAGAGCAAAATATATTTTTTAGATGACTCACAAACCTCAATTTCGCTTTTCTTTCCATGATGTACCTGAAGGACGCGCTGACAAAGTACCAAGAGATCACCAACAACCTTGAGTTTGCTCGAGAATTGCAGAAGAGCTTCCTGGCATTGGGCCAAGAGGTGAGTCCTGAGTTATATTTATGAACCTTGTTGTCTTTCATTTGAAACATGTTTTCAGTAACATTTTGAAAACTACATAATCGCAAAAAGGGTGCACTTTGGCAGTGATTTGTTTGGGAAACCTTGTGAAACAGAATGCTCAGAAACATGTCTGACTTTGCGCGTTCAGGTTCAAAAGGCAGTGAAGAAGTCTGCAAGACGGGAGCAGCTGCAGCGGGAGGAGGTGGAACAACGGCGGCTTAAGACAGTATTGGAGCTGCAGTTTTTACTGGACCAGTTGGGGGATGACAATGTCAGGCAGGACCTGAAACGGCCTGATGCCTCTGGTTCTCCCTTGTTAACTGATGCTGATCTCACATCCCTTGATGAGTTGTACAAACTTGTGGGACCTGATAGGAACTATGACGTCAGGTATGGGGCACCTCCTCTGCTTTTCAGTGCCACAAACATTTAAGATATATTGTGATTACATTGTTTGTAAGTAATGTGTAGAGGTTGCAGAATAGTTTGTGTAAATAATCTGTGAGGAGATGTGATTTTGTCACTGGCTCGGCGAGCAAGGGTACAGAAACAGAGGGCCAAAAGTATAATACTAAATTGTATGAGTATATTCCCCCCTGTGTGACTTGCAGGTTGACTGAGCAATATGAAGAGGCCTCAGTACACTTGTGGGAACTGCTTGAGGGCCGAGACAAGGCTGTGGCAGGGACCACATGTAAGTATTTTCACGGCTCATAGAACATTGTCTTACTGAGTTAAAGCTAATAAAATGTTCTTTGTTGCATCAATACAGTATGTATACTATATATACATTTATATATTACACATTGCAATAAAATCTAATAAATAGTCCAAAGATTGTTTCATGTTATTTAATTCTCAACCATCATGTACACAATTAATTTGTTAATTTAACAATGAGTTATATGTATCATGTATATCATGAATCCAAGTGTTTTCCTGACTTATACTATCTTTGTTCCAGATAAGTCACTGAAGGACACTCTGGACAAGGTGCTGCTGAGTGGTTACTTTGACAGAGCACAGACTCATCAGAATGGCACGTGTGAGGAGGACGAGGAACAGGAGAAGCAGATTGTGGTGGCTGAGTCTAATGCTGGGGAGCAGCCATCAGAACCTGGTAAGATCTCTAACAACACATTTAGACCTGCAGTGATTAGTCAATCAGCAGAAAATTCTCTTGATTCCAGCTTCTTAAATGTGAAAATGTTCTGGTCTCTTTAGTCTTCTACGATAGTAAAATAAATATCTTTGGGTTGGGGACTGTTGGTTGGGATAAAAGAAGACATTTGAGGACACCTTGGGCTCTGGGAGACACTGATTGACTTTTTTTTCACTATTTTCTGAAATTTTCTGACACAACTGCTAATCGATTATTTGAGAAAATAATTGTTAGATTAATCAAGAATGAAATAATTGTTAGTTGCAGCTCTAAACACATTAACAGATGTGTGTGTCAATAAACCGAACTTTCTCTGCTTTTCTTTATTTCTTTCAGAAGGAACAGCTACTGAAACTTATACAGAGCCAATAAAAATGGAAACCACAGAGGTGAGATTTGTTTGACTATTCTAAATATACTGCAATAAGAAAATCATGATTTTACAATTGAAAGCTGTTTTCTTTTTTTGACAGATGTTACAGTATGTTTTTTGTGTTACAGTTTGTAAACAGACAGTTCATTCCAGAAACTACGTACAGCAGCACAGACAAAGACCAAGTGGAGGAGTGGACAGTGGAGGCACAGGTATGCTGCACTACTGTATCACCACAGTATTTGTATTCTTCATATTGGAGTACACTCTAATGTCGCCGTCACACCATGTGTCTGTGTACCGGATAGATGGTGAATTCCCTCCAGCACCAGCCCCCTGCCCAGCTGGCTCCAGAACCAGCCGTGACTGTGAACCATGTCCCTGCCCCTCCGGCCAACGACCCAGTGGTCAGAAAGCAGGCGGTGCAAGATCTAATGGCCCAGATGCAAGGGACGTACAACTTCATGCAGGTGAGAAGGTCCAGCATGTACTATAATTCAGCTCATGACGGTTAGTGCTCAGCGGTGGACATTGTGTGTTCTGTTTCTGTCTCAGTAGTCATGGATGTCACCAGTTTATTGTTTAGTTATTCATTAACTTAGATTCTTAATTGATTCCTTTGTCAGAGCACAACATAAAGGACTCTGTGAAAAGTGCTTAAAAAGTGTAACATAAAACAAAATCAAGTAAAATCTGAATAAAACTCTCAAAAAAATGTATGTTTTAAGAAAAGATTTCAGAGATGATATGTATAGTAGTTCCATGATTACTAACATGGGATAACCAGCACAGATATTTCAGTTAAAGGGTAGTGTCCCAATTTACTTTGTTACCACACATCTCCTAAGTCTGAGCCATGACCTAACCATACATTTACTCTTATTTGGTCCCCCAGGACTCCATGTTGGAGTTCGATGGCCAGGCTCTTGACCCAGCCATTGTGTCTGCCCAGCCGATGAAGCCTGTGCAGACTGTTGACCTGCAGCAGATGGGCTGTGCTTCATGTGAGCACAGTTAATTTACCTTGATTCTGACCAGCTTCTATCACAGTCTGGTATTTGTCTGGCATCTGGTCATTTTAAAAATCTTTTGTTTTCTAAAGCCGCATTTTCGACCACAGGAACTTTCCCCAGGGACTAAGAACCATTTGAGGAACTCAGTTCCTTGACCTGCAAATCCACCAGAGGGACCAGGGTTTAAATTTAAGTTCCAGGGAGATTTTTTTACCGCCAAAAAAGTCCCTGCTCAGGGGGTAGTACTTTCCAAAAGTACAGGAACTTTGGGGGCGGGGTTTATAAGGATGACCGCCGCTGATTGGTCAAACACAAACAGCACGGATGCTTCAACTTGTGTACCTTCATTCCTAAAACAAAGAAGCACTCTAGTGTAAATTCAGGACCAGATTAGGTCGATTATAACGTTAAAAGTAAAGTTAGACTTTGTTTTCGGCTTCCAGACAAGAAAAAGAGAGAAAGCAGTGGTGGTTGAGCGAGAAGAGGGAGAGAACAAAGCAGTGAATGAGAGAAATAAAGTCTGTTTTTCTGATTGTTTCATGGCGGTTACGTTCTAAAGCACAAATAAATAACCATCAAATACTAGCTGATGATTTACTGTGGAAACAGAAGCTCTTAGTTTAATTTTCCTTCTCTGCATTTCTCCTTTTCATTCATTCATTACATCCAACTCATGCAGCAGAACAAAGAACAACAGGACAAATCTGTGTTTTTCTTCCTCGTGTGAATGCTGTGTTTCAAGCACAGCTGTTGTTTTTTTAATTCTTCATGGTCTACCTGGTTCCTCAGCTGTGGTGGAAACGCAAACAAGTTCCAAGTTTAGTTCCTGAGATTAGTTCTTCTGGGTCCAAAGTACCTGGAACTTCTGGTCGAAACAGGGCTGAAGGGTGTTTTCAAACCTGTAGTTTGTTTGCTCTGGTCCAAGTAGTCCAATCAGTGAAGGATTTGGCAAACTTGTTACGTTTTCCTCTTGGTTCAGTTTCTTTTCACACAGCAAAAAAATTCAAGCCAACCAAAATGCATCACTCAAGCCACGTGAGAACATTCACTCTGCTCATTGGTTAGATGTGTCTGGGGCGAGAAGGGAGAACATAAACATTTGAAGAGGGTCCTATCTGCCCAGATATCAAGAAGACAACATGCTCTACTGCTAGTCAGGGTTGGACTTTGATTCATTCTCCGGCTAGCTGCTAGTAAATGTTGTAAAGGTAAATGTAGTAAATCTGCATCCCACTTACCTCAAACTTGCAGAGTATGCCTTGTAGATGGGGTCAAATTAAGGCGGGATCATGTTCCCACCACATCCTAACCGCACCAAAATTTGTTTCAATTCCTCTAAAGGGTCTCAGTGCAGGTCAGAGTATGATTGCAGAGTTCAGATCTGCCCAAACAAATCAGATTGAACAATGCAGGTTTGAAAACGCCCTAACTTGGTTAAATTATCCTATTAGGATATTAGACCAGTTAGTAAGATTTTTTTCTTAAGCACTTCTCTTTATATTCCTAACAGCACACTCAGAGTCCAGACTCCCTCAGACAAGTTCAGTGTCTGGACCACAGGAATCCTCACAAGTAAGTAGAGTGGAAGCACAGCCGAACATGGTTGAAAGTAATAGACATCAACAGGGAGTCATTTGATTCATTTGAATATGAACATAAAGCTGAAGGGAGCTTTAAGATGAAAAATCAGAGCGTTGGTTTGCACAAAAACTTACTGTCTCTCCCGTTCACCTCTCCACAATCCTCCTTTTCTTCCCTCCTGAATTCCCTCCTTCAACCCCCCCCCCACCCCCCCCCCCAGGCCTCGATGTCTCTGTCTTCTGAGCAGTCCCCTGCCCCATGCTCCCTGTCCTCTGCCTTTCCACCTGTCTCCAAACCCACCCACACAGGAGGCATCAATGTCAACGCAGCACCCTTCCAGTCAGTGCAAGCGGTATGCTTTGTATCTGAGTCCAATTAAATAATACAACACCTCCTCGGACTTATTTAATTAACTGTGTTGGAAACGGATTCCATACTTGGATTTACTAGCTGAGGCTATAAGGATAAATCAGAAATGCAGGCTGGGTAACACTTCTCACAACTAACAGCATAAGAACAGTCGATTATTGGTGGAGCATCTACACAGGCAACAATTAGACTTGTTGCCTTCTTTTCCCAATCCTACGTCTCGCTCCTCTTCTACCCCACTGAACACCCTTTTGTCTTTAGTCATGTAGAGCTTCATAATTCTGAACATTTTATGTAATACCTTTATTCTAATTTATAATCTGACTGGTGTATTATTACTGTTCTTGTTATACTACATCATTATATTATCAGGCTGGAACTTATATGAACATTGTGATTGTGATAATGTTTGGATGTGGACAGAAATGCAGAAAACTTCTCTTTCCCCCCTTTTTAGGTATTTAACCTGAATGCACCTGTGCCCCCGGCCACTGACGGCCAAGCGGATCCTCTGAAGCAGCCAAGCCAGTTCCCTGGTGGCTATGGACAGGGCTTTAGCAACCAGTCAGAGAATACTGTAGACCAGCCTGACATCCCGCAGGAGACATTACAGTCGGGTGAGGGATGAGTGACAGATGGTTGTTTGTTTGATGTTTGGGAAAGAAGGAGTTTCTGAAGCTTTCCAACCATGCAACAAGCACTTCTGTTGAAGCATGATGGCCCCTTTGGTATTAAGAGGAAACATTTACACAAACTTAAGAGCCCCTGAAGCCACGAAAGATATATTTAATGTTGTTGGAACCAGATATTATGTTGATTTCCAGTGAAAGGACAGTGTAGTTTCACCGTGCTGCAAGACAAAAATATATTACACTGCAGAACATTCACCAGTGCATCATAGACTTTTAAAAGTATTGTGTCTCATTTGCTTCTGTTCAGTTGTTGCTGGGTTCCAGCCCCAGGCCCAGGTCATGCCCTCAACAGGCGGCCATGAAGAGCCGTCACCAGGTGCAGGATTTGGTCAGTCGGGTCAGTCCTTTTACAACAGCAGGGCCGTGCCCAGGGGTGGACCCAGGAACCCCCGTGGCATGATGAACGGCTACCGGGGGTCCTCTAATGGATTCAGAGGTACATGCATCAAACTGTGTTTTAGAGATATATGCAGTGACCTCATTATTCATTGTTACATATGTTACATATTGTTGTTTTCAGGTGAAAACCCACTAAGGCTACTATTTATCATGTTTTTTGTCATCAGGGGGATATGAAGGCTATCGCCCTCCTTTCTCAAATGCTCCCAACGGTGGTTACGGTCAAACCCAATATAACACGCCCCGGGACTATTCAAATAGCACCTACCAGAGGGTAAGTTTTCCTTTTGATTATTAAATAAACATCATGTACCAAAAAGCTCATATCTCATTATCATTCTCAGATTTGATAGTGAAGGGTTTAATGTACTTATCAGTGGTCATTAATGTTAAATCCCTGTTGTTTCTTGTAGGAGGGCTATCAGCAAGGCTACAAACGAGGAGCTGCCCAAGGACCTCGAGGTTTGTCTCGAGGTAACGCTCAAACAATGAGATCCTAAAAGATCCTAAGGACCGTCAAGTCGCGCCACGTTGAACATTCAGGATTTTTGAATGTGTTCGCCCCAGCTCACTTTTATAACAATGTTTTGTTTCTCATTGGTAATCTTATTTTTTTAACTCCTGGCCTACTTATCAGTCAGCCTGCTTTGGTCTGTCTAGATCCTCTTAATGTTTTAACACAAAATGCTGAACTTCACAACATGTAGGATTATCAGCAAGTCTGTGTGGTATAAAACAACAAATAGATATTCCTGTAAACTTGAAAGATTTCATTAATTTATTTTTTGTACAAAATAAATGCAAAAAATACCCTGCCACTGTCGATCTGATTCCATGATGATTATTTTCTTCTGCCCTGTCAGCCACATTTTCCTCTTGATCCTAGTTTTCATAAAGGCATTTAATGTTTATTTTTATTTACCCCATTGTCACCTCTCGCGCCATCACCTCTTTGTACGCTGATGTTATTAGTTGAGACTGTTTCAATAAAGTTGTGTTCTATTACCTGCTGTTTGCTGTTAATTTCTTTGGTTTGCACCTGGGTTGCATTTCGCTCAAGTGTGTATTTAACGTGACAAATCCAGCTGTTCGTATTTGCTCCTCATATAACAGTGTAATCCTGTAATTAAAGCCAATATGTATAGTTGTATTTTTGTTTATATAGTAATGGTGATCTATATGTTGCATTTAATGGCTTGTGGTACATATACCCTGGCATTTTACTGTACGCTTTTTGATGGATCATTCAAAAAGTGATCAAATCGGTTGCACAAAGTGAAAGATCATAAGTTTTTATTATCTTGAACTGAGGTGTACAGTATCATCAAATGACTATTTTATCCAGCAGCAAGTGATCTGAAAACACAACCTATACATTTTGTGCAAATTATGATGCAGTTTTGTCTCATGGAAAAAACTTGACAGAACAAAACGAGAAAAGCTTAATGTTGTATGAATGGAACCACAATAAGGCAGACCTGTTAATTCACAGGAGGCGATGGTAATACCTCAGAACCTGTTTGGCATGACCACTCTGCCAGCTAAAAGAAACCACAGCGTTACATGAAAACATTAGATGGAACCTGGACTGTAATCACACCAAACGGATATTCAGAAAAAAGTATGCCATGCTATGAAGTTCCTCAAATTAGGTTAAGTAATACACTTCTTGTGCCAAATACAGTGATGTGAACTGAATGCAAAGAAACCAAATGTAGAGGTTTTTCTTTTTATGATATCACACTTTTGATTTCAACAGACAGATAGAAAAAGACTGCTGCATTTTTGAGACACTAGTAATAGACTCGGCTCGTTTTGCCCTTTTTCCTAATAAAATCTTTCAGCTGACTGAACTAATTTAACAAATCTAGCAGCTGCGTCAACGAAATACTTTGATGCAGGCAATTATGACATCAGAGTGAAGCTCTACAGCTTAATTAAATGAGCTTCTCAACACCTAAACTGTTTTCATTTAACAAAATCAAAAATCATGATCAACTCATAAATAAAAAAATGTCATACACAGTTGTATATGAACAACAGACCAAAATTAAAATCCCCATTATACTGTAAGAAAGCCAACTTAATAGGTGGTTTACCATCTGCTCACTAAGCATGGCAATACTGTAAGTAAACTCCCACATAAGCATCTCTGACTGTAATGAAATAGGGGAAAACCTTTGTTGTTTGGAGGATGACTTCATGTCTATTTTTATTTTAAGAACCTAGCACTTTTATTTATTTTAACATCAAAGTAGGTGGAGAGAAACTGCAATGTGGTTAAAAAAAAAAAAACAGACAGTTTTTAAAAGTCCACTACTCGTCCTTTTTAGGCAGAGCACGCATTTTCTACAGCCGAGAAAATAATCTGACTACACACATAAAATAGTGGTGTTTCAATGTAGGTAAACAGCTGACACAACAATTAACATTGAGAAAGCAGCAAAAATATCTGTAAAATGATTTCTTGACAAGTATGAGGTCTCTGGAGCAACATGGGCTACACCAATTTACTGATTGGTTAAAAGATGGAATATTTGGTGACAGAGGCAGCTGAAGATAATGGATATAAAATAAAAGTGGTCCTTACTTTTTGCTTCTGGTTAACGACACTAAGGGTCTGGTGCCTCTTTTGCAATTTAGGCTCTTAATACAATTGTAGAAAACATAAAAAAGGACGTCTTTCACTAAATTTCTAAAATGTGTGGTGCAATCCAGAGAAAAAACCTCGCAAACATGTCACACATGTAAAATAAACACTTAACTCTTGTTTAAAATGTTCACGGGTGTCTTTATAATCAAGTCAGAAAATCTAAGTCAAAAATCATAAGTTTGATAAAACTTTTTACACCTTATCAACAGCTGCACTGTACATATAAAATCATCAGGTTGTGGAGCCAGTAGCACGTCGTTTTAGAGGTTCTTACTTTCAACAGCTAACAGTAGGCCATGAAAGCTCAACAAAATTAGATTTTTTTGTATAATCATATTACCAAACATTCTTGATCATTTCTAATGTTATCAAACTCAGCTCCTTGAAAATGTAAGTAGTTTTAATATGCATGTCCTTGGTTGGTTGTTTTACTTTCCGTTATGTAATTCGAGAATTACGATTATCGAACACTGGTATCGTTTCACGGGGATTCCTTTTGTGCTGCTCTCCTTCATCCCAAGTGTCCTCCGAACCCCTAAGTCATGCTGGTTAAAGAGGCCTAATAATCTGCAGGGACTGCTCCTCTGCACGCTGGACTTGGAGGGGCTGCAAAAGTCTGGGTGTAAGGTTGTACAGGTTCAAGTTCTGACAGCATTTTTATGGCAGATTATGCTGGCCTTGTAGGGCTTCTTGGTGGCCCGGTGGCAGATCCTGGTGTGTCTGGGGGAGACCTTGCTGGGCCAGGTTTAGATTTTGCTGATTATTATGTTCCTGAGGTGTATCTTGAGGAGCTTGGGCTGCAGGTTGATGCTCTTGGGGCTGGGCCTCTTGGTCAAGGTGCGACTGGCTGTCAACTGCATGTATCTCTGGGATGGCATTTCCTTCGACTGTAACAAAGAAGCCGTTTTACATTTCGCAGACGTCAGCCTGTAAAATAAAACTTTCCAAAAATAAAATGAAATGGTGCAACTCACCGTGAACCTCAGGAGGGGGTTCTACTTTCTGTGATTTCAGCCGTTCCATATGCTCAACAGCCTGGAAAGAACAATGGAGTTTCACAAGTTTTTCTTGCATATGCACACAATACAACGTGTAGTCACATTCATTATATAGCTTAAATAAAACTTCTCAAGTTAAGAAATAAAACAATCTCAAGTTAGTTATTGAGATTCTGCTGATAAGTTTTTTTGTTGTCTTGTTCGGATGAATAAGGGTCGGGTTATGCTAGAAAAATAACTAGTTCCCTCAATGCGTTGGAGGAGGGGGTTTCTGAAGATGTTCGACTATCCAACAAGCAGTTCTGATGGAGTATATTGGCACCTTAAACCTGCAGTTTGCCTCAGCTGCAACTAAAAGTATTTCAAATGACAGTGCGCCCCTCTACCTGTTGCAACTCAATTTTCTGTGCATTAAGCTGCTCCTGTTGTTTCTCCAGCTCATCTCTCTGCTTCTGGAGGTCAACGGCCTTCAGGTTGAGGTCCTGCTCTTGCTGAGCAAGGTGCTCCTCAAACTCCCTCATCTCCTCGTCTGTGTAAGCCTGGTTCTGCTCCAGAGTCTGAAGAACACAAAGCGGATGTGACACCGTTTACTACCGTCCTACTTCTGCTTACACTTTGAAACAATGTCAACAAGATATTGTGTCTCACCTCCCAACTATCTGGCTCCAAGAATTCTTTTTTCTTTGTAGCAACCAGGAACTCATCTAAAGAGACCAGCCTGTCTTTGTTAGAATCCACCTACGAGGAAGACAGGAGCAAAGAGCTTTACACCAAGGAATAGATTATATATGCTATACAGACAGGGTATATTTACGTGCATGCGCAAAGCACACAGTTTCATGAAAATAGGGTCCTGAGTGTAAATTACTGTACCTCATTCATAACATGCTCTCTCATACGTAACCTCTCCTCCTCCATCTCCACCATATCGTCCTCTTCATTGGTAGGGTCATAGATTTTTTCCAGCTGAAATCACAGAGACCAACAGTCAATGCAAAGACCATTCACTGAAACATTACACATTTTCACATGCAATGTCTTTACCTCCTTGGTGAACAATGCCTCCAGTTCCTGTTCGTCAAAGAAACCATCTCCATTAGTATCTGCATCATGAAGAAGAGAAAAAAAGACAATGTGGTTATATTTGATTTATAGATTATGTAGCACTGGATGGATGAACACCATCCCTCCCATTTTTACCAGCTGCAAGTTGGTAAAGGTCTTACCATGCAGGTTGAAAAAGGTTTTGGGGTCAAAATCCTCAGGGTCTAAGCCATCAGCTTCCTCCCACACCTCCTTCAGTTGATTCTGGCTACCCTGAAACACGGAAGCAAAATCGCATTTGAATTACAGCTGGATAAATTACTCCTTATTTCAACCTTTTAGTATATAGTTTACATATAAATGATGAAAATACACTACAAAAAGACCAAAAGCCCATCATGTACAAATCAAGTACAATCAATGGGTTTTATTTGCAAAAAATGCATCTGAGCAAAAAAAAACAAAGGCACTAAAGAAAAGAGTTTCTCTTTATTAGCTGAAACAAAACATCATGTTGTCTGCCTGCCTAAATCAGACTTACTGGGTGGTTGACTTTTGGGTGGTCAGCATGCTTTTTCCTCATCTCCTCATAGTGCTCCTCCTCTCTCTTTCTTTCATCCTCATCCAGTGTCTTCAGGTGTTCCCGTCTGTCGTGCTCTTTCATCATTTCATACTTCTTGAACTCCTCGTGTCTCTCTTTGTCATAGTTCTCCAGATCTTTAGTGGCCTTGATGTAGGGAGAAAATGATTTAGAAATGTTTGGAATTTATCTTGATCAAAAAGTACAGTTAATAAAGTGCAATATCCTATTTAATATCTTTTGGGCAATTACAGTTTTTTGTCTTGTTGTTAGCTCATCTGAATATTTTAGCTTGGGCTGTAGCTTCAAACCTAAACTAAACTAATTTACCACTCTGGATACAAACAGCAGTGTTGTTTAGATTTTCTGAATTTTTTTTATCCATCTCAGGCAGCTAATTTCAATTTGTTATGAAAGTCAACTTGCAAAAAACTTGCTAAAGAAAGGCAATCCTTCACAGTGAACATTCTGTCTGAAAGAATTTATCAAAGTGACTTTATTGCCGTGACTGATTCTGCAGGTCCTAAGTTCATGTGCTGTGGTCAGCGCTGAGATCAGTGATATCCACGTCAACTGCTAGACAGTGACATAAAATCAACTATGGTACAAAAATGAACAGTTAGTAGAAAAAAATCCTTTTCATTGACAAGTAGGTGCTGATAATAAAAAAGCAGGTCACGTGACACCAGCTGCAGAAGGAACTGCAGTCTTCCATACTGACACTACTGAGCTCTACACCTATTGTTTGCCTTCTTTTCCTTCCCGGACGTCGACAATTTATGGCTGTCTACAATTCACAGAGCTGTGGCTTGTAAATAAAGCAGTTGTGACGGGTCCTGTGTTGTTGTCCTTTTCTCAAATGAAGAACAACACACAACATTTTTGTTGTGGGTCTGTCATAGGCTACTTTTGGGGACTAATTTCAGACTTAAGACCAGTTGATGGGACGGCTTGTCCAATTGGGGACAAGCTGATTTTTGGGGTCAGTGGTTAAGGTTAGGGTTAGGCAAGTAGTGGTTATGGTTAGGGTTTAAGTAAGTCTGCAGGAAACGAATGTAAGTCTATGTAATGTCCCCAAAAGTGACCTAGAACAATATGTGTGTGTGTTTGTGTACAAGGTAGCGATGAGATTTACCGATTTGATGAGCCGATCCAGGTCATCCACTTCAAACGTATGTGGGTTCATGTGATTCAAATATTCAAACTGTTTCAGCAGAGCCTGGTGGTCCACTGCTATGTCTATCAGGGGGTAAATAATAACATAAATAAGAACACACGTACTATATATTGATACAGTATATAACATAGCATTTTCCTTATAACTTAATTTACTACTGAAGTTATATTTTAAATATACGATATATATAATTTAAATAAATAATATTTATATTAAATATTAGTTACAACTGAAAGCTGTAACACAACATACCGTTCCCTCCTTCAAGGTCTTGCTTGGCTTTAATCAGGGTTCGGAGTCGGTTTACTTCCTGCCTCTTCAACTCGTCCAGTTTAGTTCTGACATGATGGCTGACAAAGTCCAGCTCTTTGGCCAGTTTACCTTGCTATATTGTACATGAATACAACAGTTAGTATTATTCAACACTAAGGTTGTAGCAGAACACAGAAAAATATATTTTTTACTAAAACGTATTTGTTTTTTCATTGTTCTGGAAACTTTAATGGTACAGTGGACCAAATTTACAAGACAAGAAGTCTGGATTGAGTGTTATTATTTCCCAAAATATCCACAGTTTTTCCCAGAATATTAATCACATTCCTGGACAAGTGAGAGCCCATAATTTACCAACCAGGGTAATGATTTCCTAACAGTTTACTCAGGGCTGGTGGAAACTTCCCACCATACTGATAAGACTAAACAAAAGGAACACAGGATACCTTGATGTCTTCCATGTCTGTATTGTGGAGCTTTTCTCTGAAATGCTGATCTTTTTCTAGGAAATCGATGACTTCCCTGAGGTAGCGGTCATAGTGGAGTCCAGTTTCCTATAACATCAACAAATCAAATGTCACTTAAATACACCAAGCAATCCCACAATGATCATCACTGTTCTGATGTTATTATATTTACTTATATATTATTATTATTATTATTATCAGTATTCATATGGTAAGTATGATATAATGAAGACTGCGTAAGCGAGTAACAGAATATTTAGCTTTTTATGGGATACAGGTCTGCTGACCAACACATGGTTCGTCATTAATGCATATAAACCTGCTTTACTCCCTTCTGCAAATTCACATACTGTATGGTGCAGCTGTTCTGAGGTTGTTACAAGGGAGTAACAAAAAGGTTGCATTTCGAGAATTTTCACCACAAGACAGAATTTACACGGTATTTGTTTAAGCTCTGTTAAGCCTAATATATTAAAATTTAAACTGGGCAAACTTAAGGCAGAAATCAGAGTCTCCAATCTGTGCACTCACAAACCTAAAACATCTAGAGCTGTTGTACAGATAGTGAATCGGCTTTGTGGGATCATAAGTTTTGAATTAAAATAACCTTATCTGATTAAGGTCATTTAATTTAATTATAGCCCTATGAGAAATCAGCTCTCCTCTCATTAAACTTAGTCTTGGTGCTGTACCTGCTGCCAAACTCTCTCCTGCTGCCAAACTATTAAGCGGCAGAACTAATTTCTACCAATGAATCATTTCCTGTATAAAATGAATAAAGGAAATGCTAATCAAAAGTTACCATAATCCAAAATGAAGCCTTACATACTGCTCACGCTGTTTTTCATTTCAAAATTTAAAAAAAAAGAAGATTAAATTCTCCATATTTGTAATGCTGCAAAGAGCTAAGATTTGTTATGTTATTTCATACAAAAATGGAGCAAATAATAGATTATCAAAACCATTTATTTGATCAATGTAATCCATTGCTGGGCTGTTTCAGGGCTGCCTAGCACAGCAGTAAGAAGACAGAAGAGGAATTATGCTTTGTGATGATTTCTTCACTAGAAACACAGGTGTGTGTGTGTGTGTGTGTGTGTGTGTGTGTGTGTGTGTGTGCGTGTGTGCGTGTAAACAGCTGTGACTTCTCACCACACTAGCTGGAGGCTCTTGAGGTGTTTTCTCAGGCTCTTTGACTTTTGTCTTGTCCATACTGATGGGCACTGCCTCCACAGTCAGCAGCTGGACCAGCAGGATGAGTAGGGCCCGGCTCCAAAACATCTGGAAATGAGGACATTTAACGTTACAGCAGTTTTATTACAGTAACATGTAGTTATATTATACAGCACATGAAGACAAACAATACGCATATGTTTGCGGGAACCAGAGCATTTACTTCCCTATTTTCTCTTCAGACAGCTCTGCCAGTCTGCACTGATTGCTCATTATTGGCCAGCTAATAATATCCACAGGAAGGTGTTGCTGTTAGCTTTAGCACTGCCACTAACAGATTTGGTTAAGCAACTACTACTAGCGAGCTACTCATGCTGTCAGTCTCAACGGCACAGCTAACGCCACACATCCATGGTGACACTACAGGTGATGCTGAAAGCTTCCCTGAAAAGCACCTTAGATAAGTGTCAGTTGAATACTCACATTATTATGAATGCTGGACCTCATCTGTTCTGTTCACGTCGCTTCCTCTTAGCTGGACTTCCCACCCGGCAGCACTGCAAGTTGTCTCAGCGGCGGCGTTAACTCCCATTGGTCAGCTCAGCTGCCTGTCAAACCGACTAGCAAGTTGCGTTGCATTGGATCGTACGTGGCGAGATGACGACAGAGCAGGTGGGCGGTCCCTTCTTGTTTCGATAATGGTCATTTAATAGGGAGAAGGCCAAGAGACACACATGATGTTATTCTGGTGGATCCACTTACAGTATGAGGAGTTTTTTTTTTTTTTGCTCCCAATCCCATTTTGAAATCCGCATGGTGTTTTCTAATCATATCAGAAAAGAGAATATAAATATCACACTCGGAATAGAAATGGCAAATATAAAAGTGTTCCTTGTCCCAAATTGTCCCAGGTTATGTCTTTCCTAATGTGGGACAGTTCAGGTTGAAATGTGGGACACTCACTGGGAGGCTGAAAGGTGTAAATCTCTTAATTCTTTCAATAAAACCTCTGGTCAGTAATACTCAAGGCCAAAGTGCATGGCCACATTTGGGCCACATTTGATCATTTCCTGCCTGATATCAGACATATTTGTCAACTTGTTACACTCAGTCAAGTCAACTCGACTTGGTGGAGTGGGCGGATTCAAAGGTCTGGACCCAGGCAAGGTCATTTAGTAATTACAATGTTTTTGCTGTTACAGATAGTATAGTAATGTATTATATTATGTATTAATATTGGTAATAATATAATTTGCAACCTGCCTAAAAATAAGTAAAAATTAAGCATTACAAGACTAAGACCCCTGAATAACTATTGGTATTACACATTTAATTTACTTAAATGCATATTTCACCATATTTCACCAACATATTTGACTGTCCCACATTAGTAAAACCATGCTGTCCCACATTAACTAAAGTGGGGCAATGAAAAGTTGGCTGAAATAAAAATATGAAACATGTTTTCTATTATAGCATATTTTGATGCATGAATATATGATAAACACAATCTGATAACAATTGGCAACACTGCTTCATTTATGAAAAATGTATATCCTTAACATTAAATGACTCTAAATCCTTGGAAGAATGCCAAACTATGGCGACACATGTGTGGAGTCATGTGATTTCAGTTATATGACACCATGTAAAATATTAATCTGAAATTAATATTTCAATATTAATCTGAAGATTTTGTCATTATAACTGTCAGATAAATACAATAATGTAAAAAATGTAGTGGAGAAGAAGTGTAAACTTGCAGGAAAATAAAATGAAGATACCCACAGTGCAATAACCTCTAAACTGCACTTACAGTAAATACAGTACTTGAGTAAATGTACAGTAAGTGCTAGTATTGCATTGTGGTGTTGGTATACTATTCCACCACCACATGTCAATATTATATACTTTAACAGCTTTTCAGTTATTTAAGCAAATTTCCAGAACACTGCAAGGGCATGAGGATGATTTTGAAATATATGACACCCTCTCTTCCCTTCTTTGTCAGTCTTAAGGCTACTTTCTAAAAAAGGAGGATCCCAAACACGGCCGCTCAGTCTCTGTCTTTACTCACAAAGTCTGCAGTCTGTGATTAATGGGCCCAAGTTCACCTCTCACCCCAGCCCTGCTCAACGGGCTCATGGGGAGATCTTACATGCAACACTGTGGCTGTTTTTACAGATTGTCATACTCCTCTCAGTGCACTCTGCATCGTACAGGCTGATTAAACCAGAGCGTCTGCGAGTTTCTGAGGACACTCAAAGACAGTATAATCTATTTGTGAAGTTCTCCACTGTCAGTCCTCTAAAAAACACTTTTCTATGTATTACTTTGTATGCAAACACCAAGACACTGCATGATGATCCATTAGTCTCTATAAAGTATTTATCTGGGTATTTCTGTTCTTGATTCTCAGTGAAGCACTTTGTGTACAATGTGATTGTCATTTATCAAATATTTAAATTCACTTGGTTATATGTAAAACAGCCTAACTTTCACTACCATCAACTTAATTAAATATGCTGCTCTCTGGGTAGTCATTAGCATTTTGACACAACAGAGACTGAAAGTACTGTCACGTGAGCTGTGGGTACTACAGTATCAGGTCAAACCCATCAAGTAAAAGTGATCACTTCAACATTGATTTTAGGGCTCAGAATCACGTGATGGGCCCCCATCTCTCCAGCAGAGGGTACTGTTGTAATGTGTTGGCTGAGTCCATTATCACAGTCTGTTCCTAGTCCTGTGCTGGGTGGAAGTCCATGTTTGCTTAACCGGTCACATATGCTAGAAGGCACAGGAGCTAATGAGTGCATGATTAAAGCCAACTATATACTGTGATCTTTGTTAGCACCTGCAGCAGTGGTTCTATTTACTTAGCTGTATTATACGGGCAGAAATTACAATAATAAATTAAATATAATTCAAGTGAATTCTGAAATGGTGCTCAAATCAGACGCCCTGTTGTTGCTGCAACACCTTCAACAGCTGCTTGTACACGCTTGCCTAGAAGATATACATTTGTAGCACATGGGTTGTAAAAACATTGGCTTTCCACTGGAACTATGGCCACTTAAATAATAACTTCACAAAGACTGTTTATGAGTCCTGGCAGGTACAGTGAGACAATAAATCTCATTTTTATCTGGATCAGTTGGCTTATGACTAAATATAACATCCCTGCCCTGTAGATGACAGTGTAATAGTTCAATGAGCTGGAAAAGCAATTAATCATTGTCTTAGATCATGACTAATGTGGAAAGTGAAGGAAAGCTTGAACAGATGGGAAAGATCAGCAATTCTTTTTAATAGACAACTATATGATGATTAAATTCCCTGCATTACTAGCAAGAGACTCTTGTCTAAACATTGCCTTACACTGTGTTTTGTTAACAATTAGGATACTTTGAGATACCTCTACACACTAATTTATATACCTGACTCCAGTCAGATTAAAGAATAATTTGTATAAATGCATTTCCGAAAGGATATTGATTTCCTGTGAGCATCTGCGGGATAAATTAACACCCAAACTATTGAAAGTCAGAAGAGAACAAGAGAATCTTTATTACATTTTCTGCACAGCACCTTTTGGTAAACTGTGATTCAGCAGGAGGAGGCTCTCTGAGGAGAAGACAATAACATTGAGTCACCTTGCTGCATTGTGAGCCTCTGGCAGGCGAGAGGCAGGAATCAGCGGTGCATCAGCAGCAGCAGCAGCAGCAGCAGCAGCAGCAGAGACCGTACTGCAGAGCTGCACTGAACTGCGCATTCATGTGTGTATTTCTGTGTGTAAATTAGTATGTACAAGTGGGTGTGTATGTAGTGGGGATGATGATAAATCATAGCAAGGTCAAATAACAGCAATTGGATGAGTAGGGATATCAGATGATTACACTGCAGTATGTATGATGTTCCAGCTACTCCTGCTTCATTCTGCAGACTGGTTGAGGAATAAGTTAATTGTGCGCTTAATGACACCCTTTTTAAATTATTGGCTGTGTTAATGATGAATCCAGGCTATATATTTATGCCTGTTGCAGATCTCTGCCAGTTTCTGCTTGACCTTACACCCAGAATATTTCTGTCTGTCAGTGTGCAGAAGCACTGCCCAACACACTGACCAAAAATCTCCCTTATGTTTGAGACCAAAGGATGAGATCTGGCGATTATGAAGGCCATAACTTATGATTCACATTATATTCATTTTCATTAAACGGTTCATTTTGTGCATGTATGGAAGTATCTGCGTTTCTTACGTTGTGTTTCTCCACTAATTTATTCCGATTTTCAAGTGTATTTGTCACATCTCTGCAGATCTCAATAACTAAATAATTCATTTCTTGTTATTAATTCTTTGTGAACCACACAAAGGGTTAGAAATGTATGTATGCCTTGAATTCTTTGTCTTTTTGCCAAGCAGATAAGACTTTAAGGTTTACAATGATTTCGTTTCTGCACAGTGGCTGCACTATAATGGTTTTTAGAGGGAATGTTTAATGTCCCACAACCTTTGAAGAGCAGCGCCTTAAACCACTGGAGAATGTTACAACAAAGCCTCCCCAAAAGGGAATCACAGATCAAATATTTATAATGTTGACAGATGTTTGTTGCTTCCTGCTCACTCGGGTGCGTGCACCCTATAGTATTTTACCTCCACAGAGGACACATAATCTACACGTCACAAGGGGCACAAGCTGGTGAGGTATTTCTGCACGTCTTTTTATGGTCGTTTGACAAGTTTATTGGCAAACCGTTTTCTCTCCCCCAGTTAAAGCCACATATCCTGCATAGTGCAGGAAGGGCACTTTTAGTGATGATGCATTTGTACGAGAACATGTCATTATGATGTGAAACCTTTGACTCCTGGTGCCTGATGCTTAGCAAAAATAACTCCTGTGCCAACACTCCTGTGACTTTGAACATCGCCTGCCCTCACACAGTCCAAGTGAAATTTATGGGCAGCTTTGGTAAATTGGGCAGGTCTGTTTGATGCAGTGTAAGCATTATTGTAATGTGTCATGGTCAGGAAGGCTCTCTGTCCTCAAAGCCTGACTGCAGTGAAGGTGATGTCAGGCTGGTGAACTTCATCTGAAACTTCCAGACTTATTCATTCACACACGCAGGCAAGCTCCGCTCCATGCATACATGCACACATACTGTACAATAACAGTGTTATACAGTCGTTGTAGCAGTCAAATGCTTTTCGTGTCTTGGTCTCAAGCTATTTCTATGCAGTTGAAAATGTTATTGTATAACAAAGGGCCTCGCTTTCGGGGGACGCTTACCCCCTCCCCCATAATATTTTTCTAAGAGTCTCTTTCCATCCTTCTACTTCTGGCTCTTAACTTTGGTTGTGCATTTTTCCATTCTTGTCCATTTTTATGCAGTAACTACAGTAGAGCTGCAATGATTAGTCAATTAATCGATTAGTCGATCAACAGAAAATTAATCAGCAACTATTTTAACAATCGATCAATCAAAAAAGGCCAAATTTTCTGATTCCAGCTCCTCAACTGTGCATATTTTCTGGTTTATTTAGTCTTCTATGATAGTAAACTAAATATCTTTGGGTTGTGGACTGTTGCTCGGGACAAAAGAAGACATTTGAGGACATTTGGGGCTCTGGGAAACAGTGATCAACTTTTTTCACCTTTTTCTGACATTTTATAGACCAAACAACTAATCGATTAATCGGGAAAATAATCATCAGATTAATTGACAATGAACATAATCATTAGTTGCAGCCCTAAACTGTACATAGACAGGGCTGTGGGTACTTCTGTCATTCTTTAGTTGAGGGGATAATAGAAATTATATAACATCATAGTACAATGTTTTATTTTCTTGATTCCAATATTCAGAAAATGATTAGGCACGATATCTGAATCAATAGACAACTTTAAATACTGTGTTTTTATTGCAATCTTTATGTCTGCCTAAACTACTGACTTTTTTTCAATCCAACTTTTGTTAAATCAGCTTTAAAGACTTACAGGCTCAGTTTTTGGCATCATGACTCACACACAAAGTTGATTAACTCACTTCCAGTTGAAGGTGGTGTCATCTGAGTTAAAATGTAGACAATCCTCATCACCAAAATCTCACATTTTGTGTTCTTTGACTTTATCTTTGTGACTGATTTTCTTCTTTTCCAACAGTTCCTTGTTTGTTGGTTTAGTTTTATTAGGTGGCGCTGCACTCAATCATGCTCAACTGAAGGGCTGAGAAATGAAATCTTGATGTTGTATAGGCTACAGGTATGCTGTCACGGTTTCTCATAAGCCTGTGATGAAACATTTCTTAAAGGATGAGTTCCTTATTTAATCAGTCTTTCAGTTCTCTCTCTCAAACACACTCACACTTCCGCATACTGTAGTAGCTTTACAGGCTAAACTCAAGAAGGTAATCCTTTAATATTCTTTAAAGCAGTGGTTCTCAAAGTGGGGTCCGGGGACCCCCCAGGGGTCCTTGAGGGTGTTCCAGGGGGTCCCCAACAAAAAGGGGAATAATTTATTTTCACTATAATTCCATAAATAAGTAACACAATGAGAGAATGTAAGACTATTTTGGTCATATGTTTCATACACCGTCTGTAATAAAACATCTAAAAGCAAAAATGTTATCAGATGAGAGACCCTGGGACAAAATTAACTAATTTGTGTCAGTTTAGGGGTCCTTCATGTGAAAAAGTTTGAGAACCACTGCCTCAAAGAACTTTCTTTGCTTTCAGCTGTGACTCCTACTAAAATGGGTTTTAGGATTGGCCCAGCTGTTTTCTTAGGGGCATGTTTTTGATTGTATTATGTGCCAGAAACCATTGCCCTGAAAAGTCCCAGTCATATTAATCCAGTGCACTTCTACTACACCCTAGGGGCTACTCCCTACTTTTCTCCGCAGTGGACTTCATTTATTATTCCATTGTTTTGTTGAGGTCTGAGCTTCGCTTTAATAATCATCCACCGGACTACTACTTACGGGAACCGGATAGCCCCTTCTCGTCAGCTCAGATTACAACAAAGAACGGAGTCGCGGAGGGAGTCTGTAGACGAGTTTTGGTATTCTTCCCCTTTAAAAACTATGCAGCCCTAGCGGTGGTATTATATCTGGACTCCCTGGAAAAGTCTGCGGAGAGGAAGAGGGGGGACAAGCCGGAGCCGGAGACGAGAGATCATGGCGGCACCTCTCGGACGGGACACCCTACCTGACCACTGGTCGTACGGAGTTTGTAGAGATGGCCGGGTCTTTTTTATTAAGTGAGCCGCTTTAACTATTAAACGTTGGTTACTTTGTGAGGTATTAACGCAGCTTGAAAGGGTTTTTTTTTTGGTTTTATTATCGTTCAGTAACAGGTGTCTTTCTTGCAGTGATAAAACTCAGAGCACTACTTGGCTACATCCGCGCACTGGTGAACCTGTTAACTCGGGACACATGATCCGGTCAGGTACGCGACAAAACTATCTGATTTGCAGGATACCAAGGGGGCTTTTTTTGCTGCAGCGTGGTGTTCTGTGGCGGGTCGTTCAATGTGTGTGTTTTTTTTTGTTTGTTTTTTTTTTTTTTGTCCCGTGTTATAGATTTGCCAAGAGGATGGGAAGAGGGCTTCACGGACGAGGGAGCCAGCTACTTCATCAAGTGAGTGGCTCATGTGCATTGTTGCATCGTTTGACCGTGTAAAATTTGATTAGCTGCTTGTTTTGCATTGAGGTGGTGTGCGCAAAATGCTTCCCTGCTCCTTTCACGTCCTTTATGTCTCCGCGCCGTCCTGACATGTTTGGTTACATGTTTGAGCTGCCATCACACACTCAAACTAGATTAAAAAAAAGACAACATATTGTCTAGGAAACCAGTATGTACACGAGCTGACAAATGATACACAAACGCACCATATGGATTAACACGCAGGGGTCCCACTGGATAGGTGAAACCAATTACCTCTGCCTGCATTGTGAATAGAAAGTGGCAGTGCCTAGCAGGACAGGAAGAAGGCTATTAAAATTCTCCTCACATCCTCCATGCAGGACCTCCACTCTCTCTATTAGATAGGTGTGTGTGTGTGTGTGTGTGTGTGTGTGTGTGGCAGGGAGAGAGAGAGAGAGAGACTGTAAAGGTTGCAGGAGAGGGGTGTGACCATGTGGTGACAGAGATGTATGGCATGATTGCATTATTGAAGCCGAGAGGACAGATTTTCCAAAGTCACAGGCTGCAGTGTGAAGTTTTTCTGTCAGGTTTCCACACGTCCGTCCTGGATTTCAGTCGTGGGAGGGTTGAGGTTGGAAATCGGGGGAAAGGCACCGCACCATCAGTACCACACTGAGACATCCGTTATGTTTTTCTAGATGCTAAGTCGAGGATTAGGTGTGATATATTTGCATCTGATATGATTTATACCACAGTTGTTTTCATGGATTCTGGTCTGCGGATTTCAATGTATATCAGACGAGTCCTGTGAGAGAAACCAGGACCCAAGAGAAACCAGCAAATCATGCTGAAGCCAATCAGATTAAGACAAACATTGACAAACAGAAAGCTTACTGTAAAACAAAGCGAAGACATAAATTCTTCATTGGAGTTGCATCATTGTGAATTACAGTCACTCCTCCCACTGTAGCTTGTTTAAGGTTTCATAGTCCCACTAACTGTAGTCCCATCATGGCCCTTTTAGTTTGCCCCATTTGTCCCAGACAGAAGGCCTGTATGGAAGGTTTCATATCATCGTAGCTGCAGCCTTTCTGAGGTTGATGGTTACTAATAAGAGGTCTTTGCTTTCTCTGCAGACAAAATTTACCATACAACGCTTTTTCATTTTGGCTCAGACATCTGTATGACACAGTGTAATGAAAGAGATGACAAAAGAGTTGCTTTACAAAACGTGTCAGATGAGAAATTATGTATACAGATTGTACTGAGCCAAAAAAAAAGGGATTTACATGCATTCAATAGCCTCTTGGAAGGATAGTCTGGGATCCAAAGATGTTGTGGACTTTTAAATGGCACATAAACTAACAAATTAGTTGTTGCTGACACATTTATTGTGTGTTGGATAAAGGTGGTCATTGTGTTTCCTTCGCTCACTCAGTTTTTTTTGCCTTTTGCTCTGGAAGAATGCAGAACAATACAACAGTGAAGTTGTGTGATATATGGTAGCCTAAATGTCAAGGCTGTAAAATTATTGGACTACTTGTTGCCCAGTTGGCGTGGTGGAAGGATCCTGTTTTGCTCCTGTTTCTTTGTTTTCGAAAACAATTTCTTGGAGTCAAACATCGGACAGGAACATACTAAGACAGTTCTCTTTAACTTAACAGTCTATCTTGAGACCAGTTGACATCTTTCTGTGTGCTCTTGGAAAATCACATCACCCCAGTGTGGGTATTAATAGGGCTGACTGACGATTTAGTATTGTAACAAATTTACTGTATAATGGCAAAATCTTGATTATTTTTGATGTAATGTACATATTTGTTTGTTAGAAAATTAAGAATTTTGGTCTCTTAAAACACAATATCAGTCAATGTGAACATGAATTTGAGTTTTCTCATGTGACTTTGTAAATATTTGACATAAAATTGATATATATTATTGAGATAAGACTGTTTGTCCATATCAGCCAACTGGTACAAGTGTATATAACGATAGCTACAAAACTAAAAACAAAACATAGCACTGTTTGTATATGACAAATTGATTGGCCTTTGTTTAATCTGTGAAACAGTCCCATATTGCTGTTCAGCGTTCTCATGGATGATTACTTTGAGAAACAGCTGATTGGTGTACAGCTTGTGATGAGTGTAGCCTTTTTATTGCATCTCATTGTGTTATTCTCTGGTGATGGAGTACTGTCATTTTCTAATTGTGGAGGAGTTTATCTCTGGTGGTTTATTTGATTTATTGTAGACCCAGATGATGCCAGGTTTCTTTATTTGTCCCCTGTGTCTACAGGATAATTATAGGGAGCGTCAGTTGTTGAAGCTTACCTTGCTTTGAACTCCAGCACTCAGCTAATTAAGCTGTAAGAGTGAATATCTGGTATATTTATTACTATTTTGTTCTTACAAACCGGAGTAGATTTGACAGATTAATGATTAAAAACAGCTTACCATCCAGGAATATCTTAATAGCTTTGGTGCAAGATATGCTTTGGTTATTAATGTTAGCTGGCAATGCTCAAACACTGAAGTCAGTGAAGATGGCTCCAGCTCAGTAAGATTATGCCTTAAAATCACATTAAAAAAATTGGAGCAGGTATTGGACGACTTGGACTGTGGCCCTATTTCAGACCGTAAAAGTATTAGTTTATATCTTATAACTAGCTACAACTCACAGTACAGGGACAACTCCTATAAGCACTGAGTTTAGGTGACTTTTTCTGCTCCAGGGTGCAAATTATATTTCTTTTTTAATGAAATTTCATCTCATACATACACATAATTTCCACTTAAACATCAGCCTTTCTGAGAAACCTCACTTGACATGGAATCAATTTTTTTTTTTTACCGCAAAGCAAATAGGGTCTTTGATATAAACTGGTGTCCTTCCCACTCCATCTTTCACCTCTCAGCCACCCAGGGAGCGTACAGCTACAAAACTCAAGCAGGCTTGAAATCCACATGGTGCTGCTGTGACAACGGTTGGTAGATTTGGTTGTGTGTTGTTTGTGAATTTAGCCGAGGTGGAGCACAAAGGACGGATTGTTCAGACACTGCTGCTGTTGCAAAACTCACATTTACTTACACCTCGCTGTAGGCCAGCCTGTGGCCTGCAGATCTGATCTATGCTTGATCGGGTGCAGTGCTTAATGTTGGAAGTATGAACATTGTGAGAGTTTAAATGTGTTTCAGTGCCTCATCTCAGACTAAGAAGGATTTATCAATTTAAAGTATGCAGCTTTTACGTAACACATTTTAGTTTTGTTTTAGTTCAACTTAGTTACAGTACTTTTGACACATTGACAAAATCAATATATTGAACTGACTAGTTTGGAGGAGGAGCTTGCCAAAACTAATGGCTGAGGTCTGCTTTCATCTGTGGCAATGGATTGAAATAGAGTATCTCTGTCATACTTCTGGCAAATCTCCAAGGAAGTGACCCAGTTTGAAATTCAGCCTCCAAAATGATTCAGTTCAATTCCTGAAGATGATACTTTATGTTACAGATGACACAAGTCTGTGTGTTGACGTTTGTTTAATGCGTGTATATCACTGCAAATAAGCCGGTGGAAATCAAAAACAAGGCCAAAATGTGTGATAGTGAGATAACTTATTACAATGCAGGTACAATACAACTAAGTTAAAGGGGAACTGTGTGAAATCTGATAAATTCAGTGTCGGTTGGGGCTGAAGACTGGGGTTGTGGAGGCTACCAGACCTCTGTAGCCCGCTCCTCATCTGTGCTTGAGGCTAGCGGCTCAAGGCTACGTTAGCCACTACTAGCATAACACACACACCCAAAACTCTGGCTGAACTGTCGGCGGTTGAGTTGCATTAGGTGGCACATGGTGACAAGGTAGAAGAATTCGTGGAATAAAAAAGACTATATATCTGGTTCTGCTGCATCAAATTTGACCCTTTTTTCTTAAACTGTCCATCGTGAGTCCAACAATGTTATAGGAGTGCAATAGTAGGAAGCCTCAACTGTCATGAACCTCAATGCATAACAAAGTTTAAATAGGTCTAATTGTAAAAGGTGTGGCTGGAAGAACAATAAAGAAGTTTAGTTACATTATACAATTGTAAATGTTACAAAATACAATAAAGAACAATGTACAAGGTGGTAAACTAAATAAGTGATAATGATTATTGTGCTAATTTCAATTAATATTATTAATTAATCTCATATTTATAGATCCTCATAAGTAAAAGCTGGGAAAACTTCAGTTCAGTCAGGTGTACTCTCCACCACATCATTGGCACTCACTTAGCATTGGAAATGTGCAATTCTATAGCTCCCTGAGGGAAAAAATGACCCCAGTGAGGTACAATGGTGTCCTGTTGAGGACACAGTTCACATTGTTGAATGGGCTTACAATGCTGTGAGAGAGGAGGAAGTGTCTGATATCGACACTAAAAGCTCACATAGATTTCACACCAAAAACTAGAAGACTTCCTCTGCTTCTGTCTAAATCTAATTTACTCGTCACTGTTTATCTTCCCCCTCTCCTGCTGCTTGTTATGTGTTTAGGTTGTGTTGGCATTTTTAAACTATTTTGATCAGGACAGTGTGAGTTAATTAGCTATGAGATGTTTTGGGAGTTAAACAGGGTGTTTTAATAGGGAGTAAAAAAGAAGTTTAGTATCCCTACAGGCCCTTATCTTAAGGCTGTCTTAATGAAGCTTTCTTTTTCTGCAAACAGAGCAAATCTATACCTCAGTAACTGCTGAGTTCAAAACATTAGAGCCAAAAAGGATAGTGCCTAAGATCCTTCAAATGACCTTTCCAGATTTTAGATTGTTTTAACATGAAACAGATTTATGTACAACTGTAGGTTCTTTGTGCTGTCAAATAAATGCATGTCAGAATTCCTCAAACATTATATCATAGACCAAAAAGTATTTAACTTGACCTTGATTTGGGAATATTGTGTTTTTTGTCAAACTGTAGAATTGTGCTAAACATTGACTTTTAAACTTCTTGCAAGTTAGACAACTTGACCACAGTGGATTTCAGATATGAGTTTTTCTTGACAGACATCACTTTTAAAGTGTCTCCCTACTGACTCACCTTTGGGCTCAGGCAGGAAGACAGTCCTTGATTTTTTTAAAAAGAGGCAAGAAAGAGAAACTCACTACTGACATGGATACAGCATTTACCCCTTAAAGGGGACCTATTATTCTTTTCCTTATTTTCAGTCATATATATGATGTTACAATGTCAGATGTTTATATTAAATGTGGCCAAAGTGTCGAATCATGAGGTAAACATATGTAGAAGTGAGCAAAAAGCACCAGCTTCAGACTGCTCTGAACGCTCCGTTTCCAACAGTTTTTTCTACTTTCAGCCTGAGCCGACGTCAACTCGTGACAGATTTCTTTATATAGTCATCTGCTCTACACACAGTGTGCGAGTTCACTGCTCTGCTCTGCTAACATTATGGCGTTTTTTCCATTGTTTTGGGGTTAGTCATGCCAAGCCATGACTCAAGTCGAGCTGGCACACTGTGAATGTTTTTCCATTACACAGCACAGCAAAATATAGTAAGTAGTTTACCTGTTGGATGTGTGCTGGTCATCTGCAGCTCTTCATCACTGTGGCTGTCTCTGCTTGTTCTATTCCTCCCTACATTATTTCTAACTGATCCACTCAAGAAATAGCTCCAAATATCTCCATATATTGTTGTGTTGACTGGTTTTTGTAGTGCTGCTAAACGAAGCTCTGCTAATTCGATGATTCCTGTAAACTCTTCACAATAAAAGTATCCCGTTATTTAGTAATTTAAAAGCTTTTAATATGAAGCAGTAAAGCAGGAAATGTTGGGTTTTCATCAGCAGTAACTTAACACCACTCTGATACAGCTGCCCCTTGGCCAATCAGAACAGAGTGGGCTCATTGGGAGGGGGGCTTTAAAGAGACAGGAGCTAAAACTGCCTGTTAGAGACAGAGCCTGAACTGAGGGGCTGCATAAAGGGCCAGTATAAGATAAATAAAGAGTTTTTTTGAACTGTCAATCATCCAAAACTACTCTAGTGGAGTCCCAGAATGAAAATATAGAGCTGGAAATGAGCATCATAGGTCCCCTTTAAGAAATCCGCTCAGAATGTGACTTTAGGTGAAACTGACTATTAGATTTGCTAAGTCACTTTATGTTTGCACAAAGAACAATGGATGTGAAGGGGCATTATTTGGAAATCTTTGTCAAGTGCCACGGGAGGTAATGAAGAAAGATTGAATGCATCACTGAATACCAATCAGAATAGAGTCAGCTCTCCCACCCCATGCAGCAGACAGGAGAAGCATCAGTGCAAATGCTTTTGTTTCAGCAAAGCTGAGGGTTACAGAAGCAGTGAGGCAGCTGTTCATCTTCACCGATAGAGAAACTGATGTCTATTGATCTTTATATTTATCTGTAAGAGTGCCCACATAGAAACTATGTGGATGTTACAGACAAGAGGGTATGGATTAAATTTGGTTTGTTATTAGGTTCGTCAAATGGGAATCTCCTTACAGATGTTTCACTTAATAAGATCCCGTAACACCATCAGCTTTCCTACAGTATGTGTGCTCCGGTGAGCAAATATCAATTACATATTTATATATAGTGCAGGTGTACAGGTCTGCCTTAATGCATAGGATAATACAGAAACAAACTATTTTCTTTTCTTTTTCTCAATTCACTCTTTCTTACCCTTTCTCAGTGTATTTGTTTATTATGAGAAACTGCTTTAGCAGACCATGTTGCATTTGCCCCATAATTTCCTTGTCCACAGTTGTGCTTGTTGACTGCCTCTATAGGGCTCCACAAAGTACTGCAGGCATTGGCAATATATTTCACAAAGCTGTGTCTTCAGACTGTGATAGCATCACTTCCAGTGTAGTTTATGCACCTAATTGCAGAGTAACTTAGAATCCACTTACTCTATAGTGCCACACAGCTAAGATGATGACATCAAGGCGCCAAAGGAACCACAGCTATTTTCTAAAGTATTATGAGGGTAAATAATTATCTTAAACCTTACTTTGTAACAGGAACTTTCTAAATTGATACATCCTGTCATTACTGAATATATTCTTTGGTTGTAAAATTTGCATAATGCATAATGCTTTGTACACTTTGAAGAGCTGTTACTGTTGTTGACAGGTTTCTGTCTGCAGCAGTATAAGCATGTTAACATTCAAATTAGCAACCAAACTGCATTATGATTTGATGTTTTGAGTATTTTCTTATGTGAGCAGAGACAGAAAGTTGAGAGGGCTATCACCTACCAACTTGTACAATTCATGCACTTCAGTACATTTAACTATGAGGAATCTTATTACTTATTTATTTGTACATATTTGTCATATATTATGTCATAAGACATATGATATATGCACTCAAAAAAGCAAAATATATAACTGTATTTTGAATTATATTAATTCAAGGACACTCAATATCAGATTTTTTCTTTCAGGATTTCAAATCAGTATATTGTGTAGACATGGTATTTATCATTTGGCTCAAATATATCACTTCTGCAAACTCTTATTTTCTGTTTTATCTTGTGTGTAAACACAGTTCAGTCTCTCTCTTTCTCTACCTTCCCTGTTTGTTGAGCTGTTTGTTGAGACAGTGACCTTCAGCTGAAAATAGATACTTTAAAATGGTTGTGTCATTCTTGACAAAATCCTGACGGATCATATTACTTTCGACTTATCTCTGCAAAATAAAGAAATTTGATTTGGGGGCATTATTACTATGACAAGGAACTAAAAACACTGAATTCCTTTACCATGTTGCAAGAAATAAATATTAAATATGTCTGCTGGTTGGAGAATGTATTCATCATCATGCATTTTATTTGTACTTGCTGATGAAATTAGCAAATGATCAGATAGGGTCTTTGGTTGTTCCTAATACAGCATCAAAGTCTCAGGTTTTAACAAAACCTTAGCTTGCACTTCCTCATTGTAATGCAACTCCCAGCTTGTTGTGCTTCTCTTCCCACCATTGCACCGTGTGTGCTGTGCAGGGAATGAAAATACTGAATGAATAGGCAAAAGGCATTTCAATGTCAAGACAATCGCAATATATTATAGTGCTTCCGACATCTTTTTTTTTTCCAGATGAATGAGGTGGTAGTAGTGAAGCATGAGGATAAGTTTCTCTTTATCGCTCTCTGTCACACACGCACACACACGCTCAAAAATTACACAGAACACTACATTGCCCTGTAACAGACACACGACCTGGCCTTGAAGCAGAAATCATTAATCCTGTGAAGATGGTAATGGTGCACATAGTAACATCGTCTTTAACAACAAGCCCACGGATGCTGAAATTGATATCAGGATTCATGGCCGAGGAATTGCAAAATGGGCTGTTGGTGAGGTAGTCAGTCCTTTCTCACAGTTGTAGGGTGATTTATGTTGACCATTTGTCACCATCAGTAGATCCTTGTATCATGTTTAAATCGTGTCCAGCTATTATGTTGGTGCATCTATCTTCTTTCCTTGCTTGTGAAGCGGGCTGAATCTTCACTGGAGGCCAGAGCGTTATATAGACAGAGCTGTTGTTGTCAATATCATGTCCGCAGTGACTGATTACGAGGCTTGTGACAGTTAGACAACATATACTGTACAGTACTGTCGGAGGCCTACAAATAGACTTAGAGGTTAAAGCAGCGGACTGAGTAAAGAGGATGAAAACAAAGAGTAGATTGAGAGTCTGGTACAGTGGGTGTCTGTGCTGCAGAATAGAAAGGAAGCTTTCCATCAGGCCTTGTTTTGACTTGCAATATTTAACCCAGGAAACTGCAATGAATGAATACATTAAGAGCTGTGGGATGATATACATTATCTAGAATGAGTCATTCCCTGTCCAGACAGCTTGAGCAGGTTGACCAGTCAGAGCTGGAGCAGGAGTCAGAGCAGAAACAGGGCAGGGGAGATGCCACAGCCGGGATGGGAGCCTGCTGTTGCAGCTGCCTGCCCCTTGGCCAGGGGACTGGCTCGACTGATCATGAAACAGAGGTGGTTACTGAGCTGGAACCCTCCAGTTCGGAGAGCAAGGAGAGGCAGATTGAGACAAGGTAACACTTCCTAACATGTGCTGGATTAAGTATTAACACTGTGAAATTCTGGATGTGTATAGGAATGTCAGTTTTTATACATGAACACGGCTATAATATGAATATCTGTAATATGCTATGATGATGATGCAAATGTAAATGGAACTGGCATGCAAAAAACAGCTGACAAAATTTCTTATAAAGTAAAAATATAACTTTTCTTTTCTTTTTTGCCCATTGTCATTTATCACTCTCGTCATGCTGTTAAAGAAAGATGCTCTGCACCTGAGTAGTATCAGCCGCCTCTTTGGAGGAAAGAAAGAGTTTGGATACCCTCCCTCTGATTGACTTCAGATGACAGTTCTTTCTGCCGCATTCTGCCAGAGCCTGAGTGTGACTTAAGCCACTGCAGAGAGAAGCAGGTCCCACACTGTTCCCATCTCACCAGGCGGCTGAGGGGAGAAATGATTAGTTAGCAGCCACAGAGGTGCAAGATGGATGTTGTATAAAACGAGAACGTATTTTTGCAGAGCTTGTCTGAGAACCAAGCTTTTTTTGTAAAGTAGTCATTGTTATTTTGTCCAATAGATTCCAGTGTTTGCTGTAAAAGTGATGAGCAACATGTAGGTAATCTAAATGTGCGAAGCGTACATCACCAGTGGAAAATCTACAGGATAGTTTATTAATAATAATAATAATAATAATAATAACTTTATTTGTATAGCACCTTTCATGCAAAGATGCAGCCCAAAGTGCTTAACAAAACAAGATCAGATGATAATAAACAATAACAATAAGTTAAAAAAGGGTTAATAGCAATAGCAATAAATGAGAGAAAAATGAACAAACAAACAAAAACAGTTTGATTGCAATGCAATAAAACATTAACGATGATACAAGTAAAGTTCATCCAAATTAAATTAAAAAGATGGGTCTTTAATTTCCTTTTAAAAATTCCAAGGGAGTTTGCTGCTCTAAGGAGAGGCTGTTCCACAGTTTAGGGCCATAAAAACAGAAAGCAGCCTCTTTTGTGGGACACTTTAGGAACTTCTAAAAGAACGGCAGTGGAAATTCTGAGAGTTCTGGTTGGGACATCAAATGAAATGCAGTCACTGATATATGAAGGTGCTAGATTATGTAAGGCTTTGTAAATAAGTAACTTAGGGCTTTAAAATCAATTCTAAAAGATAATGTGATCTCTTTTTTTTTGTATTGGTCAAAATGTTTTCAGCACCACAAATATTATTTACATACAAGTTAAACTGAAAAATATGTTTTATTACAATGTAAGGCAATAATAAATGAAAGAAAATGCAACAAAGGTGAGATTGTCTCTACATGTTATAGTGATAACTGGATTAAACCATAGCAGTAGCAAGTACAGTTACGTATTAACATAGGCCATGTAACAATGTTCAGTGAATCTGTTGAAGCCATTAACTGTGCTGCTTAAGTTATTTGAAAAGACCAGTGTAATTGCTGTGCGTCGTCCAGTGGGGCTCATACATTCCTTCTGTCTTCACCAACCCCCAGTCAGTAGGTGATGGCAGCACAGGGTCTTGTAGCAGTGTCTTCCCCCAGATGTGACCACCCTGGTAGACTGCTCTCTTGACGTACTCCACCAGAGCAACTTGGGTAGGTGGGATTTGCTGAGTTTGCTCGAGGAAAGAGTTTCCTTCTTGCATGGTCCACCTTGATGCACGTGCTGGGTCTGTCAAAAAGAAGTATGACAAACCTCTCAATAATGTTCATTGCATCATCTGGGATCTCCTTTGGTCCATTTTGCCAGCATCAGTAGTGCATCTGTCAGTTCCGGCAGTGACTTCCATGTTGACCGTGCTGCCTTCTTTCCATGTCCAGGAAAGCTGGATACAGTGTCACGGCCTGTCAGAGCACAGAACATTGGAAGAGCACATGACATCTCTGGTCCGAGGCACGCAGCTATTTGGTGGGCTGCCAGGTAGCGAAAGCTCCTGCCAGTTCCAAATGCTAGCCACAGTTCACATCCAGCTGGTAGTTGACTTATGGCAAACACAGCCAAGACCACAACATCAGTGTCAACAGTGCAAATGAGCATCTGATGGTGGCCATGCTGTGCAGCATGTGATACATGTAGTAGCATATGACTGTCACTTTCTTCATGGCTGCATGGGGCCAGAGTGTGGAGATCCTGCTGTAGCTGTGTGCTGAGTACCCCCTTCCCATCACTGAGGATAACTTCTTTGTCTTCCTCACAGAACGCCTGAAGGAGGACCTCGGGCAGGAAACTGAATAGTTCTGTCTTTTCAGCACTGTATCTAATAACACACGTTTAACTATTCAAAATGTGTAATGGTCCATCTCAGGCGATTTTATTCATTTTTTACAAGGTTTCTTAATGACAAATACTTCAAGATGAGCAACATCTAAGAAATAATTTAGGTAGTAACAGGACTGAATGTTGAGATTGATATTCTCAGTCATACTTACAATATGATCAAAAATACAGCACACAGATAGAGACAAACAGAGAGAATTTACTTTTGGTCTTCCCATGACCTTCAGGAGACTCAGATGATGCTACTTCCTGTTGATCATGTGACTTGTGGAATGTCCCAAATTGGGGAATGTGTCAGGGTAACAGGACTGAGTGAAAACCTGGGGACACAATTAAAATGTGCATTTCAACTAACATATTATGAATTTCTGATGAGAAAATGTATTTTATGTCTAAACTGGAGTACAAAAATATAATAATACAAAAAAGACTTTCTGAAGGATTTTAATCATTATATTTCATGGTGAAGTGTAGTGTTAGAGAGTGAGGATGGGCTAAAATCCTATTTTTTCAGGGTTTTTCAAAGTAGTTTTTATTAAGGTTTTACATGATGTATCTTCAAATTGCAATTAGGACAAAGTGCAGAACACTTTGCTTGATAATATAATGTATTATACAGATACTTTTCATGCATATTTATGCATGTAATGTCCTCAGGACGGAAAAGGCACCGATTCGGCGGAATGGGCCATTTAATGAAATGACCAATTACTTTGTAAAAGTCCATAGAATTGTGACTGAGTATTTTATTTGGTTCTCAGGGTTACTAGGATCTAGATTATGTCCATTATTGCATGTGGGTCCAATAGGATAGGAAAGTTTAACCAACCGCTGGTGGCCATTTTGAAAAATGGCTGCCACAGCCACCAGGGTGTGAGTTTGTGATGACCCAATATCCAGTTTTGTTCCCAATATATCTATCAACACATCTGCCAAATTTGGTTCTTTTATCACAAAATGAACAATTGTTATGACATGTTGAGCGATGCCGCCCCACTAATTAACTGTAATTTTCTTAAAGACTTTTTAAGGAGACCAGTAAAAAGAGAATTGCAATAATCTAAGTGGCTTGTAATAAAAGCATGTATCAGCATTTCATCATCATTCTAGTTAAAAATGGTCGACTTTTGGCAATGTTCCTCAGATGAAAGAAATGATGTTTTTGCGACCTTGTTAAAATGGCTAATAAAATTAAGATCGGTCTAAAATCACTCCCAGATCTGTAATGTGTTTTTATTTGCTTGGACAGGCTAGCAAACACTGACTGTAGTCTCTGCCTTTCTGCTTTTAAACCTACGAGTAGAATATCTGTTTTCTGCTCATTTCTTTTTAAAAAAAATGTACTCATCCAAATGTTGATATCAGTGAGACAGGTAAAAAGAGTTAATGGCACTGATTTTCTTGGAGCATAGCAAATTTGCATTTAGATGTAAAGGGCTTAGGTGCAGTAAAGGTATATGTATCTGGTAAAAGTTAGTGCATGCAATGTATTTTATTTAGTTCAACTGTGAAGCTGCTACTGAGCACTTTCTAAAACTATTGCATACATGAAACTTTTTCTATGTGTTTGACAAAAAAATTCAACTCAAAGTCCACCTATTAACTTTTTCTGGAGCTTTCAGTGGCATCTCATGGTTCCCAAAAGCTCTGGAAAAAGCTAGTAAGTGGACCTTGAGTTGAGATTTTTTTGTCAAACTAGTTTCCAAGGTCAAGAATGAACCTTCATGCTCAATTTATTGGGTTATTGTAAGAAATATGTTCAGGTTTAGGCAGGAAATCATAAAATATCTAAGAAAATTGTTAAACACAACATGATCTTGACTCCAACAGATTTTTTTCTGTGTCCTGTTGTCTGGTGAGAGAAGGAAATGGTGCCATGTTTGAAAATGAATTATATGTTTGGTATCAACAGACGTGCAAATTCTCCTCCCTACTCCCAACTATTTTTCAACATTACACCTTGAAGATCTATACGAATTCGTCAGCAATAATCTGGCTTTGCAGTGTTTCACTCTAAATGTTCTTTATTGGTATCGTCTGAAGTCTGAATAATCTAACATTTCAATAAGCTTATGTTCAGCAGCGGATTAGATGTAGGAGCTGTGAAAAAAATGTTTCTCATTGTGGATTACTTGATTAAATATTGCTGTTCCCATTAATGGAATATCGAGTGTGAAAAAGATAAATGAAAAGACCCACCTGGCTACTGCTAGCGAGAGCAGATCTGGTGGTTTGGGCAATTTCACTCACTGCAGCATTTATTGAACACATTGACCACACGGCTGTGTGAGTTCCCGCAAACCAATCCAATTTAATTTGCTTAGTGCGGCAGAGATGTAAGGCTAATTCCTTATTCATGATCCAATGAATTCTCTCTTTATTCTATTCTAAATATTTGTGATTTGATCATTTATGACCACTGTGATCAGTCGTCACCTCCAACCACTGTCTGGAATTTGTTGTGAGAAAAGCTTGAATTTGTTTCTGCAGCATATATGCTGATTTTGAACTGTAAGAACTGTAATCATGTAGATTATTGACAAATTCACCCGTCAGTAAATCATTGACTGATGGTGGAGCATGTGCATGTACAGTACGGTCTTGCTGTGAAGTGCTGTTCTGTATGTAGCCACTAGATATTGCTGTTGAGTCTTTCTTTGTCTATTTGACAGTTTGATGCCATTTCATATTTGTTTCTGTTTTTTTAATTTTTTGTAAAGACAGATAATTCATAACGTGTTTTTGCCTCTGAAACCTTCCTTATTGTGCAGGCTTGTGCTTACTGTGCTGAAATTGAATTATGTTTATCACAAAAATATAACTATAACTGAGTTTAACTCAGGCTTGAGTTATATGAATATGAATGTTTTATCTTCCCATTATATATCAACTTAATAATCATTTCATTCACTTTGCCAGTTTCTTGTATTTGACAAAAAATCCTGAGTTCATGAGTTCTGTATCGAATAGTTAACTGACAATATCTTCTGTCTGTCTGTCTGAGCACTTTTAGTCTATCAACATTACAGCTGTGGTATATTTTTTGCTGGTTTGCTAATACAACAGATTGGGAGGTATCATAGAAAGGATTCATTTTATTGAGACAGTGTTGGTATAGCCGGTAGCTTCATTTTGTTTTCCAACAGTCAGAATGATAAAAGTGGCAGGTCCATTTGATGTATCGACCACCCTCATCCAGCCCTCTGCTCTTATCTGTATGTCTGTCTGTGGATTATTGACCCGGCACTGCAGCACCCTGAGCCAGCTACTCAGCTGTAGTCTGTCCTCCATCCTCCATCTCTGTCTCTCTGGCTGACTGGGATGGATCTGATAAAGAGGGTTCAGGGTGAGACGGGAGGCTCTGGTTGCAGTCAGAGACCAAGGTCAGCACTTTGCGTTGATCGGTCAACACGCTGAAGTGATAACTGCTCATCTGTGGCTCATCAGGT
The DNA here is from genome assembly GCA_038419695.1 of Scomberomorus guttatus. NCBI lineage: Eukaryota > Metazoa > Chordata > Actinopteri > Scombriformes > Scombridae > Scomberomorus > Scomberomorus guttatus. The sequence continues at coordinate 23,472,962 of CM076445.1, read as the reverse complement.
TTTCAAAGACTGGTGGCTCCGGAGTTTCTAAGCACGTCAGGCCCTTCCCCTTTCTTCCCCCTTCATCTTTTACACACAGTAAGGGCTGAACAATGGAGAGTTATCATTTTATTCTTCCCTGTAGAGGCTTAGTAGATGCACTGTATGTGCTGGCAGTGTTACTTGGAGTGATCGAGAGTAGGGAGAGAGGGCTGAAACAGCAGTTATATTCCTATCTGACACTGCTCTTTGTGCCCTCTCTAGCACACCTACCTGCGTAGCACTGTGCACGGTGTTAAAACAAGAGAACAGCAAAGGACGCTACTTATTTTCCATCTTTAAGCTTAGGACAGAATTGGATGTTTGAGGCTTGTGAACTGGATTTACTGCTTTCCACCTCTGATCATTTACTGGTGAGTAGCAATGTAGCAACACGTACGACTAAGAGGACTGTGAGGCTATCAGATACATACAGGGGATATGCCTTTACAAGAAGAAGGCAGCCATTTAGTTTAATCTTTTAAAAACGATTAAAAATCATATTTCTAGTTGTTTAAATGCTGTTGTATATGCATTTAAAGTAGGATATTTCAGTGCTTTACATTATCATATATTAGTTTTTAAAACTTCTAGATACTTAAAGCAGCTATAATCAATATTTTTATAATAACAATGTATCAAATGATAGAATATTGTGAGAAGTGTCACTCTGAACCTACAAAGAATTATCACCCGACTCCACAGCTCCCCTTGGCTTCACGAAGCTTTATAGGAAGTTTCAGCTTATTGTTTAGCTCAAAACTTTACTGTTTTGGGTCACTCTCACCGCTCTCATTACGTTGTGATGTAACAAGCTCTGTACACCGCATGCTCAGCACCAAATGGCAAACAGACACAGTGAGTGTCTAGCTGGTGAACATAGAGGAGCAGTTAGCAGCTAAAGAACCAGATATTTCCCTCAGGAGACCAAAACCAGAGCTAAAAACAGAATGAATATTGGACTTATATTCACCAGGTGGCCAGAAACTCAACTCCAAATGAATGATAATGTTGCTCCGTAACTGTTGGATGTGTAAAAAAAAGCAAGTGTTCCCTAACATGTTTGCCATATTAACTTAAAAGGTGATGACATGTCAGTGTTCTTTTCACAACTTGTGCCCTGAAGAGGCCAAAAAAATCAGCCATTGCAACTCTATAAATAATATAAATATGAATTTCAATATACAGTATGAATTGATGCTTCTTTCACAGAAACATAATTAAAAGAATATTTCTATATATCAGTCACATCCCATTGAGATTATTTGTTCAGTCCAGTTGTGGTCAAACAGTAGTGTGTATTGAAGGTCATGCTATAGACTGTGTGTTTTAGTGATGCTGTTTGCAGGTGTGGATCATCCTTTTAGTATTGCACAACAGTCTCTTTTAGGTCAATTTACAAGATTGAGATTAAAAAATATTATAATCTGTGTGTCCTGTCTTTACTACAGACACTCTGAAACTGTTTTGCTTTCCAGCAGTTCCAGTATATGTTTTTTTTTTTACATTTGAATGGCATGCAATGTTGCAGTTTTTCACATGCAGTGAAATAAATTAACTGAGGTCTAATGCACAGTTCAAATGACCATTGGTACAGGTTAGAGCCAGAGATCTGTCAGACTGCCTTGTATCATTTCCTTGTGTTGAAGAGGTCTTTCCTTGCAGTATGAGTCCCTTCTTCAACTCCTGAGGTATGCTAACGAGATGCGAAGGAGAGCGCAGATAGATGAGAAAGAGCAGCAGAGGATGAAACTCGGGGGATGAGGGCAACAGCAGCTGAATGTGTTACCTGCATTTTGGTGCATGTGTGTATGTGTGCCGGTACTGTCAGCTTAATGTGTGAGATGACTTTCTGAGTCCTTAGCTGGTAAAAATGCAAAAAGCATTTTTCACATGTTCCCCCACTTTCTTTATTAGCTGATAGCAGGCATTTGTAGCATGACATAGTCATCAGTCTCTTCAGCTGTTGGGTCACAGCCCAGTCTTGACTTCATTTCTCATTCCATGAATTACGTCTTCCCAACTGGGACTCAATGCTAACTTGCTGATGTTTAGCAGTTACGTTTACCATCTTAATTTAGCATGTTAGTATAACAACATTTGCTAATTTGCACTGAACACAAAGACACAGCTGAGGCTGATGGGAAAGTCATAAATATTGCAGGTATTTTGCAAGTTCAAACAAAATTGACCTGCTGATGACGTGAGATGAAAAGTTAAGATTTAAGTTAAGATTGTTGAGATATTTTGCTCAAAAGCAGAAATGTCAACCTCATGGTGACGATAAAGGCAAAGGAAAAGTCAGGAGACCCCCATAGTCATTAGGATAGGAGGACAGGATATTAAGAGAACCAATGAATGTCTGTTAAAAATGTTCTGCCAATCCATCAATAATGAAATCAACCATCAAAAGTTTAATTATTGAACTAGGTGTCACTCAACAACAGTCAGGGGATCATCAAAATCATTTGGATTCATCTTCTGGGGACCATAAATTTGGGGGAAGAAAATTTCATGACGATCCATCTAATAGTTGTTGAGATATTTCAGTCAGGACTATAGTGGACTGACTGACTGATATTGCCATAAAGCCCCTGGAGTGGGTAAAAGAACTATCCTTGGAAGACAAATTTTTGTAACTATTAATAAAGTTTTCAAATTTGAAATTGACAGTATGTTCTGTAATGACGCTTGTGGGTGCTTACCTTTTATCTTCTTCAGTTGGTACCATATGAAAATTTAAAGCTGGAGTGTGGGACTTTTGTCTCCCCCTTCTGGCAGTGAGAGTAAAGGGGGGTGCTCGTTCTCATGCACACCCCAGAATGACAGGCAGGTAAAAACGGATATGTTTTGATGGTCCACTGGCCCAAAAACGTCTTTTTTGACGGCCCACCGGCCCACCAGGATTTGTCCCAGTATGCCAGATGGCCAGTACAGGCTGTAACCTACCGTTGCAGCTGTAAAACAGTGGATAAATTGTTTTGAACGTCACACAACCCCTGCGAAATGACTCGTTTCACTATCAGAATTTGATCCATTTGGTCCTATAACATTTGGAAAGTCTAGAAGAGCCGCATGATTAACAGCCAAACGGCCAGTGTGGGAATGTCACGCCCGACATGAGGTTTAAAAACTCTGTATACTGTGAAATACAGAGATTTACCTGGTAGTGATAGGCTTAATCAGCATTGTGCGAACTCGTTTGGCAAGGGCTTGAATGTAATGGACATTCATTTAAATGTAAAAGTTCCGCACTGCAGGTTTAATGACTAAATAGTAGAATGAGAAGATTAGCACATCTAATATTACATAAAGTGAAGTTGCAACATACTTTCTCTCACCTTCCTGTCATCACTCCCTCATCTTTTTCTCTTTTTTCCTTACTCACTACAGCAATGACTCTTTCTTCCTCACTCTTTCTTTCTCGCTGTGCATGCTGTGTATTGCCTGCATGACTGCAGAGAGAATGGAGCAGAGAGGGCGTCCAGTTCAGGGAAGTGCTCTGACGGCACAGCTCTGCTGAGGAACGCATACATTAGAGGAGAGCGAGAGGAGAGGTGAGGAGAGAAAGAGTACCACTACAGGGAGAGAATGTGAGAGAAGAGAATATGATTATACGGGCTATGGCTAATGCTTTGTACCTGTGGTTTTACTTGATGCTTTGGGGCTTTCTTACATGATGTATTGGTGAGGTTGGCTGGCCTTAATAATACCCATCACAAGCCTAACGTCCTCTCGGAGACAGGGGACAGTCCACTGACTGCATGTATTTTTAGCTCCACCTCAGCAGTATAACACAGGAGAAGTGGGAAGGAGGATGTTTTGAATGAATCAACGCCACGGTGCTCAGCAGAGGACGTCAGCAACAGCAGTACTACCAGCTGAGAGGAGTACACACACACAGTCACCACTGAGAAGAGCACAGCAGAGCACAGCAAATCACAGACCTGCGGCTAACATGTTGGGCCAACCAGGACAGTCCTTACACTTCCCTTACAAGAGGCAGCCAGTGTATCGTGCGACTCACAGGTGTGTATCGCAGCCCCTCTCCCAACACATATGTGGGATTGTTTTGCTAGCTGAAGCATCTCTGCTAAAGCGTACCAGCAGCTGGAGGAGATAAAGTGCTTTGGATTGCATGCCGTTAAGTGTTTGTACAAAGTATATGGGCAGGAGGGAGAATTTACACGCATGCTGAAGTGTCTGATCATCTGTGTGTTTGGCAGAGAAGGCAGCTGGCTGCTTTGAAACGGCAAAACAACCATTTGGATTGCCTGTGGGAAGTGTTTCTATCAATGTGTACTAATAGAGCAGCCTCATAAGGGAATAGAAAGACAGAGGGACAAAGCGAGAGATGCTCACCGCAGTGCCTCATAATTACAGGTCACTGACCGCTGAGTTGATGTCAGCGGAATTGTGAGCTCTCAGGCTAATTATGAAGCTCTTCTATAAACATGGTTAATACAGGGATGTCTCCATAGGTTAGACTACAGTGGAGGTTTGATGCAGTCCCCCCCCCCCCTTTCGGCTGTTTGAGCAAGAGATACAGACATCATAGGAACGTACTTGTTTACATGGGTTTGCTCACTCCTAAGCACAGCTGCAACTAGGGCTCAGCCAGCGTATGCACAGATGCACAGAGATATACTGCATACAGGTGTGCACATACAGTGTCACATTTGCTGCATATTGCCCTTTTTCCATGCACTGGTGATCTATTTAGTTCTCTTTTTGTTGAATTTGTGTCTTTGTATAGTACAAGCTCACTATAGCCGCAATGCTATGTTAGCATAGGTGCATCAAGGTGAATTCAGGGATTCACCAATTTAACTAAAGTTGTACAGTTTGTAGCTGCATGCTCTGCAATGCACTTTCCCATCTGCTCCAGGTATATGAGCTGGCCAACTACTGTTTTTAGGCAGTTCTATAGTTAATTCTAACAATTTTAATTGGGTTAGAACATGGAAACCAGGACATACAGTAGCTGCAACCATTAATCCATTCGTTGATCCGTGAACGAGATATCAAGCTTATTATCATTCTGTCAGAGTCTCGATGTCAGCCGCAGCGATAAGGTTACTTAGCCTATTTATCATTGCTAGCTCATCTGTCAGCCCTCCTGCTGTGCTATCAGCCATAGAAGCAGAGGGGCTGTAAACACCAGACCACAAAGTTTCACTTATGAGCAGCAGATAACACAGGTTGACAGTTTGGTCTCGCTTTTAATCAATTATTTTCATTATTTTTACTGCAGAATACACAGCTACATTTAAACAAGCATCAGTTAGCCTTGTGTGTTTGTTCAGTCTTGTGTGGTGGTCTGTTTTCAATTAATTATGTAAAGTTCTACTTGAGCTTGATCTGGTTCTACTCAGGGTGATGAGTAACATCGGATCTGATGTTTAGTCCAGTACTCGACCCAGTCATGTTGAGTCCCGCCCAGTCACACCCAGCCCAGCTCAGCCAGGATCAACCTTTCCATGTTATCCCTCAACCATGGGGGGGGGGGGCTGATAGCCAAGGTGCTTCATTTGTATGCTGGGCTGATAGAGGTCATATCTCCGTTAACTGCAACTTTGAGTGGCTGGACACTAAAAAATGAGACATCGAAAATTGGTTCAGGGGGACATTTTACTCGTGGATAGAAGGGAGGCAGTGTCAGAGGAAGGAGGTGACCTCTGCTTAACCACAAATGCTGCACATTCCCAGGGAGAGTTAATACTTCCAAGAATAGACATAATGATGATACCCAACAGAAGGGTGAGGTATTTGAAAAGGGAGTACATTCTCTGTGTCTTAAAACTGTGACCATTTAAATTCCCCAGCTTGTGATTTAGATCAGTCTCTGTGAGTGGGATGGAAATTCCAGTGAAGGGACTGTTCTGGTAAATTCTGCTGGCCAGAATGAGTTTTAGAGCTGTGCACCAGATGTGGCCTACCTTCCTCCACTGATGCCTGACTTAATAAGCCTCCAAAGTCTCCACAAGCTCTCCCCACCCTCAGGATACAGAGATCTAAAAATAGCCTCTAAATTCAGTTACCCTCCGCCAGCCAAGTGGAACCTCACCTCATTTATTGAATCCATCTGTTTAATTGCCTTGATAAAATGATAATGTGATAGCTCCAGCAACACGGGGACAGATGTGAGGAGCATGTTTTGGTGACATTGTGCATTATGTTAAAATAACCCTTCATTATTTGATGTCCAGTGATGCAAAATGGCGATCAGGTATTACACAATGGCACACTTGTAATATACATTCAAAACCAAGTAAGGAAATACCAGAGTACAAGAAGACAATTTAGAGGGAACAGATTGCGAGAAACCTGCAGTGCTTTGATAGCTTTGTGTACAGCATGTTCACACAGAGCAGATGTGAAGCCATCCTCACTGCCATTATACTGCAATATATAACAAGACAATGACACTCTCAAAAAATCAGTTCACATCAGAATAGATGTGTATTTGTGGGCCACTGGGGCCTCTGTGTGTGGTGCCTGAGAGTTGTTCATTGCCACTGAGCACTGCAGTCGTGGAGTAGCTGTGTTGTGTATAGCTGTAATGTAACTATCCAGCGGGAGTGTGACCAGTGGTCGCTTTCGCTCTGCGGTGTGTGTCTGCTCAGATTCTGTAATGAGAAGTGCAGGAGAGAGGTTCCTCCAAGCCTGGAGCCAGTCTGGGCACAGTTAGCTCCCAGCAGAGAGCAGATATCCCACACACAGAAAGAGCTGACTCAGTCTACATGTGCCATGAAGGCACTGTGAGAGGAGAAGGTATTTGCTATTCTTGATGAGAAGTCAGAAATGTCTTTATTTCTCTTCTGATAACATAGTATGAATATAGTGTACACACTCAAACAAATATTGTAAAGACAGCTGTGCTGCAGTAAAGTGTGCTGCGCCATACTGTTCAAGCTCGGAGGCCCACAGAGCCAAGATTCTCTGCAGCAAAATGTACCAGACTAATCAAATTTCTCTCATACGGTAGCTTCTGTGTTTTTTGCTAAAATGTGATGACTTTATCATTTATGATTTGCAACTGTAACATTTCCAAAGGAGTGATGTACTCAAGAGTCTGAGCAATAGATTTGTCTCTTAGTATCCTTTACGGTGCATTTTTCAGCAGTAAGTTGAATAATTTGATACATTCCTTCCGCTGTCATCTTGCTGACAAAAGCTCTTCAATGTTTTTTACATGTACCTGTGTGCCTGCTTGTGTGTGTGTGTGTGCAGAGAAGGGGTGTTTAGAGGTGAGGTGGCATAATAATGCCTCTGACATGAATGTGTAAGGGATTTAGACATGTTTCACAGCAATGGGGGTTAGCTGAATCCGATTGTTAGAGGATCTAGTAACTGTTTATCTGCCCCTCAGCTTTTGGATAAAAGCACTGGCAAGTGACATGGCTTTCATGAAACGGTATTAGAAAACAGGGATTACTCTGGTACAGATAATGTAATCCTTAAGGATACAATGAGATTCAACTATGTCCTACCTATTTCTTTACATTATTACAAGTTTATGGTGGAGGGGCATGAGGACACTCTGTCCTAACATACTTCCAGGCCTTGGGATTAACGTCTCCTATTTGTCTTCAAGATGAGATAGGTGAGAACAGCTGTGCTTGATTATTAAAATTAATGACCTTAATGTCCAGCTCTTACAGAAGTGTTTTCCCAAAACATTAGTCCACCCATAGCAGCAGAACAACAGGATAAGATGCTCTGGCACGTTCATCTGTGTGCTGGCCCTCATTAGATAACATACCTGCAGCTTTTACATCTCACAGATGCTATTACACTCACAGATGTGACGTCATCAAATCTACCTACATACCTACCCACCCGTGGCTTAGGGTTTATTTTATATCTCCAAGACTCTTTACCTCGTTTTGTCATGACTGTCGCAATTTGGAGTTGGGTTTCATTTGTGATGTTTGATTTATTTCTGATGTTTGCGGGATTATTGGGATCAGAGATCCGACAGATTATCTGACCATGAACATATGCAATTTGTGTCTGTGTGTGTTCACTGGAGTGTGTATGAAGAGTGACAGACCATCTCACTTTGGCAGAATCGGACAGAGTCGTGCTGCAGATCATTCATTTTGTATTGTGGAACCTGTGATAGCAGACAGCTCTTTTAAGCTGGAAGACTCAGGAAAATGCTCAGAGTTAGTTTAGCACATGATAACTGCTGCTGTACGGGAACTGCACTGTGAACCTGCAGGTAGGCCATGTTGTGGTTTTGTTATATCTGTGTGATAAGCTTGATAGTATTATATTTGGAAGGTGCACGTGGCTCACTTAGGGATGGATGCTGAGTTTAGTGAATGGTAAGCCGTTCTCCTGCACATTGCTTTGACCTCAGATGAAGAGAGGGCCTTGTCTTGGTCTGCTCTTTTGTTAAAGGGCCTTCTGTGTAGTGATTAGAAGGTCAGTACTGATATTGATATTTGAGAGTTTAAAAAAATCTGATAATTATATATTGGTCAATATAAATTTTCTTTCTTTTCTTTTCTTTTTTTAACAATTGTGACCAAGAAATGTACTGGGCTAGACATTTTACAGTTGAAAAATAAGCTCTACTCTCTGGTGAACAAACAATAGAATAGTGACACAGTTTCAAAACATATCTTTTGTATTTCTGTACTTCAGTATCTTGTAATTTATCGGCTGTATACACCAGTACTGATGTACCTGCAGTGAGCTACTACTGGCCAATATATCAGCCTGACCGATTTATCTATTCTTTCCTTTTGTTTTGTAACTCTGTATTCTTAAGTTTTTACTTTTTATGATCACTGAGAGTGAATGATTGTTTTAGTCCATCTCTGGCTGACATCTGTGCTGCGGAAATTGCTGCAGAATTCAGGACGAGCTGCCTGACAATAAATTCTCTTAAAGCCCTAAACAGCTGCATAAGTAGGCACTTCACATGTGTGTACACATGTACCTTGTAGGAAGATTGCAAAGAAGCTGTGCAGTGATGCACCATCTCTATTGTTTCTCCTCTCCTCTCCTCTCCTCTCCTCATACTTCAGGTTTTTCTTTGGCACTCAACAGAGAAATGGCCGAGAAATATATTCAACCTGATAGGATGAGTAGTGTGTGTCTGTGTGTGCATGTGTATGTGTGTGAATACTGAATAATCTTGCACCACTACATAAATGGCCAGTGGCTGTCCCATGAATACCCAGAGTAGATGTGGATATGGCAAATTCGTTTGTGTGCTGCTGACACACAAATAAATCGGATGCATATTCTACATGACTACATTTCTCTGATTTGCTTTGATAAAACTACCGGCTGTGCTGATGGCAAAATCTAATCTGACAATCTGTACGTAAAATGTGCAAATATTAGCATGCTCATAATTCACAATCCCTTTTTACCTATTAGGTATAAAATATTTTAACTTAAATGTTGTTTCTGTATTTCAGAGGCATTTACTACAATTCATGATGAATATTAATGGCGGATCTCTGCTGTTTTAAATTTTTGAAAGGGTTGTTGGAGCTAGATTTCTAACTTGTGCTCTTAATTGGCCTCCTTGGTGATATTTTCTTCCCACCAGAGACATACTGTAGAGATATGACGATAAAACTGTGAAATATTCCCAGTGAAAAGTTCCCACAGATGCTCTCTAGTCACAGCAGAAGTACAGGTTTCAACCAGAAGAGATGTCCCAATTTGAAATGTCACCTAATCACACGATAACTTGATATGTTAGATTTAGTTTTTTTTATTTTGCCTCTTTAACTTAGGAAACACTCCTTTTCATTCCCCTTGAAATGTAGTTTTTTCATAAAATTTCCCTTTGTACTGTAGTGATCTAATTTGTGATACACCTTTGACCCTGCAGAAAGAATGTTTTTCAGGATACCTCAGCAGGATGGATTCTTTTCATCACTTTGGTTTTAATTTGGACATTGTGCCTGTGACTTGGGAGGAAATTCATCTTTCTGCTTTGGCCAGACTGTGTCCCAGCTCCAGGCTGACTCACTGCGTTTATGCATTGCCTTGATTTAGTTTCTTAGTTACCCAAATGGGAGCTTGTGGATAAGGGCAATGAGGTTGAGGAGAAGGAGTAGGGGCCCCAGCCTCTCTTTATCTTGTCTGATTCTTTCTTTGTTTTTGTACAGAACCTCAAGCTCTTTAATATTCTTAGTTTTTATTCTGCTGACAGTGCAGTGATCGTTTTGCTAGTTAAGCCTCCTACACATGGGTGGAGCTCCCTGAAGGGATTCAAGGGTGAGTCGGTCAAATTCAAATGAATTACTACTGAAGTATCTTTCTAGGGGATGTAATGAAAGTTTAATCAGTCATCATCATTTCACACCACCAAGAATGTTCTTCATTGGTCCATTTTATTAAAACCATCTGACTGCTTTTTGATATTGGTGATAATGATGATGTTGCCTGTGGAGGAGATTGTCTGATAGTATTTTTAGTGCTTTAAGAGTAAGTAGTGCTGTTATTAAGGCCTTTTGGTGTTCTTGTTTTGTGTAGCTTCAGATCAACAGAGCCTTGAGCACCGTTCCCTATCACTCTTTTTCCTGCCCGGGTCTCACTGTGTCCAAGCCCTCGTCTATCTCCTGCCAGAGATTTTCAGCTTTTACATTCCCACGCACTTCACATCCCCTTCTGTCCTACATTGCACAGCTAAGCGATTAGCTGTGTTTGGCTTTGCAATGTGGGTTGGACTCTGCGTTTAGCTGCTGATATACAGTGTGTGCGACACTCAAGCGGATGCTCTGGTTCAGTGTTCTTTAGCCACAAATGAAAGTGAGCAGCCACAGGTTATAAAAGAAGCTAATTTGGTCTTCTGTGCCAGTTTAGATGTAATAATTCATATTTGTTTTAATTATTTTGAGTAGATTTGAAAGGGACATTTGTTTTTGTATGGTTGTGATAGTCTATGTCTTCAGCAGTCTCAGACAAGACCAAGGTCTCACACCTCATTAGGCCAGTAAATGAGAACAGCATCATATCACAAGAGGCAGTGGCCTATCAGAGTGAGAGAACTGGAGTGTAGCAGGTCTTCCTGTCTGACAGCCTTTCCAGTAAGTCAGGAAGAGAAGGAGCTGTGCCTGCTTGAGATAGGCAAGGGGCTGAGATGGCATTACATGCATTTGATTAGATTCCTTCTGGATTATTCCTGATCATCCAGCCTGCGCTTCTTGCTGGTGGTTGGTAGCCACATTCATTCTCCCTGGGTTCCCTCAGTTTCCACTAGAGACCAAGTCAGTCATGATCTTCTTTATCAGAACTGGTAACCTTTTTACATGACGTGGAATAATTTCCTGAGACTCGATCTGGTTTCCCTGGACTGACTGCTAAGCCAACAAGCTATGCCTATTATACTGTATAGCTGCTTGCTACAAACATTTGATAGCAGAGAAGAGATCGAGCCTCCTTTTCGTTAGTGATTTACTAAGGGAACCTGAACTAAATTTAACCTTTGGGCTCAGCAAGGTAAAATGATTAAACAAGGTGCTAAAATATCATCTCAGTGATTATACACAAGCTCATGTTCTTTAAATCCACATTTACATTCATAACAGGACTCGCTGCATTTTTTTTAAACATGGCTATAGCTAACCACTTGGCAACAAAAGGATGATTACATCACATTTTTGGCCCTAAATGTCTCAGGTGAATATGCTGAGAAATCACATTTTAAAACTTCCATCAGTCACCTCTCTTTATTGGTCCTCTCTAATTTTTCTATATCATCTCCTGTCTACCATAGCATAGTCTTCGCTGTCTAATCCAATTTGCAGCCTCGTGTTTTCAGTGAGCAGAGCTTGTTAGGGATCACTGCTTGTAAACGTGAGTTGGTGTGATGACATTAATATCACAAATATGCTTAGTTCAGCTAAGCATATTTATGAAAAAAGTGCTACCAAACTAAATAAGATTAACGGCGCACTTTTAAACTGATGACAAACTCACACTCTGTGGTGCATCTACAGTGTGGCTGATAGACAAGCAAGGAAAACTTTGCAATATAATAGAGGTGAGATTCTGTGGGAAATTTACAATTCAGATTAATTCCTGAATCATACAGTGTTTAATTCTTAAAAACTATGGGTAAATCTAGCCTGCATTGGTGCGCAGTGCATTGTAGTAAGAGCGCTCATACTTTGCTGTCAGTACACAGCACAGTAACAGAGGACACACAGCTGTTGCTCTTGTCCTGCTGAGTGCTGACGTGCTGCTTTCACTTTGCGGCTGGTGTACACTGTGATGACCTACCTGTGCTTCATCTTTCATGGGCAAATTCCTCCTTTTAGTGTCAGTCACTTATCTACATTAACTTCTAACCTGCTGTGGCTGAATGCTAGCGTATCATGCAGCCTCATGGGAATGGAGGTCAGAGGTTCATCATGTTACTTCTCATTAACCTCTCATTTCCTGAGGCAAATGGCTCCTGTTGTTCTTGCACTCTTCATGTGAGATCGGCACCAGACCTATGATGATAAAGCTTGACTCAGTGCTGTGGAGGTGTCTGTATGTTTGTGTGTGAGGGGAACAAAGTGCCTTTGAACCTCCCCTATTAATGTGCTGATCACCGTGGGGGAAAGACCATGGTGGGAGAGAGAAAAAAGGCATCAGCTCATTTTCATTTGGTTCAGCGTTGGCAAGAGGAGGTTTTGATTTGTTTTCTGTCAACTTATTCAACTCATCACTTTGATTAATTAGGCATTCTAAGATGTCTGTTTATTAGAAAATGTTACGTCAGTAGATGAGCTCTACTGATAACATCCATGTGCAGGTAAGGGCTACAGTTGAGATTAACAGCATCCCCTGATGCTCTGTCTCACATCTTTTTTGCACTGTCAGGTATGTGATGCTTTTGCTGATTGTGTGTTTTCTGTCTTGGAAAGAGATCATTTGCTTTGCAAAATCTTCTCTCCCGCAGCTTTTCTGTGCCCCAATAAGAGATTGCCAAGCTAGATCAAATGTCTGGATTTTCAAACAACTATGCTGCTGCAATGTTTAGAATAACAAATTTTTATGTATAAATACATAAATTTCCCACTCCCTCTAATAACAACTTTTAGATTAACCCTTTTCACTCAATTTGTCAGGTGTGTAGACATCTACAGAGCTATTAGAAGATGGTCACAGACAATGCTTTGGGTTTTATGAACTTATGTTGAGGATGTTGTTCAACATGAAATGAATAATAATACTACTAATAAAAAACCCTAAAGAAAGCATGGTTGTGGACCTTTTTATCCATACAACATACTTGTTTGTATGTATTTTGTCTTATGAAGGTCTGAGGACCAAAACATTGTGTTAATAAAGTGAATTCAAGTGATGGACAGTGTGCAGGATTCTTTGGTTTTCTATTATCCGTACAACATAGAAAGACATGTCTAGATATTATTAGATATATATTTATTGATTGCCACAATTGACTGTTTAATCCCCAATGAGCAGACAGCTGGATTCTCAAAACTAAACCTATTGATAGGTTGGGTATGCACAATAATAAATAATGGAAAATTTTAGTAATGCCTGAGCTGAAAACCAATAAAGTTATCCATTAGGATTCCCCTACAAAACACACACACACACACACATTCGCACTTTATATTCTGACTATTCTTGTTAGCACATATGAACAGATGAAACAACTCCTGGTTTCCTGGGTTGGTCATTATTCAGCGAGTAAGGTGCTGGAGAGATCTGTGGTATTAAATATTGACCTAAAGTTGAGGGGACTCTTCATTGATTTATCCCCCAGAGTAATGCTAGCTCCAGAAAACTTCCCAACTTTTTTTCTTTGTTGCAGCACATCCCTGTCTCTATTGATTGCTGTGATAAGTGCTTTTGGAAGTCATTTTATTGTCATAGTTGGGGGCATTATAAAACCACAATTTATTTGATGAATGACTTCAGATCACCCTTTATAAATATTTATCAGTCAGCTAAATTGCATGCAAGTGCTTATGTGCCCGCAGTCATGTAGGTCTCCATCACTCCCTGAGGTCATTTTTTTCTCTAACGCTTAGACTGCAGGCAGTAGCTGGAACACTCTCAATTTATAACAAGTTGATGACAATGCAACCAAGAGACCGCCCTCTTGTGTACAAGCTATTAATATGAGTTTATGGCTGTTTGTAAAGCTTGTATTTGCACACTGGATTTAAACATCCATTAGTCTTTTTTTGGTGTCTCCTTAGAGTTTGAAAGACATCATTTCCAATTGAGCAGGCATGAAATGGGACGTAACTGATGAGCAACACCTACTTTTGGCAACAGATTTTATTTTAACCTTCTGACCAGCAAAAGCGATATCAGTGTTTTCACCTGGAGCGGTGCTTATGTTTCAGAATTAGTTGTGCGCATGAGGAGTGGGGTAGCGTTTCCTTGCATCCTAATTCTGTATTATTGGTCCAACACAGGCTATTGTTGCATTCACTGCAATGCAATTAGCTGTTGCCTTGCTTATGTTTTGGAACAGCATGGCCTAAAGGACCATTGTGACTGCAATGAAATGTGCTGTGTCAGAGCTGTGTGTGTTTGTGTGCGTTGAATGTTAATAGGGTGACAGCTCTTTCAATTTCTGCCAAACCTTCTGTGTGACAGCAAGTCTTTGCACCTGTTTCTACTCCCCATTGGGCCTGTTTTGGCCTGTCCTAGCCACTCTTGCCAGTGCTGCTTGAGTGGTTTGCTGGATGGCCACAGGCTCAATAAATGCAGAGCTTGGACCGGGCTTTTGTTGTTTCACTGATGATATTTTAGACAATATGCATTCATAGAGGTATAAAGGCTGATTTATGGTAGATCGCTCGACACTTTAGGTTTTAGTCATCGCCGTGGTAACCAGACGCTATCCTCCAGCCGGCTTTTTAGTTGGTGTGAATGCAGGAAGCAAACTTCATTCATACTTTGAAATGTTCCACATCTTTCCTACATTCAAGGTATTATTCAACTTTCAAATCCCATTAAAACTTTTCAAAATATTCAACTTTGTTTGAACCTTAGTTATAATGGAAGTCAATTAGAAAAACATTCAAACCCGCTCATATTCAACATCTTCCAAAGCATTCATACATTCACACAGAAACTTCATTCAAGCTTTAAATGGGTCACAACACTTGGGACTTTCTCACATTAATTCAGCATTCAGCACTTTTTACACAATCGCAGTTCAACTTTCATGAAATTTTTTAGCCCTTCTTAGACTTTTACATTAGTGTGTATTGTGTGGAATGTTCAGACCTACAGTGAGTGATGTCACTAACTGACATCACTCACTCTGGGTCCAGGCCTTAAAATTTTATCAAAAATCTTCAACACACATTATCATCTTAGTCCTTAGCTTCCACTCTACAAGCACAATTTATACATCAAAATGTAGACTTGGGCTTGGCTTAGGTCTTGGCTTAGGGGGCATTAGAAATAAATGTAGATGCTTGTCTCACCTGCTGTCACCATAGCAACCTGTTACTCAGTCTCTGGGCAGAAACTGACACACGACTGTGATTGGCTAATTCCGCAGTTAAATTCTCACACACACACACACACACACAGTGTCATTTCAGATTTTCAAAATAAAAGCCCAAGATGGCAACTTTATCATAACAAGGAAGTCAGGTTGAGCCAGGTTTCAAAACAAAAGCCCCATCAGTCACTGTATGTTAACAGGAAACTAGGAATGGACCTAGTTTTTCAAAATAAAAGCCCCAGAAGGTAACTGTATCTTAACAGGAAGCTCAGGATGAGCTGATTTTTCAAAATAAAAGCCCCCAATAATCACTGTATGTTAACAGGAAACTAGGGGTGGACCAAGTTTTTCAAAATAAAGGTGCTTATAGTTCAACTTGTCAGGGCTTAGACCTCAGCTGATGTTTTATCTTTATTCCAATGAAGGCAATTAAAGTAAACCTCAACTCCTCAGTACACTTAAGCTCATTTAAGTCATTTAAAACACTTCAAAAGTGTTGAGCAACCTACCATTAATCAGCTATAACTGTTCTCCAGTAGGGTTGTAATCATTGTATCATACTGTCAACTCAGCTTGGAGATCCTGCTGCTGTAAACATTGAAGATGATAATGATGATGACGATGATGATGATGATGATAGTAGTGAATGAGTGCAATGACAGTGAAAGGCAGGTCAGTCAGTGTGAGATGTGTTTGGTTGGATACCCTCATTTCCATACTGAATGACATTGGGATCTCCCAGTAACTCTGCAGAGGGACTGCCTAGATAATTCCCACACAATGTTCAGGGAAATGAAGCTGAGCAAGGCTGCTGCAGCGCTCTGCTATGAAACTGATAAAGGTCAGTCAACATGTGAAAATCGTGCTGCAGAATGCTTATCTCCTTAATGGCTCGCTGTCTGGATAGTGCGCACAGGCCACTGTTATTAAGGCTTAATTAATTCTGCCTGCTAGGCCTGCATACTACAGGATGTGTCTGGAGGTCTGTGATATCTCTCTCTCCCATGATGTAATGTCCTGTCACAGTTCGTCACACATTCACACTGCCTGGGTGGGGCGACAGAAATGACTGTCAGTACAGAGTTCAGTACTGGCACCTCATTTAACTCGTCATGTGTGCTTATCCAAAACCTTTCTTTGCTTTTATCTTATTCTTTGGATTCTGCAGAGGTATATCATCTGCCCACTAACAGCTTGCTGATATTAATGATACATTAGTCATTACAGTTAATTAAATTGGTCTGGAAATGAAGTCAGCAGCCTAACTAAATTAAATGATGCCGTTGTGTGTTCTCTGGTGATAAGTAGAATTGCACAACATTGATTTGTGTTTTACTTCACTCAGAGCCACAATGTAAGGCAAAATGCAAGCTTCTACAGTATATGACATTTATTACAATCACACTGGTTCCTGTGATGAGTTTCTGTTGAGCTACTGTGGTTGTCACAGATTCATCTTATTGGGGTTTTTTTCAATATGTATTGAAGATTTGTCTTGATGTAACTGCATCTTGTACAGAACAAATTTGTAAGTGATTTTAAAAATTTGTTTAAGAAGACTGTGAAATGTTACCTTCTCTCTATGATCTTGCAATTAATTTCATTTCCAAACTTAAAGTCATGTCCACAGAGATGTAACAGACACTCTCACTGGCCGGCTCCTGGCCTCTGGCCCCACACATGATTCCTCCTACTTTTTGAGTTTTCTGACACCGCATTGATGCTTTGATGCTTATTATGGTGGATACATGGAGGGAGACAAAAGAGACACTCAGAGAACATAAAAGTAATAATTTTCTTCTGCTTCTTTGTTTCTCTGTAATTTGGAACTTGTTTAATTTTTACTGTGTCACATTGTCTGAATGTATTTAAATTAAGACATGTCACTGAATTAGACTAACCCGACGCGCCAGATGGTTTGTTACACAGAACCATCTGAGAAGTCGTCCTTGGAAAGTGTTTGGAAAAGGGCAGGCACTTTCAAAAAATACTTGGCAGGTGATTGGATGAACCATCTGTCTATCACCGTCTATCACCGTCTTACCTTGCGAGGCAGCTGGATTTGCAAGATCATGCGAGAATCCTCATAGGACGCTGATTGGCACACAAGCGCATAACTTGAAGCCTGACAAGATGGATTTGAATCCAGCTGCCTCGCAGGTAGGAATTAGACTGAGGTGCCTATAAATTATATAAGTGTGGGGAAAAAAAGAAACCAAAAATAAAGGCAATAGATATTCATAAATGAAATCACAAAGGCATTTTCAACTATATTATATAAATGAATATTTAATTAATCACTTTACTGTTAATCAGTTGCGAAACTATAATAGTAGTGATTGTAATAAACAACTGAGAAACTACGATTACAACTCAATACTCCATAGCGGCGGTCCCTTTAGCTCCCCATTCCTTGGTTGTCTCTTAAATTCTGTATTTACAACAGGCTTACAGTATGTTGGTACCACCTGCTCCCTCGGCCCACATTCCACAGGATTAGTTTCAATTCCCTTTTAGCCTAGGTCAAAGGTCAATGTTACTGTTAAAACCAGTGCTTCAAAAAGCAGACAACAATGATCCTGAGGTGCCCTTGAAGGGGCCCGAGAAGTTATCAGTTTTACAAGTTACAATCTATTTCTGGGCCCTGGATTAAATACTCAACTCTCTGTTTGTCTTGTGTTTAATGCGAACTAATTTTGCTGACATTTGAATAGTTTTAAGAATCAGTCCACTGACTACACAGCAGAAAAGCTGCTGTGAATGCTGCAGCTGTGTTTCAGATAGACTCCACTGCCCACAGTTTTTTTTTTTTAATGTGACTTTTTAAAGTCTATATGGCGTAACTAATTGGTATTGTAGAATGTGGATGATGATGATGATGTTACTGGTTGAGAGAAGCACAGTTGCCAACATTCTCTCTTGTTTTTATTACCTTTGTTGCAATGCTGCCACTCAGAGGATACTAGCAGTATACTCTAGTGATTTAGAATACATTTAAACATATGACAGCTACATTATAGAAGAAATATTGATAGCACAGTAGTAAGACCTGACTCTAAGGAACTGGCAAAAAAACTGAGCTGAGCAAAAAATACCCTTTTGACATAAAGCATGTCCTCTAGCAGCTACATAAATTACTATTTCCTTGAATGTTTAGCAAATTCAACACTGGGAAAGAGGGGGTGAGAGATGGAGACAGGGAAAGTAGAAAATGGAAAGGGAGGAGGATCTGATAAGCAACTGGGGTATTCCCCTGATGGGAGGGAGTTGGATCTCTACCATCCACTCTGCAAGTGTGGTGTGAACCTCTCAGACAGGCATGATCGAGCAGGAGAAAGTGGAGATAAACAGCTCCCCCCTCCCACTTCATCCCGCTGGCTCCACTTTACTCTGCTCTTTGCGGATGCCAGCTGCTACTAGAGACCTTCTCTGCATCCTCCACCTGCCCTGATAATGCTGAGCGGATTTCCATGACCTGCAGCAACACAGCGAGTCTAGCAGCTGATTCACGATGATTCACTCTCTCACAGCAGGTGAGACTGTCTCCACTGTGTGCATGATACAGCAGAGCATAGTAAGTAGCTGAAGTCTTTACACAGGAACAGAGAAGTCTGCGCTAGTAGTGGATATACAGTCATGGGAGTTTTCTCCACTGGGATTCTTTCCAAAGGGGGAGTGGCGAAAAGAGATACAGTAGTTGAGACTGTAAGCAGATGGTGATATCCATGTGTTTTATGTGTGTTATGGAGCGGTGTGGAGCCTCAGTGTGTGTCTATCTGTGTGCATAGAGAGGGAGAGGTGTTCAAACCACAAAGCATTGCCCCTGGTGCCCTCGCTGAAAAGACTCAGCCGTTGTGTTGGGCAAGGATTACCCTGAGCCTCTTGTTTTGCTGGAAAAAATTGGTATGGCATGCCAGGGCTGAACCCTGTACTCCAGAGTTGTGCATTTGGGCAGCAGAGAGAGAGAGAGAGAGAGAGAGAGAGAGAGAGAGAGAGAGAGAGAGAGAGAGGGAGCATGTTTTTATGTGTGCTGCAGTGCTGTTGTTTCTATACATTTCTCAGAAGTAGCTTTGACTGTAATCTATTCTCACTTTATCCACTCTTTTCATAGCCAAAGATGTCTATTTTATGCCAGTTTTTGATAGAAAATCTGCTGTTGCCCTGATCTTGTTTACATTGAGGTAACACTTGTACTGTACATGTAAACCCTGCTACATTGACAAACTCCCTCTTGAGGCTCTCTGCGAGGAGAGATGCCGGTCATTCTTTCTGTTCTTTATCTGCTACTTGACCTGATGCTTAGTGTTCAGTGCTCGGTAACATACTAGGAGTGTGGAATGAAAACTTCCTGAACCTTGACCTGTGTTTGACTGTGTCTAACTCTGTAAGTTGAAGTGAGGAGGTATTTTGTCAGATCTTCCATCTTGAGGTCTGTTTGAATTATTAAGAATTTTCAGTGTACCTGTGCATCTGCAACTGCTCTATTTCACTAGAGTGAGGCTTCTGTAATGAATTAGAGTGATAACTCAAGAGTTTATGTTTTACATCTTAATATGATAATATCCAAGAGATTTTCAAATCAAGAAACTCAAGTTATTGATTAGAACAGCTGTTGAGTTGGCTGCATTCAAATGAATGTCTAAAGTAAAGCTGAACCTGTTTTAATTTTGAGATTTTCTTAAAACTATCTCAGATATTGTTTTATATTGAGTCCAGGGTTAATGTGAAATCACAGTATCTTATATGTGACATTAAACTCAAGCAACTACATCTGACTGGTGCTGCAAACAATGCTACATCTCCAATACAGAACATAATCCAAAAGGCAGTTGTCTAGCTCATCTGCAGCAGGAGTTCATTTTCCCTCTTGGGACTGCATTGTCACAAGCGTTGATGGAAGCTAGTTTTCTGCACACAAATAGATCTACTGTGCTGCAGTGTTTGTACACTAACCGGGGATGCTGCAAATTCCGTGACAAATAGTTCAGAAGTAATGCGGCTAAAACAAAAGCCTCAAAGAATGCAGATTCCCAATTAACAGGGGATGCTGGTGCAGTGCTGTATGTACCCAGTGCAGCTCAGCAAATTATGAGTTGTTACCAGGGACAAGCCTGGGTCTGTATGTCAGTGTGTGCATGTGTTTGGGAAAATACTGTATATGTTAACCAAAGAGTTTTTTTTTTACATGAGTGTATGTGTAAGTTTTACATATTGTTCATATCTCACATCATGTTTGTGTATGCAGAATCGTTCAGCATCATTCCTGTTCAATAGGCCCTCTGAACTTTTCTGAAATGTCAACTCATAAATCTTTCCTCCACCCCTCTCAGTTTGCCTCCCCTCCTTTTGCTGCATGGTGATGCAGTGAGGCACGACTCTCTGTTTGTATTATTCTGCACCTTTGTGGTGCTGAAACTTTGCAGCTGTCCTTCAGAGGATTTATCCCTCACTGATAGATATATTGTCATTTATTTACCCCTGTTACACTTTAAGTGAAGATTGTGTCAACATGTTTATCTCAGCTATTTCTTTATCTGTACCAGTGTGCGTGTTTATGGGGGGAAAAAAAGCATGTTGATTTTGCTTCTGCACAGCAGTATTTACTCTTGTTTTTACTGCACACTTGTGCACAGTGTTTTCCAGCTTCTGTTGAAGAATAGTATCGTGTTTTTCCTGCTGTAATAGACTGTGCATGATAGTGATGAGAGAAGATAAGAAGGCGTCAGGAGGAATAAAATCCAGCACAAGCCAGACTTAAAAGCATTATATTGCAGTTCAGTACATTATTTCACCTGATCACTGTCACCAGATTTCAGCTAGTCTGAATGGACAAAAGCTTCGGCGCTCATCTGTCTCCTCACTAGTTACACTTGAGAAGAAAGCACACACAGACACACCCTTGGTACTCGATAATAGTAAATTCTTTCATAACTTAAAGGACAAATGTTTCTAAAGTTGCACTAAGGATCAGAAAGCCGGCAGCATCTCAAAGGATGTGACACAGTTTGAGAAGATAATGGAGGGCAATGCTGAGTACCAGTGGCAACTAACTAATCCTGGGTAGCCATACACCTTACAGGATCTCTGCAGTAGTGTGTGTTTGTGTAAATCCTTAGAGAAACTCAACTAAATGGAAAGCTAGGATTGACGCTTTACCTGCTATGATAGTTAGATGATAACGTTGGGTGTAGGGCGAATATATCAAAGATACACAATGGACTAAATCTCTTTTTTTTGTATAAAGCACAAGAAACATTATCCACTTATGAGAAGGAATTAGGCTGGCCTGGCCATGCTTCAATGTGTCAGACAAAAGGTTTATTCAGGGCTGTCGATCTCTTTGTGTGTGACAACAGATGATTTACCCAGATACTACAAGATAGTGTGTGTATGAACATAGCAGACATGGGCAATGTGTTAATAAGATATCAGTGGTATGATAAGAGACTAGATATTAACTGGGATTATGTTATGTTTTGTTGTAAAAGTGTGAAGGAAATGTGAGTGTTGCCCTTGTCCAGTCACGTCTAACTATTCAATAGATAACAACAAAGAGAATTAGAGTCATGGGACAATATTTCAGTCCTCTCAACACCAGAACCAGCTACTTGTCTGTTTCTTGCTTTGCCCTGTGACAGTAACATGCATTTATGTCCTAGTTAAAGCAATGAATGACCCCTTGTAATTGAAATCAATATAGCCTGGTGGGCTGGCTGAGGGAGAGTGCTGAGCCCTACACTTTGTGTAAAAGAATATGAGCTGTGGTTCCTGACCAGGCTTCAGTGCTGCTGTAGATTTTTTACAGTCGACTGAAGCATCATTATAAGATAAGAAATTTTGTTGTAACCTCAGCCAATAATACAAACACAGCTGTGCAGAGACATGATCAGGCAGAAATATGATTAATGACTTGATTTTGTTTCCCTCCCCTTGTTGTTTTTTTTCTCCATCCCTTCTTTTCTCCATGTTCTGTCTGTCCTGCAGCCACAACCTGAGGGCTACATCGTTTCGGCACCCTGTGACCGGACAGATTTCCCCCGAAAACACAGAATACACACTACAAGACAGGTGAGCGTTGCATAGACTGAATGCCTAAATGTACAAGTAGGTTAGTTCAAGGTCATTCAATGGGAGTGACCAGACAAAGAGTGGGAAATAGCCTGTCACCTCCCCTGATGAAGCATATCACAGGGGGTCTATTCTGCTGTAACAAGGAGAGTAAAAATATTTGATTTTCAATTAACTGTTCACCAGGAAACTGACCTGCAGTCACAGTCAGAAGAGATGAGCATTGAAATTTCTCAATAAATTTGAATTTATTCATTATCATCACAGTATTCATAACTGACTGCACATGTCAATGACCTGGGATCACAGAGATTCTTAAGTATTATTCTTCAAATTATTGCCTTAATTGAATTTATGGTAATGACACAACTGGCACTCATATATACTTTTGACCGTGTTCATATCACATCCAGATGAATCTGCCAAGTTATGCTAATGTTGGCTTTATTATAAGAATTTGTTTTTTTCTGCTCCATTCCAGCTATTTCTCTCAATGTAGCTGAAGTCAGAAAAGGAGGAAGGAAAAGAAACCCAACTGTGTTTGATTTAGACTAAGACTGATTAAATTTGGCAAAGATTTCTGTGTCAAGTATATATTTTTCAAGAATGACATTTCTTTTAAATTCCCTTAAAAATTCAGTTCAATGTTTTTTTTTTCTAGAATTTGATTTTATTAATATTCAATACCACAATAAGTGATCATGCTGTTTTCATTTACTATGCTATACTACGCTATATAACAGTTGGATTTATTGTTGTTTTATGTCATGGTGGGACTCTCATCCTGCAAAGCCATCAAAGCTTAGAGCACAATATAACGCAGCAGGTGTCTGATCATATTTAAGCTGGCTGGCGTAAGATGATCACATGCGTAGCGTAGATTCCGCTATAGGCAGGAGAAGGTTGAGAGACGAGCACGTGACCTCCACAGACTCACTGATTAAAAGCTGTTTTGTTTAAGCAGCGCAAAACTGATTGTGATTCATCTGCATCCTCCACTGTCCTCCAACTTATCCCTGGTTCAGTTCTTTTGAGCCTTGGATTTGTATACCATCAAGGGGCTTAGAAGTTACAGTTGCCTCACTTGCATATTTTAACAGTTACAAAATGACTCCGTTGCTTTGTAATGCCACCCCTAATCACTTTAAGCTTGTAACACCAAGAATAGTATCAGTTTAACGCCCTTCCCACAAGAACATGAAGGATGTCATGGAACAGGGAGGACAAGGTTAAGACTCCACATGTACAGTAAGCATATTAAAATGTTGTCTTAATTATTAAAGTTTGTAAGAAATAAGTCGGTTTTGCACCAGGTTTTAATATCCGTTACCTGCTTTGATGACCAGAGAAATTATGTAACATCAAACAGCTCTTTGTCTTACGGCATATGGGTACATGTCAACATTGTTGTGCTGGTTTTTACGTGAAAACACAGCTTTGGTGTAGATGTAGGTCCTTGACTAACTGTTTATTTTTCAACCTCTGGACCAATTTGCATTTACTTTATCTCCCTTTTTCGTGCCTCTCTCCTCCACCCTCCTTGTTATAATCTTGTTGTAGAGTTGAATGGAGTGTGTGACAGCTGGGGTGCAGTCTTGGTATCGAATGTGTGAGGCATGACCTCACCGTGACTGCAAAATGCTGCTTCTGTTCACTGTCACTGTGATATTGCGGGCTTTATTCTGTGTATAATGATATCTGAATAGGAAGTACTTCCACGAAACACTGACTTCCTCCAACTAAGGAGAACGTCAGTGTGTTCCTATGAGACTCGTATCGGATTGAGGACAGAGCAAGAAAAGAAAAGCTTCAGGAGGCTCTTCCCCATGGCGAGGTCGATCAGCCTATGCTTCGCTGGCCTGAAGCCTTTGACTTTGTCATTGATTATCACACTATGATCAATTCGTCAGCTCTTATGTACACCCGCTGCCTGAAAGGATTAAAAATGTCGAATGTGCCCTCATTTCCAGCAAGGGAAGCAGGAAGAAATACAGCTTAGTGTCTTTCCCCCTTGTACACTTCACAATGTGAAATATCGCCCCTCTTCACCACATGCCACAACAAATCTCCTGGGAAACTGTTCCAATGACAGTGGTGGTAAACAGTATGAGCGCTTCACATAAACAGTAGAGTCCCCTTGATACGACAGAGACATCTTGTAAAAATACTGGCTGCAGTCCAGGCTGTGCAGATACTGTAAGTTTTGTTTCACTGTGGTCTCTTTTTTCCCCCTCGTTCTACAAGCATTTTTGTTTCAGTGTCTGACACACCTCTCTAGCTTATCTCCTGCGCACCACACAGGAAAAAACTAGAGTTACTGCTCCTTCTAACCCCTCTGTGAAACAACACAGAGGGCTACTGGCTACTGCTGTTGTCAGAGAAACAGGTCACACATCGTTTCCTATTGCAAGCTGACTCATACTGTGCGATTGTGAAGTAGATCTTCCAAGAACTGGACAACTGCATTTCAATTATACCGGATGACTGGCTGCAGATGACGTCTGAAGATATTGTAGAAATTGCCCAACCATATATTTTCTTAAAAAGTGATGTGCATTATTTTCTAGGCTTGTAGTATAGAATATGTATAGATGTACATTAAAGGAAGTCATATGGCTACAAGTCAGTATATAAAGCAGTCGGACAAGGCCACAATCCTGAATGACTAATTTCAACTAAATATCAGAACAGATTGTGAACATCTGGTTCTGGGTTTGACCCCAGATGCCTGACCTGGTAGTCACAGCATCACAGACATGGACTCACTCGTGGTAGTCCATGTTCCACTCCACTCAGAAATGTAGCAGGAGACATCTTGTGTCCAGCAGTTAACCTTTGAAACAAACAATAGTTGCATATTACTAGATTCTGGATTTCTCAGTTAGGGACGAGGAGAAGATATAATTTTAAGAATGTCTGTGAATTTTTTGTGGAAAAACCATATCAGGCGTAAATTATTACGATTTTATATATCTTAAACATGTCTGGAGTGGATCTTTAACATTAACAAGGAGTCTACAAGTTTTGCAGAAGAGCATCTCTGAAAACAAGTATCAGCTAGGAACAGGAAGATAAGGCTATAGTGAGCACTTGATCACCAAAACCTATTGACAGAATTGTGGAAACATGTTCTGTGTTCTAACAAATCTCAATTTAAAATGTGACAGATGTTAGGAGTCTGGTATAACTAACATGACTGTCCTGGCTTGTGTTTAAGGGATGGTGGTGTTGGCAGTGTAACATCATATGTCCATCAATACCATTGTTGCTGACCAGATGCGTCCCTTCTGGATCACATTCTTCATGTTTTCGAATAACTCAAAAAATGTGCAATTTAACCACATAATCATCATTGCAGGGTGGTTCCAGAGGCATGACAGTGACTTCATTTTAATCCAGTGGTCTACACAGTCCCCAGATTTCAACCCAGCAGAGCAAATTTGGAATGAAATGCTGCAACAGGAAGTTTGCAGCATTTGTGGATGAAAAATCTGTAGGAACTGCATGTTATTACTGAATCAGCATAGACTAAAATTCCTAGGAAACATTGCTGGGACCTTGTTAAATCAAAGAAAATGGTCTTTGCTGTCTCTGAGTCTCCCATTATCTATGATGCATCACTTTTTGAGCACATAATTCAAAACAAAAGCTGCAGCAGCATGGAAAAAGGATTCGAAATTGTAGAAGTAGGTAAAAAAAATACTTAAAGCTACCACTCTGTATTGCATTGCACCAGTATAATTAAAAAGTTGTAGACGAATGTAAGTTGTTATTACTCATTTAAAATCTTGTATTATCCTATATTTCCTATGTGTACTGTCATTTTCTTAACCAATGCACAGGTCCAATCCCTACCACTGTGGGTACAATGTTGTTCAGCCCGTGTAGAAAGTCATACTTAAACATAATTTCTTATGTCCTCTCTCCAACGCAACAGGCACGTGTTCAATAAGTTATCAATCACAGCTAAACTGACCACAGTAGATTAAGGAATAGAAACACAAACATTGTTTTTTCCCTAAATTGATTTTTGGTAACAACACAGCGAGGAAGTGAAGCACTGAAGGTCTTGGGACACACAAGTAATAAATCATCCTCTAAATAAGATAACACAATATTGTGTTTAATTTACAATTAGACTGTGCAGCTCACAGCTTGTTCAGAATGAAACTACTGTAGGTGATAATTATACCAACCGTGATGCTGACTTTGACGAGAGAGATGCATTTAATGAGTATGCTCATTCACATCAGGTACAGCTTGGGTGACAGCATTTCCCCTGATTGATATCACTTCTGAATATTTATTTTTCAACTGAACACTGTTACACATAATGATGCCAAGGCAAATAAAAATGTGAATGTGCAACTTACCATTTACTTACCACCACTTAAGTACATTAGTCATCAGTATTAATTATTTTTCCCCCCTTAATCTTTCATTAACTTAACTGTGCTACCAATACATTTGTGATAAAAACTGGCTAATGGCTGGCCGATGTATTCATAGGGACACTAATAAAACAATATCACTAATTAATCAATATGTCCCAATCAATTATATAAATAACAAGGTCTTTACAGTCTTACCCCTCATTCACTATGTTCCACAACACTACAGCAATATAAGTTTACCTTCTTGGTGATATGTTTTAGGTGGATTAGCTGCTTTTCCTAATGCAGGAAACATTTTGCACTGTGGTAGTCAAGGCCAAAAATACCCTGTTAAAAATCTTCTTAATAATGTGGACCGCAAAACAAAAACTTTGTTTTGGCTCCAATCAGTCATTCAAACCAAATGGGCCATGCTGTATTTTTTCCATGTTGATTTTCCTGGATCCAAAGCAGTATAATGATGTCATGAGGAAATGTGAGGTGGGATGTGGATTCCTTGGAAGGTGTCAAAGGATAGTGTGTGTGTGTGTGTGTGTGTGTGTGTGTGTGTCAGATGAAGTCTGTGCATATGGCTTTAAGATAAGACTTGGCTTCTTTCTTTTGTTTGTTTTGAGATGTTATCTGGGTGCGTATACAATGTGTGTCTCAGGGGGCAAGTGTGAGACAAAGTGCCACTGAAGTGTTTGGAACAAAAAGCTTCCACTGTTAACACGTCCACTGCAAAGCCATTGGCTCTGACAGGTCGCGTGGCGGTGTCAGGAAATAGTCATATCCTTGATATCTGAAAGCTCAGCAAAGGGCCCCGCTCAGTTTCACTGCATGTCTGTAGTTTGTCAGAGGAACTGAGAAGGAACATCACTATCCGATGCCGCTCATCCCGCCTGTGTTACTGATCTTCTTCTACGTTGCCTTCTCAACTGCAGGATAGAAGCCCACATGTCCAAGTCAGCGGCCAATCAGAGATCCCCCTGCATCGTCACAGAGTCTTCTAAGGCTGTGACCTCAACAGCAGCGGATGCCACCCCAGGGTCAAAGGTAAGCAGCAGTGTTTCTCTTCTAAGAGAGTCTAGGAGATATTTTAAAGACCTTATCTATCCTACAACAGAAATCAAAATATTTTCTCGGGTTTTCTTATTTGACAATAAGTTTAAATGACCAAACGTTTCTTCTTCTTAATTGCTTTTGGTGCTCTCTGAATGACTATTAACGCTCATGTTGATAAATTGGTTTAATCAACTCTCGAAGACATTATCTCGTTCTGATTAATGGCCACAGAGAGCAATAATTTAGCAATTTTTCAGGCATAATGAAACTCAAATACACGCCCTGTGGGGCTGGAGAGGGGTGTGGTGCGTGCTTTCTGATAGACTTAATGTTATTTTTCCACAGTGATCATGGAAATTTTTAGCTGAAAACATGTTTTGTCATTGAACATGAGTCACAATACAGAAACAGACTGTAATGGTGTCATGTTGAAATATGAAATACTGTTTGTAGCTCATGCTGCCTCTGGATCCTTTTCAGTTGACTGGTCTCCTGTGCTACACACCTTTAGCACTACAATAAATGCCAGTGCAACTTATATTATTCCTCTTAAAACATGGATATTTTCAAACATATTTGTGATTGTTTGATTAATTGTTTTCTGTGACTGACAGCTTGTGGTTTTTTACTATGTCTGACATTAATAATTGTGTCACATTCATGACTCTGTGTAAGAAATTGCATTTTTGTCCTCTTAACACTATTTGTCCTCTTAACACTTGTGTTTCCTTTTAGCCAGCCAGTGTGCCAGACAACCCCAGATATTTGTGTCAAAGAGCACCTGAGAAAAAGTGTGTTATACAATGTCATTTCCGCAGATAATACGTAGTCTGAAATGACCTTGCCTGAAAACACACCAGTTTATAAATGGGTATGCACGTCCACGGGAATAGCTGGTTGGTATTTCCACCTCTCGTTATGGGTGTTGAGAAAGGAAGTGCAGCAGAGAGAAGGCAGCTTTCCAAGTAACTGAACTTTGCGGTTGTATTATTCTGCTCTGTGGAGGGCAATATCCCTGTCTATGAATGACTGTTTCTTACTTAAGGTAAGCAAACTAAAATGGCTTGCAGTCCTTCAGCAAAGCAACCGCATTGTCAACTCTTCGGGTTATTTCTTTGCTTCTTGCAGGGCTCCAGGGGTGCGGGGAAAGTACACAGTTTTGGCAAAAGGGATCATGCTATTAAAAGAAACCTCAACATCCCAGTGGTGGTGAGAGGCTGGCTCTATAAACAGGTGAGCAGCGGTTGTTGTGAGACTGGGGGAAAAAAAAAAGAGCCCACCTGTCACATGTCTAACAGCACATGTTAAAAAGTAAACACGGGTACAAATATGTCACACTGTGGAATGTTAATCACAGTTGTAGATTAGTTCACAGTTTATCCCTCCCTGCAGGAGGTGAGATATTTCGCTGTGCAGCAGGTGTATGTGTGTGTGGTGTCTAAGCAACCTTGTGAGCTGGAATAGGATAAACATGACATTCAAATTAGGGTTTCCTCACTGTTCCTCTGCGGTGCATTCTTCCCCTGCAACTCTTTTTAATTCTTCTCATTAAGTCTTTTATCAGTTATCCATTATTTTAATGTGAGTATGGGCTGTAAAAGAATGCTCAAACTGAATTGCAAAGCCTTTTTAATAAGGGCTTGAATGTCTCATGAGAGCATATATTTCTTAAAAGTATAAAACAAAAAAAAAAGGGCTGAAAGAAAGAAAAAAAAAACTTAAATGAAATTAAATTATTGTTCTAATGATATGCACAAAGCCTTTTCTTCCTCCCCGCTCTCTGCTAACGAGCGCAGTATTCCCAATCTACATTTTTTTAATTAAAATGTGAATTAAAATGTTGTTCCTTCGAGGATGATTTCTAAATACGCTGTGTGTTGCGTCCCCCCCCCTCCCCCCTTCACCTCCAGGACAGCTCTGGAATGCGACTGTGGAAACGGAAGTGGTTTGTTTTGTCAGACTACTGCTTGTTTTACTACAAAGGTGAGTCTATGAAAAGTGCCCTCGGCCAGGGTTAGTGTTATGGTCAGACAAACCTTTAGTGATCTCCTCTGAGAGAAGATACATTTCTTGATTAACGACAGCTTGTAATTAGACTTATGACATCTCCTGCTATCTTTTACCCTCACCAGCTTTCTCTTCCGCCCACTTCCCCTGATTAACTTGTTTCATTATGGGATGTAATCCGTGGTTGTGTTGCCATAGCATCTACTCCTCTCCTCCATTAATCATACTGAATAACAGATAAGCCACAGGCCACCCAGTGCCACATGCTGCCACGTGGCCTCGTCCAGACAAGAGTCACCCATGAATTATGCCTCGCTAATTTTCCTTGCTGTTCATAAATCTGCAGTCACTTGTGAACATCATAAAAGATTTTGGCAGGATTAAATGTCGCATTTTTTTTGGGTGCCAATAACAATACTGTGTGTGTGTGTGTTCACTTCACAGACAGCCGAGAGGAGACAGTGCTCGGTAGCATCCCTCTGCCCAGTTATGTCATTGCACCAGTTGAGCCTGATGACCACATAAACCGCAAATATGCTTTCAAGGTAACACTAAAGTGGCATTGAATCAGATCTATAAAATAAATGTTCATGTGCATGTGTAGCCAGCATGATGTGTCCATTATTTATGATCTCCCTAAGAATACTAATTACAACTTTATTACTATTACTACTATCCCCATATACTTATTTCCCCCACTGGGGTCACTGTAATAGATTAAGGCTGGTTGTGCACTCCCTGCTACCTACATCTTACTGTATTTTCATGTGTTTCTAATGGGTTTTTCTTGTTGTTTAAAGACAATTTATGATTTACTACTAGGGCTGGGTTTTCAACTTCAATACTTGAGTACTAACTAAAACATAGAGTGTCAAAAATAGTCAAAAGTTGGCATCATGTTCTTAGTTTTATTTACTTATTGTTTGATCAGATATTTCCAGATTTTTATAACCTTTCTAGATATAGACATATTTTATTTATTCAAAGTCGTGCAGCTGTTTACAGTATATTGAGACATAAAACACTGATGTGTTTGAGAGGTTTGTTGAATTAAAAAAAGGGTTTTGAAGAAAAACATGGTTATATTCTTAAAATAGGGAAGTGAACAAAGTTTCAGTATCGATACAAACTCTTCAAACAAACTCTTCAAACAATACCCAGCCCTATTTACAATCTATGATTACGTTTTTTTAGCAAGAAATATTTTGCATGCACATTAGGGCTGCAACTAACGATTATTTTCATTCATGATTAATCTGACAATTATTTTCTTGATTAATCGATGAATCTTAAAATGAAAAAAAATGATGAAAAATGTAAATAACTGTTTCCCAAAGCCCAACGTCAGATGTCTTCTTTTCTCCCAACAGTCCACAACTCAAAGATATTCAGTTTACTATCATAGAAGACTAAATAAACCAAATAAATATTCATATTTCACATCACATTCAAGCTGGAATTAGAGAATGTGGACATTTTTTGGCTCAAAACGATTAATCAATTGTCAAAATAGTTGGTGATTAGTTTTCTGTTGATCAACTGATCGATTAATCAACTAATCGTTGCAGCTCTAATGAACACCAGTTACTGAATTCTTTGAAAAGTTTTTCTTCCTGAAGTCCAGATGGCTGGAGTCTGTTGAAACTTTTAACCTTTTTTAACATAATGGTGGGTGTTACAGTAGGTGGCTGCAGTTTAAACCTTTATGTATTCTGGTCATGACCTGTAAACTAGATGATCTGGGGGGCAGAAGCAATTTTTTTTCAGTAGCTACACCAGTGTGCTAAAGAGGCAGCAGCAGTCTTCACTTTGGTGTGCACAGCGCAAAAGCCTTGTTCTTTCAATAAAATCAGAAGGGTACATAACTTGCTTATTATACCTTAATAATAAACCTATACCCTAATTGTGTCATTTCTACTTGAAAGTGTGCAACAGAAGTTTTCCTTGCATGCAGAACAAAGTCTTTTCCTCTTTTCCTTCTGTGAATTCTGCCAGAGGATTTATGTCTTTTGGTTACAGCCAGAGTGTTAACATTATCCAGCTCCTCCTTTGTGGAAACAAAGAGCTTGTTGCAAAGAACAATAGTGCCTGAATGTTTGATGCACCACTGCAGCTTCAGGGCATGCTGTTGCAATCCTCTCAGCTCCTTTGTACTTTGGCTTTTTTCGTCTTGGATTCTGTATGTGTGTGAGCGCATGTCTGTGTGAGTATGGATATGTGTGTGCTCGTGCGGTATGTATCTCCCTGCGTTGAAAGATCACGTTACATACAATGGAATTTGTATGATAATTGTGCTGCTGGGAATATCAATTATACATACAGCCTATTTTCTACCCTTGCACCGTCTCCTCCCACAGCTTGCCATGGAGTATATGTGAGGTTAGGTGAAATGAGTCACCTTGTATTTAAGAGATCTTTATTCCCCTCAGCTCTCCCGGAGCCGCCATGCATTAAAGAGCAGGATATTTCATTACATGTATCTGCTATGCTTTGGTAAATTTCAGTTACTGCTAAGTAAGCCTGACATCAGCTCAGTAGATGTCTGATGTTGTTGAACAACGGGATGTTCCAGACAGTTAGAGTTAGTGACGTGTACGGTGGAGTACACACGACAGTTTGTGCAGAAATAAGGAGTTGAAATAATGGACTAGAGATGACGACACAAACTCTTCTCAGTACTAAAATGTATTTGAACATCAGCTTAATGGAGAAGTTATGAGAAAAGTAACAAGTTGTGTGTGTCAGTACAGTACTCCTCTGAAATATGTACTTGAGAGATGCTCTTCTACCTCATTTGCTGCACTTCAGGCCGTGCTGTGATGCCACGATAATGTGTCTGACTTATCTAAACACTTACAGTGCTGCCACTGTCACTCATTCTTGCCTCTGTGATGACCTGCGAAAAAGACAACCGCCAGAGCAATATCTGTTCTTTCTTACAGTATGTAGTCAGCTCTGGTCTGCTGTAACTTCCTGTTGTGCTGTGTTCTCTTATTTTTGCTCATCTCACTGTGTTTCTCTCATTCCCTGTTGGTCAATTGCCTCCCATTGTGACCCGGTGTGTGTGCGCGGGCGGAGTGAGTACTGTTCTCTGCGGGCGTCCGTCCTGAATCACACAGGCTTCCTGTCTTGCATGAATAGGTATTTGATTTCACTTCAGCCTCATCAGCGAAGCGCCATCCTCAGCTCATTTTGTTTCATATCACGCTACTAGCCGCTGAATGCACATTTCAAAATGTGCATCAAAGTCCGGTCATGTACAGCAACAGTCATCTGTGGACAATGCCAGAGCGCTATTAGTTTTAGGAAATGATTTTGCTGTAAATCTTCGAGGAAAAAAGACAGAGCTTTCATTTTAAACAGTGTCCTCTACACGTACAGTGCGGCCTGTAAGTATTTGGACAGTGACACATTTGATATTGTTTCTGCATTTCAGCAAATTGGATTTGAAATGAGATACAGAAAATTTAGTCAATGAAGCAATTATAGCCCTTTTTAGTTGCACAGTATAGTCCCCTAGTTCTTGGATAGTGTGGGAGGAAAATGAAAAGGCTACAGTCCCACTGTGAACTTTTCACACAATATGGGCGTACACAAATCAAACTGAGAGTCAGTGCTACAACCTACACTCTTCAAATCCATTGTGCTGAAGCACAGAGCAGGAAAAAGGATATGTAAATGTCCAAATACTTAATAAGCTAACTAATTTTATAAATGTGGCGTACAAATGTGCTCAATGGGTACAACATAATGTCTTAATTGTGGCGGTTAGTCATTTAATCAGTGTCAAAAACATCTATGCTCGTTAGCTCTGGTATTTGTCTTGTCAAGCCGCATATCACTTATCATACATTCATCATCACAGGAGAGGTGGGACGGCTCGGCTTTTCTACACTCTTCTCTGATTTCATTGTTTTTGTTGCTCGCCGCCATCAACAATTTGCCCCCTGCTGTGCGTACATGACTTTAATATTGTTTTACAATATAACATGCAATCTAAACCGTTAATATGTTTCTCTTCATGTGGTGCCTTGTTGGTTTTACTTTGCAGCGTTTGGCTTCTCACATATTGCCTTAAAAGTAAAGGTTTTTCATTAGAATGATTGCACTGGGGTAAATGTATGGTAAGGGTGTTTTTGGGACTCTCGGGTACCCTAAGCTTGTGTTCAGAGGTCATATACAGTTTTTTTCATTTAAAATTTCCTGCGTATATTTGCTATAGCAATTGTGACATGCTCTGATTACATTAACAAAAGAAATAAAAGGAGAGAGCTCCCTTTACAGGTAACTCAACTCTGCACTGATTTCACATCTTTGTGCAATATTTTATTATAGGTGGAGTTCCATTGTGAGGATATGGCTACGATAAACTGTATCTCTATAATCATTGAAGAATCTCTTTTCCATGCTGAAGTTCAGGCTTTTTTTAAGGTGTATATAGTGACATTCAGCGCAGTGTCATGGATGCTCCTGCGGTAGCGTCAGCAGCTGTTCAAGAACTTTGTAGTTAAATTCATTTGTGAATGTGAAGTTAGAACGAGTGTGAAATAAGTAGCATTTTGCACAAAAACTTATGATTATGGAGGCATACAGTCCAGTTTGATTGATTGAATGTCACTAAATAACCCTTTGCACCTGCTTTTCTGTATGTTAAGTGTGTGAATGAAACATATTTGGGATGGAAACATCAGGTGAAGCAATAGAAAAAAAGCCATGTGATTGTGCAAAAAGGTGCTAAATGATCTTTTACTGTTGTGTAGCTGGATGTCTGCGTATGAGTCGGGTGGGGTTCAGTGGAGTTTGGAAGATTTGTACATATTGTAGTCAAGCTATTAGGACAGATTTGATGTGTGTTTGCGTGTGTTTGTATCCTTATTGAAATGGTGGCAGATGCCCATAATTAATTATTAATTATTATTATTGTTTCTGTATTTGATTGCTGTAGTTTGCTGTCTAATTTCTGTATCAGTATGTGTGCTAAAGGGTTTGTATATCTTTTGCTGTAAGCTTTTTGACAAGTAATCGAAAAATATAACCTGTTATGCCTTTTTTTTTTTTTTTTTGCCAGAAACAGCACAGTGCTTAGACTTTGTTTATGATGCAGCACTTTGCTCCCTCCCCTTTTTTTTTCAGAAAATATTGCTGTAAACTTTGTCCTCATTGAGCTGACAGCTGCCAGTCTCAGTAAGCAACAAAGCAACTTGTAAGCCTCACTGACGGCTTTTTCCTGTCTTTAGTGAAAAGTTTTCACATATCTCTCACCCCCCACCCCCCCACCCCCCCTTCTCAATTTCCCTGTCTTTGATAGGCGAGCCATACAGGAATGCGCTCCTACATTTACAATAAGAACTCTGTGATTGGCTCGCAGGCAGAACACTGCGGGATGCGGACATATTTCTTCAGTGCGGACACACAGGAGGACATGAATGGCTGGATCCGGGCCATGAACCAGGCTGCGCTGATGCAGCAGAGTCACACCATAAAGAGGTTGGTCTCGCTCTACAGAGTAGCATTCACTTCTCCTATTGGTTGGGCTTCTAGTAGTAATAACATCTCGCCTCCCATAAAATACAGCAGTCTTTGTGAACTGCATGTGTGTGGAGTTGATATAATAAAAAGAACCTGGTCGTTACAGTATTCTTATGTATGTAGCGTGCTTGTCCATCACGTATTTAGGTTTTTATGCTAAAACTCCAGTGGTGCACTGCAGTATTTTAGCTTATTTCAAGGCACCTGCTTTAATATCAGTTTCATAACTTAATATTTGCTCTCTTTCCTTGCCTTCGTGGCTTTATTTGAACAGTGTGAGCAGTTTTCCACAGCAGGTCCAGCCCTGTCCATCTGTTCTGGGACACTAAGATGTTTTCTTGTGTGGGTGGGTGGGTGGGTGGGTGGGTTGGGTGTGTCTGTGTGTGCATACTGCATCTCTGTCTGGTATAGATGAGGGTTATTGCAGCCCTTTGCCAGCTGATCACAAGCCATACTCAAGAGATGTTCTACTGCAGAAGACGTTGCTGCAGCTGTAATCATTATGTACAAAGCAGATTTGTGGGAATACTGTACATCTTTTGTTTTATATTCACAATCTGTGGCAGAAATAATCTGCATTACAGTCTGATACATTATGACCATCTGTGGTAAATGCATTACAAACTGTATTTAGACATCTTAGATGAGCTGAATGTGCTGCATAGGTTGGATGCTCTGTGCAATAATGCCATCTAGAGGCTAATGTTACTCAGAATTCATGAATTTCTTGTTTCTGGAAAGCACCTAAACATCCCACATAACAGTCCTAATTTGGTCCCTTGAAATTAAACATTAATTATACGAAATTATCTACGTTAATGAAGTAAGAATAACAAAAACACTTAATTTTCCACTGAGTCTTGTGTGATCACTTAACTGCCATCTACCATGAGAACACGTACCTCCATCAGCTAAAATACACCGTTTTATACTGAACTTCCCTTCATATTTTACCTCTTAGGAATTATTTCCACAGAACTCACCAACCATTTAGTGTATGCATTGGGAAAGGGATCAATTAATTTAAACGTAAAACCTAATGAATTGCAAGTCTTATCATCTTAGCACATTGAGGAGAGCGGCTGGCTACCCCAAGCTATTTGATGAAGACAAAGTGAGTGTCATTTCTGTTCTCTGGGGATTTATTCTATATGGCTTCTCCAGCAAGAGCTCTACTCTCCTTCATTCATCCCTTTTGAAAAATATAAAAAAACATGCAAAAGTTTTTGAATAGCTCCTTATGGTGTCTGATCTTCCCTCAGAGAAACTTAGTAATGAATCTGATCATATGTACAAGTGTCTCCGCAAATGGATCGGGAAATTACCTTCAGGATCATTTAAGGTTAATTTAAGTGCCCGTTGTGGTTTGTTATCAACTGCTTAAGGCTGTTTAATCCCCGTTTTTAAGAATAGTGCTACATTGGTGCTATACTTCATCATAATGTACAGTGAAGAGGGGGAATGAGGTGATGGATAAATGTTGTTGAGTATAGCCATGTGTAATAGTTAGATGAAGTACTTTAACACTTCATATGCTGTAATTTAAGATGAGCTGTATGAAGCAGTTGTTTAAATACTATATAATACACACCTGCAGTACAGACAGGATCAAGTGTTGTTGTTAATGTACCGTATATTTAATCATCTTGTCTTTTCGACAGAGAGGTGGAGAAGCCAGAGAAGGCTGTGCAGCAGGCAGTTCCCCAGTCCAATCACATCCACATCAACCAGAACTCGTCTCAATCAGAAAGCCTCCGGAGGACAGACAGAGAGGAACCTCAGGATAATGGTATCCGACTGGCTCATGGAGACGAGGTGAGGTACGGGTTGGAGATCCAAGGAAGGCCCAGCCAGCCAGCCACAGCGGAAAGGGTAGAGAGACTTTCTCCAGAGTCTGCTGATGGTATAACCCACAAGAATGGCCAGCAGACTGTAATCCAAGTGACTCTGCCACCGGAACAGAATGGAAATCTCGTCTATCAGAGGGGCTTTGTTTCCCGGGCAAACACTGAGAAACATGTGCAGAGGAAGAATACACTGGCTCAGGTGGAGCAGTGGGTCAAAGTTCAAAAAGGGGACCCACCGAAGAGGTCAGTTTGACCTCACGCAGTCAATTTGAATCCACCAACATTTCACTATGAAGGCTGCATGAATGCTGATGAAAAAAACTTTGAATAAATGTCTCCCTCTAGTGGTTAATATGAGGTTTTGTAGCTTGAATTGCCCAATAGTTGTGGTTTATTTGATTATTTTATAAAATATCTACAGATATGAAATCTTTGATACAGTATAAAAAGATTTCTGTGCGTCTTTCTGTTTCAGTTCTCCCTCTGCGGAGTACAACCTCCCTCGGCGGACTCCTCCCTTAAAGCCCAAAGCCAGCACAGCGGATGCCACCTATCAGTCGTTGCCAAAGTCTCCCCGTCTCCCATCTGGCAGCAACTCTCCTTCAGCAACATGCAATCTGCCCAGTGACTACAAGTATGCCCACGACAGGCTCAGCCACTTCCGCATGTCCACGGATGAACGCATGGCCACCAAGGAGGGAATGGTGTGGCAGCTGTACGAGTGGCAGCAGCGGCAGCAGTTCCGCCATGGCAGCCCCACAGCTCCTATCTACACTGGCCCTAACTTTTCAGACTCTCAGTCTTTTAGAGTTACTGTGGAGATGCCACGTTCCATCTCTGTGCCCCCGTCCCCTTGTGAAGTCCCACCGTCAGCCCCCTCCTTCAAACCCCTGTCCCCCCGCAGGCCACACACCCCTTCAGACAGACGGACAGTCAGGCCCCTGGATGAAGTGGCAACTGGGGACAGCACAAGATCCAGCTCCCCTGGCCATATTTGTGCCCATCTTTCTCAGGTATGACACTGACGTGGGGGGGAGAGGCATCTCTGACATTTCTAGTATTGTAGGGTCCTGGGGTGCCCTGGTGGCCTTGTCATTAAAACGCATACAGTATACTGAGATTACAACTTCACTTTACCCAGTTTGATTATACCCCCCTCTCTCTCACTCACTATTTCCTCTCTGCATCACTACTGTGACCTGTCTAATAAAGGTAAAAGGTTAAACCAAAGTTATCTCTCAGAAATGTTTCCAGGGAGGCATTTAGACAATCCGTATATTACTGTCTATCAGTTGAAGTTCTCGTACTATAAGGATAAGTCTATCACTAGCAATTTACTTTACTTCTTAGTATCAAGTACAAACAA
Organism: Scomberomorus guttatus; assembly: GCA_038419695.1. Taxonomy (NCBI): domain Eukaryota; kingdom Metazoa; phylum Chordata; class Actinopteri; order Scombriformes; family Scombridae; genus Scomberomorus; species Scomberomorus guttatus. Next base: position 23,434,223 of record CM076445.1, on the reverse strand, counting down.
ATTTGGTTTTCTCCCAATCAAATTTTCATTATGTACTGTAATCTAGGTTAGCGACATACAGTCTAGTCAAAAATGATCTATGCAAACAAACAGGTATTGGAAGAAAATTGTAATAGCTGCTGTATTATTAACTTAATCTTGAGAAAGATAAAGGTAATAATCATTATCAACAAATACCATGAAACCACCAAAATCAACAATGAATTTATCCTTCAAAAGTATATTTTATTTGTCTAAAGGCCGATATAGTTTATGCTTCTATGCTATATAATACATGCCAAAGAGCCAAACAAAAGAGCCACATCGTTTCACCGGCTGACATATTCCTTCATTATGATGAACACGGCCAGTGAAGTTTATTCTGTTTAGCAGAGTAAACACAGACTCATTTTCTTAGAATCACCCACCTGACATAAAACCACTCTCCAGAAATTGAAATTGCAGACACTGAATAAACTAGAACTGGACGAGTCAGTAGATATTGTTGGGGTGTCATGGTTAACACATCTCTTTACTGTCTGTAGCACCCTCCAACTGACAAAGAGGAGCGGTGACTCCCACATTTTATAAAAGGCTGCCAGTAGTTTTGTAACTACTGTGGAATCACATGGCCTAGCCTACTGGTTCCCAAACATTTTTTGACCAAATTTATACAAGCCTATGACTGTTAGTTGTCATTAGCTAAGGTGTTACTGCATATTAAACATTTTCATACATAAGACATAATTAATATGAATGTCACCTCAATCTAACATGATAAAATTATGTTAAAATTGCACAATAAATGTAGAATGACCCCTGGCCCATCCTCAAGGCCCCTACCACTGGCCTAGCCTCCTTGAAAAAGCCAATGCTAAGGGTCCTGATTATCAATTGATATGATATTGATTGAAATGCCAAGGCTGATTGTTGAACCTCAGATTTCTGTACTGGAACAGTAGACCAGCTTCTTACTCTGTCACAGAGAAGAGACGGTACCATGATAATATTTGTGCATGAATAGAGTGAATTACCTTATATTTTCAACTTTAAAATTATTTTACTGAAGTCCCACCCTCATTGTACCCCATACAATGAGGGTGGGACCCCCATAAGTCCCCCATAACCCTGCACAGGATAAACAGGTATAGATAATGGACAGATAGATTGATGGAAGTCACATCCTTCATGAATTTATGTGCTGATACTCAGTAATTGGTGCTTTAACACACTGTAATACTGTAAATGTCAGTAGCCTGTCATTGGCATGGGACAGAAGTAAAACTTGATGATTCGCATGTTATGAGCTCACTTGGATACCATGGGAAGATCAGCATGAGAAGCGCGAGAAGGGCTCCGACTTCTCAGCGCGCACACTTTGATGCTAATGTGAATCATTCACAGATTCACACAGCCCACGCCCAGGCCCGCTCCACAGGTGGTGTGACCACGTATGAGTAAAAGCTTGCTCCTCCATAGTTCCCCAAACCATCGTAATGCTCAGACAGCACCGCCATCACCACAGGAGACGGAGCGAGGGGCCGTTCTGTCATCCACACCCTGCGCTGTCTCCCTACCACACCCTCCACATGTGAAAAGATCTCCCTCCAAACCCTCACCACAGTTGCCAACACACACAAGCCTCATAACCAACCCGCTGGCCTTGCACAAGTAAACAAAGTGTCACAGATGCTTTATTTCCTCTATCATTCACCCGAGTGTCAAGACACTAATTATAACCATAAAATAGAGTGATGCACAATTATGGAAAACTCCTTAAAAACATACATTTTTAACAAAGGCAGCCACAGTGACAGTGCAAGACCGTCCGAGAGAGCAATGTTTATGGGAACTAAATTTAGTCGGCAGATGAACTTAGTTTTGGTGCACCAAGCATCTTTGAGGCTGATGATGCTTTCTGGCTGGAGTGCATTTAAGTAATAGCGATATGTATACCTCTGTGGAATATCATTAAGAAGTATGTTTTATTAGCAGCTAATCTAATTTGCCCAGGGCTTCTCAGCACCCTATAAACATCTCTACTGTATCTCAAACATCAGCAGCGGTCTCTTTCTTCTGATCTCGCATTTAAATAAAAAACCTATTATACAGCAAAAAAATAGTGGCATGGGAATCTCAAAGGGAATGGCTTACAGTGCTTCTCTTGCTGGTAGCAAACAAATGTTATTTTAAGAAAGCAGGTTTAGTATAATTTATGTGTAGTTAATTAAATCTCTTGTTGTTTGTGTCCTTTTAAGGTTCTGTAGTGGGCCTGGTTTTCGCTAATTCTGTGTGTTAAGCAAAAACGTCAAATTTTCCAAGCCCTGTAGCGTCTGAAACTCAGGGCACACCTTGTTTCGAATAAGAGTAGGAGTGATGAAACGGAGAAAAGGATAGATGAAAAAATAAATATGCTGTGTAGTCAGATTTGTTTGCAGACTTGGAGGCAATGGTTTAACTTTGATTCGGTGCGATACAGTGGTCTCTTTTCAACAACTATTGAAGATAACTTCTGTGAATTAGACATTCTGTTTGATTTAACTCCATAAGATCTGTAATAACATGTTGATGAATTTTGTCTCTCCACAGACCGCCCAAATAGAGAGGAGGTCCATGCCAGCCATGGGCTACATCACACACACTGTCAGCGCGCCCAGCTTGCACGGAAAAACGGTATGATCCCCTATATGACATTTAGCATGTAATGTGACTATTTTAAAAGAAAGAAAGATAATTTTCCAGTAATCTAGGACAGGCAATCCATAAGTGTGAATAGGAATATCTCAGTCCAAAATTTGATTATTATCTTGGTGACAGAATCTAGAGCTGATTGAGATTTTGTGACATTTAAAACCGGTTTCATTTTTATGCCGTATGATATTTATTTTAGTGTTAGTGTCAGTTCTGATAGCCCCTATCTTTCTACCTCTAACCCCTAACAGCAATAAATCATCTTCCCCTATCAGTCTTCTAAAAGCAGCTCTAGCTTTTTACATTTTAAGTGTTATTAGGACATTAATAGATACAGAAGTATACTGGCCTCTCTACCACTTGGCTCTCTCCGCTGCTATAGCTCAGCCACTGTACTGCCCAGATGGTTTTTAAGTATTTTCTCTCATCCCTCTGTGCTTTCACTGGCCCACGGCCCCTAAACCCGGGCTTGGCTGCAGCCAGAGGAGCTGACTCTGCTCCTCATTCAGCTTCGGAGGCACCAGGCCAAGATGGCTGGTGTGCATAGCCCCAGTGATGCGTTCGCTCACCTGCAGCACCACCAGCACAACGGCCTTCTAGGCCCCAGCATGCAGGTCAGGGGCCCTCGTACTTGCATAACCTCCACTTCAGCACATTGCAACCCCAGCCAGTGCATTGTGGCCCCCCCTCTCCCCAGCCAATCCCATACATTTCTTCCCTGTCATCCATAAGACTGTGCACTCTGTTGGTATTGCTTGGTTGTTTTGTTTATTCAACCATATTGGCATGGGCTGCATTGCACTATAGACTGAGCAAAGTGTCTTTTAGCTATAAATTAGAGTCTTTATAGTTAATCTCATTCATCCACTTTGTTCAAAACTTGGAAAAGCTTTCAGATATGTGTGGTATTCTGTTTGTAAAAAGTAATATGCCATATTTGAAGCATGTTGCTTGTCAAATGTGTCTGTATTTTATATTTTCCTTTGTTTGATAGTTATGTAACCTTTAATAGCCACAATAAGAAACACGTCATGAATATAGCACATTTGTGTCTATATTTCACGCTTGGTATTATTGTTTTGAAGCAGCCACCAGGCGACAGCCTCCCTTATGAGCCTGTGCACATTAAACAGTGCATTAATGTCAGACTAACAGACCAGAGTGAAGCTGCAATGGTGCTCCGCCATTACAACTCCACCCAGTTGCTAACATCCCACCATTCTCTGGCCATTTTCCATGCACATAAAGAAGTGTAAACACGCAGTTTGACCACACGTCATGCACAAGACCTGTGCTGCTCAGTTGTGTTTGGTTTTACAAACTGTCATTGAGAACAAGTAAATTAAAGTTGTGTTAGCAAAACCCCAAACAGCAGATAAAGGCCTTAGGCGTAATCTGGTCACCCATTATCCTTTGCAGCTTCATTTCATATGATTTATCTCTTGATTGATTGATGATTTATCACTGCTCATTTAAAGGCTGATGATACTTACATACAACTGAAGAAGGACCTGGAGTATCTAGATCTGAAGGTGGGCCCCAACAAAGTAAATGCCATTTTATCCTTTTCATCCTCTCCTCCATCTCCCTTCTCTGGACTGCAGTCTTGCTCTCCTGCTGCCTAATCCAACATCTGCCTCCCTGTTTTTCCCTTTTCCTGTCTTTTCTTTGTTCTGCGCTGTGCTTTCTAGTATCTTGTTACAATGGAATTAACATGTCGTTCTAACTGTCTTCTGTTGATGTTAATTTTCCATTTGAGGATAACGCAACACATGAGATAATTCAACACGCAGTCCAATGTGACCGGCATAAACGTGTAATAAGGATTGGCTTCTTTACTGTTATTTTAGCCGTTCCTGATATTTAGTATGTAACAATGTTCTCAGTTGGATTGTACTTTACTTTCAGCTGCGTAATGCAGTTACATCAGCATAATACATTATGTAACAATGATGTTAAGCTTATCCTAATGGGAATTGAAGTTTTTATTAGCAGATGACTGAATTTCTACAAAGTGAGTCATGTGAACTCCAATTCCTATGTGGGCGTCACAAATGTTTGAGTAACATGTCTCATGTTTTTAGCAAGCTATTGGCATATACAGTATATATCCCATTTACACCTCTGCAAAGCATTTGATCCTAATTTATTTGTATGTTTAACACCATAATGCACTAATTAGAAATCTTTTTCAATGGAGGGACGTCATCTAGCGATGTACGGTACATTCTGTAACACCTCTCCATTTCCTGTTTTTCGAAACAGATCCAAAGAATTGACCCGATGATCGTTTCAATACACAATGTGCTTGAAAACTCCACTCCAAGTTTTGGGTACTGTTTGAATGTAAGGATGGTGTGCATACAAAGTGAAACAGACCATTCCACTGCTTTACAAATGGAATGTGATGCATCCCTGGAAATTACGCAGGATTTTGCACATGAATACCTTGATCCGATCATTCACTGTGTGATACTCCCGACACTGCTATGAGATTTGAGATGATGGGAAGGAAGTCGTTATGCCAAAAGGCTTCCCGTGCTTTCCTGCATGCCATTAAGCATCACTGAATGTGCCTAATGTTTGTTTGGTATCCAAACCTTTTGCTTTTGTTTTGCTTGTTCGAGCATAAGTGATGACCCAGTGGTGCTCTGTGAGAAATGTACTGGCACTGTGATTGTGGTATGATGTTGACAACTGACATTTTAGGGCCTCTAGTTTCATGGTGGCAAACTGGCTGAAATGGATGATAACAGCGGCGGTGCGCGTTTCATTCTTAAAAGTACTCTGGCAATTTAATATTACACTTTCATAAAGCTGGGGGACAAGTTTAAGATGGCCAAAACTGATGTAACAGACTTGAACTATTCATTTAATTCAATAGCTGACTTTTAATGCCCACATCTTTCAAACTTGATGTCCCCATTTCATGATGCAGACTTGCTATTTGAAATTTGAAGTCTCCCAGCTCGAGCCAAGATATCCTGGTGATTACTTGAGTACATTTTCCAGACTTGACAAAGCTCCTTCCAGAACCACAGAATACATTATAAAACTGTTCTCACAGGCTGCGTCTTACTGCCCGTGACTGGAAAACTGACTTTGACATGTAAAATTAGTGGAATGTCCCTTTTAATAGAGTCTCCAATTTGCACTGGTTCATACCACTGTGCTGGCTTGGCTGTGGTGATCCCAATGCGGGTGTGTTATGAATATTCCGCCCACACTTTTCAGCTTCATGCACTACTAACTGTGACAGAGAGACAAATGTCTTCACTCTTATCTGAAGAACCTCTAGATAGGACGCACAGACCGGCAGTCCCTATAATCTTATACTGATAGTACTAATGTACATGCCCTGAAATTACAAAGAAAGGAAACAAGCGCTCCAAATTTTGGATTTTTGTTACGATTGAGTACATGTTGATAGCATTTCCCACCTGCATGCTGCTCACATGTTTCATGCAGTCCTGCTGAATAATATAATGCATCTTCTGCCGCTTTTCATGACACATGACTAAAACAGGCATAAGTCGTAACAAATGAAATTGGTTAACTAAGAAGAAATAAGTGTGTTTTTGCTTAGATTTCAGTAGTGAAATCAAATCTTACAGGTCACTTCTCTTATGTTGAACTGTGATGAGTTTCATCATATCAGTGGCTGAGATGTTCGGTACGTCGACAACATACACAGCTCATTATTTTTAATGACCCCCACCTTTTCAGTCTCTTACCGCTGGCTTTGTTCACACTGCCGCTGCTCTTTCTGCCAGCACACACGCGCCGTTTTACCACACCACCGTGAAGCTAGAGGCCTTGACATAGTGGAGCATTTTAACATACAGACAGTGAAATTAAGATATAAGATAAGTTAATCTGAAAATGTTCCAACACAAATCAAGATTTTTAACCTTTCAGAAAGCATTTCCTCCTTGGTTGTTCACAGTAATAAGCAGCCAAAAAAAGCAGCTTTGGAGTTTTTGGGCATTCCCCAAACTAGAAAAACCCAAAGATGCAGACTTTGCATAAATGTTTTTGTTCTGCTTCTGCACAAAGTTTTGTTATACCAGCTCATGCTCTTTCTGGTTGTGTGATTTTTTTTTTCTCTCATTATTTTTTTTTCTGGCTTGACTTGTCCAGCAGTCTCACTGTTTATTGTTTATTCAAAAAATAATGCAATAGTTAATGTAAAGCATTAACGTGAGATAAAATATGTGGGCTTTCTGCTATTAAACATTTTATTTTCTTTGTGGCTGTGGGGCATTTCAGGTTACTGGACGTGAAAGCCTAAAAAAAGAATCATCAAGGCCTGTGAAAATAGCAGAAAGTGATGCTGATGTAAGTGAATCATTATGTTCTCAGGACAGAAGGAAAGCGTTTGATAAGGATCCTGTTTATCTGTTTCTTTCTTTTCTTTAAGATCTCCATTTCCGACTTCTTACAATCCACTACAGAGAAGCTGCTGACTTTGGTCTGACTTAACTGTGTGTTTTAGTGCGGTTCGTGTGTGTGTGTGTGTGTGTGTGTTCTTAAGTCGTGGTAAACAGAGGCTGTGCAGGGAAGGGAACGTATGTACATTGCAACACTGTGGGGACACCCATCCACGCTGCACAGTGAGGGCCTGAGAGTATCGACCACAGCTTTTATTTTCCTCCCTGCAATTTAAAGGGAAAAATACATGTAATGGGAGTTTTAGATGTTGAGCTGTTAAATTTTTCAGTTTGATTTGCCTGATCCTGCTTTTCTCATTCTTTGTTTTCTGCTGAATAGAGGTAAATAAGATGGATGTCCTGGCTTTTCATCATTAGCATTGTTCCACTTTAACAATTTATAAGAAATTGCCAGTAAATTTGTCTGAACAATGAATATTTCATGCAATTAAAAACAACAATATACGGCAGCAAAATAAAAACAGCTTAATTATTAATTGAACAGAATGATAAATAGATCTGAGAAAAAAATGCACTGTGTGAGAAAGACTCTGAACTTGGCAGTCTTATGTTGTTTTCATAAACACATAACCCATTTCTGGGAAAACAAATCTGTCACTCTCAATAAACACGGTTTTCTCCAAAAGTGAATTTGAAAATATGGATTTTTGATTACGATTACTCATAATGGGCATTACCAGATCTCACCCCCAAACTAGACAGTGTGGAGCCTTTTGATATTTCTCACTGCACTGATGAGAGGAATTCCTCCGGGCTTTTCAAATAGATGAGCCTTATTGACATATTTATAGACAGCCTAGACTACAGTAGACGATCAATTCGTCTTATCTGTCTGCGTTGTTAGAATATAGTTCAACAAAGACAAATAGCGAGCAGGCGACCTCTGTTGTAAACAGATACTGTATCTCATCAGCCCTGTGACTGTTTAATCTCCTTCCTGTCTTATTCTGTCTGTATTCTGATTTATTATTAGAGTTTAACTAAGAATATTAAAAAGGAGAAGTATATGCAAATGTTCTTCCCTGTGTTCTTTTACACCGAATTTTCCCCTTTTTTTCTCTTTCTCTTTAGGTGAAATTAAGCCGACTGTGCGAACAAGACAAGATTCTGCAGGAGCTAGAGGCCACGATACGCACTTTGAAGGAAGACAAGGTTTTTGTTTTATACATTTTTTTCATATTTAAAGTATTTAAATGTGTGTGTTAGGCAGTATTGGTGTGGTCCATAAATGTTTTCTTGTTATGACGGGTGTCTTTCATGTCCCTATCTAGGACAAGCTGGAGTCTGTGCTGGATGTTTCCCACCAGCAGATGGAGCAGTACAGAGATCAGCCGGCCCACGCTGAGAAGATCGCCTACCAGCAGAAATTACTACAGGAAGATGTGGTGCACATCAGGGCTGAAATATCCCAAGTGTCCACAGTAAGACACATTCATTATGGTCATAATGAAAAATACAGCTTTTTGGTCTTTTTTTGTTAAAGATAAAATATGCAATCCCGCCCCTCCACCCCCCCCAATCAAACAGACTGTCTCCTCTACTACATACATTCTACTTTTTTTTTTTATTGGTTGAAAACAAGATGTTCACTTCTATTTTTAGTTGTTCTCTTTTGATGGTTTCTGCAACTGGCACCGTGTTTCAGGTTGAGTGTGACTATCAGAATGAGTGCTTGGGGACAAGCCTAGGGTCCAAGAGGAAACTCAGAACTCATAAGTACACTCTGGAAAACGCTCAGATCAAAATATTAATAGATATTTAAAATATTCAGTGTTAAAATGAGAAAAGGGTCAGTTTCAAAAGAACATTTAAAGCATGTGCTGTGGCAGAGAACGCAATAATAATATGTTTTGTTTTCAGTGTCAAGACATTTTCTGCCACATTGATTGTTCAGAAATGTGTAACTTTTATATTGAGCAAGATCCACCAGTAACTTAATCTGAGCGATAAAGAGTAAGAAGTCTTGTAGTTAGAAAAAAAAAATACAACTCAAATAACTCATGACACCTGCTCTCTACTACTCCCTCCTGCTTCTCACTACACATGGACATGCTGCGTGTTTAAAGTGAGACGACTACAGTATCTGAAAGCTGCTTCTTGTCTTCTTACAACATGGAGTGTGTTCTGTTCTGTAGGAGATGGAGAACGCATGGAATGAGTACAACAGGCTAGAGAGAGACGTGGACTGGCTGAAGTCAGCCCTGCAGGGACAGATGAACCGCAGTGATCTCTCTCAGGTCTGTGGCTCAGTGATCTCTGTTCTCACACACACACACACACACACACACACACACACACACACACACACACACACACACACACACACACACACACACACACACACACACACACACACACACACACACACACACACACACACTCTTTCTCATGGATGGGTGTGTGTGGGAATGAGTTAAAGAGGATGGAGTGCTGAGTTCATTACGCACAGATAAAGTATCTGTTCAGAGAGGATTAAGCATCGATTTCTAAATTCAATAGAGATGACTTATTATAAATTGTATAAAAGTAATTTTACAGAACGAGCAGATGAAAGTGTGTATCTGTGTGTGTGTGTGTGTGTGTGTGTGTCTGTGGATATCCATTTTTTGTTTCTCTGTGAGCAGCAAGAGAAAGTCCAGATCAGGAAAGAGTTGTGGAGGATTGAGGATGTTATCGCAGGCCTCAGCAGCAGTAAAGCCAACTACAAAGTCACTATCTCCTCTGTGACCAACCCAGGTGAGACACGTGACAGTTCCATGTGTACCAAGCACATTATGTTTGCTTGTCTGCGCGATGCAGCTCAAGCCACGTGGTCACGCTACTGTAACTGAAGCCCTTAATGTTACAGTCAGTACTGACGCCTTCAACATTTCCCATGGGAAAAGAAAGCACTGTCCTAAGAGTGTGTGTGTATTCATTTTACATTTTTGTGTACACTGACTTCCCCAGAGAGGAAATTTGTGCCTTCAGTGTCGGTGTCATCAGTGCCTTCTGTGTCTGGAAGCCCGTCTGCTATGGACATGAGATTGTCCCAGCAGAGCAGCCCCCACCTCAGCCCCAGTAGCCACAACCCCACAATCCCCACCCTGTCCTCCAGCCTCAGCCAGCAGCCCTTGCACCACTCAACAACCATCACCATTGGGCCTAAATGGGTGAGTGACCATAAACGGCTGCATAAACTTTCAGCTGGTTCTTACAAAATGAAGGGCGTGTATGAACATGTAGTCTTTGTACCAGTCCGTTTTTTTTTATACACTACACCATTTCCTGTTTTACATCTTCCTCTTTTTTTTCAGCCCTGCATATATAAGGCTGCAGTTAGCATTTATTTTCATTTATTAAGTTGTCTGTTGATTTTTTTTATTAATCAGTTGTTTAGTTTATAAAATGTAAGAAAATAATGAGAAATGCTCCTCACAATTTCTCATATCAATTGAGAAATCAATGAATTTGTGCTTATATGGCTTTTACGAAATCTCTGATGTTATAGTTTGATGTCACATTTAAAGCGTTTATCAGTTAGTTGTTCTATTGCAGGGTGAGGAAGACGTGCCTCCCAGACCTCCTCTACCTCAGCTCTACAGTCCTGATGAGCACCCCCCAGCTGTGCCACCGCTGCCCAGGGAGACAACGGTCATCAGACACACCTCTGTACGTGGCCTCAAACGACAGTCAGATGAACGCAAGAGGGACAGAGAGATAGGCCAGTACACTAATGGAGACAGTAAGGTACATATCTGTGTATTTTTTGCGCGCACTGTTTAAATTGTCTACATTTCCTTTCGCATCTGTGTTTAATTTCTGTCTGCGTATCTCAGGTGGAACTTAGGCCTTTCCTGAGCGATCCTGAGCTTATGGGTGCTGGAGACGGCTCCAGCCACATCAGTGTAGCAGCATCAGGACATGATGGAGGTTATCAGACGTTACCTAGCCGAGGTAAGCTGACGTCAGCGCCTGTAGAGCTAAACTAGCACCTCACACATAAATTCTACCCAGCAAGATTTTTTTCACTATGATGCCAAGTTGAAAATTGTGTTTTAATGTTTGTCGGCTTCCCCTCAGGAGTGGCTGGCTCCTCGCTTAGACTGAATCAGTCTTCGAGCATTTCCTCTTATGTGACCATCCGACGAGCGGTTTCAGCTGCCGGCATGAAGGTGAAGCTCAGAATTAAACTAAAATAATCGAATAGTAAAGAGCGAATCAAAAGTGGGTATCCAGATCAGTGGAGAGACGGCACAGATGCAGTAATAACTGATATACTATGTGATATCAATAAAATGTACTGTATGAATTCATTTACTGTGTGTTAATTGTTTTATATTTGAAGCATACATGTGTTTACAGGTGGGAAGTCAGTGAGGGATTCTCTTTTTTCTTCCTGCACTAGTGACATGAGAGAATGTGATGAAAAAGAGTGAAGGAAATGAAGAATCTAACTGTAAGAATTGGTGAATGGTAGGAAATGTAGTGGAGCTAAACTTACTGTATGTGCTGGATGGTATTATAACTGTTCAATCACAGTCGTGACATTGATACGTTAGAGATCACATTGTTAAAAACTCATGTTGAAATGTTCATAAGTATTTCTGATTTGATACGGTGACACATTTTGGTAAAAGCCTCTCTTTTTTTGGTTTGGTTGTTTTTATTTTCTTCCACTTCTTTTCCATCTGCGGCCCCTTTTTGGTTTCGTTATCAAGTCCCTTTCCTCCCACTTCTCTCAGGAGAGACCAAAAAGTGCCTTGGAGCGTCTGTATTCTGGGGACCCGGCGCAGCAGCAGCAGAGTGGGAAGATGAGTGCCGATGAGCAGCTGGAGAGGATGAAGAGGCACCAGAAGGCTCTCGTCCGACAGCGCAAGCGTACCCTGAGCCACGGAGACCGCCACGCCTCTTCATCATCGCGCCCCTCGTCGTCCTCATCCTCGCGCCCGCTTTCAGCAGACTTGGGATCAGTATGTTACTAGAGCAGCATCACACGTCACACTCTCACGCATGACGACAACCAAACAGAGAGTGGCGATCTATCTACAGTAGTAATGCATGCCTTTACTCAGTGTAGACGGTCTTTTCTCTGTTACTGACATTACAAAGTTAATAGTAATACAGTAAATTAGTGCAGCATGGTAATTCACTCTGTGGCTTTAACTGTACTTATTTCATGCATGTTGTTTTCAGACCTACAGATGAGTTTATTACAGTTTCTGCTTCACAGACTGTAGCACAAAAAGTGTTCAAATGGTTTATGATACTTATATAATTGTCAAAACACGTTTATTAAGTGAAAGTAATTACATTTACACTGAATAGGGGTTCTTCTTGTTATTCTTGTTCAAAATCTTTACAAATGTTATACCATGAAACATAGATAACACACTAATTACCTCAGACACAGGCCTTCAATGCATCTGCCCCTCACACTCATCCATTCCTGGGTATTTTTTCCATTATTCTCTGTTATAGACCCTAACATTGCCTCACCCATCCTCTCACCTCTCCTCCATACTACCACGCCTCTTCTAGACACTAAATGTCTTCCATTCTCTTTAGACGGCCCATTTTCTGTGTGTTTAAGTGTGTGTGTGTGTGTGTGTGTGTGTGTGTGAGAGAGAGAGAGAGAGAGAAAGCAAGTGCCTACAGGTTTTCTACAGTACTGACCAAAACATCGACACACTGAGCAATGCCTGTTTAAGTTTACTCATCTCAACCTCATCGTAACATCTTTGCTTGCTGGACTTTCATGACTTAAGAGAAGATAAAGATTGTTTGTAAATCGGGGGCCTGTTGTAGTCCCATTTACCACTTCCCAGTCGTTGTAGGATGAATTATTGCCTTTTATTTAGACGATACTAAAGTGTATGACATCCATTTCATATCAAAACATTGGTAAAGTGATATCAGTGTTTGCTCAGTGTTTTTTATCTGCTAATTAATCTTTAGTTTTAAGATTTCCAATTGTGAATGTTTGCAAATAAATAAACATTATTTTCTAATGAACTCATATTGCCATGTTTTTCATTTACTCTATTCTTTTCTCTGAATACATATATATATATATAGTGTATGTGGTTGTGTTGGGTGAAACTCATCGGCATGAGCGACGTGATCTCTCCTGTTTGTTTCAGTGGCGTTTTGCTGTCTTACTTATCACTGTTGTAGATCATGTACAGCATGCTGTGATTTGAGTTATCAGTTTCATATAAGCATGCATACCTGTATATGCATGTCCCCTCTATTTTTTCTTTTCCACACCTGTACACACACACACACACACACACACACACACACACACACACACACTCTCTGCAGTCTTTAAAATCATGTTAGGATACAAGCGATAACTAGTGTGTTGCACAGTGCTTGTTACATGGGATTACGTGCGAAGGCAAGTGAAATACTTTCATATTTGCTTGTTAAACGAGACAACTTGTCAGCATCCTGCAATTTGTTTCACAGTCTTGTGTTTTTTTTTTTTTTGTTTTTTTTTTCCTGTGTGCGTTGTCCAGTGGAAGAGAGAGCAAGAGTTTGACCTGCAGTTGCTCGAGAGGGCTGTTCAGGGGGAGGAGGCTCAGGGAGTCAGGAGCGTCCAGGGGGAGGAAAGGCCACCCGAGCACAAAGAGAGACCCCGCTCGCACTCTGATGAATGGCTGACCTTCCGCTCCACAGCCACAACCCCTCCCACCCACGAGGTTGACCTGGAACCACTAGAATATGACCTGGATCTCAACAAAGAGGTACAGTAGAGCTTAATGTCAACGCAGAAATACAAGAAATTACCTTGAGCTGATCACCTTGGCCATATAAGAGAGCACCTATAACATTGCTAAACTAAGTCCGCCTGCTCACATGAAAAGGATTTATTTAGTAAATTCAGAGTATGTGTTGACTGGTGCTTACTCTGTGAGGCAGACAACTGAGGTAGAAGAAAACAGACAGACATCTGATATTTAAAATCTCTTCAGTAAAATACCGTAGCTGTCAGTAGCTTTCAGCCCCTATAAGCAGCTACATTCCTCCTGGTCCGTGTTGTTAGATCTGATCTTTTTTGCAGTTTTAACCAAGTAGCTAAATATCCAAGAGTAGGCGCTCCCTTTATAGTGAACTAGTGAGCTAAATCTTACTTATATCCTCTGTGTCCTTCAGCTCATCCTTACCCATCCATCTATTTATCACTACAGCATCATAAACTATATCTGTAAAGTGTTTTGTGGATTCTCACCGCTATTTCTTCCAAAATTTGAACATTTTCTCAACTCAGAAATCAGCACTTGTGTAAATTCTTGGATGGCCCGAGAGAACGAATGATTGTAAAGCGGCTTAGATCTTGTGTGAAACTTGAGAAAACCCCACACCGTATCTGTTTTTGTGTAGCTCTCCAAGCCTCAAAAGGTGTTAATCCCGGAGCGATATGTGGATTCAGAGCCTGAGGAGGCCCTCAGTCCTCAGGAGGTGGAGGATCGCCATCGTAAGGTGGAGCGCATCAAAAGCATCTTAGCGAAGTCCAGGTAAATAAAATAAAAAGTAAATTTGTGTTTAGAAGTTGCTGATAAATGACTGATTCTGGGCTGGCTGGCTGGTCTTGTAGTTTGCCAAACAAGAACCAAAAAAATAAGGTTGAAGCTGTATGTTGGTAATCATTCTCCCTCCAGAAGTGTGCAAGTGAGCAAGGTGCTAAATTCCCACCAGCTTTAAAGCCACTATACAGAAACTGTGACTGTGACCTCCTTGTAGGTGGTCATGTGGCAAGAAAAATGCTCTTAAGGCAAGAAATGCATTATCACATTACTTCCAATGCATCATATTTCCTCAATTTGGTGTTTTATTTCTATGTGCACGGGACAGTGTGCAAAACCTAACACCGACAGTGTCCGTGGACAAGCCGGAGGTGGGGGTGGTGGCACTCGACTCGGCTCTGCAGGAGCAGGAGAGGATCATCACCATGTCCTACGCTCTGGCCTCGGAGGCCTCCCTCAAAAGCAAACTGGTCGCAGGTTGGTCATTCACATCGTTGGAATAAAATCTCTCTTCGTCTGACCCGGTGCTTGTTGTAGGTTATATATCTTTGCTTTATAAAGGAGTAAAAAAAAATCCAGTTTGACGATCATTATTCCGCAGAAATACTTACAGAAATAATAATTACTGTATTTGCAAAAAAAAAAGAAAAAAAAAAAGAAGAAGAAGCAGAGCTGACAGTATCAGTAAAATTTTTCCCAGCATCAAATTGACATCTTTTGGTTGAAGAAGGGATAAAGAGAGGGAAGTAGCCTTTCAAGAATGCTGGATTGATGGTATGGAGATGAGAAGGGCATAAGGTGCAGAGTCAAGCAATAAGGCTGTTCATTTCCTAATAACTGAACATTATTCCTTATTAGAAGCTCAGATAGTCTCTAATTGCAATCCGTGTAGAATCTTTCAGACAGGGGAGGAATCGCTTGATGAGGCCATTTTGTGTGCTGATCAATGACCCAGTCAAACTCTACTCTCCTTCTGCATACCATTGATGCTTCTTTGAACCTAGCTCTGAACCTGCATAAAAGACACTGCGCTCACTTTTCATCTCTTTCATACTCTACAGCAGGCAGGCAAGTTCATTTTCACTGTAGCTGCAGCAGATTGTCAGTCTGTCTCTGCCTCGCTCACACACACACACACACACACACACACACACACACATGCACACATATATCTGTCACACACTGTAACACTCAAGCTGTCAGAGTGTGTGGAAGCTTAATATGCACTGTGAGGCAAAGTCAACAATTATAACATTATTTCCAGCATTGAGAAATGTCAGAGAATATAACTGGTGGCATCTTGTCAGTGGAGAATGAATCAATGACTTTCTCTCCCTTTGGTGTTAAAGTAATCCCTGAATTAAAAGAAGAGTCTTTTTCACAGTATTATGCATGAGAGGCTTCAATAATGCCAGCATAAAAGCAGGAATATGCAGCACCGCAATAACATGCAGTATATATTAAAAAGCAGTTTTTGATTGTTGGATTTGTTATTCTAAATAGTTAAATAATTTGGTATTTTGTAATTACTTGTCTGCAATATTGAAAAGAATCTAATTTTGTGCTGGCAAAATTAAATAGAAAATATTAATGATCTACGAAAAGTAGCAGTAGCGCCTCTTCAACCATTCATTGCTTTTTTTCTTCTACTTTCTGGATTTGAAATACCTTCAACTTATGGAAGAAAAAAAAATGGAAGCAAAACAAAGACACGTATTACCTGAAATCACGTTGATTTAAGAGAATCTGCACATAAAAGTGTTTTATTTGGACACACAGCTGGTAAAACATTTAAAGGCACTGTTGAAGTCATATGAGATGCTGCTGTTTGAAGAGTTAAGGATCTGTTTATATTCTGAATAGGAGAAAAGCACTTTAATACATCCTGGTTTTCAGGATCTATTTAAAATAATACATTCATGTTATTTATTTACATTTCTTGTAATCTACATGTTTGGATTTTTGAAATGATGCATTTTTTTAAAAAGTGTCTTTACAGTTTCTCCTTGGGATTTAACTAACCATTATTTTCACGATCAATTAATCAATTGATTTCTTATTTGACTAATAGTTTAATAGTGATTAATAAACAGTGAAAAATGTCCAGCAGAGAGCCCGAGGTGACGTTTACAAAAACCAAACCAAAGATACAGATAAAGATATTCAATTAACAAAGATATAAAACAGAGAAAAGCAGCAAATCCTCACGTTTGAGAGGTTGGAACCAGTTCTTTCTTTGATAATTGACTGAAATGATTAATAGATGTGGGCAAAGCTGCGGTGCAACGAGCAGGAGTATTAGATTTGCAGGTTTTGGTTATTTTAACTAAAAAAAAAAGGTTTCTAAACTGATTTTCCAGAAAGAAAAAAAAAAATTGACATTGACATAGAAAACTACATATACAGTAATCTTATCCATGTCGCCCACTATGCAGAATACAGGAAGTGTAAAGATATTCGACAGACATTAATCACTGTTAACAGTAGCTGTGTGTTCCAGCCTTCAGTGTGGCCTTAAAGCTGGACATTTAACATCTGATTCAACCCTATGTCACTTTCTCCCTTTTTTTTCTCTTTTCCCTCTGTCCTCTCCTCCGTAGTTCCACCACAGGCCCCTCCTCCTCCTCCACCCCCTCCTCCTCCTCCACCTCCTCCTCTCCCTCCTGTATCTCTGGCACCTCCCTCTCCTCTAAGCAACGGAATTCACTACACGTTTGTCTAATCCGAGAAATAAAGTAAGGCCTAACTGCATGTTTTACGGCGCTAATGTTTTTTTTTCGTGGCCTCACTTAATTCTCTCTAACAAGGGGCTCCGGTGTGCTTTGCACCTCACTGCATGCTCACTCCTGTGTTGTGATTGTAGGAAACACATCTTGTCAAGGTTAGGGAAGCCCTGCCTCTGCTCCCATTATAATCAAAACAAACATCTGCAGGCAGTCTGCTCATCCCACTGTGATAATTGTGTGTAAATTGTTTTTTTTTTTTTTTCCTGTTGTTGTTGGTTTTTTTTTTTTTTGTACCACTGCCAAAATATTTATGGATGGTTGAGGGAAGAAGGGGCTCAAACGAACATGACTGTTTGTTGCATTGTGTATAATTAACAAAAGAGACACCTTTTGATTTAGCACCTTGACAGTTCAGCAGTCAGCACAGCTGCATTCCACAGCACCAATTAGCTCCCCATCTGTAGCCTAGCAGCGATAAGTCAGAAAAAAAAAACTCTACATATCACTGTTGTTACTGTAAACGCAAAACGAAGGCTTGTGTCATTTCAACACCTTATTTAAAACTTAAATCTATCAGCTAAACTGACAGATATTTGATTACTAAATTTTGTTTCTGAATCGTCAGTTATTCATTTATATGATCATAAGCCCTCCATGAACTAATTAAAATGATGTATATACCTGGAGGGTGATAAAATATGTGCTGTACATGGGCACACAGATATAAAATATTCATATGTTGCTAATTGAACACACACACACACACACAGAGCGACAAAGCGTCCATCTAGACTAGTTGTGTTTGGCCTTCGACCTTTTTAGTATAACGCAGCTTTCATGTCATATCAGGAGATGTTCTGTGGGCCGTGATGTTTAGCTGGTTTGTCAAAGTTTTCTTTGGCAGTGGACACAGTGGCAAAGACTCAGAATTTAATATTTGACATGACAATTACAGAACCACAGCAGAGATCACTGAACTGTAGAGCATCTGCATCTCCGTTTACGAACCAGTTATACTGCAGTGTTCTGAGGTGCTTTGACAGACTGTAAAATCTTCAGTTATTTCTTTAAGAATTGGCATTTTGAGGCTTTCACGTCTGTGGTAGATATTTATTGTCATTGCCATTTTACATCTGATAAAATCTTTAATGATTCTCCTTTAATGTCCCTTTTAGTAATGTGTGTGTACTGCAGATGCTTGGAATGTTACAAGGTCTAGGTGGAGGATGCAGGTTTACTTGACTATTACATACCATATGTCTAGGAAGGAACATATTTGGTTAATGTTGCGCATGTTTTTGGTCATGGTGTGTGGACAGGAACAACCTCTGAAAAGACAGTAAGAGCCTGGACTCCCTAGTAATACATTTTTAACCCTTACATACTGTTCAGGTCAAATTTGACCCATTTTTTACATTTGACAGCAGCAAAAACACCATAAACTCCTTCATTTCAGCCAGAAATTATGTAAAAGTGACAAATACACAAAAATTTTGGCACATATTTTTTTTAAAAATTCAAAAAAAAAAAGATTTTGCATTCCTTATTAATTCAGTGACATTCATTGAAATCACTGAGGCTGTTTTAGGTAACAGAGACCATAAACAAATAGCATAAAACCTACAGAATACACTCTTGCTGTTCTGTGGGAGCTTAATTAAGGATTAATCACCCATTAATTAAAGACTATAAAGGTATTTATGACTGATTTACAGTTTGGTATAGAGACTAACTATGAGGGGATAATGTGAACAGTATGTAAGTGTTAACAGATTCACTCTGATGTACACAAAGAGGAAAATCCCCGGTGATTACTCATTCTGATAAAAACCTGCTGTCATGTCTACACTGTATTGTTGTCTGTTGATATGTTTCCTTCTGTTCATGTACTTACTTTGTCTTTGTCTCGTTTCACTTCTCAGCTCAAGCAATTTCTGGACACTGAGGTGCTATTTCACAATGACAACAAGCAACTGGATTCTACAAGAAAAGAGGATTTTGTGGATTTTCCGGACACCTTTCTATACAGCAGTAGAGGGACTGTAGTAAACATTTAACACGCTCTCTGAGGCTCACGCAGCATTGACTCGTTAAAGCGTTTCTAGTTGCTGAAAGCGACTTTCCCGAAGAAGACTTTTGCTTTGGGAGCTGCTGTGCTTATTAACTATGGAAGAACTGTCTAACAAATGTTAATCTCATTATAATAAAAAAAATATTTTCTACACATTATTGCACTTTGAATTGTACATTGTATCATGGCGAAAAATTGAAGCTAATATTTTCAAGGTATGACTGAATTGCTTTTACTTGCAGTGTGATCTCAACTGGGAACTGTTATGTTTGTTTTTTCAGGTACAGAATGTTAAAAACAAGAGGTACTAAATGTGTCATGATGGTAGTATTTTTGTCAAAACTCAGATAATATTCTTACACCAAACCACTTGAAATATCATGTGTACGTATGTATCTACTGTAGCACTGCCAGTCTCCTTTTAGCTTGCCAAAATGAATTTTATTTTTGCTTACATCTGGTTGAAAATAACCTTTAACATATTTTCTGTGTGACTGGGGAAGGTTGCACAATGGGAATTTATAAAAATGTGAATATTAAAGATATTAACACAATGTTTTGTTCATCACATATGTATTTCTTTAGCATGGTTATTTCTAAAGAGTTGAATACAATATACAGTCAGCTCAGCTATCCCACTACTAGAAAAAATAAGTAATCAATAACCTTTTGTCCTTGTATACCAGTGATAAAGTTGTCTGATACAGTTTATACGTCCTTACAACTGACTTGATCAAGTCACTGGTGTTGATCAGCCACTACATCAAACCCCTGCAGATATGTCTGGTTGTTGTGTGCATATGAACGATAAAAGTCTTACCTACTGCTCCTGTAACACCACACCACTGCACTGTACAACATAAAAAGAAAAAAGCTCTCCTAAATCAAGAGAAAAGGGACAATTTTATGTGATGCAATCAAGTGATACTCAGGAATTCCTACATCACTGACAGCAGAGTAATAAGCTTAATGCTTATTTTGCCTGAGCGGCATTAAAAATTGTTTTAAATCATATAGAAAATTAATTTTTGACTTTGGAAGCAGCACTACACTGATCATTGTCATTCATTGCCACTGTAGCAGCAGGACAGTGTTACTCTGCTGCCTGCTTTTAGGGATTCGGTAATGTACAAAATGTAGTTTCGAACTGTCCAAATCCCATCTAAATATTTTATTCTTGCTTTTGAAATTAGGAAGGAAGAAAGGTAACTATTACTTAAATTATTTACTTTTAAGCTTTAAAAAAAAAAGCCTTTGTTCTTCATTATATTTCACTGATTCATTTTTTTGACCGTATCTTTATTCTAATCATGTACAAAGGAAAAGTACAAAATGTGCACTCATCATAGCTCCAAGATTCTCTTTGAACATCCACATTGATTGCCTTGACCTATTAAACTTCATTCTATTATTTGAAAAAGGAACCAAAGTATGGCGTGCTCAAAGGAGGTGAACTTTCAATACAAAAAAAAAAAAGGCTTCTTGAAATGTTTCTTAAGTTCAAAGCTTTTTCCATCTCAAAAGGGCATTTTTAATTCTGTGTATTTTCAACCAAGAAGGTGGATACTAATAACTTTGGATTCTGAAGTACAGAATTCATATCTTTAAATCATGAACTATGTCTCCATTGCAATTGTAAAAGAAACCTCATAGAAATACATGTATTGAACTTCTGATAATAAAAAAAAAAGAATTTAGAGAATACAGTATGTTTTTAAATAGAAAGTGCAACTGTGCTGTTATTAGCTTGCTTGGAATCTTGCAGCTTTCAACACAAATATTTATCATGTTATATTTATCATGAATCACCCTGCACACACTTGACAGGATGTGATGCACACTTCTTTTAATGCAAACAGCGCCTCGCCTTCCTTTGCTTCTCTGATAGTGAGCCGTTGTGTTGCGGCTCCCTCCCAAGTGACATCTTTATCTTTAATTGGAGAGTAATTACTTTCACTCGTCTGTAGCGTGGCGTGCTTTGACAACACCTGAGAGAAAGGATGCACCTCCCTCAGCTCCACAGTGGGTGCAGCCACATCCTCTCTGCCTCCATCTCTCCTCCAGGATCGGGGCCCCGCTGCGCCTGCTGGCCCTGGTGGCTAGAAGACCCATCGCATCCTCTGTTCTGCTTATTTTGCAATAAAATGGGATGTTTTTCCCTCCTCCTGCAAAAATTCACCCAAGACCCTCCACTGAGGATTGTGGCATTTCCATGTATTGACGTTTGGCTGGTGGTTCGTATACATTTGTTATTCTATGCTCTGGACTTCAAAGAGAATGAAAGAGGGCCTATTATGCTAATTGGGTCCTGTTCTGTTAAACGCAATCAAGGCCTCCCGCATTAATCCCTTACTAAATACTTACTGGCTTCAGAAATGCTTTTTCAGATGCCGAGAGACACATACTGCTCAGTTTCCTGACAGGGATGCTTGTTAGAGAGCAGTTTTTGTAAAAGTACTAACTAGGTAAGCAGTAAATAAAATGTTTTTAAATCACAAAAGTGAAGGAGCCTTGTCCCAGAGTTTATAGTGATGCTGATCAGGTAAAGGCTTTGACTTCTGCTGCTTTTTTTTTTTTTTTTTTGCCAGGTGTATGGTTGAAAGGAAGAGCCTATTGAGACCATGCTGAGGATTTTGACCTTGTTCTCTGGTCTATATTGTTCACCACACAGCACACTGCATTTGTAAGATATTCACAGTTTTCCCCTGACAGGAGCAGAGATGAAATAGGTATCACTGATTCCCAGTGATACCTATTTCCATCACATAAATATTATTGTTACTCGCTGTGAACGTCTGAGGATTAGACTACAGTGGAAACACAGCCGGCACCTCCTTTTCACACCGTGGGGACCCAGATTGTAGTCCAATTGTACAAATGAAACCAAGGAAGCCGATGCAATAGGTGCTTTGATTTTAAAACAGTATTTTATGCTGTTTTATCATTTTCAAGCTCCACATATGGTACATTTTTTAATATGTAAGAAATGGAATGGTGATTTGTTGAATAATTGAAGAGTTAGGAATCACTGAATATTCCTCCTAACGTGCGTGCATGCTATAAAAAGAATAGAGGCAAAGCTGAATTACAGTCACGCTGCAGATTGACCTAACTATTTGCAGTAACTAAAACAATACCATTTGTGTCATCTTTTAGATAAAAAGCCATTGTGTCAAGGGGTTTATCGTTCTTGAGAAATACAAAAATATGAAATATGAAGTCATACAGTTACTATCTTAATATATTAAACCAGTAAGAGAACACAATTCCTCCCACATAAATCATTAAGTGTGTGTTGAAAAGGTGTTCCATTAAACAATAATCTTGTGTTCCTTAAACGGCGGGCTTTTACAATACCTACAGTGAATTGGGCTTTTTGTACATAAAAGCAATTGCTTTGTAAATGAAGCAAATGCCCCTGGGCCTCCTCTTTAATCTAGCAGCTCCACGCACACATACACACACACTGAGCTGAGTGAGATTTACTTCATTCAGCGACTCTCCTGAAAAGACTACGAATGCATCCGCAGATCCACAGTACAGTATCATGGTGACGCATCAGTGTGTGTGTGTGTTTTTTTTTTTTTTTTTAAATATACAGCAGGCAGGACATTTTTCTGAAAGTGAGCAACTGTCAGATTAAGCCATAACTAATAACATATGTTTGGCTGCAATACTGCTGCCGTTGTTGGCTCTTATGAAAAACAAGAAACTCACTCATCCAGACGCCTGATTGGACCTCAAATAACAAAGAATGTAGATTATGTACTAAGAAACACATTACACATATGGTACCACATATAAGTGTATTCATGAGTTGATATTTGTAGTATTGTTGGCACAGGCTGTGTGATGATGTCCCTGAAAACTATATAATTAGAATTGGCATGTTGCACTTCTTATTTCAACATGATTAATCAGTGGTTCTCTGTTAACTTGAAAGGAAATATTAGATCCTGACTAAACTTTGATGAAATCCAGAGTCACAAGTAAGAGATTTGGGTCAACTAATGAGAACAGAGCGTCCCACTTTGCAAGTCCAATTGGGAGAGAGACGATTTGCATGTATGCAAATAGTGTTGGAGTTAATTGCATAATTGCATTCAGTAATGACTAAGTTATAGTGGTTCGGTAAGATGACGGTTCTTTACATCTTGACCGTGTCGGCGGTCGTGACCGCGAGCTGCGACGTCTCACCGACGGCAGAAGGATTATTTAATCCCTTTGTCACTGAAGAAGACTTTTATACAGTATGTCACAGATTTGCACTTTTCATACAGTACACACAACAATAAATATTCAGGACACTGCTGTGAACTGGAAAACTACAAAGCAAATTCACCACAGCCTGCATTCATATTCAAAAACTACTCATTTAAAATAACGACGTATCCATCACTTCATTTTCACATCGCTTATCCCGCCTGGTGTCATGGTGGTAATTTTTTTTTTCTTTCCTTTTCTCCATAACTCTCTAATTCTATTTGAACTGCTACTGTTGGTGTAATCTCTGTCTGGCACAGACTGAATACAGCAATAAACATTAAAAAATTGTACTGTAAAAATTTTGATGATTCAAGCGTTAAGTGAAAAGCAAAGGTGAATACAACAACAACAACAAATCATCCTCGCCCTTGCTCGGTTGGTTTAATTTTACAGTGGATGCTGGATTACGCAACACTAAAACATTTCTCCATAATGACCACATTCCATGACACGCAGCTTATTGTTTCACTCCACGGATCTAATAGCGTGTGCACATCTGTAATTAATCTGTCTTGCCACCAACACACAATATCAGAATGAACTTGAAACAATTAAAAGGTCTGTTCCATATCCTGGTGTGTTAGCCCACATTTTCTGACTTTATTGGCTTAATGTCATGTTGAAGGTTTAAGTTTAGTTTTAAATCTTACTCAAAAAAATATATATATATATATATAGATAATTGTGAATCCTCATCGAGAATACTAATCACTCTCTTCCTAAGCATGAATCAGCTGCACACCTTTTGAAACCTGCTCTGGCTGCACTGTAATCAAAGCAGCCCCCACCCCACCCCAAACCCACCCCTCCTCATCCTCACTCACACTGACTGAATGGCGTTCTCTAATTAACCATGCAGAACAGGAGAAGAACACATGTTAATTTAATGTAACAAAAATGTTGATTTTCATGCACTCTCCTTTTCAAATATTTATGGGCTAGACTTGAATTTTCAAGATGCATCAAAGACTCACAGGATATGCAAATGTGTCTGCCTTACCCCCCAACAAGTTGGACTGTCTTTTGCTATTCATGTGGGCTTCATTGCGCTACCATCTGAGCTATAAAGAGGAAGCCATTACAGTCACCTCTATAAAAATAGTAGCCTATATTTGTGTTTTGAGAACTATCTAGCACCCGCTGGCACCTGCTCTGCTGCACCCATAAGTAAACATCTCTCACTGCTCAGGTTAAAGCCTTGTAATAGATATCAAGTCAAGCCAGATATAATGACTTGTGTCTTTTGGCATCACCTTTTTTCTTCTGATGCTGATCAGATTATTCTTTTTTTTTGAAAGCAGCAACAATGCAGTGCAATGCAAAAACAGCAGGATTTTACTGCTAAGATGCAAATCTTTACAATGAGAGTCTGCATCAGAGTGCAGCACGGCTTTAACCACATTTAAACATAATTTAAAGTAGCATGAAAAGCATAATCCTGTGGCCTAAATACTGGATTAATTTTGTCTCTCCGGTCATTTGTTCGACGTCTGAATGCGTTTCCCGCAGTGTCCAAAAGGTGGCGTATGAGACACGTGAAACACACATCGGAGGCCGGTCGGTGTGAGAAAAAGTCCGCTCTAAAAGAGGCTTCACACACAGCAGATATCACATATGAATCATCATGCATTGGATCTGCATAATACTCTATTAGATTGTCAACCAGATTATTCATGATTTTACCAAAACAACTGTGTTAATCCGTGCTCGAGCTTCCTTCTTGACAAAGTAGGTGACAGGTGTTTAGTTTTGCTGAATCTCAGGAGGATCTCAAGTTCAAAGTGTCCGCAGAACAACTGGAAAAAAGAAAAAAAGTTTATTCTCGGGGAGGTAAGTCTTTTTCTTCCTTCAATAAGATTTTTTCAAAATTGACTCTCGCACACGCCAGATACTGCAGAGTGTGCGGCCCCCGTGAATGAGAAAGAAAGCTAAAAATAGAGGGACTGAAAAAGTGACATTACAGGAAAATTAAGTGAGGCGGGTTAAGGTGTGAAGCAGACGTGTGCGGCTGATGCTCCTTGACGGAGATGTGGTGCGATTTACCTCACCTTTCAAAGACAGAAAGAAAGAAAGAAAAGAGAAAGTGAGGCACACTCTGATCTGATGAGATGTGGATGAATTGTATAGCCAATCACCCCCCCCCCTCCCCCCACTTCTCTCTCTTTCTCCCCCCCCCCTCTCTTTCTCTCACTCCCTCTCTCTCCTCTCTCTCTTTCTCCATGCGTCTCTCCGCTTCTCCTCCCTCCTTTAGTTCTATGTGACTCTGCAGTTAACAATCAGAATTTCCTCCTGCTGTCTCCTCTCTTTGTAAGTAACTTTCTATTCACATTATTATGATAGATGACAGACACCTCTGTGACACTTGCATGCTGAATAGCGGAGTGATGGCGCTTTACTGTATGTCAGGCTGTAATGTTGCTGCTGATGTATAGATTACAACTTTCCCGTCATTTGTGTTGTTCTTTTTTTGGGGGGGGATGCTTTTTCTGATTGGACTCTATAGTTGCTGTTGTGTGTTTGGCACACTGTGGGCCTCCTCCCAGCTCAGTGATAATTTAAAACATATGCTCATTCAATACGGATAAGTGTCTCATTGTTAGAAGCTTCTGTTTTGGCGAGTGGTCGCAACCTGTGGGTTTGCCAGGTCAGCCGCTGGACCTTTGCTTTAATTTCAGATGCCACATGACTTTTTTTCCCCCGGATTTTTAAAAAATATATATAATATAAGATTTATTCAAATCTGTCAAACACACTATTAAACTGGATATGTATTAATATGCTGATGCAACACGATTATTTGATTATAGCTTCTGTATTAAAAGCCCATCTGAAATTTAATTCAGAAACTCAATAATAAAATGAGTCAGTCTGTGAAAGTTTGGGAATATTAAAGGTATAAAATACTGATAAATGTAATGCTGGAAAGTAATATTTGTTCTCGTATCATTGTCCTTATTACAGATATTTTAAACAATTGCACAACAATCAGTATTTTGGTTTGTGAAATCGGACCATTAATTAAAAGTGCACAACTCTCAAAAATGTCCATGAAGGTAATTCTTTTATTTTTGACATGTTCTTTAAATGCAATAATTTAATTATCTGATAATAAATAGACGGCGTGGAAATAAATGTTAAAGGCTCTGTCTGATGAGAACAATGTATATGTTGAACCTATAGGATAAATAATTATCTTGAAATCCAGGAAAGCTGTGGAGCAATATGTGACATAAAATGTGCAAATATTTGAGGAGAACTTGGAAACATCTGGACGTCTGTAAATCAAAAATCCACATCTCTGATATGACAATCTAAAAAAAAAAAGTCCAAAGCAAGAGAGAGGAGTCTTGTGTTGATATATTTTGGGTGCTGATTTAATTTATGAAAAAAAAAATCTCTTATATCACACAAATCTAAACTGGTCCCTGAACTCTGTCTCAGTCTTTCTCTCACCTGCTCTCATTATCCCGTATCAGCCGAATCTATTTGTCCTTTTTTGCATTTTTGCATCATTTTCACTGAAGTTGTAAAGAGGTCAGTGCGTTATTTTTCTTCTCACTTAATACTTTTTTTTTTTTTAAAAGCGTCACGACAGGAAAAGCGTCACATCTCTGGAGGGGAAAATGTCATCCTTAACTTTGCAGTCGCTGTGTAGCCTTTAAGTGATGTTCATTTAAGTAAACTTATTAAACTGACTAAACTGCGGGCAGTAACAACCATCCTCCCTGTCTCCACTTTTATTTCACCACAAATCTCTCTCTCCCTCTCTCTCTCTCTCTCTCTCTCCCTCCCTCTCTCTCTCTCTCTCTCTCTCGCATCTCTTGTCTGGGAGGAGGAGGGGGGAGTCCTGCCTCTTTGCCTTCCTCAGATCAATGCCCTGGCCACTCACTTTCTGATGTTGCACGACGGGAAATGCTTTGAATACTTGCGACATGGCTGCGCGCATTGATTGCCAAGATTGACAGCAGCTCTACCCATCGTCTTCTCTTGTCTGAGAGAGAGAGAGAGAGAGAGATAAAGAACAGATAGGCGAACAACAAAAGGTACTTGTAGTTTTGGACAGCTGAACTTCACAGAGAGTGTGCGGGATCTCCTCATATGGCCCCGTGTGAGCAGACTTAAGTTTTCGCTCAACAGATAGCCCAGTGATCATTTTCTACAAAGTATAGCCGAGTCTAGTTGTCTTTACGCACGGGAAAGGACGCACAGTTATCTTCTCCGAGGCTGAGATCATCAAGGTAAACAACCCGTCTGCTTTACTTTTCAACACGCTCTATGTTGTCCTGATATTTTCACTCAGTGTTTTATTGCTGATTTCTAAACGTCGAGCGTGCTGTCAGTGCAATGTTCCGTCACACTGCGCGCATTTCGCCTCAAAACATTTCCAAAAAGTAATTTACGTGCGAAGCTTACGCGGGTTCGCACATTTTGTGACGGGCAGAAAGACTGCCGAACTTTAATTATTGTGATTATTCGGTGCGTCGCTTTCACCAAAACAAGCGAAGTGCACGCGAGACGCGAGTGGCGCTTTTACGTGCTGGCTCGGAGGCGCTCGAGCTCGCCACAGAATCGGCAAATACGCGTTAAATTCATCCTCTAACTTCATCATAACTGAACTCTGTAACAACTTGAACTGCTGTCTGAAGGTTTGAAATCATTCTCTTTCTTTCTTTCTTTTTTTTTTTTTTTAAATCTTTGTCTGTTTCAGCAGCGTGAAGCCGTGCACGCGGACACGGGCTGTACAGTTTAAACTGCAGCGTTAAGACCGATAAACACTGTGGCCGAGCTGCTGTAAATAAGTGGTGATTGTTACTCCGTTAACTCGAACTATTAAATATCTAAACGTTGTCGGCGCGTTAGAGTCTGTGTTTACATGTCCCGTAACTTTCTTTCTGCTGGTGGCAGTTTCACTTCTGTCCACACAGCGGTACCATTCATTGACAATGACGTGCGCCCTGGTAGGTTTCCTGTCTCTGCGTGTGAGGTGGACAAGTTTATTTGAGGCTTTCGCTCATGTCTCATTATAACTAAATATTCCAGGGCTCTTTCTTCCCAAACTGCCTTCTCACCCGTAGATTTTTCTGTGATGTTTTTTTTTTTTAATTGCAGAAACCCACAGTGTAGCCTGGCCCCCGTTTAAGCCTGGGAAGTTGCTCTTCTTTAACTTTCTCGGGAGGTCAGGGGAATTGACCTCTAAAGAATGCATCAGTCATAAATTAAATTCAACAATCGCAAGTCTTGTCCATTTAGAGAAGATGCACTTGAACAGATAGTTTTCCATTTAAGCCGAAAGCTCTGAAGCTCGGCGCTCTCGGAGCTGAACAGACAGAAGTTGTTCTGTGAGAAAAAAAAAAGAAGTGCAAATGTGCTCAATGAGGATTAATTGTTTTCTTGCCTTTTATCCGGTTGTTGCTGCTGAAAGACAATTCCGAAAATTTATCACCAGGCCTTATGTTAGAATAAACACTGTTTGGATATTTTTAGAACACAAGATAGACTTTGCATATTTTTGAGTGCTGGGAAATTACAGTAAAAAAAAATCTGATACATTGTCAGTGAGAGGAAAAAAAATATGTGGCACAAACTTGATAATTATTTTCCAGGTTTATCACAAATGGAAGCGTGTTAAGTGAAATGTCTTTGAATAAGAATGAAACTGACACCGTGGAGATGCCCCCCTCATTTTAAAGTGTTTTCCAAATTTAGACACAGTGTACAAAACGAGCCTTTAAAAAAAAAAACTGAGTTGTGGTAACATTTCAGTAAGCAAAGAATCAACTACAAAACTGGGAGCTCTTCATTTTTTTAACTGAATTGAACAGTTCTTCTATTTATTAACGCTGAGCACGTGCGTTTTGTGACCACACAAATAACACACCTGTGGCTAATTAATGAAAACATAATTATCTCTCGCGTTTTCCTTGCTATAAACTCCACACACACACACTAAAGAAAAAGAAAAAGCACTCTCCTGCGCCCGGAGTAGAAGTTTAGACCATTTGGTGTTTTCTTTTGAACAGTTGCTCTTAATGTAGCTGAGTGAACGCAGGTTTCCTCATAAGGTAAGGCGGTTCTGGACACCAAATGCAAGTCTAAATGGCACATTTATAATTAGACTGCCCATTCAGCACATTGTCCTGATTGCTATACAGGGACACTCGGCTCTGTCTCTATAAGAGTTTGTCTCTGACGGCTTGTGCAGCTCAGCGTGTCGCTCGCCAAAAGAGCGAGAGAGGAAAGAGTGAAAAGCGCCCTTTGATGCCACAGAACCGCACTTAGCTCTTATTTAACATCTCTCACATATTTTTGCACAGGGGAACTACCGGCATCTAAATTAATTACCTTATTCCTTTGTACACCTCCTTTGCAAAGGCTACATGTAACTTGAAATGTGCATTTTAAGCACCAGAGAAATTTGAAATGTTAATATATTTTTTCTGGCAATGCGAGCCCCTTCAAATAATCTCTTGCTGTTTTATCAATATTGCCCGGGACGTTTGTGCTTTTCTTTTCGCAGTAATTGCAGTCGAATTAACCACTAAAAGGCAGGTCAATTTGCGGGTGCGTGATAGTTAACTAGAAATGCAGGGCAATGATATCATATTTGTTATATTTCATACTGACTGGCCTTGCGCATTTTCTGTATTTTCAAGGAGTAATCTGCGGGTGGA
This sequence comes from Scomberomorus guttatus, assembly GCA_038419695.1. NCBI lineage: Eukaryota > Metazoa > Chordata > Actinopteri > Scombriformes > Scombridae > Scomberomorus > Scomberomorus guttatus. The sequence continues at coordinate 23,403,857 of CM076445.1, read as the reverse complement.
TCTCGGGGTGACTTGAGGTTTTTGCAAGACTGAGAAAGACAGCATTTCCCACCTGGACTCAGCAATAAGATATAGACTCGCTGAAGCTGATGTGCCAGTAAGTTCAAAGATTTTAGGACTTTCATTTTTTTTTTTTTTTTTTTTGGCATGAAAGGGAGAAGCCACCTAGCTCACTTATGTCTAAACATATCCTGCACTCTGTCCAAGTCCAATGTCTCCCGTGTTGCAAGAGCAACTTTGCTGCTGGGAATCCTTTTTTTCCCCCCATCATGATACATTGCGATTATTACTTTTTATTATTATTATTATTATTATTATTTGTGTTACTGAGTGGAAAAGAAATGTTGAGATGATTAGTCTTAAGTGCCACAAACTTAATTTTCCTCAAGATTTACTGTTAGCTGTCCTCATCATCTACAGGTCAGATTTGTTTAAACTATATTGTGCCAGCAATTAGTGAGATCAAAGGAAAAGCAGGAGAGAGAGAGAGAAGGAGAGAGGGAAGGAGAGAGGGAAGGAGGGAGGGAAAGAGAGAGAGAGAGAGGGGGGGGGGGATGCAGAAAGAAATGTGCTTTATGTGATATTGTTTGCATATCTTTCTGTATCTTCCTTAATGCTTTTGGTTAATGCAGAAGGTGAATCTGGTGATTCAGAGTTAACGGCAGAAGTTGTTTTATGTTTAGGAATTTTTATGACATTACTGAACACAAAAAGGTACCTGCATCAGCTTGGAGATCTGTGTTGTTCATTGTAAATGTGTTATCTAATTTCTCAGCTGTTACATATCTGTGGGCCACACCGTGATGCAAATGAAAGCGCTGCTTTCTGTAGGTTTCATTTTATGGCCTTGCTCTTCTGCTGTAGCAGTTTTACTCGGGGTGTATCCCCCCTCCCACCCACCCCCACCCCCCTGCCAAACAGAATTTCTTTAATGATATTACAACCAATTCCAACTCACGATAAGCTGATTTCACAGTTGGAGAAGGAGAAAACGCTCTAATATTGACCTAATTCTGCGACAGTGTTATAAATAATAGTTAATGTGTTGTCGTGTGCAGATGTTACAACAGATATTAATAATATGTGTAATGTGTTTCATACAAAGTCAGAGATGTAAAGAGGCTGCAGCAATCACTCCAGAGTTTATTTTAATATTATTCTCATAGATGTAAAGGTGTTTTTTATTGTTATTATTGTGTGTGTGTGTGTGTGTGTGTGTGTGTGTGTGTGTGTTTGTGTGAGCCTGAGTACACTTATGCATGTGTGATACTTTTCCTATACTGGATTTTTTATTTTTTTTTCCTAGAGAATGTCTTCACTCTTGACACACGGATAAACACTGCTGTTGTTTTTGATTTGAAATGTCAAAATCCAAAAAGCCACTCTGTCTCGCCTGTCCAGATGTCATTTAGACCGCATAACTGAGACCTTACACATTGCGTTATCTTTCTGTATACACAGTGGTTTGCACAGAGACAGCTATTTTGTTCCAAGTGACAGGACGCTGCTGGGATGCGGGCAAGGAGAGCGCAGCTATAGAAGGGGGGGGGGGGGGGGGGGGGGGTTGGCAGCGGAGGGGTGCATAGGTACTAGTCCCCCTCTCTTCGTGCTAGTGGAGGGAGCGGCTGAGACCTGATGATAAACAAGATGAGAGGAGGTAAACAACAGCAGGCCTGGTAAAGGTAGAGGAGGAGGGGGTGGGGGGGCAGCAGAAGGGGAGGACTGCAGGAGATAATAAATGTGGCAGCACATGTTGTGACATCTGTCTTTCTAAGTGTTATCTAATTTGCTGTAGAATATTTCAACAATGATCAAAACTGATGGGAATATGCCATAGCAGTTTTTAGCTGTAATTTGTCCCCTCCAACAAGAAGTTTCTGACAAGTTAGTAACATGTCACTTCTGTCAGGATGCATAGCTTTCTTACACAGGACATCGTGATTAGGCGCTGCACAGTATTCTGTTTAATGAATGCATGCAGTGACAAAGAACTCACTCTCCTCCGTGCACCAAAAAAAGCATTTGGTGGGATAGTCTTTTTTGTGTGTGTGTGTGTGTGTTGACGACAGTGTATAAAAAAAAAAGTCAGTATGGTGCAGATCTGTTTGGATGAAGTGCTCATACAGGAGGAAATTGTGGATTTCCTCAGTGCGCACCATTGTCACTTCTTCAAGATATACTGATGGTATCAATTGTCTAACTGAGTCATCACAAGCAGACAGTGTGGCATCACCTCCACAAAGTCACCGTCTTAAATGAAAAGCTGTGAGAACATGGAGCCAGACAGATTAATGGGAGTGTAATACACCAGCTGTTTAAAAAAAAGAATCTCAAGCTTTAACATTTTGAATTACATCCAGCTGTTAAATTGCCCACAAACTGATTGAGAGATGTTTTTTTTTTTTTTTTTAACCATCATGTTTTTCCTTGAACTCAGGTTCTTCTGTCTACAGATTAAACTTAAGCATGTTGTTTTTTTTTGTTTTTTTTTTATTCAGAACCAAATAGCACCTATGTGTGCCAACACTTACTGAACATCGACAAGGGTCGGGGCAGTTTTATTCTGCTCTGTTAGATCTCTGTGTCCCCCTGGCTGCTGTAAGTGAACAGTATTGCTGACATTAAAGGATTACAGATGAAAAAAAAAAAAAAATTCTAAATATGTGTAACTTCACAGGAACTGTATAATTGCGCGAGTAACCTAAGTGGCCCATTTTGATCTGTATCATTCACTCTCCCACTGAATATGTTTTTCTCAAAATAATTGGACATTTTCTTTTAGTCCATTGCATAGTTGTGCATAATTAACTTTGACTTCAAAATGCAACAGTCTAGGCTATGGTAAGTAGCCTCTGTTGATTTTTTTTTTTTTTTTAAATCACACATTAATATGTAGAATTAATTGGAAGGGTCTTGGTGGCCGCGTGTTCCTGACACAGGTCTGGGACGGTAATCAGGTGGAGGAATTAGTCAGGCTCATTGTTTTTTATGAATCAGATGAAGATTTGTACAGTGGCTGTGTGAAGATGGTTGCCTTTATTTCCATATCAAAGAGGCACACAGTGCAGCCGGGCAGTAATTAAAATGTGGTGGATTTTTGAGTCCTTGCACATGTGTACACACACACACACAGGCACAGGCATCCACACACACACACTATTTTCTTTCTCACTCACACAGGCACTCACACATGCATACACACACACACACACACTATTTTCTTTCTCCCTTCCCTCACACAGGCATGGGGACACAGGCATGAGTAAACGCATGCACACACACAAGCATGTGCACGCATACCCCCCCCCCCACACACACACATACACACACACACACACACAGGCACGCACGCACACAGCATATAGACCAAGGCTAAGAACTGTCAGGTTGTGTGAAAAGAGTGCAGGTGGTTGAATTTTAAACAAACACTCACGTCGGTCCGTGTTCCTTTTGCAGACATTTGGGTATGAAATCCAAAGCCAGTTCTAGAAAACAAGTTAGTTTTCTCCTTCTCTGTGGCAACCATTTTGTTAGCTACAGCTTCATAGAGCCGTGAATTTGTGTAATTATTATTTTTTCCCCCTGACTCAGTAACTGCTTTCACTGACTGCAGTCACACTAACCTTTATTTTTACTCACAGACAAATTATGCTTATATATCAACCCATCAGCTTTTCATATCTAGATATACACTATATATCTATATACTGTCTACACACACTGCATATATAGATATGACCTTGTTTTAGAATGCTAGGATTATGACTAAAAGACGCTGTGATCTTCTGCCCAGCCCAGCGTGATTTCTGTCCTACTAGAATTGAAGAAGCTCTGAAGACCTGAGCTTGGGTCTTGTGAGTGAACAAGGGAAAAGAGATTAGTGTAATGTTGGCTTTTGCGCTGCTCACACACAAGAGTGTCACAACAAGCCTTTTGCTTGTGATCCCCCCCATTGTGCTTGGATCAGGCCTTCCCATGGGCAAGCCACTGCCTTGGAGTAAGCATTAAAGGACTCTATGAAAATATGTTGTCAGCTGCGACACTGACAGTCTTTAATGTAAAATAATGTGAAAGGCGGCCTTAAAATTCTTGTGTATTCTTGTATTAGTTTAAAGGAAAGCAGCACAATTATAGCATTGAGTACAAATTACCTAATACAGAAAAAAAAAAATCCAACATCCGGGTTTTGCATAATTCACGAGGTGACCAGCCCTCTTGTTCCTCCCATGCATCATTTCTGATCTTTGATCATTTAGCCTTTTGTAATCAAAAATATAATCGATCCAGCTTTCCAAAGTTTATGTATTTCCAAGCTGTAGCTGGCAGTAGTATTCTGCTTATCCTTACACAGGTCTCCACTGTCTTTAAAAGCTGAACGATTAGACATTATCCAGTTGGTGGAGGTTGACAGCCGGCCTAGTATCTGCCAGCTTGATCTGACATGAGATGTAAAATATGCTCCACAGTTGTGACTAAGCCGGCCAATCTGGCTTCTTCACTCCCCAATACAGCCTTAAGGATGCTGGGAGCCGTTTTGTTGGCACACGACTGTTTTCATATCAGATATGGCAATTTAGCTTGTGCATGTGCATATTTGTGTGTGTGTGTGTGTCCGTACAGAGTGTATATTTGCGCGTGTGTGCACAATCCTGAGAGATATAATATTGCAATATGAATATTGCTTGTTCTCTTCTTCAGCATGCATTGTGGTGATGTGACAATGATGAACACTTTTATGTTATATGGCTCTTTGATCCATGATGCAGAAGGCTAGTCCAGTTTTATTGACAAGTGTGAGTCAAGTATGAGTACATAACAAAGACTTGACCTCATATAGAAGGTCTACACCATGTCTTGAATGTTTTACACTAACTTTAAACATAGATGGAAATAAGTAGTTCAACTGTAACTGGTGATTTCACTACATTTTTAAAGACAGGCCTCACAGAAAAAAACATACTTTTTGTCTTTGCTTAATTTCATGCTCTCCAGATAGTGTGTGTTTGCCCTCTTTGGATGGAAACAAATACTGATCAACCACTCGCATCATGGAGCAGCTACTGTGACATCTAAAACAGGCGAGGAAGTTATGGAAAAGAAAGGACGTATTGGGCCAGAAATCATATTCCTGACAGTTTTTCCTGTGGAAAATGCTAATGTACGATGCCAAAAATAAATCAAAGTGACAAAGAGGGAGGGTGGGGGGATAGATGGAAAGGGTCTTGTGGCTAAAGTTCTGATGAAGTTAACCATAGCGTCTCTTCTTGCCCAGGTCTTTTGTTTCCTTTCTGAATAATTTCTTTTTACACTGACTTGGATGTGCTACAAGGCTTTACCCTTAATGTGCATTATGAGAAAATGGCTTCAGCAGACCCGACCACAAGCTTTCTCTTGGTCTCTTGTCTGTCTTTGTTATCCTCTCTCTCTCTCTTTCTCTCTCACTCACTCAATGAGTAAAGGGAGGGGGGGTGTTTAGGCACTGTTGGTGAAAGGATGGGCTAAGAGCAGATTTTCTGAGACTTTCTAAGACTAAAGACACAAATAATAAAGTTAGTGTTCACGTTGCTTCAGACCCCTCTGATGATGTGTTAGTAGATCAAGCTCAGTCTCCTTTAGTTTAAGAAATTGATTTTTTTCCTGACCCAGATATAGTGAATCTTTCAGAGGCAAATCTTCACTATTTTTTAAAGTGGTCCGAGAATATTTATTGTACTTATATGCAGTCGTAGTGTGACAGCAGCATCTGACTTCTCCTCTTTCATTTCTTTCCAAATGGCACAGTCTCCTTCCTTCACCAGTACCAGTACATGTCGAATGCAGGAGCAACTTTATCCCTCATTCTGCCTACTTGTACAATAATATATAAAACCACAGCAGAGACAATAATGTTGGAAAATATCAATTTCAACTAAATGAAAAAAAATCTGCTCAGCTGCTCGTTCTTGAAAGAGTCAAAGAATTAATATGCATGCTTTCGAAAGAACTGTCGAAGGCAGCGGAAAAAAAATCTCACAAGAATTGAGTTGTTGCAGGAAGACAACGGTGGAAACGTGAGTGAGAGTCGGAGAGAGGAGTGCCGGGAGGAGCTTGTTGTGCTGGAATATGGAAAGTGTCGCTTAGTGTTATCTAAAATATTTTAAAAGTCATGGCTGAATAATTTGGCTGATTATTTAGCTGTCTTCCTGCAACAACTCAAACTCTCGCGGGATTTCAGAGCGAGACTTCTCCTTGAGCGAGACTTGGTTAGACGGAATAACAAACAGACCGGATAAAGTGAAAGGTAAAGAAAAACTTTGTTTTTCTCTGTAGAGATCCTTTCCATAATGTTGTCACACACTTACAAAAACAATCTGAGCCTGTCAGTAGCAAAAACAAGCACTTTTATTAGACGTACATTGACAGGCGCAATTGCCCCAAAGGATTACATTGCAGCCCGTTTCGCCGCCGCTGGCTGACGCGCTCTCACTCAATATTGGACCAATTTCAAAAATTGTTATACCCATTAGTCACTTAGACACAAAATGATGGGAAAATAGGGTCCAGGTTGAAAAATCCCAAAGTTTCCCTTTAAGAAACCTCTGATTGGCTCAGCTGCACATTTATAAGCAAAGTGCAGCTATAGTGAGGAAAGCCCAGAAAGCCCGACTGAGAGCTGGAAGAATAAAGCCAAAGAAAGTACAGTCTGTGATAATCACTTTCTTGAATGGGACTAAAAAAGAGAAATCTGCTGAAATGATAGAGAAAGCCTGTGGTTTGGCCCATGCAGTAAATTTCCCATGAGCCTTTTTGACAATCTGAGGGGATAGCCACTCTGGCACACGCCACCCGCCCACATACAATATACACACACACACACACACACACAGGCCATACGCACACACAGAGTGCTGTTTTCTGCCAGGCAGGACGGGTGTAGAAACCTCTGGGAGGAGGCTTGTCCGAGGGAGGATGATTGACAGGAGGTGGGTGAGGAATAGACTGAGGGGCACTACAGGAAGATGGGAGGGGTTGTCCTGTCTGACTAACAGCAACACTCGTCATTTTTTCCACTAGACAGGACGGTCTGTAAAATCTCAAACCTTTGCTGAGGAGAGTGGAATGACATTGTGGAACAAGTAAAAAGACCAAAAATGTTCAGATTTTGAACAAGATTGACTTTTTGCTTTTGCTGGACTTTTATATGACCACAATTAATGACCCTGCAGACTTTATACAAATATATACAAATGATTTAAAAACCCGCCGACGCATTACATTCGTATGCAATCAATTTGCAATAGCGATTTATTGTCAAAGTTTGTTCGTTCGTGTTCTTATACCGCACTGAAAAGTCGTAGGGTGGAGGTCGGGGTGGACAGCCAGACAACTGAGTTATACGCTGGAGACCAGGGTTTGCATCCCATCAAAGTAGACTTTTTGGATATTTACCATGCTCACAATGTTTTTCCTAACCTTAACAAAGTGTTTTAGTTTCCCAGCCTTACCCATAATGTACGTGCCATAACCACAGTGTTTCCCTAACCCTAACAAAGTGTTTTGAGTTGCCTAAACATAACCATAAAAAATGTAATCATGCTTTCGTTTTGCAAGGAGTGGATATAGCAGCAAAAACAAATGGAAACAAACTAGACTTTTTGTAGCAATGCTAAATGTAAAAGTTTTGTTATGTTAATAAAAAAAAAACAGAAAAATCTTCCAAATGGATAAAACTAAAAAAAGATAAAGGAATATAAAATATAATCTGGCGACCAATTTCTCCTCCAAAATGTACCAATTGCAAATGAGATGCGTCAGTAGTCCATAGGAGACACGGTCGGACCTCGCCAACACAGTCAGGACATGTAGTAGCACTATAGTTTCTGTGTCAGCAAGGAGAAAAGCTTTATGCCTTTGGTTAGGGGTGGGGCTGAGGATAAACTGGGGAGGTACAATGTTCCTCCTCATCCTCAGCAAAGCTAAATTTATTGGTTACCATCTGCAGGGTGGAGGAGTTTGGGTTGTGGCCAGGCCAAAGAAAGGCTTCTAATTAAACAGTCATCATTATCAACTTGCGGTCAGTGATCATCATCCCCAACACTGGTTCTCCAAGATGAACATGGAATCATTGAGGCTTTCCTTGAAGCCCATGCTGGACTGAATTAGAATAGAAGAAACAGAGGAGAAAAGTGCTAGCAAGAACGTTTTTTTTTTTTTTTTTTTCCCTCTCTTGGCAGAACAGGCAGCATGAGGCCCTGTGCCATATCCACTCAGGTTTAAACAATTACCCGACATCAGAGAAACCAGTAGAGCCTCAGTGCTGGCACAACCGTTGTGCTTTTGACTGCTGTACTTCAGGCCACGGTTTCAGACATGGCCAAGTGTCACATGTAAGCGGAGCTTTCGATAATTTCAATTAGTGTAAGAGGGTGTGCCTGCAGTATCTGTATCACTGCTGCTGGAGGAGCTTTCCTTTGAGGTTGACAGCCCCTTAATATAGTATTTCATGGTTTGATGTGTGAGTGACACAGAGGCGCTCCAAGAGGATGGCAAAATGGTTTATTAGGACCTAATTAGAGCCCTGTGATTAAAGGGGAAGTGACTGTGATTAGGAGACCTGCAGATGATGTGGAAACATGGATGAATATTCAGAGGAGAAAGGCACAGTACTGTATGTATTAGCCAGCGTGTGTGTTTTTGTGTGTGTGTGTGTGCGCCTTTTGTAGAATGTGTGAACACTACAGAGTTCGGGCTGCCTCGGAGCCGTCGTGTTATGATATCATCTTTACAGCAGATCTCGGCAGAGGAGCTTTGCAACTTAAGCTATTAGGCAGAAAACGCACAAAGCAACTATGCTAGTATAACCCTGCAGCTGATGATTTTTTTTTTGTGAGTGTGTGTGTGTGCACTTGCTTAATGTTGGAATTCAGACATTTGATCAGTAGCTCTTGTACCTCAAACATCATAAAAAAGAAGATGACCTCAGTTTGTTGCTTGTTTTTTTCGTAATGGTTTGAGGCCAGCATGTAAGAGTAATGCCGCGGACTTTCACAGCCAATTGAACATGCAATCATGAGGAATGTTCTGCAAAGCCAGGTCTGCTTCGGGAAGCTTAAGCACATACAAAGAATCACACATTCTTGTGAAGTGCAGAATATGTGCTGTTTAATCAAAGAGATAAATGGTCTTCTTATTATTATTAGTCTCCATCAATGGGGAGATTAGCATCGGATTTTCTTTCTTTTCGCCTCACAAACTTCGAACTTTTTCAGATATGTGATAGCCACTGCCATTAGAAGTAATTTATGGGAGTGTTCTGAGGGCAGGAGATTGTCAGCAGGGCCTTGCGATTTTACAATTTCACAACTGACTTCCTCCTTAAAATGACGCTGGCTTACCTGCCTATTACTCCCTTTGATTTCTACAGTACATGCTTCTGCGCTCTGAGAGGTATTCATAATAAGCTTAAACTCCACTGGCTTCATTGCTAAAGGGTGCTTATCTCTGGGCTATTCAAAAGAAAGAAGGGTAATATTTTTTCCAATTTCAACATTTTACTGTTAGGCCACTGCCTGCCCAAAACCACGTTTAGGGGGCTGTTGTGGAGAGCAGACATGCACACACATGGACATGCAGACACATACATGCTCACATGCACTGACACAAGCACACACACAGTCTGTGGCTGTTCAGTAAAAATATTATTTTTGCCATTTAAAAATTGAAAAGGTACAGCTGTGGATTTTTTTTTTTAGCTGGATGGAAGTCACATATTTCAGTACATTTATTTATATGTTTTATTCAGCGTACATTTTAACTCAGATTTCTTGAGGTTGTGGAAACCAGTCGACTAGTTTTATTTAAGTCATTCAATTGAGATCTAAGTCTGTCAGAGAAAAAGAATCCCGAAAAGTGTTTTTCTTTTATTATATAGATCGTTCGTACCTTGCAGCACTTACAGCATGTTTGGACATGCAATTTAATCTATATACATTTTCATTTTGTCCCATTGGAACGTTCAAAGCATACTCTGCTTCAAAATGTACACTCATATGTAATGTAAAATACATTTGAAAACAAGTTTGCGGTGAGCGATAGCAGCCATGGAGGGCCCTGTCTCTTTTACTTGGAGCAATGTCAGCTTTCCTAGTAGAATAATGAGAAGCATGTGTTGAGCAAGTGAAAAAAAACACAAGTCATCTTTCATATGACCCACCTGTCGTGCAACCGCGTTACTATTGTCTGGGCAGCCACTTAGAAGAGCCTCTACATCCTGCTCTGTTCTGTTTTTAGGAGCTTTAAGATGCCTGAAAGTGCTTGGCCTAAAACTAATGTTAGCACACAGAAGCCAACTTAAAGGACCAGTGTGTAGGATTTAGTGGCATCTAGTGGTGAGGTTGCAGATAGCAACCAACTGAATACCCCTCCCCCTTCCCTTTTAAAGCATTTAAGAGAACCTACGGTCGCTGCGAAACTCGCGAAAAGCGCAAAAGGCCCTCTGTAGAGCCAGGGTTTGGTTTGTCCATTCTGGGCTACTGTAGAAACACGGCGGTACAACATGGCGGCCTCTGAGGAAGGGGACCCGCTCCCTATGCAGATATAAAGGGCTCATTCTAAGGTAACAAAAACACAACAATTCCTATTTCCAGGTGATTATACACTAATTAAAACATACTTGACTATTAATATACTATGTATTAATTAATTAATTAATTAATATAATATACTATGAATATTATATTCCATTTCTGCCAAGTCCGTTCTGCTAGATGCCAGTAAATTCTACACACTGCACCTTTAATACTTACTTACTAGAAAAACGAAACCTCTGCATGGCTACCAGAATTTAAATACAGATAATCTGTAGGTGCAAAGTGTTTGTTTGAACTCCATCTTTTTCCAGCAGTTAACAGTGTGCAGTAAGTTTGTACTGTGAGTCTACAGGCTCCCCAGCCCTCGGCCTGTAGCCTCAGCCTGCTGAGTTTCTCAGTTTTACCATTGCTTGTGCCATGCTGTAATGGGCTCCCAGGACATGATGGGAATATAATAACTGCTTGACGATGTTTTTCTTACCCCCCTGATTCTCCACTAAATGCAAAATGTGCCCTGAAACATAGGATATATGGTACAGGTTGTGATGTCAGTTGTTATTGCTGGATATGCGAACCAGTAAATTTTGGATTATTTTCCACAATCTGCTGTGCAGAGTGCATTATGTCACAGAGGCCACATTGTAGCTGTTGGGTATAGAGCAGTGTTGGCTCCCTCTCTTTCCCTTGTTCTGTGCATTGCTCGACCACCGTCTGTGCTTCCAGTCCAGACTGCAGCTTACTTGATGCCCATTTCCTTTCCTTGTGCTGCAATCAATGGACAATGAGCCTATAGGATACCTTACATAATGGGGAAAAATCATGCATTAAGAGGTGTGCAGACTAATGGGAAAGAACGTGATCCAGACTGAAGTTTTTTTTTCCCCCATGTAATTTAATTATGTGTGAAATTACTGTGGATATCTGGGTAATATTATAATATTACCCAGGCTGGATTTTTAAATTATTTGGTGTTCATACATTTGTACTGATTTAGTAAGTTGGATGCATGCTCTGTGAGCTTGGTGTTATTTACTTAAAGTTTAAATGACAAGATTCGTTAAGTGATGTTTGATATATTTTAATTCCTTTGCTGTACAGTTGTCATGTCTCTGATTTGGACTCCAGCACTGCTTTTGTTCAATGCGGAATGGAAAAGAGAGCCTCCTGTTTTTCCGCTAATTAAATTTGCCACTAACATATGCTGGCAGGAACCTCTTACCTTGTTTGACTTATTTATTGCCTGACTGTAGAGGTAATTTGACCTTTCATTTCAAAGGCTTTTTTTTAATCCAGAAAAGGAGTGTTAAACTCAATTATACCAGTGATCAGTGGCTCAAACACTACATTTGTTTTCTCTGAGGGGACAAGCCAACCAGAGCCCTGCTCTCAGCTCCTTGTCCCTTACTCCTGGCCCTTCCACCCCTACAGGGGAACAAGAGGGGGGGAGAGGTAAATTAGGAGGAGAGAGAAATGGGGATAGGGGGCGGGGGAGACATGAGTGAGATGAGAAAGGGAGAATGGAGAGAGAGAGAGGGAGAGAGGAAAGTGCCCTACAGTTCCTGCCATGTCACTGGAGATTTGTGTCCTCCTTTTAAATCATTTCCCTCTTTAGAAGATTAAGAAGGCAGAAATATTCTCAAACTGATCATTTTCTCTCCCCCTAAATGGACTCATTTGCATTTGCAAACGCTGCTATTAATTGTGGGTTTCAAAAAAAGACAAATGACCTCTGCAACTGTAAATAAAAAGAAAAAACAGAGGTTATAATGTTAATTGTTAAAATGGCTGTACAGGGGCCAGTAGAGCTAAAGCAAAGCATATGCCCCCATCACTATCAGATTTACACCATGGCCACATACACTTCAGTAGCACAGACTAATTTCTTTAATTTATTTGACCCTTGATTCATATTCAAGATGTCAATCATTGTCAGTCGTTCATTTGGTTTAATAAACTAAAGACTAAAATTTTGATCACTTTTTAGATTTCAGGTCTTAGCAGGATGCAGAGAAACATGCAGTGAAATGCTGTTAGAGTGCAGCCTTGTGTTTTCTGACATGGAATCTTTTTTTATTTTCTGAGAACACTGCAGCCCATTTAAGACTTTCTTTACTCTACAACAGGCTACAGGCTCAGGTGTCTGCCTGTGCTGTGCTGAGCTGCTTAAAAAATTATTTGTCAACTCAAGACTGCCTTTGCAAATCATAAAATGTGCAGCAGTAATACAAGTCATTGGTGGAAAAAGCCCACCATCAAGCAGCGCGTCCCCCGCTTTTTTTTTCGAACAAGGAAAACACTGAATAATTTGCGGACACCAATGCCTCGTTGTAACCTGATCATTTATGGATCAGTTGTTTCCTTTCTGGTTTAATTCACCATGTGATTGATTTTCAGTGCAATACTGTTGGAAATATCCACACTAAACTGCGCCTGAAATAGGGAATCATTTGAATACAGATGCTTAAGGCTTAGGCCTTGTCACTGGAAACCACTTGGAGCCAGGAGACAATTGCAGGTTGATTATGTTGCTTCTGACAGAAGTTGCAACTCCTTTGTACAAGGCAGAGATATTTGCATCTAAATGCTTATTGTAGACATCTAAACAGCATAAAGACTGATTGTAAATGCCAGCTGTTGGGCTGTACTCGGGAATAAAAAAAAGAATTTCAATAAGGAAAATTGGGATGGAAATGAGGAAATTATTTTCAAACAGTGGAGCTGAAATCAATAAGTAGGAAATGGCGGCATTTGTTGTGCTGGTTGTATTTGTTATTTCTGTTGAGCGTGTTTGTACAATCACATATGAATCTATTTACAGTTAGCTACTGTATGTTGTCTTTTAACTGGTGGAAATACAGTGTTTAAATTCAGATCAATTGTCGTTTTATTCTTTGGTTTCTGCTGCAGGCTGTTTGATTTTCTACATGTTACCAGGTTATACTGCAGGTGTGAGGCGGGTAAATGATGAAGATCTGTTGGTTAATTTATCAGATTGGAAATAAAATAGGACCGTTGTGACGTATTTGACATGTCTGCTTCTTGTGATTGTATTGTGTTTACAGGTAGTTGAGATAGTTGGAACATGCCATTCAAACGTTTGCGTGTGTGTTTGTATGTGCACTCTGTATGTAGGTGCAGTTACTGTATATATGTGGGTGTACATGTGTGTGTCTGCCTGGTGCCCAAAGCAGAGTGATGCCCCTGCTGATTCTGCTCCTCTAGCTCTTTGTCCTGCAGCACTCAGTGTGTCTGCCTCCTCAGGAGACTGGCTTCTCTAGTGTGGCTCCACAAAGGCCCAGCCTCCTTTGAGGTGTTAAAAACTTCCATTTATGCATCTCCCTGGACAAAAAAGCACCAAGCCCATTTGAGTCCAGTAGCAACACAGGCAGACATTGTGGCCACGCTTCTCTAGCACTCATTTCACAGATTCTAAAACCAGTATGTGGTGAACAGGATTTGAGGGGCTAAAGTGCCCCGCGAGGGCCAGGCGATAAGAGGGGAGAAACACCACCACGCAGTAAACTAGAAGATGGGTCCAGGAAAATAAACACATTACCTGGGAGAGAGGGAGAGACTTGTTTTCATACCCCTGCCCCCAACATACACAAATACACAAACCCCACACTGAATAAGAAAGAGACAGAGAAAGAAAGGGGGGAAAAAAAAGGAAAAGAAAATACCCGTGTATATCTTGGAAGTTAAGAAAAGAGGTCTCATCAGTGTGCAAGAAGACAAGCCTATCATGTGTTCTCTGTCTTTTACAGTCTTTGGAGTGAAGAATATGTGAGAGGGAATCAAAGAGAATTGATAGGTTGCACGCCCGCCTGTTAGGAGCACTGGGGACTGAATGCCGTCCACCACGGAAGAAAACATTCTATTTGCTGGTCGTTTCTCTCTCTTTACCCGGCCTCAACCCAGTTGCTCAGTAAATAGACTTTTATTCTTGTTATTTGACGCAGAGGAAATGACAGATAATGTATTTCCCGAGCAGCACATGAAAGCCTCGTTCAGCCTGTATCTGTATCAGTCTACTGCTTGTAACAAACCCTGGGCAGAACAGCTGCTGCTCAAGGGTGGATTCTTTTTTTCCTTTCCTGCTTTATCTGACACTATTGCACTTCTAGTTTTGACACAGACAAAATGCCGGTCACTGTTTTACTCTCAACAAAGATATTTTAACTCTGGTAGTCATTCCTGACACGTTGGTGCTAGACGTTTTGTGAGCGTCTGGGTCTGCTGTGGTCCGGTGTCAGGACGGGATCAGTCAGAGAAGGAGAAAGGCTGTTTGAGAGAGAGAGACAGAGAGCAAAGATGAAAAGAGGATAAAAGAGAGGTTAGTAAGGCTGTGACAGTTAACGGTGTGCTGGAGCATGAAACAGCTGTTTGCACGTGACTGACCTGTTTCCAACACCAAATAACTCAATGATACGGTGGATCTCTAGTAGAAATACAGCAACAACATAGCGCTGGACTTTTTAGTTTTTATCCATGGCTGTCCGCTGTTCATCATATGAATAGGAAGTAGATAAATTTATGAGCCAATAATGACTCCACAAATACTACCTCTTCAAAATAATCTAGGCCAGAGTCAAAGTATCCACAGTTTACCTGGACACTAGCTGTTCCCTCACCAGTGATGTCCTCTTATTCCCGGCTATGGTGATTACTCACTGCATGGAAGCTGTCGTTTCATATTTCACAGATGATGCTACTGTGGAGAGGATTGACTTTATGGAACTGGATATTTAACAGACAATCACATGTGTTCAATTACTATATCAGACATTTCTGTGCCAGAATTTTCCACCCCCTGCGCCCCCCAGCCCCTTCCCTCCCATTTCCCTATTTCCCCTGGGACCGCCGTTACAGCCCCACCTCATTGCATCCCAAACTCCCCCCATGCAGTCCCCAGCCTGACTGTGTGGCTGCTGCTTCTGCAGAGATAACCGCACAGCATCCAGGTAGGGAGCAGCCTGCTGATGGCATAGATTACCTCTATTGTCAAAATAACTAACTCGGCAGAATTCCTACTTTAGCGTGTTTGGACGCAGGAGAGAGTGAGGATTTGGAATGGAGGATTGGGAGGATTTTTTTTTTTTTTTTTTTTTTTAACATGTCGCAGATCTGGATGAATTCCAAACAGAAGTTGAAGTACAAGTTTTGGCTTGCCTCGCACGTATCCACACAGGACTACATGAGGTGAAAAGGACATATACAGTACATATAAGTATGCAGTAAGCACATAAACACCCACATATATTTAATTTAAAAATGTCCCATATAAAGTTAAGAGAGAGTACATGAGACATGCAGCTATGTAGCGGATGATCTTCTCTGTGCTGTATACAGCTGTGGTTATGTTGTCAATTGATATTGAGCCACTGTCACATGATGGTTAAAAACACAAGTCTGTGTTATGGTCCAGGAAAATTAAATCAAGCGCAGCCCACACATTACATGAACACATGTCTGGAATGCGAAGGTTCAGCTGGTTCGAAAGTGAATCTTTCCGAGCTTTTCTGTGGTAGTAAAACTGCTTTCTGTCTTGTACTGTACAAGAGGCTTTTAGCTCAAATGGCAATCCCAGGAGGCATACAGTTTGTTTGATGTGCGTGTATAAAGATACATGAACAGTTTCTACGTGGGAGGTTTTAGTACAAGTGAATGGGTTAACCATATATTTCACCCTCTCAGTGCAGATATGTGGAAGTTAAATCTAGCATCAGACAAATTGCATGTGTGTGTCTGAACAGTGTCAAATTTAGGGATAAATTTTTGGATTTTCTAACCAGTGTGGATCAAGAACGGCAAACACAAAAAAAGACTTGGTTCTGTCATCACTGGGGTAAGGTACTATAAGTGTGTGTGTGTGTGTGTGTGTGTGTGTATTCCCTCACAAATGTCAGTGTTGGGACTGATACTGTAATTTTCAACTCTGCCTCACTGCATATAAAAGCTTTCGGGCCATCTTGGGTGTGTGTGCATGTTTGCGTTTTCATGTATTTCTTCTACGTGTGTTATGTGTGTGTTATGTGTGTGTGTGTGTGTGTGATAGTTATGACTAGCAAAAGCTAGAGAAAAGGCCACTCTTTGACAGAAATGCCACAGGTGGCTGTGAGCTCTCTGTCCCTGCTCCTTTGATGTCAGAACCATCAGCCTGTTTGGATTTTTGTGTCTGACGGCTAAAACCTCCAGTTTTTTCCGCATAGCGAAATTATTTTAATATCAAAACAGTCTGTGCAGCCGTGGTCTAACAGAGTCGGCAGCTCTTGTTTAAGTGGAATATGTCACCTCTCTTCCGCTCCTCCCAACAGAAGTGGAAAATATATTGGCTGAGTGTGTTGACAATTTGTTTATAAAAATGTGGTGAAACTAATAATTTGAGTTTGGGGTTGACTGGAATTGTGTTTAATAAGTCCCCGATCCTCTAATTAGGACTGGGGAGTGCCTGTTTTATGTTTCCTGCCTGTAGGTCTAATTCACAGCAGGAAAAGAGCTGCTACATGCAGCTACAATAGGCCGGTTGACACCGACTCTTATTACACCACAGGGATTACTACATTTGCTTCATTATAATATAATTTGGGTTTGCTCATTATTTGCAATTATAAATTCTTTTGTTTTTTCCCTCAGATAAATAATTAACTTAAATAAGCAATAACTAAGGAATACATTTACCCATTTATTATTTACCTCATTGTTCTTAATTAACATCAGATTATGAATTCAAAGGTTTGTTAATGTCTGTAATTATAAGAGCTCTCATTTATTTAGGCACAACAGGAATTAGGGATATAGTCAGATGTTTGACAAGACTGCTGTATTGAATTACCACCCATGTAATATGTGGTTTTTCCAGCTTGCAAGGATTGTTGTGTAGACTGAATAGCTCCTACTATAAGTTAATCGTATGTGTGTGTGTGTGTGTGTGTTGTGTGTGTGTGAATACAGGAGTGGGTGGTTGCAGCTGGAGCATAGTTCAGAACAGTGAAATTGTGTGTGTTTAGCATCATTTGAGAGGCAGGAGTAGACTTTAAACTCAGAGGTGCTATTCATGTAACAGCTTTCCATTCAGCTGGGGTCACCTGGGTCCCCTCTCCCCCATTATCACCTCCAGCCTCAAGGCTACCACATTCAGACCTGTCTGCAACTCTTTGCCTTTATCCGACTCATTCTGTTAGCCCTCCAACCTCCCACGCAGCAGACTCCGTGCTGTGCTCTGACAACAATGTAGTGGTAGTCGGTGCATTTATCTGGTCTTGTTGTTGGTGGTTTATTGGCCGCGGCGATGGGAGACTGAGGTGCTGTAGCGCAAATTAGTGACAGATCAGTTAAGCGTGACCTTAAAAAACCCTTGGCTTTGTTTAATTGGCAGTGCTGAGGCGGACTAATTGTATAAATCAGCTGGTAATGAGATCCTGGTTTATTGTGAAAAACAAGATAATGTGAGAAAATGAACATGAATGAGCTTCTGGCATTTTCATCCCTCAAGCTAGTTGCTCTGATCAGTTTTGTTCTGAATAGTTTTTTCCTCTATTGTCATTAATTCCTAACTGTGGGATATATTTTTAAGGTTATTATATATATCATACTGTTATTTGTATGTTCTTTAACAGAGCTCTTAAGTTGCAGCACTTGAGCAGACATGCTGAACTAACAGAGCATGGCTCCTAAATAAATCATTAGCAGGCAGCGCTTGAAGAAAGAAAGCAAAATCAAATAAAACAACCACTTTATATGAAAGCTGTTTATTAGTAGAGTCCGCCGCCTGGAAGACTGATTAATGAGGTAGCAGAGAAGTAGATTTTAAACATTGTCTTGGGCGGATTCTCGTTGGTGACAGCTGTGAGGACTAGAGGTCAGATTCTAACAAAGCTGTTTTAGCTCAACTGTAGAGACTCTGACCCTCAGCCAACAGTCACCATGGCCCCAATTCTCTTCCTCTTGTTCTGTCTCTGTTTGTTCTGATGTAGGTAAACACAGTTATCTAAGCACCATGTTGATTTTAAACCATGTTCCAAATTCTGTGGTATTTTTTTTTTCCCCTCAAATAAAAAAAATTTAAACTCAACTAACATTTAAAGCTCTATTTTCTGCGATATTTTAGAATTTTTAGAAGAATTTTGACGATGTTAACAGTATTAATTTTCATGCCGTATAACAGTGTAAGGACACAAATTAAAGTAGCCTCCTTCTGTCTTCTTTCTGATTACATTTCAGGTCATTTACATGAATTCAAAATCAACCTACCAGTGATCGCTGGAAGCTGGGGATTGAGTCTTTCAGTTTTTGTAAGTATCAATTTGCCTCTTCAGCTGTTTCTGTCTTGCCACATGTCTCACACACCCCTGCTGTCTTTCACCCACACTGAACACCTGCATCAAATGAGGTGGACAATTGGATAGGCACACAATGTATGCACAATTAGACAGCTATATAGGCACAAACTTACTGACAGACCTTTTGAACATTAGATCCTCTAACTTATTTTTCCTGCAGTTTGTTGATGTTATTTCATTTCCATATTGTGTTGTGGTTACTCACTACTGTGGTTCGTTTTTCTTTCTTCTTTTTTTCATCTTTTATTGCTGCTGTAGGACGTACGTAATCTTGTGTAGGAGTTGCAGTTTTAAGGTGAAATCAGGCTTTCTAGTATGTATTAATTGTGAGTACCTTCCTTCATGGCTATTTGAAGCCTCACAGAAAAGAAAAATCCTTACAAAAGAGAAAAACCTACAGCAGCCTTTGAGGAAATGCCTTTTGAAATTTCTTTACAACTGATGCTGGTCAAAAATGTAAAACCTTGAATGTCATTAGCTAGAATAAGCATTGAAGATAATGTTAAGTATGCGCTGACCAAATCCTCTGTGAAACTACGGAAAGATCGCAACTAAAAGATCCTAATTAATTTTTGAACAACTACGTATCCTCTTTGAAGCTACTGTATATTTTTGATTGTCCGACAATATTTGACCTTTTAACACTTTAGAATCTCTTCTGCTGCACTTTCACACACAGGATAATGAAGCCATTAAGTCTCACGCTGGTGTGGGTTAATCAGTGATCTTTAACATTCACACACAAAATCTGGGTCACTGCTAAACCATAGATTTATATAAACATATTAGGAATGTATTTGTAAAGGAGGTTTGTCAACCTTCAGTTAATCAAAAATGGCAGCTATTGTATTTATTTTGCAAATATGGTGATATGATTTTTTTGATTATTTGGTTTACTTATGAAAACTTAATGAAACAACTTACACACGACAGTACATACAGTACATGTTTAAGTATCTCTGAGATTTAAAAGAACATAATTTATGGTTTAGGGAGCTAGAAGTTGTTGCCAATATGTATTAAAGAGTGGTGATAATCCCTTCATTCTATAACTGTACAGCAATGCTATAGTAACTAATGCATATTCATTCTTTTTAACCAAAGCTGAGCAATATCAGACCTACATCAAACCCAGGTCAGGATCACGGTACTTGTATACTAATTGGTTGTATACCAAAATATGTTTTAAAAGAGGTTCAAGTGAAAAATTTCATAGTATTAGAGTAAGATAGTTTCTATGAGATGCAGAATTTCATAGAGCTTAAGAAATAAAATAGATCATACTACACTCCTCTCTGCATCAATATAATATTACTTTAACAGTCTTTGCTCATCTGCTGCTCGTGCAGGTTTTCTAATAAAAATGTATCTTAGATATTGAGCAAATAAAGGTGAGGAACTTAGGTGATATTATTCTTTTCTTCCAAATGTCAGTTGGAGATATCATCAGAGTCATATTAATGTAGTTGAGAAGCTCTTCAATAACAGCAGGGAAATGTCTCTCAGCATTGAAAGTTCATGACCATTTACCATTGTTTAATCATGCTATTTCACATCAAACACTGTCTTCTGCTCAGATGAACATCCACCTGTCTACTAGCAAGCTCTCACTGCCGCTGCATGTTAGTGTTGTCGGGTTTGTTGTGAATGGCTCGGGGTCGTAAAATGGGTGTAGTACGACTTGGCATGCCACAACTGTCTGCCGGTCTTCAGTCAGGTCATACTCTCTGTGGGTTTGTCAACATAAATAGAACATCTAAATAATCAAAGTTATTAAAAGCACCATATGCACATCAACAAAAGACATCACTGCGCACAGTATTTATAGAGATGTAATACAGGCACTGATGATATGAAGAACCTCTAAATTGATATACAGTAGATGTAACACATTGAACATATACCAGAATGTTTATGTAATGCAATCTAATGTGAAGAACAATAGGCCCATAGGCTAATATTAATTACTAAATTAAAGGCACACTGTGGAGTTTTTGGCCACTAGTGGTGCTATGGAGCAATATTTACAAGAGTGGGTCCCCGTATTGTTTGTACCACACACACACAAAAATGCACACACACATCTGCAGCATCTCTTATGAACCTTTCTGGTTAATTGTGACTTGCGGTTTCACTCACTGTGATGATATCAAAGTATAATTTTAATATAGACCTACTGTATAAAATATTATCTGTAATCTGTCTGCAATTGCATCTGCTTGTCTTCCTTGCTGTTTGCATTGACACCAGATGTTCTGTTTTTTTGACTACATCTTGATTCTCTAGGCATAAGATTGAAAATTGATTTATTGAAGTATGAACCTTGAGAAAGTTACATGTAGGTATAAAGCGACTTTTCTCTCTGCGCTTGACTACAGTTGAATCCAGGAGAAAACCACAAAGAATGAATGTGGTTTCCTGTGTATCAGTGCAAAATAGCCTGTATTTATACTACACATTCTTAAATTATTGTCAGCATCAAATTAGATGTTAAAACTAGCCTAATACAACAAAAAGTAACATCTTATGCCACTACTAGACGAGTTATATGCCATATACTTGTTTAAAAAATGTTTTTTAACATAAATTGAACAAAATTAACAGGACACTAATAATCTACTTGGGCTGGTTGCCAGCTGGCTGCTGTGGCTACTGCCCCCTACTGGTCCATGTGGTCCAAATGCTCCTCAGAAGATAGTAAATAGCGGATAAAGTTTTGATACTACAGACTCATTACTCCTTGAAAAAACAAAAACGACACATACATTTTAATTCATAATATCCCCCAGAGTGTTCACTGCCTATCTGCGGCCGTGTTGTTATACTGCACCATCGCACTCTCCTGTAACATTCAGTTAGATCCGCATACAATCCGAAATGTACTGTACATACTTTGCAACTTTAACCTACAGGTTTAATTAATCTCAGAACATGACAGGGAGTAATTTAGTTTGTGTCTGGAGTGCATATAGAATAACTTTAATTACACTCATGCAATCTCATTTGGAAACACCTGAGGATATGTTAGACCATCTGAACAGGCCGCACACTCTTTGTTAGTATGTGACATTTATCTAATAAGCAACAGACACACAATCTCACAGCCCGCTATCGATGGCACCAGTGAAAGGGAGGATGCACGGGAGCCATTCTGTCAGAAATTAAATAAACAGCACTTCACCATAAAATGATAATGAATAACCTTTGAATGGTTATTCTTCATCTATTATTTATCAAATGGGCCTCTTCAGTCCACTGACCCTGCAGTAATTATGGTCAATATGTTGCTGAACAGAAACCGCTTCAGAAAGACCACCTAACAAAGATTTAAATTTCATCAGCCTCAATTAGTCCAGCGGATCCCAGTGTGAATTTGGAAGACTAATTGTTGCACATGTCAAGAATGTAAAAAAAAACCTGCCTGAACTTTATCCAACTTTCAAAACATGCTTCCAATTAATAGCTTGCTCTCTGTATTACTCATGAATGACCTCATTTTGAAGTGTTTAAACTGAAATATGCTTTCAGTGTTTGCAGTTTGATTAGGTGTGGTGTTGTCTGGGTTCTCTTTACAGTTGGCAGTCTCTATTGAATCGCATAAATGGGATTGTTATTATTGTTATTTGAAGTTTTGATGGACTTTATTCCATCCTCTGATGAATAAAAAATCTAATGTGGATTTGGCTGCTGTCCTGTATCTCAAGGTATGTTCCCTTGCACTGTAGGACAGAGTTTCACTGATTAAGCTATATACGGCAGAAAACAGAACCAAAGAACATGCCATTAATCTTCCTGCTACCCCAGCTGTGGAAAGCAATGCATAACTAAAAGTCCGGTAAAATGAATTAATGATTTCAACCATGAACTTTTCTCCCAAAACGCCATGAATCGTCTCCAACTGATAATGCACCACGACCCTGGAGTGTGAAATCCCTGTTGCGTTGAGAGTAGCCAGTTAATTGATTCGCAAATTATTTAAAGTTTGTGGTGCCCAGGGGAGTGCTAGGTTTTAATGACGGCCCATTTTGAAAGTGTTGAAAAATTCTTCCCAGGCAAGCCTGTATTAAACTGTAATAGTAAGATAACAAATCTAACTCCCAAGAATTGAGATGGTGTCCAGTATTGTGTTACTAGATTGGGTCAGTCTAACATGCCCTTTAAATTGGGATGTATCTCATCCAAAATAGAAGTTCAATATCATATCTAGTAACTTCTAAGCTGGTTGTGCTTTATTCCTCTGTGGGACTTTTATCCTCTCTGAAAAAAGAATAGAATATGAAGTATAATCTGGTCTTTAGTATAGCTACAAAGCTAGTACATACTTTATATACAGTTTTTTGTATAGAGGCAGCTTGAAATGTGATTGAGGCTGCGCATGCCGGTGTGTCATCTGTTGGCCAACATAACACACATACACACACATGCAAATTCAACAATTTTTCTGTGGTAAGACCCGGATCAAGTATTTTACTCTCTCAGCCAGTCGTTCCATGCAGAATAGGCTCGTCTAGCGGTATACACATTGTACGTTCCATTGCTTTTAAAGAAGAAGTTGTTGAATCTCTGTTAATATCAAGGAGCCTCTAATCTCGACCCATTAGCAACTGCTGTCATTCAGACACACGGTGTCGGCCTGATTTAAATAAAATGAAATGAAGATAGTTGTTTCTGGTCCCTTGGCTTCACTCATTGCCATAAACATATGCTCTGTGCCCCGCTTCTTTCCATCTCATTTATGACTTTAATTTGTTGTGTGGGCTGCGCAAGAAATCAAATTTAATCCAATCCTCCCAGGGACCCTGTCATATAATAACATGGTAATTTCTGTGTATCCTTTTGAAAAATGAGGAAATTAATTCTTCCTGACATGTTCTAATTATTCCAGTGTGAACGGCGGATGGGCTCCCCTCCTTCCTCCCATCCCCCCCCCAGCCCCCTAAGTGTCAGTTGCCGACGGGTGGCGAGGTGCTAATGCTGACCAGCAGCGCGTTTAATTTGAAACATGAGCAGACACCTTTCAACACACCTTCCTAATGTTGGAGTGGCTCACACAAATTAATTCACTACTCATCTGGCAGCTTTGACTGAGATGTGTGTACGTGTATATGTGCGTGTGTGCATGCAAGCATAGGTGTATGTGTGTGTTAGAGGATGGGGGGAGGGGGGTCACTTGGACACTATTGCTATTAGTAAAGGAAACAAAGTGTGTCTGTGTGTGTGTGTGTGTGTGTACTACACTGTAGATGTACATTATATGCATATATGTCAGTGTGTGTGGACAAGTACACGTGCTTGACCAGGTATCACCATATTTCATGTGACTGGGTGTTGAGTTGGCGTAAAGCTGTCTGTTGGGATGTTGGGATTGCTTGGACAGCTTTTTTTTTTCTCCTCCCTTACTGGATCTCCCTCTTCTCAAACCAACAGTACCTTTTCACACATCCTACTGCTCCACTGAGAGCACTGAAAGGCTTATTTAATTAGACTGTCATCAGGCAGTCTTTAGCTTATCATTTCAATTTGCATAGGGGCACTACGGGCAGAGACAGTGTCGAACAATGATCTCAGGTTTTATGTTCAGGGGTTCAAAATTGAAAAGTAATAACTGTTTTATTTACAATGGTAATTTGATTAATCTTTTGCAGAGCCAACATTAACACTAATAATAGTAGTAACAATAATAATCTTGAAACTTGAAACTTTATTTGTTAAAATGTAACAAACTAAAAGTTAAATTTAAACAGATTAATGGTTAAAATTTTAGAATTACAAGTTTGTTGCCTAGTGTGACAGTTAGTCAGCACAGACAGACATATTGCTATCATGAAGAATAGATTTGGTTAATAAATAAAGTTAAAATCATTACATCAAAAATAACCTAATGCCAATACTTAGTCTATATAAGTCCACAGAGCTGTGTACATTCAGGCTTCTGAGAGAAGAAATGTGTTTCCACTCTAATTATGTACAGTATCTAAGCAGCTGAGACAGGAGGAGAAAAAATAAACAAGCAAAATTTACTGAACTTTGGAGTCGGGTTAAAACCACAGAACTGTAATTGATTTGGTGTGTGTGTGTTGTCTCTGGGTCGTAGAACAGAGGGCTCATAGCCGTGGCGTCATGGTCGAGGAGAAGAGAGCATGGCTTTGTGAGCGGTGGGTGGGTCCCCCGATGACTCAGAGAAGGGAGAGGCGTCAACATGGCCGCCCGGCCCACAGGGATTTAAGTGTCCCCCCCCTCACACCCTGCAGGGTTAATCACTGCCATTTTGGATCCATGCAGAGGGAGCAAATGCACTCTCCATCACTGTGGAAGAACTGAGACATAAGCCCAGTTAGGCTGCCACTGCAGCAGCTCTGTGGGTAGATTTGCTTCATAAGCTAGTTTCCACTCTGTAGAACAGACTGTTTTGAGCCCTAGTTTACTTGTCTTAAGAAGGTTGGAGTCCCTGGATCAGTGCAGAGTCTCGCTCTCTGTATCCTCCTGTTTGGACACTGCTTCTTTTTCTCATATGGGTTAAGGGATATACCAAGTAACCCGCAATGTAGTTACTGGTAGGATCTGTGTAGCTAACTTCTGTGTCTCGCTGTGTGCCGCGCACTACATGAGCCTGTTAATGACTGAAGGCTGAGAGTACCGTCTCGTGCCAAGACCCACATGGCTGCTGGCGGTGCATTAAATCAGCAGTCAATTTGACTGGAAGTTTGAAATCTGGGCTAGGTTAAGGGGATGTGCTGAAGCCGTGTTAATAGCTAGCTTGTTGTCCATATGGTACTGCTTTAATAGAGCACATTTGTTGCAGATGGTGGGAGACTTGGTTAGGCAGAGGCAGCTTTTGGCAGAGGCTCATTCTTCGAAAGGGCTGCCGTGCTGCTCAGACTGGTCCAGGCCAACTTAGTGATGTCAATCCTCCCTGCCTCTCCTTCACCAAAAAAGTCTGCCCTTGAATTGTGGTCGAGCCTTAATTTTAAGCCATTCTTGTTTTTTTGTGTTGGGAGAAGAGCAAATACAATGTGGCTCCGTCACTTTTTCCTGAGTTTGGTCATTTGCTCTCCAAACCACACCTTTGCTTCCATAGGCTAAGTTCAGTTGTTTCTGACCACAATGGGATTGTAGACAGCAGGCACAGCTGAGGAAACATAAGCAGGGAGTGAGAGAGTGAGAGAGAGAGAGAGAGAGAGTGAAAGAACAAGGGTTATGGAATGAAACCAAAGATAAAGATAGAGCATGAGCACGGCCTAATCTATTTTATTTTCTCTCCTGCTATTCAACTGTTTTTGCAGACCTGTTGAAAGATTCAGGTTCCACTTAAATACAAAAATGCACATTTACATAATACAAAGAGAGTGCTCTGTTCATCCTGTTATTATGTGCAAGTTTGTTGAGTTTCTGGCATCGAACCCGATACTGTTTAAATACCTAATTTCTGAACAAAGGTTTGCAGTATGTAAATGTGTACATGACATGTTGCGTGTATTGTAAGTTGAGAGCAAAATCACATTTTTTTTGTCTATAATTGTTTCGGTTTGTGTGCGCCTGCCGTGGAGTATGTGTGCTTTTTGCACTCAGAGAAGTGAGGAGACACGCTTGATCTGCTCTGCACTGTTTGACGGTTGTTTTCTCACGTTGTCACTGGCTTGGTGTGCTGTGGTGTGGTGATGGTATTATGTGCGCTGGGCCCAGCTGAGTGGAGAAAAGAGCAGAGCAGCAGCGCCCCTGGCTATGCCACTCCCGCCTCCCCAGACACCTTATTGTGAGAAAAGTCTCGGCTGAGCCCTCTGGGCCTTGAGGATCCACTGCCTCGCTAAGTGCTGGCCAGACTGAAAGGCACAGTGTCCTTGGTCCCAGCTCAGTCTTTCCATTCTCTCAGAGGCTTTGTCTCATAAGCCAAGAGAGCAAGGAGAGAAAATGCCAAATTACACCCATGTCACTAAAACTTAAGGTGTTTAAGGGCTGAGATGTCATTTGCTGCTGTGTTTGGTGTTATTCACGATGATGTGCATGAGGGAGTGTTACGACGAAAGAAGTTCTGAAAAAAAAAAAAAAAAAAAACTACTTTCCATTGGTGTTAAAAAGTAGTGCTTTTCACAGCAGGAATTGTGATCTGCGGACGTGATAGCTCTTGAATTTAAAAGTTATGAAATTGGATAAGAGGATGGTGATGAAATGTTGAAGTGAAATAACTGTTTAAAATGCTGAAAATATTTTTGCAAGAGAATATCCCTGCCATATTGGAGTGGCTGAGTATCTTTATAAGACAGTTGTGAGATCTGAGAGACATTTAAATTTCAACCACTGACAAAAGTTCCACTCGCAAATCTGTTCTCTGGAATCGTTGCTCGTTCTTACCACTTAAAACAAAGCACATGGAAGTCCTAATCAATTTCCAACCAATCTTAACACAATAAAAGTGTATATTACACAGACCAATAACATAGGCTAATGGAAACCTGTTGTAAGTCATTTTTAGCCATGTGTCTCCAGTATTTTGTGGGTAAGGCTTCTGAACGACCCCTGCAAGCGGTGACATCATGACCACATCCTCCTGCCTCATTGGCGCTGTGCGTCCCAGCTTGGGTCCCTTGCGGCCGGGCTCCCAGAAGCCACAGCACCCTCACCACACATGTGCTGCAGCTGGACCACCGTTGGCTACTCTGAACAGACTCGAGCTGCACTGGGATCTGTGGTCACAGCGCTGGATGTACATGTATATATCTGCACACAGCCGTGGAAAAAGACTGTATAGAGATCAGTAGGCAGAGTTTATTTGATGCAAACATATCATCAGGCTCTCAGTGCAAACCGATGTTGTATGCAAATCCACTCCCTCGATGGAAAGAGGTATAATTAATGATGTCAGTTCATAAAAAGAGAGGATGGGTTCGTAGCCATATTTCTGCTTTAATTAAAGACATGCCTTATTATAGGCAGAAGATGTATGCTCTATGTGTTTTTCTTTCTTTCTTTTTCTCTTTCCTTCTATCCCCATTTCTTGCTTTTCTCCTTGTTCTTCTTCTTCTTGATTAATACTCGTTTCATAGTGAAAATGGTTCTCTGTGATTTCTCCTGCCAGAACCCCACACGCTGACATGGAGGGCTTTCTTCGTAGCAGCTTTTTACTGAGGTTAGTTTCATTTCCGTTGTTGCCATGTAGGATCATAGGTTGGGCAGGGGTGGTAGTGGGCTAACAGGGGTTAAAACTTTCTGACACATTGTTAGCTTTAGACTTTTGTCCTGTGTGTGTGTGTGCACATGTTTGTGTGTGCGCATGTGTCTGTATATTTGAACAATGTCAAACATGGGTTCTAACATATTTACCCAAGCTGTGTGTTATGATTGTGTTCATGTAGTGTGCGGCTGACTGGCATGCTCACCCTGATAGCCTCCAGTCAGACTGAAAGCACACATCAACCTGAGCGACAGATGTAGATGAGATGTCCCCGTTTCTTTCCCTTTCCTCTCCCTTTCACATCTTAAAGGATCTGCAGATCAGGCTTTCTGTGTCTTTGCACCGCATGCTTTTGTCTGACCACTTTCCCCATCTGCCCTCCCTTACTAACCACCCTAATCAGGGATGTCGGGTGAAGGCAGTTGCTGGCATAGCGGCCTTGTGATGTACTGTTGTTTCCTGTTGTGTTCTGTGTTTGTATTCAACCTACCATAAAGATTTACATTTTTTGTCTTTACCCTTCCTGTGATTCTAATTAAAAATTTGTGCTGTCATTACACACAGAGGAAGTAAATAAGAGAGCGTATTTACCATTGGCTCCTTCCCTAGTCAACCACCTTCTCTAGGCTCCAGTGTTGCTCCCTAATTAGGGTTGGCTCATTAGAAGCCACAGCAGCAGCATCTGCCTTTCAAAGCTGCTGTCAGCCAAACTTTACTAAAGCTAATGAATCCTCTTTGATTTCTTTTTCAAAAGGTCACTTATTTGATTAAATTAACAGCATTTTTTTTTTTCTCTCAGAACTGTTGGGGGCATTTTTAAAAAGAAAGGACAATTTGATACCATTACTCTCGCCAGTCAAAATGTCCTTCAGGAATTCAATAGGAAAATCTTTCATGCATTAAAATGTATTTTATTTATCTTTAGAATCCAATCAGTTAAAATCATACTGAAATAATATTTTGTTGTACATTTGTAAAAGCACATTAAGTTCTCACTAAATTGGGACCAAATGTGTGGTTAATATTGTAGAATTGCTCTGTATAAATCATATTCGCAAGGATGTTTCCACAATATTTATGACTGTTAACTGCCGCAGCTTTTTTATTTTAATTACATTTAACAAATAAACAGATACAATTATCACCTAGTAAACATTTAATATATTTCCTTTGCAGAAAACATATAAAATATGTCTCTTCTATGCACACATGTACAGGATCTCTTTTATCTTTCATGGCATGGCACCAGTTTATTTGGTGTGGTATATCTGCTACGGTTTGACAGAAGTTATTCAGGCATACAGCATGTTAAATTTTTGAGAGCGTGCTGCCTATGCTCATTTCCGCTTATTTTGGAGTAACGCTACAAAGTGGATGACAGCGTTTAACTCTCACCATCTGTCGAAACCAGTTTGGTGGGTAACTAACTGTACTTAAGATACCTGTATTGGATGTTGCAGTGGGATGATAGTGAGGAGGTCTGGCACAGACATATCTCAAATTCACCGGGGATATTCTCACATCCTACCCCACATCTACAAAAGAAAAGAAAAAAGAAAAGAAAACATGACCTTTGACCTTGGCTGTTCCGCAACAATTTCCTTTTGTTCCCGTAGCTGTGAGAAAACACTGTGATTATTCTAAGTAAACACATTATTGCACTGCTAATCCACATCCTTCTGTCAATGTCTGTTTTAATTAAAGGAGAAGCGCCAGTAGAAAGATATCACGCACTCCGGCTGGAGATTGAGGCCTCAACAATCAGGCCAAGATTAAAGGCAGGCTTTGCTTTAGGGTTAGCCCTTTTGCTTGGATAAGACTTGTGTCCTGGAGTGGGCTGTGGGGGTGGGGGTGGGGGTAGGGGTGAAAGGGGAGAGAAAAGGATAGAAACAGGGGTGGATGGATGTGGCAGTTAGACATTCCTCCAGTGAAGAATCCCAGTATCTTTTCTCAAGCAACTGAATTAGGTCAAAGACAGCTTTGTGAGCACGCTTGTACATATCTGCTCCAATGTGCAGATGTATCTCGGTGGCACACCGGATACGCCTTTCATTATTCTAATGAGTCATGAGTTTACTTTTGAGTCATACATACAGTGAGTTTTTACTAGCTGTTAAAGTATCCACATTCATTGTGACAAATGCTGCTACTTAAAGGCACCTAAACTGTCATTCTGAACTTCTGATTATATATTATATAGACTTTGTTCTATCCGATGACAATATCGTCAGCGTGCTTAAATTTCTCAATTGGAAGAAAAAGAAAGTAAAAGAACTCTGCGAACTAAAGTATACAATATGCGCAGCGCCTTTAATAGACAACTACTGATGCTCACATTATTATAAGCCTCAGTTTTCCTCTTTGTTGAAGAGGAGATGGGTTTTCATTTTAGATCAATTTTTTATATGTTTATGGAAGACACTGAACAGGTTTTTGTTTTTGTAGTCAAAGAGACTGAGAAAATGAGAGTGAGTGTGAGAGAGAGAAAAGGGAAGGAAGAGAGGTAGAGATGTGAGCACAGAGAGAGATAAGCAGAGAAAGAGAGGTGGAGAGAGAGAGAGAGAGAGAGAGAAAGGTAGAGAGAGGGAGGGAGGGAGGGAGGGAGAGAGTGATGTCTTCAGTCTCTGTCTACTCCCAGTGGGCAGGACCTCCCCCTACATTTCTGCCATTATTTGATGTAATGAAAGGAGAAAGTGTGTAACATTGAGATTGTTAATTAATTTAGTCTAACAAGATGAAGATAAATGAAACCCACTGAAGGTTGACTAGGCTAAGGGGCCCACTTAGCATTCCTCCTGCCCTCGAGCTCTGTCTCTCTCACTCCTTCACAATGGAGCACAACTAATAGGTGCAGCACCGTGTTTGTACAACCCCGCTGAGCTCTCACCCAGTAAGTTTAGATGTGGAACTTTTTTTGACAAAATATTTTATTTTCAGCCTCTATTCGTCATAATCTAATCTCGGGGATATTTTAATTTCCAAATGGCTGGGCTGCATTTTTAATGCAGTTAGTTTTGGAGCATAGATATGCAATTATCTAATTGAGTCATCTTGACATGTTAAATAAAGCTCAGCTGACATACATACATGACTAGTGAACTAAATTGACTTTTTAAATATATGTGTAGAAGCACTGGTCAAATGTTACAATATGTTATTCTTTCAGGGACACCTTGTAGTCTTACACATAACAAACATGCCTTTTATTATCTTCTGCTAGAGATCAGTTATAATTTTTTTCTTCTGAAATGGAGGGAGGTTATATAAATGGCCATTCTCTTCAGCAACTATGTGGCCCCTTCACATGAGCCTGTGTGACTCCCAGCCTTTCACCATATGAATGGTTCTTCTCTAATGCGGCTTGGGAGCTATTTGAGCGGCAAGACAGACAAAAAGGAGAAAGGACATTTTTCTACAAAGCCAGACAGTTGTCTTCATCCATGGCTCTTACAAGCAAATCAGTAGTCTATCAAGGTCCTTCCTCAGTGGACACTTTGTACAGGATCTTCATGGCAGCACAGACCAATCATTATGGCACCCATTCTTTGCTCTCTTAGTTCTCAAGTCATCAACAATGGGTTGTTGATTGTATGGAAAACACCAGAACAATTATGTCCTCTGTTTTGGTGGCAGGGCGTTTTAAAGTGCAATCCTCGATAATGGCCTCATTATTGTTATTCTTGGAGCAGGCCCCAGGAGAAAGAAGTAGCTGATCGCAGTACGTCATTATTTCGTAAATTTCGATTAGCTCATCATGCTGTCTCCTGGCAAACAGAATCATAGCTAATTAAAAGTGAGTGAGCGCTCTTGCCTGTGACTTAAAAGGTAGCACTCGATAGGCTGTTAATATGAAAAAAGTGGTAAAAAAAAGGAGGATTAGAGCTGTTACCCTGGTAACTCCAACTTCCATCTGCGAGGGAACAATGAACTTGTGTTCCTCCACCACCTATGCTTGAAAAAACAGAAAGCAAGGAAGTGAGTGTTCTGAAAGGACAAGACCCTTTTTAACAACAAAGTGGGATCCAGGCCTAATAGGCTCTTTGGTGCGAGCTGTTAGGCGAGATCACTGGGGGATAGAGGAGCAGAAAGGTCAGCGTGTAATCCTAGGACAGTGAAGGTCGTCCCAGGTTTTTACAATAGCGGTTTGTTTTCTGGATCTGTTTATCTGCCTAAGAAACAAAACCCCAAGTCCGGCCATTTTAAAGTTTTTAAGAGAAAACAAGACTGAAAGAGAAGGCTGCTAGCTTAAAGTGATAATATATCCCACAGCCAAAATGCACAGTCCCTAAGGTGATAAAATAAACACAAACAAGATGCCAAAGACTTGGACCAATTAGACGGAGCTGTCGGAGGGTGTTGGAATTGTCTCTTGCATCTCTTTCACTGATACAACTGATTTCTGAATTGGTTTCTGGCACCTCCAACGTGATGGAAACAACATGAACTTTTGCATGAATCTTACAAACACCTAAATATTTCACCAGTGCACTCTTGGCTCAGTAAGAGCAGCATAGCAGTATTTTTTGGCCCCTTTTGGATTTTTCTTGTTTCCATTAAACACTCGATGATATTATAAACACAGTGTTTTAGTTAAAGCGTTGAAAATCTTGAGGTGAGAAGTGGTGAGGAAAATACTTGTTGTCCTGAGTAATGCATTTCCATACCATTCTTTTCAATTCTACCGGCATTAAAACAAGTTTTTCAATCCATACTAGAAGGAGGAAAGAAAAGTGTTTGATGGGCTTATATTAAGAGCTGCTAAAGAGCTGCTACTCTGAAAAAGGAACGCTCCCGCTCTAAAACACTGCTGAGTTATAATGATCCATGACTATGGAGGAACAGTATGTGTTTCTCTTTGAGTTTTATGTCCCTTATTACAGCTGCAATACGTCTGCTCACATTAAGCTAATTTATGGCTGAGGCCAGCGTAACAGCAGTACAGGTTAATGAATTTGGCATTACTAATTAAACGTTATTGAGGGATGAATATGAATCCTGTGGTCGGGAGCGACAGCAGAGGAAAAAGGGGGAGGAGAGGAGAACGGGACAGAGGACTTTCCTGCAGTTCTTCCTTTGGGTTGCATTCGCAATGAGTAAAACATGACAAGTGAATGTGAAGACAGCACAGGCTCGGAGGTGAAATGGAGGACAGCTTTATTTCAGCGCAGTATCCCGACACAATACTTTCTCTGATTAGATGCATTTGAAAAGAAAATTGTTTATATGATTACTTATAGCGCCACAAAAAGCGTTTCAGGAAATAAGACACTAACATTCCAGTGTGAAGAGAAAAAAAATAACTCCACAGGCAGGTAACCTGGCCATTTTTTTCCCCCCTCTGTATTTGCATGTCTAAGTAGTAGTGCAGGGTAAAAAGATAAATGAACAGCTAAAGTGATTAGACACTCACGATAAGCTGAGAACCATTCTGCTCTACACACTGCAGAACATGCCCCCTTTTCACACAATTGTTGTTAAGCAGTTACTTCAGTCACCTCTTGAAAACAAGAATTTAAAGGCCAAGAAGCAGGGTCTACTCGAGCAGAGAGGGATGATGGTGACAGTGTGGAATATTGAGCAATTACTGAAGTGCCCTCTAACACACACTCTCCAGGACCAGCGTGAGTGTGTTGAGGAAAACAAGATATATATTTCCCCTGGATTTAAAATACTTAGCCTAACTCTTAAGTGTTAGGTGTTGCATAAAAAACCCCAAACTAGAGTTTTTTTGTTTCAGAATTAAGCTGAAATGCATTTTTAAAAAATGCATATTCAAAATAACTGCAGGTACGAGTGACTTTACACTACTTTATACTAATGACAGGAAAAAAAACTAATAAATTATTACTTAAGAAAACTACTTGGTTGGTGTCATGAGTTCATGAGGATTTGGATATGTATTACAGAAACATTTAAAAATAGATTTAAATTTCATGTTTTCTTTTCTAAAACGTCCCACACAGCATCCCAGCAGGCTGTGCAAAGCTCTCTCACCTCTTGCAAGTTTCAACAGTTAACTGGATTACAGAGATTTTTTTGAGCTTGTTATAACATTGGTGTGAAGCACCCCTATTTTTTTTTTTTTTTTTCATGTGTATTGTTAGTGGCTTGTGCGCCACATGCAGTTCCTGCCACTCTTTCTCTTCTTTTCTTTCACTCTCACTTTCGCCTCTACACTCAGCGTCTGCCATACTCTCCCCGAGAGCTAAGCCTTTCAATTTAGATTTCAATTATCATGTTAGTTTTGTGATTAGACTTTAGTCCTCAAGGAATCAGACCTCTCTGCTCCTCTCTATTCCACTCTATTCCACTTCCCCTGCAATCACATCCCATCTGATGAATTGCGCATATAATTGCGGAAGTTATTGAATATGCAGATCACTGCTGACTCTTGGTGTGTGGTTCATAATGCATCAACTCTAACTGTATCAAACAAGGGTCTCTGATAAAGACCCACTCTGATAATGAGAGAGGGCCAATGTATGCTATTAGTCAGAGATAACAGACACCACAAAGGCTGAGACTCAATTAAAACAGAGCCACGCTATAATCTGTATGACTGCGTGTGTGTGTGTGTGTGTGTGTGTGTGTGTGTCCTTAAACAACACTCAGGCCAGTGCAGATACTTGGCACTCGGCACAGGCAGCTCTACCATTACAACCAGCACAGCACACACCAGTCTGAGCGGCCAGCCAGCGCACAAGGTGTTTATGAATCAACCAACATGAGGTATTTCCCCCATGTTACAGTATGTTGCTACCATCGTCTTACACCTCGTCCCATGATGCAATCCCTCAGAGCTTTTCAAGAGAGGAGAGTGAAGCACTTTGCAGGCACACCCACAGGAGGGGAATGTGGGAAATTTTGAAACTTTTGATAGCTTTTAGAGAGCTTTCTTAAAACCTGGCTCGCAAGCGAAAAGAAAAAGCTGGCTGTCATGCTACACACACACACACACACATATGTATATATATATATAATGTATATATATATAAATAATTATTTTTTATTTTTTGCATTTTGCTGTCAAAATACAGGAAATTTGTTACATGCTCTGCAACAGGTCCAAAACAAATACTCATTTTTTTCCACATAAATCTTGTCTTACAGGGTTTCCCAGCTAAGGTTTCATACACAATTGAGAATACAGGGAAACGGAAGAAACTGGGTCCTGTATTTTTAGCTTGTGCTGTAGTGACGTAGCTGCCATTTATAGCTGATGTGCCAGTCTGATGCTGGACGTCTGACCTTCTGACACCAGAGAGGAGAGTTTACAGACTGCAGCAAGTCTGCACATGATCTCCAACACACAGACCTGCAAAAATAAAATAGGTAAAAGGGTCCACACCATGCAGTATCTGTAATGCACAGCATACAACCCCCATTTACAGTAAGCAGGCTAAAAGGCATAAGTGAAATTAGCAAGTAAAATGTAGATTAATTTGAGTGTGACCTATTTAACTGATGAAGGCAGGTTGATACTGTTAAGCTTTGTGGGATACGATGACACGATACACACAGTGGAAGTGATCTCAAGATGCAGACTGGTAACCATCTAATTCCCAGTAAGCGCGGGTCATAAGCTCGCGTTGATTAAGTCCCTATAAAAGTAACCATCTAATGTGTGGCGAGATTTAATTCTGTAGAATTAGATGTTCTATAAGTTCTCATTTCCAAGTTCACTTTTTTTTTTTCCTACGCAGTGTCACTTTTGATCTATGAAATAAATTGATCCCGTTTCTGCATCTTGAAGAGCCTCCACTAATTTTTGTTCATTTGAACTCATTCGAGTGTGGGCCTTTTTTTTTTTTCTATAACGATGGCAGCAGTTCACCTTGGCTACACACACCTGACACCAATTCTTAACAAGCCTGGAGTCAAGAGCACAAACCTTTTCCACCTTTAATTTTGGCACATCTTACTTACTATATTTATGGTGCTTTTTAGAAAGTTTTTTTTTTCAATTTTCCATTTAAATCTGTTCATACAGCCATTGAACTGAAAGTCCATAGATTACCTATGAAGATTATTAAAACAAAGGCAGCATGAGTCTGATATGTTGTGAAATTTAATTACTCTTTTTAACACATTGCACTGTGGTACTTCACCTGGCTCCATGTATATTAGCAGGTTAATAAGATTGAACATGTTTACACCAATTATTAGCTTAACAGGAGGTCAAAAAGGTGACTTAAACTTCAGTAAGGGGCTTACACAGGAGCTCAAATAGCATTATAGTGGCTGACTAAAGGGCCGAGACACTAACAGAAAATACACAACTTACGGACTGCACAGTGTTTAATGCCTTAGAGGCCTGTAAAGTAAAAAAAGAAACTAAAGGGCGTGGTTTAGTTGCAGTAAGTGGCCAGTTGGATTTGACTGCCCCTTTACTGTAAAGAGTGTGTTGCAAGTGCAGCGACCTTTTTCAAGTCCAAGCTATTGTTTGTAGATTGGTGACACACTCTACAGGCTGTGAAAGACACATCTGCTGCCTTCAGCCCAGTTGAGAACAAATAGACAGTCGCAGACAGGGTTGAGGGTTGGGTGTGTTTGTATGTGTGTGCGTGTAGGTGGGGTCCACAGCTACCCTGTCATAGAGCTCAACAACAGTCCCTATCCTCTTATCAAATATTTGTCTGGCCTTCGCTCGCTATTTGCCTTCCATTCTGTTTGCTTTGTGTATCGAAATCTATCTCAGACAGATTGATAAAGTTTCCAGAAAGTTGTTTTATATGTTTATAGATATTTGACACTGGCATGGATCCCCCGCCACACACACACACACACACACACACACACACACACACACACACACACACACACACACACACACACACACACACACACACCACCACTACCATTTAAAGTTGTGTTAACATTTTTGAAAAGTCAGAACAGGAATTGTTTGATACCATTAAGGTACCAAATTTTATATCGGCTCTACAAAAAAAATTCCCTTTAAGCTTTTCACATCAAATATAAAACCATATTTGTTTAATGTGTTTTTGATTGATTCCCTGATTGAGATCCAAAGGGTGGTCATAAATGTTTCGGGACAAAGGGTCTCTTTGTGTGAATGGGGCCCCGGTTGAAATGGAGGAGTAGTTTGAGATTACCAGATTATTTCCTACTAGCCCAGTGAGTGAAGCGAGGCGAGCTGCAGCCCTGCACCGTGCTGTGCTGAGGCTGAGCATAATGAGTGTGGTGGCAGGGAACCACAACAGAGCCGGGGCAGAGGCTGCCTGGGAACCAGAGGCCCATGGCCCACAGCCAAACACACACACACAAATCCTGCCGCACACTTGTGGCTTTTTAAGAAAGCGATTTAGTTAATGATTTAATTTTGAAGCACTGTCATGATGCATGTGTCTTCCGAGCGAGCCGGGAGGAGACGAAAAGGTATTAGTAAACACAAGCCCCCTCCCTCCTCCCCTACGACAACCACAGAAAAAATAACATGCAACTGAGCGTAATGTGGCATTTGCTGTGAACACAGCGCAGAGTTTACTCGGGTAATTCAGTGGGTAGGTATATCAGTTGTGGCTGCTGCGTCTTTTTTATGCAATGCTCTGGACAAATGCAGAAAAGAGTTGAAGCACAGTATAAGTGGTCAGACACATGGTTAGCAGCAGACTGCTGAGGCATTTTGTGTTTCAGTCAGCGTCTAATCCACTACAGTGCCCGCTTCCTTGGAGTGGAAATACAGCACATTTTTCTGTTCAACCATGTCTGTCAGCTCTCTGATTTTATTAGGGCTATGTTTCACATTCATTTACTCAGGTTTTCTCAGTGCCAGCCCATGAATGGAACCATCTTAGCATTGCTAAAACAGCACCTTGTACATGTCTTCTGTGAACCAAATTTTGGGGCAATTACTCAGATCAGTGGCTGGGGTTTCTGGTTTTGCTCTTCAGATCTCATTTTTCTCCATTCGCTCTCTTTTTTTTTGTATCAGCTGTCAATCACTTGTGGTAACTTTTAACCACCTCCAAACAGAGCTGGGTGCCAGCCATTCATTTAGTCCTTCACTTTTGCTCTGCTTCTTCCTGTCCAACCTGTCAGAATGACACACACTGTTGACCATGCTTTCTATTCAGCACTGGCAAATTAATTGGTTTCAGTGGTTTAAATCAGCAATCAATGTCAGTTTCCCAACATAATAAGCCTTAATCATAAATCTTTGAGGTGTGGCTTGCTTGAACCCTATTCATCATGGCTCTGCTGCTAGATGGCCTCATCTGGGTGGAGCAAATGAACTACCCCTGTTTTGATTTTCCAATTGACGTGTCACATGAAACGTGGCTACTCTCTCCCTTCCCCAATTCTATCCCAGCCCTTCTTCTCACAGTCCTTAAAAAACACACAAGGGTCCAAAGACAAAGAGGGCAAAGAAGTCCAGTTGTCACAAGGGGAGACACATTTGTGTGCCTCCCCTTGTGCGAGAGCGCTCAATGAATACCATTAATTTATTCAGAAAAAGAAAAAGAATATCAGAAAGGAGAAAAAAAGAAACTAAAGAATTAGAGGTGGGTCCAACTGTAGCTAATGAGCTGTTGTCCTCCCAGCCTGTAGAATAAGAATAGAGCAGCTTAATTACAACAGTGTTGAAGGTAATTTACTCATTTTTTCCCCTCGCGACAGAAATCCATTTATGAGATGAGAATGAAAGGGAACAAAACTGCTTTTCTTTTCTGTAGCCATTGCAAATTTGCCAATTTGGTGACCAGGACTTGTGAAGCCTTCTACATTAGAAAATAAAAGGAAAAAGGAACAAGGATAGTGACAGAGAAAGTGGGCCACTGTGTGTCGACATTCCAGATGTCCAAACCAACGGCAGTTATACCAAACCCAGTTTTGCTGGGCACTAAAGTTGCCAATGATGACCTC
Source organism: Scomberomorus guttatus (assembly GCA_038419695.1). Classification (NCBI taxonomy): domain Eukaryota; kingdom Metazoa; phylum Chordata; class Actinopteri; order Scombriformes; family Scombridae; genus Scomberomorus; species Scomberomorus guttatus. Next base: position 23,364,894 of record CM076445.1, on the reverse strand, counting down.
ATGATGGCAAAACCAAAGACTGAGGCCCACAGTTCCCCTGCCATACAGTACAATAACCCCCCTCCTCTCATAAGCCATTCATGGTCACCAATGTTTTTTCTTACTCCCTGCAAAATTTCTCCTTCAAAATTAGCTATTGTCCTTGATTATTTGGCCAAAAGTCTACGTTTGTGGTTTGTTTTTTTTTCCTCAAAGGGCCTGCTTTCTTTTTTTTTTTGATTTGCTTCTCTATTGAGATTTCTATGCTCCCTATAGACTTATTGTGCATCTCTTTGGTAACTTGGGATGCGTCCCCTCACTTCTGTTTGGAACCCCCCAGCTAGCTCCTCAACTCACTTTTCTGGCAACTGTGAGAGATGTTACACTTGATTTGTTGAAGTGCAGCCATTTGCTGCAAACTCTCCAGCGCACAGAAGAAGTTATCTTTATAAATGACAGAATGGACCTGGCTTGAATAGTGCTTTGTTTACTGTTTTACAAAAAGGGGGCCCCACTCTATATTTCATCTGTCACTGTTGCTTTTCTTTCCTTCAACAATGCGCGATTGTTGCCATGAAAATTTCAGGTTCCATGAACAGGAGAATTCTGTATTATTATGTTCCTGCCAAATTCCGATCTCTGTTTTCCTTCTCCCGCTCACAAAGGGCTCATAACTTACTGTCAACTATGAGGCAAGCCACAAAGCTCCACTGTTGCTCAGCAAATAGGGTTGTGTTGGTTGATGGCTTGACTCGCTGTGAGGTTTGCTTAAGTACAGCAGCAGCAGCAACAGAAGCCTTTTTGGGAACTCCATCCCCCAGCAGGACCAGAGAAAAAGAGAAAGGAAAAGAAAGAAATTGGAGTAGAACAACGAGTAGCTTTTCTTGTCTTAGATTTTTTTTTTCCCCCCCTCTCAGGCAGGAAAACATTTTGGCTGGTTAAGGACACTGCTGTCCTGGAAGAGCTGTTAGTGTCTTTTGATGTGTGTGTTAGACTCACAACATCCACTGTGCTCCTCTTTTTAGTGGATAATATCTGTTGAAGAATGATGCTGGTCCATAAAAAGGCCAGTAGTGAATTTTTTTGGACGACCATCCTTCATTTGTGAAAGCATACGCATGAGTGAACTTGTGTGTGTCCTGGGGAACTGAGAGGCTGTTATGCCATCCAGCGCTAGCTTGTGTCCTGGGATCAGGAAAGGGGCCAATTGCACAGGGGAAGAGGTAGAGGAGGAGGGGGCAACGAGGGAATCAGTGTGTGAGTGCTCATCGACCCTTCCTGAGTAGTCAGACAGGGACACTTAAGCACTCTCACACCTGCATCTGCCTTTGCCTTGCGTGGGGGGCAAGGACACCAACCATGCTGTCATGGCAGCTGCACAAGTGTTTAAAGTGAGATACAAGGCAGTTCCTCTAGCAGCATATTATTGCAAATAATTTACCCTGCAAAGTAATTATCAATGCTCTGCTCAATATGTAAAGTGTGCACTTCAGGTGGCTTGCTTAATTTGCTCTGGGTGGCTATCATATGAGTGTGGATTTTAGCTGTGGTAACTGTGGCAGTTTCTAATAGAGAAGGCATCAGGAGAGAGTGTGAAGTGAGGATGAAGTACCGCTGTAATTGAGTTGACTTTTTGCAGTGGAAGGTCAACAATAATGGAGGAACAATTTAAACAAATTCATTTAGACAACTCTCCAGTCACTGTACAGTAGGTTACCTTGTTGGAAAATCTGTATTTTCCCAACCATTTACTTTATTTTAATATCATTATCTTTAATTACGTTGGCGGCTGAGGTTTAAGAGATGGAAATCAATTTGTGTATCTCTGGCTCAAACTAAGGTGTAAAAATAAAAGTTCCTGCACTCCTCGTTTCTGATTTATCTGTTTAAACCTTCAGGAATTATACAATATAAAAACGTGTGCGCGTGCCTAAAAAAAGAGAGTAACTGTGTGCGGTATACAGACAGTATTACGAGTTGATTATGTACCCAGAAACCTGGCTGCTGCACAGCATGGCGCAATCACAATGGAGGGTGATAATTTAATTGTGCTAAACGGTGGATTCCGTGTCAATGCTCCTCCAGCTGGGAGCTGTCAGGTAGTAATATCTCATTATGGCAGGTGAAGAACCCAGAGGAACCCTACCACGACACCTGTTAGAATAGGTGGAACCCCTGAAGGGGGAAACAGATGATTTTCTCTCTCTGACTTTCGCTTTCTCTCTCCCTCACACACACACACACTTTAAAAATACCTTACTTTAAAAGATCACTACTATTTATACAATTTATTTTCTTTTATTGTCACTGGAAATATATTTAATCTAACCAAATTAGAAAAAAGTCCATATGATAAATTGTATTTCATATTTCTTTACATGAATTCCTTCAAAACTCATTTGTACACACAGTTTGTCTGTTTGTTTGCTTGAATGTGAACCTTCTCATGTGCATGTATGAGTACACAGTGTTACACAGGGAAAGTTAAATCCCTTTATCTCCCTTTTTATTTTTTTAAAAAAAAAGGTCTTCCTGTTCTCAATATTTAATTAGATTAGATGCCGATAACATGTGCAAGACGTCAGCAGTGAGACAGACAAGTGGGCAAGTGGGCGGGTTGGAGTGGTGGTGGTGGTGGTGGTGGTGGTGGTGGGGGGGAAGGATATGGTGTGGAGTTACTTATCACCATTGTCTATAAAAGGTAAACAGTGTGACAGAGCAGATACAGCGGGTGAAAGTCAGTCGAACCCTTTTACGATGAAAGAGGAAACGGGATAGCCGAGGACACATGGCCCCTGCAGTCACAAGACCCCTAAGATGAGCAGCGCACAACACTCCTCTAATGCTCACCAATTAAGCAGAGGTTGTTTTGCACCATGATGAAACATTATCGCAGGGAACAATTCATGACTCAAAGCATTCCAGGCTATATGAGCCCATGGCTGGAGAACTTAAGTCCTAATCCTTCAAATGTGCGCAATATTGTCAGCTATATATAGAGCAGTTCTCTTTTCTAACTGACCCTCCCTCGTCTCTGCCCCGAGTCTTCAAAGTCACTGGGGCTTTGTCTTGTAGAAAGTAGGCAGGAAGGCAAAATTTCATGCACTTATTGATTACTTTGGTTTGTTAGTTGTCCGTTGTTATTGTGTAATCAAGCATGAGGGAGGGCAGCCTGTCAAGGATTTATGAGCTACCTCTTCAGTTCACCATATTTTCACTGTTTAATATGTAGAAGCTCATTTTGGGCTTATTTTCCAGAGAAACTGATTCAATTATTAATGTGAGTAAAGTAAATTCAACAGCACCAGAATACACTGTAGTTAAGAATGTAGAGACAGGGCTGTTTTGCTGATTTTACTTTGCGAGCACGGAGGCCAGGCCTGTAAACACTGTTATTCTATCAGAAAATATGATCAAATTCTACATGCATCGCTAGTACCCATATTCAACTGAATTCTGCTCCTTATTTTGCTTCTCATCAAACGTCTTTGTTGTGTCTATGCTGATCTATTGCACACAAACCCCTTTAGATCTCAGCGCTGTGTGATCCTCACTCCGAATATGAGAAATAAAATACCATATGGTTGCCCTCAGATATTTTCAGAGAATTACTGCCGCACTTCCCCTTTTCCCTTTCAATAATATGAGGTAGTATTGTATAGTGCTTGTCAGAGGTGGGGGGTGGGGCAGAGGGGGTTCTCTGCACTCTTTAGCTGCCTGAGCGCAGCCCTCCCAGCACTGCTAATAAATTATTAACTCCTGCTGACAAATACTGTTATGGAGCCTGCCGCAGATCTGTTGCATTCTTTAACAAGATTGCTGTAGACACATGTTACAGGAGGATGGAGTCTCCATCGCTCTCTCTTTTTTCTCTCTCTCTATCCCCTTCTCTTGCTCACGCCTCAGCAGTTTGACTGATGGCTGGAGACCAAAGTAAAAGTGCCTGAGAGACTGAATATTTTAGTGGTAAAATAATACCACTTGATTTACTGTGTAATACAAAAGCAGTGCTTTGTTTCACTCACACACTCCATTGAGGACGAGGTGCTTGTTGCGCTCCAGGCTCTGTCTTTTTGGGTGCTATGAATAAAAAATACGTCAGAATCTACGCGCTCGACCCCCTTCCCACCGCACGCACGCCTCCCCCCTTGCAAACCCCCGAACCCCACCACTGCCCCCTCTACTTACCATTACATGCATGCTCTGAACTTTGCTCTGACTTTTGATTTTGAAATTAACATTACTCAATTTTGAGATCACTTTCTATTTGTTATAATTACAGGAAACAATTTAATGGCTGATTAAAATTGAGGGCTGAGTCCCACTAAAGACACAGCCGGCAACACATGCAGACACACACAGAGAAAAAAAAAAAAAAAAAAAAAGACAGAAGGACTGACAGACAGGCAGGCAGACACGCTCTGCCATCTACCTGATTTACTGGGTTTGTTTGTACAGCTGCTGAGACACATGAGATTAACTTAGGCCACCATTGTTTAGGTCCCCCTTCACTGCTCAGGCTGATCTGTGACTATGTGCCAGTGTCTGAATGTGTGTGTGAGTAAATGGGGGGTGGGGGGGGCGGGGGTGAGGGGGGAGAAGTATTTTGTGTCAGGACTCAAGACTAGGGCACGTTTTTCTGAATAATAATACACAGAATCATCTCTGACTCGCTTACGTGTTATGATTCCTCTCTACCTCTGGGGTCGACCTGCTTAATGTTTTGAGTTAGTTTCTCTAAAATACATATGTGGAATAAAATGTCTGAGAGATGTGAGGTCTGCTCCAATTCAACACCCCTTTAAATCAAGACTAGACCTACGCTATTTCTTCCATTATATCTATACTGATCCTTTTTTTTTTAAATTCTGTCCATCACTCATTCAGTTTTATGATTTTTTAAAATAATTTTATTCTTCTTCTTGTCTTTTAAATCTTGCTTAAACTGTATGTTTTTTTTTTTTTTTTTAGTTGCTATACACGTAACGTTCCTTCCCTTGAATATCCACAGACATCAACAGTTTAACATTGTGTGTAAATGGACAATACACTTAATTTGACAGACGCTCTTGAACAGAACCAAGAACTATTAGACCCAAAAAGACCTTTCTCAAACCTATCCTTGCCTATCTTTTGGTGCCTGACTCTCAGCAGAAAGTGCAAGGACACCATCGCACCGCAGACTGCCTCAACCTTGACAACCCCCCCCCCATCCCCCCCACCCCTCCTACCCCCCCTTTCTCAAACCCCCCAGGCAAGCTGAGGGTGGAACTAAAGTGCTGTCACACTGACCCCTGTGGATAGAACAGGAGAATGGGGCAGATGGAGATCAGTGATGAAATGTACTACAAGAAAATACCTTAAGCATTTTATCACATAGGAACACACACACCCATACCTTCACACCCTCTTTTTTCTCACACGCATACGCAGACATACACACATCATGGTCTAGAGAAGATTTAGCCCTTAGTAAACAAATTCTAGTTTTAATGGTCAATGTCCTGTAGTTGAGAAAAATAAGCAGAACAACAGTTCAGGGAAAAGCGGATTAGAAGTTAAAAATGCTCCAGCTCCTTCTCTCCACTTCACATCAGTAGGAAGGCCATATTATCCCCTTTTTAATTTAATACCAAATGCATAATTACATTTGCTGGCACAGTGTTTAATTTCATTCATTGTAGCACACAGCATGAGTGCGGCCTCATTAATTGTGAGAAAAAGCGGAACTGGTTGTATAAATTCTGCACCATAAAGAGTTGGGCTGTAAAAATAAGAAAAAAAAAATGAATTGAAAAATTGGAATTAACATGAGTTTCCTTTGCACCTGATATGTCAAGCACACTCTTCACTGTAATATTCATGAAAGCATGTGACACATTTGTGAATTTAGTCCTCCACTGTTAGCTTTTGATTTTTAAGCTGCTTAAGTAGGATTTGTTGGCCTGGGGGAACACTGTCACACCAAAATGTTAATAATTTCCTAATTTGATGAGTGGAAACAAAAGAGGATGAGGCGGGTTTTTTGTTTCTGTTTGACTGCTTTGGAGTGAAGTCAGCTCACACAGGGAAAATGATGAGATGCTTGAAGGACAAAATCAAATTAAATCAACATGAAAGATAAAAGATATTCCCTTTTATTGGGAATAAAAGGAAAAAGCAATGTTTTACCAGGGGTGCCAGGAGTTAACTTGTTAGTGAGTTTTTTACTTTTTTCTGGCTGGTAGTCCTACTGCCTAGCTGACCTACTGCCTGAGTAACTGTCTTGGGGTTTGGGCCAGGCCCCATGCAGGCACGGTTCCAGCCCTAGATCAAGCCATCCATCTGCATTAAACAAAGGATTAGGGACCCCATGGCCTGCTCCAGAGCCCTCAGACCTGAGCAGCTACGGGTGACAGGCAGGTGGGGCGCTCAGTACATTCAGCATTCTCTGCTCACCTCTCCACGCAGGTGCACCGCTTATAATCCTGTTACATCTGTGCACAATCACTTGAACATAACTGCCATTGGTTCATGAAATGCTCAAGGAATCAGTTTTCATTTACGTGTATTGTTGATGGTGATCCCGGTGACATATCCTTTGTTTCTTCTGACTCCATTTCCTTTTCTCGCTCCACAGCAGAGTCATGTCTTCCAAGCAAGCCACGTCTCCTTTCGCCTCTGTGGTCGATGGAGATGACGCCATAAGCCAGGAGCACTTGTCTTGGGAGAAAGAGGAGAGTGCCGAGGCCCACTGCACACCACAGCTGCCGCTGCACAGCCTGCTCCATGGAAAAGCCCACCCCGATGAAATGCAGCCACTAAGCAGTGTGCCAGAGAGTGACTGGGACAGCCTGGTGTCAGCCCAACAGCGTATGGTGAGACATGCACACATACATACGTTCAAAAACCCTGAATAACTACTGATACCCAAATGGGGGAATAATAAGGCTGCATGTAGAGCGATACCATATAAAGTTTTCTAAACTTTGCCAAAATTGTGCAGTTTTAATCTGTGTGTTGAATAAAATGAAAGAAAGCTGTTTGAATAGTTACAGATGAGAAGCACAAATGACAAAGTAAAACCTCTTTTTGAAGAAAATATGGTAAAGCAGAACAATTTCAATCCAGTGTGCACTACCGTCTTACTGTCCTCCTCTGGGTACTGAGGATCCAGGCTCAGCAGGCACTCATTGTCCCCGGCTTGTACAAAGAAGCTCAAGCCGATATTCTATCCCCAGCTCCAGCCCCACGGTTCCCTAATGCTGTGAAACCTCTGGGAATCTGGGGTCTTCACATAGGCAGCTCTGCCAAACACTAAACCATCAGCTATTATTAGGTTAAACAGAGGACCTCTAACTCTTCCTTGAATAATGGTAATGGCACATAAAATCCCAACAGCATCCTGACCGCTGGAAGGGAGCTAAGCCTCCCTTCTTCCCTTTAGCTTGCATTCTTGTTCCCATTAAAGAAACATGTCTTGTCCTTGGTAGACGTGTGTTGTTTTTGTTGTTGGGTATAAGCTACATCTGCAGCCAGACCCCAGATGCTGTACATTCTAAGTGCGGAGCTGCTTTGATGTGAGCGGAGCGAAGAAGAGCACAGGCACTTGTGGGCTATAGACATGTGAGGCAGGTGGTTGTCTGTGACAGACGGGTCTATGGTAAAGAGACCCAGAGGGCCTCTGAAGTAGCTATGCAGTTGGCCACAGAGACCCTCAAACCTCAGCATTGCAGCACAACACACACACACACACACACACACACACACACACACAGGAATAGCTTCTGTAGCAGACTGCTCCTCAAGATGTTGGGGTGTGTGTGCTGACTCTTAAGGTAATTGACAGGCAAAGGTTGCTCAGGTGTCGTCTTCATGTGTGGCTCACGATGGGATGTCAGTAACAAGATTTTAGCAAGTTTTATGACGTGGAGCTAAAAATACAGAAAATTTTATAAAATACCTATACATAATATTTAATCAGAAAATTAATGAATATTTGAATACTACTAATAATTATTTGTACAGTACGTCTGAAAAATAGTGTTTACAAAGTGTCTAACAAAAATGGCAACAAAATGTCAAAGTCATATCAATTTTAAATGATAAGGTCATCCTTTTAAGAGGGTAAATCAAAATTTAAAAAATAATATGAAAGCTGGTTGCACATTGTAAAAACTTGTATGTTCCACCAAGGCTGTTTTTTACGTTGCAATATGATTTTTTTTTAAAAAGTGTTGTGATTGATTAGTTTAATGTATCAGATTCGATGATACCATCACAGAAAGTATATGTCAAAATGTGACCTTTTTAAGCCAGATCTTTTATTCAGGTAAACAAAGCTAGTGGTCTTCAAAGAAATGAAGAAAGATGAAAGGGTTATACAGGTCTGAAAACAGTTAAAGGAGTTTGATTTGAGCACATCACATCATGAATGGATGGATGGTGGCTATTCTAGATGTCAAAGGTTGAATGTCAAAGCATTTCTATGTTGTGGCTCCCCAGCCTTGATCCTGTGTCATTAGACAGGGTAAATGCGTATGCTTGGATTCATTATGTTTAGAAGTTACTTGAGAGAAATAATTCTAAGTTAAAGGAAACAAGCGACAGGAAGGAAGTAAAAAACAAAATGCGCAAAAGAGAAAAAGAGAGGAAAGGTAAAATGGAGGACGACAGGGAGAGATACAGAGAGGAAAAAGGAAAGGCATAAGGCGAAAGGAATGAGAGTGTTGCCTTTGCTGATTACCTGACTCCACTGCTGTGCCATGCGTCTGTGTGGGCTGTGCCCTGAACCTGTGCCAGCTGATTAACCCAGCACTGCTCCACTCCCCTCAAGCACTCTCCACTGTCTCTGCCACACTGCATAATCATCCAACACAGGGTTGGGAGGTGCAGAGTAGGCCGGTCGGTCGTGCCACCCTGGCGCTTGGTACCAGACCACCCTACACACCACTGCAACTCTGCCTGGGGCTCGACATGCCACACAGGGATGAGAAATTGGCACTGTCAACATTCCTGCCCAGTTTACCGCATTCCTGACTTTTTATTTAGGATTGTGTGGCTCTCTGGAGCAAGATAGAGACACGGTTCTATCATTTAACCCCGCTGTACTACACTCTGTTATCACACTGCTGTTGATTAAAGCTCACTTTTCCATGATGGACGTGCAATATGTGTTGGATACACATGTGTGTCATGTTTATTCTCTTCACTGTGAGGGCCAATGTTTAAATCAGAGCTAACTGTTCCCCAGTTAAAGGCTGCAACTCCTGGCTGCTTAGCTACCTTCTGCTTTCTCAGACTCCACAAACCATAATTAACACCACCTTCTGTCAGACGCAACCCTCAGCCGTGGCCCCGTGCGCTGACTATACACTCCCATGTGCAGAGTATTCTCTCCCCGTCTCTCCCCCTCAAGCTTTCTCCCATTCTTCTCCCCATTTCCTTCATGTCTCTGTTTGTGCACAGGGAGCACTCAGCCAGAGACAGGACCCTTAGTTAAATACTAAACCATACACAGGTGGGACTGAAAAACAACAACAGCTTGAGACAGGACACAGATTTACGATGGCTCAAGGCACTCAGCTGAGAATAGGTCTCCACTAGAAAATGAACAAATTACACAGCAGTCACCCTAACACAAATGCACACTCAAAAGCAATTTGAGAAATTACAGTTGGGAGGTTTCTCTGTGTAGTCTCTGCAGATGAAAAGTAAAGCCTGAGCACATTATGGATATGCCCTATGAAAGTGTACCTCATCATTTCATCTCAAATTTTCACTTGTCAAATCTCATTTACCAGTGCAGCTAGCTCTGTCAAAGATACAGAACGCTGCTGTATGAAAGCCAGAGAGGAGCCATTTGATATGGCCAAATCACCCTGAGCTGCAAAAACCTAGCAATCACTGCATTTGAATGAAAAACTGTCAAATAGCTCAATGGAGCCCTGACAGAACACAGCAACACACTCATCATTTAATACAAATCCCATCTTCTTGTTGTCACCCCTCCCAAATTTTGTTTGTCTTACAGGAATCTGACAGCAATAAAGTATGTTCCCTCTACTCCTTCCGGAACAATTCCACTTCCCCGCACAAGCCTGAGGAGGGGGCCCGGGAGCGAAGTGACCTGCTGAGCGGATCAGCGTTTGGAACTCCTGAGCGCCGCAAAGGAAGCCTGGCAGACGTAGTGGACACGCTGAAGCAGAAGAAGCTGGAGGAGATGACAAAGACAGAACAAGACGGTATGACTCCCCTGTCCCTGTGTGTATGTTTGGGGGGGGCGTACAGTATGAATACCTTTTTCCTCCTAAGTGGGCTGGATCTTCCCAAATTTTCCCTCTTTCTTTTTATAATTTCTAACTTCCTGACTGTCCGCCTCCTTTCTCTTGTATCTCTCTCTCTCTCTCATACACACATGCGGGCGCACACAAGATGGGAATACTGACGTTACAGTGTTTCCAGTTTGTTCTGAACCTCTTCCAATGTGACAAAGACTGTGTGGCAGCGCACCTCAGCATAAGTGTGGTCTTCTTCCGTGCCAAGGCAAACTCTTTGCCTATAAAACTCATAGTGCTGACCTAATGCCAGGAACATTACCTCTTTCTTTTGCTACACAGAACACTTTTTACTCAGCGCAGTTATTCATCGGAGTTTGCTCCTCACAAACAACCTCAGCCCTTCTCACGGATTTTACCTGTTTCGTGTGCCTAATTCATTTGATCTTACTCAACACACCCTGGACATTTTAGTTTTTATTTTCCAACAGTTACATGCAGACAGAGAAAAAAAAAATCCTTTTCTGTGATAAGACTGTTAGGTCTATGTCATGTCTGCACCCCATTTCACCCTGCTCGGCTCTCCCTCCCACAGCCTGCAGTCTATCAAGAGTATGGCGGAAAAACAAATATTTGAAAGAGCTGCTGAAACACATCCCCCTTCTTAATTAGGGCTGTAGTAATATAACTACATCCAATCAAATGTTAAACCCCCTTGGGAATGCATGTGTCTCATTTAGTGTCTGGGGAGCTCTTAGCTTAAGCACTTCATCAGACGAATAAATTAGACCTCTGTTAGCCTAAAAATAATTTGCCACTTCTTTTTTAAGTGTTCATTTGGTGATCTTTGTATCAGAGCATCACAGGCCTCTCACAGGATAATCATTTAGCCCCGTATTATTTGTGGTGTCATTTATATAATAAAAGACAGAACAATCAGTCCTTTTTTCCATCTGAACATCTACAAAGTGGAGATTATTTGGGGAACTGAAACATTTGGATTATTGAAATACATAAAAATGACCAACTAAGACATATTTAAATTATTAAACACATGAAACATGCTGCTAAGTGTTTTTCACTCTTTAAGCTAATTAAGGGTTGTGTGACATTTAACTACTCTAATCAATATATTTTTGTCACTATTGCATGACCACTGATATTGGTAATTTTGTAAGAAACATGACAAAACCAAATAAAATTCCCTCCATGTGCTCCAGTTTCCTGGACATGCAGTATAGTAATTTGCAATAGTCTTGCCATATATCTTCCTGACCACAGCAGTGGCCTAAAAATATGAAACTGATACCAGGATGCAGAGGAACACACACAGCGCCCCATACCCTAACATAAACTTATATTTGTATAAGCTAAACTTATGTGTCTTGTTTCTTGTGAGGTTGATTTTCACAGCAAAATTGTCAGTGCTGTATATAGTGATGGCGGCCGTTATGGTAATGAGCCCCAGCTGGTGAAGGCTGGTTGTTGCAGTAATTTAAATGGTCAAGTGCAGCTTGTAATCCAGGACCGTATGTTAGCGCAGGGAGGAGAGGGTGCTTTAGAGTGCCATACAGCTGTTTTAATCTCCTGTTAATAATAGAGACTTGGTCTGCCTCATGCACTGTGTATCATCGCCACCGAAATAAACTCCCTTGTTGGAGGAAATTAGTTTCTGAGCAGGGAACACAGCAGAAGACAAGAGGCTCACAAAGTTCAGAATGCTGTCCCCAAGCTGCAGGAACTGAGAGATACTCTGTTCTTGAGAGCACTTGAGGAAGCTTAAGTGGTGATGATCAATGATTACTGTAAAACGGAGGGAGAGGGACTCTTAGAAAGAAGAAAACCTTGCAGAAACCTTTGAGAAGTCATAATCTTATGTCTTTGTTTATGGAGAGAGACACAGTTGAAAATTGAAAAGGGCAGGATTAATCTATTAAAGAACATACAAGAAGGTTGGAGAAGACCATTTGTTGTCTTAATGACGCTGCTAATGTGGCACAAGCAACAGATGAGCTAAATATATCGCTTATCTAAGCATGACAACTGTTGTGTCTAATTCTGCTGCTTTGGTGTCTGCCTGATCGGGATCACCGAGGTCCTCAGAGACTCTTCACCATCTGCTACCATTCTTTTCTGGGCTTCCTTGTCTGGTCAAGATAGTTCATTGTCATCATGGGCTGAGGATACAAGCGCTGACCTCAAGAGAGGAGGGAAAACAAATGGTGTGTGGAACAATTTTTACACAGTACATTGCTCATATATGGAACGCGAAACCCCACTTTACAGTGATGTTAAACGCTGGTGGAACCTGGGTTGAAAAGCTTCCTGGATAAAGTATAAGTCCAAATATTTTGGACTGTTTCTTATTACGTTCTTGTACTTCTTATTTTAGAGTTTTAAATTAATTTTTAAATATATAATGCTGTGAGCGTCACAATGAAATTAAATTCACCTCCTTTGAATTGGAGTTGTGACAGATATTTTATCTCTTCAGCAAATAAATTAAAACTAAATAGTTAGGAATCATTAAGGGTATGAAAATGGATTCTTGTCCACTCACCTTCATTGACCATGATACATTATAAACATTATAACAATAGAGGTGGTGCTCAGTATTGTAGGTATTGCTCCTCCATCCCTCCATCCCTATATATTTATACCCTTTCACCCTCTCTATCCTTCCACCCTTCCTCTCCATTTCTGGTCCTTAAAGTGCTTTAAGTGCTTGTGACTGTGCTAATGAATGAAAATGTCCTCCCAGCAGCGAGCACTGCATTTAGCTGAATAGTCACCTTTGCTGTAAAAGCTCTATTAGGCCCAGTTGCCAGCAGGGCTAACGATTGTGCCCCATGTTTATTTACTAGGTATTGTAAATGCATTATTTATGGATAAGTCTCCAGACAGCACTTGTCAAGAGTTAAAAATGTCAGTATAAAGTATTAGGGGAAAAAGAAAAATAGCCACCATTATAAAAACCCAAGGTGACCTTGCTTTGATTCACATGCAATTAGAACAGTTTTATATAATGCACTAAAGTATGAATCAATACCATGCAAGTCAACACAGAGATACTTTGTGTGTTGAGTCTTTATGATCGTCCCCAAGACAAGGACGGGTAATTTGGTTTTAGCTTCCTGTCTTAGCTTTTAGGGATTTTCCTTTGGGCTCGGTATCTACTTGTTGAGTCCTTGCCAGCACAACCAGCACTGAATTGGATGCAGTTATATCGTCTTTGTGTAATTGAGTGGTATGCTGAGACAGAGGCAGTCTCATTTATTCTTTTTAGTGTGGTGAGTTAAGTACACTGTCTAAACGAGAGTCATGTACATACAGTGAAATGTATAAGAAATGCATTATATGCTTTTAATCCAATTATATATTTGCTAGAATTTCTGAGCTGTGCTTTATAAACACGTCTGTTTTCCTCAGTATGACGGTTTCTTATTGGTCAACCCACCATCACTGACTACATCAGCTACGGTATCCAGAATCACAATACTCTATGTAGTCAGTTCCCAGGAAAGGATTGAGAAAACAGGGCTGCATGCGGTTCAGGGTCATGCAGCCTGTGAACAGATGTGGCCTGAGGGTGCAAGGCTCAGCTGTTAAATTGACAGTGTGGACTTTTCACTTATAATCTATAGCTAAAATCTATAAATGCCAATAACGCACCTGTTTCCATTTTCAATTTTAGAAAGAGAAGCAGCTGGACAGACAGAGAAACATATAAAAAGCAAAAACAAAACAAAAAGAAGAGGATACCCTTTCTCAAAACTACCGCTTTTTAAGACCAGTCAGAGTGGATACAGTAGGTGCTCGAACAGAATACCCAACACCTGGAGCCCTTTGATGGAGTCATGGCTAATTAGCTTAGCAAAGGGGAGCCATACCACCATTCAGCCTAACAGCAACCCCCCTTTTTAATCTCAGGTAGAAGAATATTTAACGGCTACTGCGAAAAAGAATTCCCCTACTGCAGCGGCAGGTAACCTAACCCGTACTTGTGACATAAAACAGCACAACATGGTGTGCCACTGTGAGCTAATTGTATTCAGGCATTAGTTGTGTGTGTGTGTGTACTGTATCTGTTTCTGTGTTACCACTTGGACCTCTCTCTTCCTCTGCCTTTATCACCTCTCCTCTATTTGTAAGTGTAATCCCTCTGGTGAGGTTGTGTATTATCACTGTATAATGACTGTGCAGTAGGTTGAGTGTGGGGGATTGATCAGCATTGTGTGCATGGCCCCAGGTCATTATCCTCTATTACAACAGGCCGTGTAATGAGATTCAGGGATGGGTGAAAGCTTTGGAAGAGAATAGGATCAGCTCTAAGCCTGTGGTCTGATTAGCACTGATGAACTCTTGACTCTGTTGTAACACTGTCCCCCATCAGTGTCACAGCCCCCGCTGACTCCCCACACACGCTCACTGGAAATTGTTTGCAGGTGCTTGATGGCACCGACAGATTTATTTTTAGAAATTTGTTTACTTTAAATATAGTAATAAAAAGATTTTAAATGGTTTTCTAACGGTATATATTTGGCATGATGCTGCCTGTATTTACATTATATTATAAAATATACCCCTTCCCTCCCCCCCAGACAGACTGATGCACTTTCTCCCTCCTCTTTTAGTTCCCTCCCTTCTCCCCTCTCCTCTCATCACAGCTGCCATGTCATCTGGTTCTGCTTTATCCCACCTAATTAATAGGAATCTTTGTTATAATGATCTGAGCATGAGCCTCTGACTCTATGCATATGCAATGAGGGCTGGAAATCCAGTTGCCTTGGTTGCAGATTTTGAGGCATCCTTCAGCCACATAGATCTATACACTTCCTCTGAGTGCTGCGTCCTACTGGACTGGCCTGGACCCTCCTGGCAGGACACACACACACTGGCCAAACATCAGTCACACACCAGCATCTCTCCTGTGAGCTGGTGTTCCTACCTCCTTTAATAATCTGTTGTTTATGCTGTCAACAAGATTTCGGCAAGCTACTTATCTTGATGCAAGTAATCTATTTGATCCAATAGACGATATAGTTTTGTGTGTGTGTGTGTGTGTGTGCGTGTGCATGCTTGAATATACTGTATGTATCAGTGGGGGCCTTCCTGTGTGTGTGTTAGTGTGTGTGTGTGTGTGTGTGTGTTCTCTCTTGGCCTGTGGCATGGTGCACCAGCCCAGCGGAGCAGTGCTCTGGTCTGTCACTTTTGTTTGAATAGGTAATGTAGATCTGTTCAGGCTGAAGAGACATGAGCTGGAATCGCTTGTTAGGACACATGATCAAAAGCGGCTCTCTGCTCTCTGCCAATCAACCCTCTTGTCACCCTGTGAAGCAGACGTTAAATAGATTTTTCGGCTGTATGCCGCAGGCAGCCTGCCAGCCTGACATGTGAACTTTCACAAAAAAGATACCCTGCCCCTCACTCCTCCCTAATCTCACTTTCCCATCCTCTTCTCTTCCTCCTTCCCCAGTTTTACCTTTCCTCTTTTCCTTTTTGTCCCCTCTTTTTCTTTCCGCTTTTCCATATTTGCCCTTACCATCTTGTCACCCTTACCTGATCCAGATCAACATTTTCCCTCCCGATGATTTTTGTCTCCCTCCCCATCTCACTCTCCAGTGACAAAGTTGCACCTCCGCCAGGCTGAGATCAGAGCCCAGGGCTAAATGGAGTGGCTGTATGTGGGCAATAGGGAGCACAGAGTGCCTGATCCACTGGTGAATTATGTATTTACTATCTGTTCCAAAACAGAGCCCTCACATAACACAGGCATATCCCCATAGGACGATGGAGGCTGACACAGGTTTCACTTTACACTAGCTAAGATATAGATTTTGTTGCCCCTTTCAAAATGGGAACCCTTTCTGCTGTCTTGGTCATTCAGATGACAAAACAAGCAGCTGCTTCTTCAATGTGCCATTCTTTGCATTCAAGATCACCTTCCCCAGTTCTCATATTCCGATTAGTCAACAGTAGCAACTGCTGTGGAGCATTCCAGGGGCCATCTTCCCGGGTTTCAGCTGTTGAGCGTGTCCCCCTGCACCCATGCAGCACAAAACTCCCATTGTGATCCTGGCTTACTGACTGCACAGGAACCCCTTGATAGGAGGAAACGGGTGTCTCTTAGAGACAAATCACAGCCAGCGTTGCACAGAGGCTTGTTTGTCTTTACATACTCACACACACACACACACACACACTGGTTGTAGGTATGTCTCGTCAACGGCATTTAACATGAACAGCATAGAAATGGAGTAAATATCAGTGCTTGTGCAGTAGCAATTTGAAGGAATTGTAAAATGTTTGTTTTTTTTAGAAAAAAACAATAGATCTGACCTCTTTGCTCTATGTAGGTGACTGGGTGATTAAATCAGCAGCAGTTTGTAATGGCCTGACTGTTTTATGTGACACCACAGCATTTGGAGGGGTACAGAGATGGTGAAACGCTGACACATAAGAAGGCAGAGGCCATTAATGCTACTATATTTATCATTGGGCCATGAAGCCTAGATTTAGGAAATAGCAGTCTAGTTTTTGCAGTTGCAAGGAGCCTGAACAGGGACAGAAACAGGCAAACTTCATATAGTCAGTACGGTGGAGGAGGAAGAGGAGGAGGGGCTGAGGCGGTCAGAAATGGGGAGAACGGGCTCTTCCACAATGGGATGGGGGGCAGAGGGAGGGCACATGTGTCCTGCTGTGTGTGTGTGTGTGTGTGTGTGTGTGTGTGTGTGAATGCCTGCAGTAGGGTTACACTGGGAGACTTGTGTGCCAGCTCAGTATCACTGTCCTAGCTGTGGCATTCAGCTCCCAAGCATTCTCCACACATAACTTGACAAAAGAGCTGGTGTCATCTGACCAAGGATCAAAATAGTGTGAGTGTAACTCGCACCCTGGGCACAGACAGCCTCTGTGGCCTGCTAATGATTTCAGAGCACATTGCAGGCTTGTTCTGTAAGTCAGAGGTACGTCAGCCATCCAGCTAAGAGATCCGCCTTGACACAAGCAAACATGACAACTAGTGTAGATGCAGCCTATTAACATATTTGCATTGTTTTTTTTTTTCCCCTAACAGCAAGCATGGATGTCTTACACCAAACTTTGATGGGCTGCTTCTTGAACAAAGAGACTATTTAATCAGTAGTGATGAAACAGATGTTTCCTCCCACTCAATGCTTTTTCTTTATCCTTGTTCAATAACATTACATGCGCCAGGAGATGAGATGAGGATGTCAGAAGAAACGAATAAAAATGTGTTTTATTGCACCGCAAAGCCCGAGTGCCAATGATTATAATTATTTGACGAACGTCATCTCTCTTTGGAAGTACCCCCAGTATAATTTTTAAAGTCTGCACCGAGTTGAGTTAATATGCTTTAATGTCACATTGTCAATTACATGTCATGAAGTTCAAACCATGAGTTGACGTTATGACTAGGTATTAGGATTAATTATTATTGTTGGGGTTGCCCTTTTGTTATTCTTGTCCCACTTTTATATATTTGAAATAGCAAATTGGGTAGTTAGACTTGATACAATCACTTTACTTTCTTCACACCTTTCCCTACACACCTCATCGTCCTCTTTCCTTCGTTGACTTTTTTTTTTCTGGGTGGGTGGCACTCTGCTCGACAAAGCCGATACTGTAAGCCCGTTGTCAGCTTCCCCGTTGTGAGCTGGACCAATGAGCTCAGTCACTCATGAGAAGCAAATTTCTCCATCTTTGCCCAGCAGGTCTCAGTCCATATGGCTCTGTATCCCACAGAAAGGGAATGGGGCCGACTGAAAAAAATACAGCTTCTATTGTTGCTGAACCAACTTGAACAACGGCACATTGAGACACTTAGCTGTGGGGAAATGAATGGGGACTTTCTAAGAGTTGGAATTCCTAACCTTTAGAAGTGCTATGGTTACTTCATCATTTCTTTCTCCAGTGATATGAGAATAGTACTGTTTGAGGCCACTAAAATGGTATGGAGATTGAATACAAACATTTTCACCTTTCTATTTTTTTTCAGTGCTGATCAAGTTTTAAAAGTGTCAATTCTTCCACAAAAGATGTATAAAGGAAACTTTTGAATATTAAGAGCTTTTGTTGCAGGCATCTCATGCATTTGTTTTCTATTCTAAAAATAGTGACCTTTGGTCTTTCAGTCCAGTAAACAGTGTGTGGGCATCCTGAACTCTGGCATCTTAGTAAACAAAGTCAGCCATGAGATTCAATAAACAAGTTTAATTACTATTTGAAAAAACTGCAGAAATAGAAATTAATAACACCCTCACTGTCTCGAAAATTGTCATTTACTTAAACTGAAATTAGAATATACTATACAGTTGGAGGATATTGTAACACACACTTTAGCGAAATTCAACACATTTATAGTATATATAGCTATTACACAAAGTACAGTATATTGCCCAGCTTATTCTTGTAATTTGTGCTTTTTTTTTAATATCTTATGGTTCAATCTCTGAAGCGCATCGCAGTCGTCCAGCGTTTATGATGAAATAAAGTTTTGGTGTCTATACCAGACACTTGGCTTCACTGCAAATTGTAATGCATTCATGTGGATCCTATTAGTCTCTTTTTGTCCTTGTAGAGTCAGACACCCATTAATTTACTAAATCACACTGAACAGCCATGATCACAGTACTCCACGTTTTCTTCACACATCTATTAATTTAACATAGATGAATAAATGTGAATGTTTTCGAGCATTGATTAGCAGGCAAGTTTATATCTGACAGTAAAATTGCAGGGTACCCAAAAAATCTCTCCAATGCAAGGTACCCAGTAATTTAATTTTTGTGTTAAATTATAATAATTTATTACAGTGTCTGGACCCTAATAATTACTGACATCAAATGAAAATTATAAATTGAAATCAAGTCCACATATTTCTCCTGTAATGTTCATCTTCACAAGTGCTGATCCCCTGATCAGCACTTGTGAAGATGAACATTACACCGGACTCTCTAGTAAACCAAACACATGCATGCACATACACACGAACACACACTTAAAGTCTGTGTCTTTATTTCTTTTATCTCTTATTACCTTTCTGTTTTTCTTCCTTGCTCCATTTTTATCAGGTTAAAAAATTAAATTAACCAATGTCACACTTGAGATGTTTTTAACGCACTGTGTTCTATTAGAGCCTTTATTAGGCTGATCATTATTAAAACAGACGATTGTGCAGAAAGAAAAAAAAAAACACAGGACTGATAAATTAAATTGTTTGTGTTTTATCTTTCTTTTAATAAAAACTCCACTTGTCTTTGACCTTGTCTGGTTCTTAGAAGTATTCCTTCATTTAAGGTAGTAAATTGTTTGTTTCCCTGATGAATTTTTGAGTGTATTGTATTGATAGTCACGTTCAATAGACTCCCTTTGCTGCCTGAATAGGGACTTTGAAGCAAAGGAAAAGAGAGGAGAGGGAATGAAAAGTTAATTTTGCTGTCCAAGCATTTAATGGTCCTAGTTCTTAAAAGTGACCTTGTGGGGTAGAGAGCGGAGCAGCACAGCAGCTCCTTCCAGCTGCACACATGGCATCCATCGGGGGCACAATCACGCACAGTCCCAACACCTCAGGCTCGGACATATGTTGAGTTTTATTTCATTCTTCTGACATTAATCCTATTCACCAGCTGTTCTGCCAGCTGCCACTCTCCGGCTTAAGGGGAGATTGCAGTTTTGGGGGCTCTGAGTACTGGTTTATCTTGGCTCCTCATCTCCTCCTCACGAAGTTTTGATTGGATTTTTTTTTTTCTTGCCCTCCTCCTACTTCCAGGTTCCTTGAGTTGCATACTACCCTGCAATCTTTCTCTCTCTTTCAAATTCTCTGCTTTTGTTTTCACCTCTCTAATTTGTGTAAATAAGAAGGGGGTTAAGGCTGTATCTTGCCTTTGAATCTGAGTGTTTTTTTGGCCCCTACCCTCTACAAGGCCGACACATCTTCCATAGTCTTTAAGATTCACAAAATATTTCTTACAAACATCACCATCCCATAATACCAAAGGCCCAGGATATAAGGTGGGGAAGTTGGCAATGCCCATCACTGTTCAACATGCTGCACATCAACCTCTTGTCTCAACTTCTCCCACTCTTTCTCTTAAGAAAGCATTTGTAAGGAATCACAGCGCTGAAACCGCCTCACCCCACAGTCATCTAACAGCATTTCTGTAGGATTAGCCTGGACATGGCCTCAGCCTGTATAGTTATGATTATTGACATATTGGGTCTGACATATTTCACATTTATGTGCATTGTCTGGAAGCATACTCAAGTGTTCTCAATGTCATTCCTGCTGAAGTACGGCCGGGCAGTCTGCGAGCAAGGGCCGCAATGAATTGATCATTGCTCACTGCTCACTTTAATAATTCAAGCCTGATTGCCACAGAGTGCCGCAGTAAAATGGATTGGGAGAGGTCACATGCTGCTCAGCTCAGGAGGTGAAGCCTCTTGGGGATGGTTAATTCATATATGCTTGATAGACATGTGTCCTATTTAGAGAGGTCAGGTTGCTGTGTGTGTGTACACGGCTTCTCAGAATGGCCAGGTCAACGCTATGGGATTAACACGTTGGTCAGTGCAGATAAAGGCGAGGGATGAGGGACAAGTTCCTGGTCACATAGGCCAGCATGTTTAGCTGCCCAAGGAAAAAGCTAAAATACTCTAGAAGTTAGCAGAAAATTGCATACATTTTTATAAGAGTTTTGACCTTTGGCTCCATGTGGAGGGTCTTTCAGTCCATGTGGCATTTAACTCTGCAAACTTCAGTCACTAATGGGATAAATAGTAGCAAATAGATTTGCTTGGAGCAAATTTGAATTTATTCCTGGCTGCAAACTATGTGAACTGCTTTGTATTAGACTTTTAGTACTACTACTAGTGTCCAAAAAGCAGCTTCTCAAACTCCTATTCATGAAAAGACCTTTGACTTGCAATATCAGAAGAAATACTGACACATGACCCCTTTTGCACTTAATACAAAATGGCATATAGACAAGCGGGGCGTGGAGGAGGTACAGTAAGAAGTAAGGGACATAGGATGGACGGAAAGAAGGCAGCAAGGAAGAAAAGAAGGAAGTATTGGAGCAGAGGAGATCTGTTTTCTGTCACAACCTCAGATGAAGCACATCTCATCCAGGTTACCTACAGTATATTTATAGCAACTGTTTACATGACCAAACAGGGTAATCTGAAGGTGACTAACAGAGATGTTCACCAAGTGGAATAATGATTAGGTGTCAGTTAAAGAAAGCCCACCGCTAGGTGCAGGTGCTCCACAATACACTGACATGTCTCAAGGAGCTGGACCTTTTTATTTATGCATGCCAGCACTAGTAATTACATATTAAAAAGCTGAAATTATTTAACTGCACCAAAAAAAGTCTTCTGGAAATGGTAGAGGTTATTAAAACTGTTGACAACGAGGAAAGGTAATTGCCTGAAAATGAGCGACAACGCACTGTTGTGCTCAGAATGTTTTTTTTTTCCCCCCCAGCTCCCTCTTTAGCGTTTGCATTGTGCGGCATCACCCGGGTGTGTAACCTATTGCGTACCGATTGCTCCCTTGCAATTAGTGCCCTTTTTGTCCTCACTTCAATAACGCCATGATTATGGAGACTTCAGGAGTATTTGCAGCATCCAACAGCTGTTGTCTCAGGGACTACCGGCTGAATGACAAAAACATGTTTTCTCTCTGCATTTCACTTCCCTGCCTGCCTCTTGTAATTATTATGTTTTATTTGGTGTGATGATGGGGTCTTGTTTTTAGTGTGTCTGTGATTAAGATATTCAAAGGACTCCTTGGAGTGTGTCACAGTCATTTTCTTTTTTATCAATCTCGACTTTTGATTTGTTTCCCGTGCAGTGCAGAGTGGATGGGAAATTAGATGTCAGCCTATCACTGTCTGACTGAGATTCTGAGAGTTTTATCTGAGATCGAAATTTATGCCAGAATTAAAGAAATATACTGTCTCTAACACTGAATGTAGGAGAAAGACGTGAAACTGAAGAGGTTTTTTAAAAGCTATTTAAGACATTCCAGTTTTTTTTTTATCTTCTATGATTTGCACACATATATTTTACATGTGGAATCAGGATCAACTATACAGTAAATATAATGAAGTCAATCAAAAGCACTAAAATTATACAGATTATTCATGAGTACATCCATTCTAACTGTATAAATTAGCGCTGTCCAGACATTTTCAGTTCTCATTAACATATTTTTACCAACATATTTACTGTGAACATATGCAGGACATGATATCAGCCAAACATCTTTGTTACTTACCATTTACAGAGTTCCCTATGCAGTCTTAAACCTTTCTTTCACCAGGCAATGATGTTTTCTACAAATTGCAGATGAATGCAGGGACATTTTATACTGCTGGTTAGATAGAACATCAGCACTTTGATAATCTTATTGAACTCATGTCTGTAGTGTAGTTTCACACAACTCAATCATGTAGTTGCATCATTGTTCTAGTAAATCGATTTTATTCGTGCAGTGTGATTACAGCATTTAAATGACCTACATCTCCTGTAGTTTAGCCTTAGGCTGAATTCACACCAAATCGGGCGTTGCAGCGAAAACGCCAGTCCTCCCAACCATTTGAATGAGGGTAGTGCGTTTAGGCTGCGGGGGCGGGGGCCACAGGGACGCCGCAGCGGCCTGCGGTGAGAAAGTTGAACCACAATCATGGCAGTTACAAATAAACCCGCCCACACCTCCGCACCGTCTGAATACGACCTTAGATTTTCAGACTCTTTTCAGTTTTTATACAATGTGGTTTTAATACTGTACATTTTTATGTCTTGAGCAGCTTTTCTATGTTTAAATTACAACATTTTTTGTCATTGAGATCAAATGGTCATTGATCTCATAATGTCACTTTTATCTTTGAAAAAGGTGCATTCTTCAGTTTTGATATTGTAGTTTATAGATCTTCCTAATGGCCAGGTTAGTGTCCTTTGGTCTTTTGGGTTTTAACTGACTATACTGGATTATAACAAATTGTAAAAAAAAAAAAAACTCCAACGCAGTAATTCAAACTGAGGCTTGTTTACAGACACCTAACCCCATTTCCTCTGTACCTCACCCCCCTCACAGCAAATAGCACCGTTTCCCCCATTTGCCTCAATGAATGAATAGTACAGGCCTCTGCATTCTGGGGAGGATATTATTTATATGGTCAGTGTCAGTTGATCATTGATTTGGTAATTACACGTTTCCCCTTGAGGCTGGGACAACTGATATACAAGGCCAATGCTAAAGGGGAGGTCTCTTAGACTGTTATCCATGACTTATGGCTAATTTGACTCTCCTAGATAGCCCTCTTCTCTCTGCCAACGGCTTTTCAACACAACAAACACTCAAACACAAGTATCATCTTTCTCCCGGGAGAAAAAGTGCACACAGAGAAGCTCAGAATGTGGTGGCAGACAGTTGAAACGATTTCATTGCTGACAACACAGGGTAATAAAACACCCACTGCTGCATGTTGTAACAAACCATTTTTGTGCTTTGAGGCAGTCACGGTCTTGTGAAACATGATGGCGTGTTTTGTTGGGTTAACGAATTTAGTAGATTAAACCTTTTAGAGATTGAAGTTGTGAAGATGGCCTGACAGTGCTGGTATATTTGCTAACTTTAATATACATTGAACTTCATATCTCCATGGCAATCTAGAAAGCCATTTGAAAAAAATGAGTGTGTCATGAATTTTTAAGATCTGCTTTATTACTCTCCAATCTAATTCCAAAGTGAAGATTTGATTTGTTTGTGACTGTGTTTGTCTATTTGATGTTCCGCTCAGTGATTTGAGCTTTTCTACAGTTTGCAATGATCGTTTGAATGAACTTCTCTGTTTTAGAGAAGCAATAAAAACATAAATTAGGAAACTTTCCCCTAACTTTGCTCCACAGCCACCAGGCATTTATAGCCAACTAGCACTCAATTTGATAAAGGTATCTTTTCTTACAGCATGAACCAAAAAAAAAAAAAAAAAAATTCAGATTAGTTGTTGCATTAATATGTCAGTGAGAGCCTACTGTCAGAGTAAAAATATGAGTATATAAAGAGCAGATCATTTCTATATTTTCCTTGAGGCTTGTCAGCGAGTCGGTCGGTGTCAGGACAGAAAGTTACTGGTAACCTGCCTCTTAGCTCCACTACTGTGGTTTATACTGAACATGATATTCTGGCAGCACTGGCTACCAGGTGCTGAAAGCTTTGTTTATGTCACACATCAACCTAGAAACATTCCTTTGTTGAGATTTATGAGGATCATTTGCTTTGTTTTACATACAGTGAAAAAAAAGCTGCAGTCTAATCTAACCAACTGATCTAGGTTTTAGGTGTCTCAATCCCTTCGCCTGTTCACCCACATCAATAAGAACACAGAATACCTGCACAGGAAGGCTGTAAACCAGAGATGACAGTGCTGATAGCAGATAAACCTATTGAATTTGGCAGTATTAAATCAGCAATGACTATTCACTTTCTCCTGAGTGCCATTTGGAAACTCTCAAAAAAAAAAAAAAAAAAAATCACAGAAAAGGGTTCAGGGCATTTTTCCAGATATACAGCACCAGCCCCAGAGAAGAGACAATGAGACCCAGACGGGCTTAGTAGTCCAAAAATCATTCCCCTCTCAATGGGAACACGTCTTGGACAGACACTCCAGTAGTTTTGTCTTGTATGTTGCTATCTGCGCTAGCTGCAGAGTGGAGGGTGTCTCTGCCAGGCAAGGGTCCATAGGGACCATTGGAATCGCTGGGGCTAGAGGAAGTTGGTCTGGGTCCAGTGGGGCGATCTGGGCTTGGTGACAAGCCAAGCTGTCTAGTGCAGCGACGCTGGGAAAATGTAAATAAGAGCCTGATAAGGGCTATTGTTTTCATTCCATTCTCATCCCAGCTGAATGGCCTGCTCCCCAGCCACAGAGCATTTTATCTCGAGAGGGGGAGGGAAAGAAATGGAAGGGGTGGGGGTGCGAGAGATTTAAGAGCCCCCATAGGAAAATAAAAATAAACTCACTGGACTCTTCTCTTGTTTAAGCTAATTCCCCAGTATGTTATGTCCTACTTAAAGAGGACAAGAGCAGCAAACTCTTAATTACTCTCAAAACTTCAGAAGTTCGGCACTAACTGTTTTTAAATAATTATGTTTGCCTTTCACTTGCAGTCCAACAGTATTTCATTTGTCCAGTGAGATCTGTGAAGTGTGAATCGAATCTTTTATCAGAAATAATTTGTTATTTTATGGTGAATACACTGTGTATCAGAGTTTGACATTCTCTGTGTCATAACCTGACAGTAATTATTATGTTGATACTAACCAGTGTTTCCATTGGCATCTATAATTTCTCCAGAGAAAACAGACAGGCATTTTAGAAACTGAAATAGCATTCCTCTTATTAATCTAAATTCTTCTGAAAAATAGGCTGTAGAAGGGTGCTTTGAAAAAAGCCAGACATCTGACTCATTTACTGTTTTCCTTGAGCACGCCTGCGCAAAAGTTGCTCTGCTTTCACCAAATCCATTTTTGGTTGCCTGTTTTGTCCACGCTGTTCGAACACTGAAAGGTGTTTGAGAGTTATTTTATAGACTAATCCAGGTCATTATTCACCTCTCCCAGGTGGAAGGCAGGGAGGACAGCGGTGCATTCCAGCTGTAGTCTCTCCTGTTGGAGGACTTGGCAGGTCGTGTCTGGCCCGGCGGAGGGGATGGAGAAGTGAGGGAGCGGCAGCTCTCCTGGGAGGGAGGTGGAAGGGAGGGGGAGGGCTGGAGTAGAATGGAAGCTGGCACCACATTATCTCCAACAGTTGGTGCATTCCTTAATGATCAAGTGCTGGAGCAGCATCTGTGATGAAAGTGTGTGTGCGTATGTGTGTGTGTGTGTGTGTGTGAGAGAGAGAGAGAGGGAGCATATGTGTGCATATTAACATATGTTCACTGTGTTTGTTTAATTCCCCTTTACACCGCTTTAAAAAATAAGCCTTTTCTGTGCTTCAGGGTAGAAAATGTCATGCTCTGATGTTGTTCTGTGTGTTTGAGGATAATGATTTGAGGGGAGTTTGTTGTTCTGGGAGAGGAAGCGGTCTCACCCATGGGTGAGGCGCAGCGAAGAAGAGCTGAGCTCAACTACTCCCCCCCTGCCCTTAACCCCTGTTTTAAGATCTGTGATCTTTGTGCCACGCAGGGAGTTAACACACACAAACACACACACACAGCCTTTTCTCTCTCCCTCTCCTAGGGGTCAAGGGTACAAACTGTGAGTTGGGAATTGGAAAGTCAATAAAGCAGAAGTAATGTTATAATGACCCTGAGCTGAAGATGTCCTGTCGACCCCCATCACATTGGAGGAAGTGGACAATCAAACAAAATGGTCACTCTGCTTGATCTATCTGAAAGCCATCCTTAAACAAGGCCACAAGAACTACTGACCCCCTGTTACTCCCAGTTCCTCTGAAGTCAGTGTGTTTGCAATGGTATTTGGTTTGTGGAAGCAAAGGGCAAGAGATGTTACAGATGGATAAAAGGAAACAACACTTGTATACATTCTAAACTGTATAAATCTTCTCTGTGTATCTGTGATAACAGTGAAAACTGGAAGAGTCCAGAATATTGCATGTGACAGGGCCTTTCTCAGTCTTTCTCCTTGTTTCTCTGTGCAAAAAAACAAACAAACAAAAAAAAAAAACACACACATGAGAATTACATCAAACTGTGCAAAACCCTCCTCTGTAGAATCATTTGAAACATTTGTGAATTGTTTTCTTTTGTTGCCAGAACCGTGTTCATAAATGATCCACTGTTAGATATGTGGTTAGACTATTCATTATGGCGCCCCAGGGCTTTGTGGTAATAATTAGTGTGTGCTTTGGTTTTTGCATTTTGCTCTGAATCTAGAGAAACATGATTTTACAAATGATATCATCCTCAGGCACTATATGAAACCTGAGGACAATTTCTACACACATCAGTATAGCCGTTAATAGCCGCTCATACATTAGTATTACTTGAACTGATTGCTTATGAAAATGGCTTTTGCTTGTTAAATGTAGACTCAACAGGACTGGATGCTGCAGAGTTGATGTCTTGATGTGGAGGCAGTTTTGTGGAGATAGTGGCTCGAGGTGGAGGGGTGGAGGCTTGCTTGTGCTGCTGCTGTTTGATGGGAACAGGCTGACCCCTAAGCAGTGCAGGGATGGTGGAGGCGTGGGTCAGCTGGCCCACTGTGTTCTTTATCAGCCACAACAGCGACAGCATGGCAGCTTGCAGCCATTCCTCCTCTGATTCATTGTCTGCTGGACAAATGTTAATTGTTTTCATCATTGGCAGCTATGTGGACGCTTAGATGTACCCAGTCTCAGTCCTTGCCTCCCACTTAATGTGCGTGTCTGCCCTTACGCTACCCCTACTATCCCTACAATGCCTGCTTCACTCCTCACTCCACCCTTAGCTCATCTCTCACTTGTCAGGCAGAGTCTCTTTTAATGTTCGCCGTGAAAAGCCATCAAATAAAATACCTCTCTTTCATTTTGAAGTGAATAGATTTAAAGATCCATATCATCCACAAAATAAAAAAAGAAAAGCTGTATTCCATACATAATATTTCATGAAAAATGTATTAATTCTAAACAGGGACTCTGAATTATTTATTAATCCACATTTCTTCTTTTCTTTTTCAGAATCCTGCATGGAGAAACTACTTTCTAAAGACTGGAAAGAGAAGATGGAGAGGCTCAACACCAGCGAACTTCTGGCAGAAGTAAAAGGTAGGAATACACACACAAACACCACTTTAAACAGTGTTAACAAGTCTCTCATTCCTATCAGACATACATAATCTATGTACTGTACAGTCTCAGAAACAGCCTTGTACTCTGAAATAAAACAAAGGCCTTTGGCTGCCCTCCTCATTCATTTCTCTCCCCCCTTATCTTTTGTTGGAATGCCCAACTCTGTCCAAAGTGCTGTCTTCAAAATTCCACTCCATTTACCATTCTGAGGCTCTCTGAGCTTGTCAGCAGTTTATTGTTGTTGTCCCTTCAGACGTCCCTGAGCTTAGCTACTCTGCTCTGGCACACGCAGCGTGTTCACGCCGCTCCGGTAATTGTTGAGCCCAGAGTGTGCTTGATGTACACAGAGCACGGCTGAGCTGAGAGCAGAGAAGCCGCTAAGAGAGGAGAGGAGATGGTGCGGAGACGCGCAGAGTCGTCTCCTCGGTGAGCCTGCGTTTGAGTGGAATGTCTCGACTCTGACAGTGAACACCCTGCGCGCTGTATCAAGTGCAGCACAGCGAAGCGCAACTCAGCACTCCCCCAAAATCTCTGTTTATGACAGGGTAAAGGTGGGCCCGGGATGGGCAGGTCCGCGTCTTAGTCCTTAGCACTGACTGTTACTGAAAGCAGGAGTGTTTATACAGCGCAGGAAAGCACAATACCAGCTGGCTGATAACACCAGGCTGTCACCGGCTCTTGAGTTCTCCCTTAGTGATTCCTTTCATCAGACAACTTCATGTGTTTTTGTTTTTATTTCTAGGAAACCATCTAAACAATATGAATTCAGTGTATTCTCAATATACTTGAATATTCTTTTTTAAACAACTGTATTAGTTCTAAAAGACTATTCACAAACCTTTAAAGAAATCTAATTTCACTTGTGTGCAGGTGATTTTGATAATTTGCTTAATTGTTACTTTTTCTAAAACATGGGTGACACACAAATAAAATAAGTGTTTGGTTTTAATTATTGAATTACACTTTCTGCACTTTCAGGGGAACTGTTGAATGCTCTAATAAGTATATTCATTGGCAATAACCTTAATGAACTGAAGGATAAATCACTTGCTTGGTAAACTAGATTCATTGTACCTGCCCTAGTATACTGTATGCCACTGTAGATCAAAGTGCACCGGGTAAAATATTTAAAATGATTTAGCCTTTTGAAAGCTGGTCTGTTAAATTACAGGCAGGGCATTTCTTCTGTTTGATGAATGGGAACGGGAAGGTTACTTGGTGGTCTGTAAACAGGTAGGGAGTCTGATAATAAACACTATGGCCTCTGTCTGTTGTTGAGTTATGGAGACAGTCTATACACCACAGTTACCAATATAAATGCTTCTCCTATCACAGTGGCAGCCTTAGATTTTTAATTAGCATGCCATTTCATATGACTGTAGACATTTCAAAGGGCTGCTTTGTGCTCCCCCTTACAAATGTCTCTCTCTCTGCGTTTGATGTCGGCCTGATGTAAATACGGGCAATTAAAAAGAAGCCCAGGGTTGGAGACGCACAAGGTCCGCCTAATTAAAACACAAACAAAGGTACCAAGCAGAAAACACCTTACGATTAAGATCTAAAGTGTTATGATGAATCAGAGGTTCCATTAATTGTTAGGTTAAAATCAGTACAAAAGGCATACATGCCAGTAGGTTTTAAATGAATGAAAGACGATAGAGAATAAAGGCTGACATGCAGATAAAGACCACAGTACCTACTGGCAGAGTGGCCTTGTATATTCTGTGCTGAGCGCTCACCGATTCCTCAGCCAATTATACTGAGTAACTTGTAGGCCACCTTTTGACATTGTTCCATCAAAGCCTTGAAAGACAAGTAATTGTGTTATTGCAGCTAGGCAAGTGGTGGAATCTGGCTGGTGAGGAAATAGTTTTGTCTGGCTCTTAGAAAACAAGTAAAAATGAGAAACAATAGGTGCGACAGAATTTGTCCCGAGGCTTTACCCGTGAAAAGAAAGAAATTCTTTCTCCGCAGTTGTGTTCAAACATGTCCCGAATACTTTATCCTGTTGAGGTGAACACGCACGTACAGTAAACAAACAAAACAAAACAAGAGTATCAACAACATCAGAGATTTGCTTTTCAAGGTCTGCTAACCCACCCAACCGTTTACCTCTTACAGATGACACATCTGTAATTATAGCTCATTGCCATGTGGGTGTTTGGCTACGTAATGTGCTGTTTCCGAAGTGAAGACACTTTTTTTTTTTTTAGGTCTTAGAGTCAGTAGGAACAAGCAAAATAATCCGGCAGAGGCGGTGTACTTAAGCCAGACATGTAGAATGGTGTTATTAAGGGTTAATGATTTCTGCCTTTTCATGTATGTTGTTAGGTCTTAGCATCAGCAGAGGCAGGCGAAAAGGAGAGTTTGAGAAGGAGCATTAGTGGGGGATTTCTTTTCACCAGTCAATTCCAGAGCTAACTGTTTGTTTTCATACCTGAGCTTAGCTGTCAATCTGCAGGAACGATGAGGAGGGAGATGAAATCTCCTGAAGAAAACCACAGAGCAAGAAAGGGAGGCCGGCTGGAAGGGCTCCAAACCACAGAAAGTAGCAGATAATAGGAGGCAAGGTGGAAGGAGGAGTGCGAGAGGGAGAGAGAGAAAGAAAGAGCTTGGGAGAGATTTTAGACGTGAATACTTAGACTTCACATTTATGATTATATAGCTTAAAGACATTTTGAAAAAAAAAAAAAAAAAAAAAAGCTAAGCCCCCATACATGACATGATTTAGGATGCTTCTAATCCCCACTATTATCACCCTGTGTGTGTATATATATATATATGCAGTATATATCCTGTAAAATATATATGCACATCTATATATATATGCATACACTGTGTCACATGTATACAAATATAGTATACTGTGTCCTATGGCAGATAAGGTCGCTCTGTGTTGCATGCTTGCTCTGTGCAGGGTCTTTGAGCCTCATACTCAACAGAGCTGTTTAAGTTTCCCTGCTGAGTGCCAGTTTCCCGGCCCCCTGTTGGGGGGGTGGGGGTTTAGGGAATAAAAGCAAAATGCTCGAGCATTTACTCAAACTGTAGGAAAATATGTAGTTACTAAATTGGAACACAAGCTGTATTCATTCTCTTGGAATTTGCTAAAAAAAAAAAAAAAAAAAAAAAAAAAAAAAAAAAAGAAATAAGAAAAAAGCTTAACATTGTACATTGGCGTTGAAATGGCAGCTTGAATCCTGAAGCGCAAAAATTGGGGCTCTTGCACTGTCACAATCGATTTGAGAATGGTGTCTACATGACAGTGGTCGGGCGCACACAGACAGTCCTGCGGCAAGCAGATAAGTGGAAGCTCTTTAGGAGGAGAACACAGGGCAGGGCAGGGCAGGGCGGCAGCTGAGACTGATTTGACGCTGGCCCTACCTGTGCTGGCTTAACTCCTGCACAGACAGAAAGGAGTCCACTGTGTGAACACAGAGCCCATATTGTTCAGCCATCTGGGTTAGCTTCAAAACATGATTATTTACTTTAAACTTTATTTTATTCTTAATAGCTTCCATGAAGTGGGGGTTTGATGCCACTGGAGATACACAGCACAATATCTGCACACACTTTCCCAAAGCGACACGGAGTTATGCTTTGGGAAAACGTAGAATTGTGTATAGTCGATTTTAATGAGTTTTTACAGCATACTGTATATAAATGTTATGCATATTATATTTACTCAAACATACAAAAACATTCACACAAACGGCACAAAACAGTATCTGTCCAGTTGCTCCAGTCAAAAATGCCTCAGTTAGCATTTTCTCCACAACACTTCAGTCAACTGTTTGCCCTGTGCACTCAGGTGAAATATGAGCCACAGTAAATCATTATTCCTCAGGCCACATTTGCCAGATGAATGTATGAGAGTGTTGGACTGTGTGTTTTTCTCCTCTAATGAATTGTGGAATTTAGCTTGTGGCAATTGAGGTAAAAAAGGAAGTGTTGTGCTCATGTGTGTTTGTGTCTGCAGGTGTGTGTGTGTGTGTGTGTTAGTTGTCGGCGGGTTGTGTGTTGTGTTTACTGCCACAGAAAAGGA
This sequence comes from Scomberomorus guttatus, assembly GCA_038419695.1. Taxonomy (NCBI): domain Eukaryota; kingdom Metazoa; phylum Chordata; class Actinopteri; order Scombriformes; family Scombridae; genus Scomberomorus; species Scomberomorus guttatus. The sequence goes on along the minus strand of CM076445.1, from coordinate 23,332,804 downwards.
ATAAATCTTTGGGTTATTAGCACAACGTCGCTTCTCCGTTGTCTCTTATCAGACTTGTTAACGCTACCAGCAGCTCTGTGAGAGGCACAAACTGAGGCAACAGTTAGCAGTGTTGTGATATTTATACTTGGCAGGATTTCTGGGGCTGAAGGTTCACTGGTCTGTGTGCATTATGAAATGATAACTGCACATCTTGACTGAAAAGAAAGAAAAGGAATTCCTTTGTATGGGAAACACTGAAGTGTATTAATCCTGTTTTCAGAATAAAAACATTCACAGACCTGACAAAGACACACCTTTGTCTTTTAAAAAGGGCACACCCTTAAAATATTCATTAGCTTTCCCTCTGCCAAACAAATAGTGTCTTAATTTGAACTCAGATCTCCCTGTATTGCATGCACAACCTCCATTTCTTTAAACTGTGCAATGTGGCCCTTTTTTTTTTTTTTGTTGTCAGCAGTTTTGTCAAGACTTCAGACAAACTTTACATTCATCTGGGCCACTTCACATTGTCAACACAACCTCCAGTTTTTAAAGAAAAATCATGCATTATGGCCCTATGCCACTCTGACCTGTATTTTCCCCAAAGTTTAAACCTCCCATTCTATATCCACTATTCATTTCTACACAGACCATCACCAGCTGCACAGCTTTTTATTTCAGGTCACTTCTTTTGAAAGTGGGATTCATGTACCAATCACGTTTTATTATTTGATAAATTAGGGTACATTGTTAAAATTGTGTGTTGTACTTTGGATTTTGTATATTTTGTGGGCACCTTAACGAGGTACATATACACATGGGGAGTATAAACAGTGGCAGGAAACAATTTAACACAGAAAATGAGGCAGTCTGAAGGATTTCTAACAACTCCTATTACAAACATTTATGATCTCTCGTTAGGTCTAATGACCACACACTAGTTGACAGCTTGACAACTAAACAGGTGTTCATTCTTATATACTTTTTGAGAACGTGTACCACTCTCAACTGTCTTTACTTCCTGTTCAACTATTTCAGTGCATCACTTGTGATTTGGATTGAACCCGGATAAATCACCGGCATTGTTGAAACACTTATATGTCAGAGACAAACAGTCTGAAAATCTTTTGAAAGATATCTTTTGCACAGTCCAAGGAAACAAGTACATTCTGCCTTAATTATCAGCCGTATAGGAGAGACCACTGAATAAAAGTTCTGTGAAAAGAATGAGATAACGTCCAATTCCTAATTCACTTCCAAGGTTTCGCAGACAGTAAGCTGTTGCCTTGATCACTGTCTCACAGGCTTTAAGCTCTATGTATGTGTGGGACCTTGAACACTGTGTATGCTTTTTATGTTTTAAGGGCGCAGGGGTCAGACTCATCATCATAAAGACCATGAGAGATGAATAGAAGAACTGGAGACAATCTTTGTTTTCATGTAATCTTTGCTATATGCTGCCCTGCATACATACAACATCCTTCACAGTGCCAGAATCTCTAGTTTGTCAAACTGCATTACACAGCCAAAGAATGAAGTACTAAATGACTCAAAGAACAGAAGTAAAGTTTCCTTTTCTTTTTTTTCTTTTTTTGTCTTCAGTGTGAATTTCAGGGTCACCGGCATTCCCTGTGGAGTAATATGTTCAGGTCGAGCCTCTATCTTGGCTTTGATGAAGTACCTTGTCCAGTGTCATGGATAGACAGTGAAGTGCTGGAGCTTTTACATTAGCATAATTATACTTAAGAGTGAAGCTTCCTCTATCATCAAAATGTTAGTCTCCATCAGTGTTCAGCATGAACAGCAGAGCCTCAGTAGATGAAGTGCGCTGTTATTAATAACCACTCCATGTGCTAATCGCAGTATTAAAAAAAAAAAAAAGTCTGCAGAGCCATTTAAATCATTTTAATTCTGTGAAAGTATCTTGAAATCACATCGACATACAAACTCATACACATATACGTACTCTATGAAGCTTATATTATGAGACTACCATCAACATATGCAAACAGTTAATGGTTTTTTAAAAATCTCAAGTACATAAGTTGTGATTTTAAAAACTTGACAGGATCTTACTTTTTTTTTTTTTAACAAGTTGATGGGCAGAAGAAGCCTATATATTCATACCATATAGGAGGGCTTGGGGATTAAGTCTTTGCTGCCAGTGGATGACATGTGCTTGTGAATCATTGCTCATGCTTGTTAATGGTGTTTTATTGGCAAGATTAACAGCTTTTATATCATGGCAGAGGCAGCAAGCCAGGTAAAACAGCTGTTGCTCATATTGTCTTGGTTGTAGGACATGGAGGCGCGTTAACACATACTGGAAACACATATGGCTTTGTAGCACTGCAGAACAAGTGTACATAGTGGTTAAAAGCATAAGGGATACCATAAAACTAGCTCTTGTTATTCTAGCTTGGTTTTTCTGACTGAAGCATGTAATATATCAGTCATATTTAATATTAGAAAAATGGATTTAGTACAAAGATTGGGTTGTGTGTCATGCTTTTGCTGCGGCGATGTCATGGTTTTGGAGTAAAGTCTGTGGGCTGAAATGTCCTTCTATGTGAACAATAAAGAAGGTACCAATAGATGGTATAAGCTGTTACTCAATTGTCTCTTTCTGTTTTCCTGAGAGAACAGACAAAAGGTCAGATGGCTGCAGAGTTCACACACGTACATTTACTCTTAGGCATGTACATTTTATCGATTGGAGCGGCACTCAGCGCACATCTGTACACACTCGTGTCTACATTCACACACACTTAAGGAGGGAGCAGAGAGAGAAAGCTTCAGCACGCAAGGTATTCTAGCTATGTGCGGTCTGAGTGTGAATACAGCTTGGTACTATCGCAGCATTTAGACAAGTCTTAATTTACTTAGGAAGGGCTCGCAGCATATGGACGCATCCACAATAGCTGACTGATAGAGAGACAAAGAAATTCCAGTCTTCTGGCACTAAAAAACCCAATTCAGATCTGGTCATAATGGCTCAGCTGTCCTAACCAAAGGAAGGGAAGAGAATAGGGTGCCTTGTGATTTTCCCCCTTTTCACCCTCACCCTCCCTCGCTTTTCTTCTTTTTTTGTGCCTGAATCTTTTATCTGTGTTATTCACTCGGGACTCTTCAAAGTAACAAGCCTCCTTCTTTTTCCCCGGTACTGGACTTGGAACCCAAATTAGAGACTGCTTGATTAGAGCAGAGAGGAGGGAGCCAAGAGAGAGGGAGATGTGGGTATTGGACAGAACAAATCGCACCCCTACAAAGTGCCTTTTATCCAAAGACCCCAAGGCTCAAATATCCCCATCCCTCCCCAAGCAACCATGGCTCTGCTTGTTTTCCTCTTATCATTTATTTAGTCACCCGTTGATGTTTTCTGCCCTACTTTGTGACGTTTAAAAGAGGCAGGAATCTCAAAAGGTGAATGCTGAATGGGCTGGAACAATGCAGACTTACCGTCTCACCATCCTACGTGTCAATCTAGCATCTCTGAAGTTAACGCGGTGGCCTGAGAAAGAAAACAACCAAAGTGCCAGCGCAGCTTGACCGCTCACTCCTGGGATATTCTTCCTGTGTCAGGCTGGTATTGTCCTACTGAGCCTCAGTTGTCTAACAGGAGGATGTCACAACATGTTAGGTCTAGGCTGGCTGCTGGGGTTTATGTAGCGCCAAGGCATCTCTGGGCTGTCCGTCTGCCATCAGAAGCGCAATGTGAGGAGACATGTTAACAGGCAGACCCCAGCCCCACCGCTGTTAAAAGCCATGCAATATGCAGGAAACAGCCTCTTTTGTCAGCAGGCTGGTCAGACACAGACCACGACTCTCCTCTTCTGCACCGCCCAATAAAAGTTTTATCTGCATTTTAAAGCTGATCCATAATTTAGAGCAGGAAGAAAGAGATTTTTACACTAACCGGCCAACAAAAAACATATGCGCCTGATTTTCAAACTCAGCTGTGTACAGTCTCTAGGGTGAAACTCTTCCAACGTGTTTAACTGATAGTGAAAAAGTTGTGTCTAAATGTTCGTCTTCAGCATAACCAAAAAGTGTGAAGGAATATTGAGGAAAATTAGCAAAGAGTGAAGGCCCAAATAGCAGCACAGAGGGCAGTCTGGGCTTCCCACAATTCAGCTCAGCATCAAAACAATGGGCCCTCTGTTAGTATTCTCTTAGTGTCTGGGCAGGACTGCGCTCTCCACTCTCAGACTACCCCAGCAGATCCTTTTGTTGACTCTTAGCACCACATTCATGCACACACAAAATAGATATATTGTACATTCCTGATCATTTTTGTAATTTAGTTTTTTTTTTTACATTGTTGATACTTCTAAACTAGTGAGTGATCATCAGAAATGTGTAATTAGGCAGGCTGAGAGGGGCATCATTGAGTCCAGATGTTTGGTTCCCTGCTCAAGGTCATCTATGCTGACCCTTAAGGCCTGATGGCCCTCATTTTCACCTGGATGATGATTTTCTTTCTCTCTCCCTTTCTGTCTGTTTCTCTTTCTCCAGTCCCTCCTTCCTTCCCACTACAGTATTGATAGCACAAATTTATTGTGACAGCGACTGATGTATCTTGCTGGTGACCTGTAAAAGGCAGCTCCTTTATGGACACAGCCAAAGGTTAATAAAATTGGTGCTGATTGTATCAATTTTACAGATAAGCCATTCACAACAAGTGTAGTCGGTTGAATAAGAAGTCAATTCAGGCCTTGGAAACTGCACGCAGGCCCAATGAATAGCCGCTTTTAGGTGCTTTTTTTCGTTAGGAGGATAAATGGAGAATTGCAGCTCTCTTCCATTGCAGCAGGCAGCGGAGGCAGAGTGAGGCGAACTGAGGTTCAGACAAGCCTGCCAGTAAATTGCCCTGAATGGGTTCTGGAGGTTGACAGGCCCTATTAAGACAAACGGCTTTCCTCATCGGAGAGATAAAATAAATCAGGTGTTTAGTCAAATTAAAATAGTTTGAGTGGAGAGGGCCCCTGGGAGCTCTCGGAGAAACTCAAGACAGATGTGGCCAGAGACGAGAGGAAGACACCCAGGAAAGAATTCAGCTCCTGCTGGCCCCAGGCCAGACTTCACTGTACTGTTATCTGTATCTCTATGCTTTTATCCTTCTCTCTCTCTCTCCGTCTCTTCTGTCGGTTTTCCCCATCTCTTTTTTTTTTGTATGTTCTTCCAGATCAGCTTGTCACACAGCAGTGCAGTGGGAGGAGAGTGAGTTACTGTCTAGCCTCTCACTGGCAATTATGTTGGCTGTGTAAGTCAATGGTAGGATCACTTAGCATTGATTAGGCGGAGGGAGAGAGCAGTGCAGCGGAGCCGCTCTCTCTATCACACACAGTGCGGACATGTGACTGTGGAGAGAGAAGTACGCCTATTGGACTGTCATTGCTTTTCTTTTTGAAGTATGCATACATTAACTACACGTATAATAGAATAAAAAGTGTGTTGTTCAGTCTTGATCACTATAATAAAATCTCTCTTTTATGATGATTATTGCCAAAGTGCATTGAGAATATCTTTTTGGTGTATAAACCTTGGTTATTTGTGCACTCTTTTCTGATAAGTTTGCACAATCCTTTCAGCAGAAATCAGCTGCAGTAAGCAGCTGCAAAGAGTTCCTCAAATGTGTTGCCGAAATGACCACATAATGAAAAATTGTATAGTTTTTAGATCTGTGCGAACACAGTGACTCTCCATACTTTCTTTATATTCACCCCTTGTAGTCTGGCATAATTTGCCACCTCAGTTTGACAGCTCCCCGCAGCTCTTTGTCTATGTGCCGGGAACAATTCCTTCCCTTTCTTCTCCTGAAAGCTGTCAACACCAGCTACAGTAAAATAGCCAACTCCAGGCTGTGTGACCTTAACACTACTAGTGAATTCACTGCAGTTGGTTGCTGCCCATGTGGTTTTCTTTGTACTATATATTGTGTACAATACAATAGGACAATATAATGATTGGTGTGTGCAGCATGGTCACTTTTCTATATTCAGCAATACACAAGACCAAGGCACTCTGCAGACTTTCTTACAAAGCCTACACCTGGGTTGTTTATTCACGGCCATTAAAAAAACCCTTTGTGTACTTTTTACTTTCAGTTGTGCGTAACACATACTTGTATCTCTGAGTATGTCTCAGCTCTCCATCTTGTGTTTATCCCTTCCTCTCTCTCTCTTTCTCCCTTCACTAGGTACTCCAGAGAGCCTGGCAGAAAAGGAACGCCAGCTCTCCACAATGATCACCCAGCTGATCAGCCTGCGAGAGCAGCTTCTGGCTGCCCACGACGAACAGAAGAAGCTCGCTGCCTCGCAGATGGAGAAGCAGAGGCAGCAAATGGAGTTAGCTCGTCAGCAGCAGGAGCAGGTAACTGCACACTGTTTTCTTTCTCACATCCTTAGTATCTCTCTTTGTCTCTTTTTGTACCCCAGATAATGTCTATGCTATAATATCTATGCTTCTTTCTTTCTTTCTCACTATTTAAGACATTCATTCCCCTTCTTCTTTATTCCCGTTTCCTCTATCCTCCCTCTAATAAACCCCATTAAATACATTTGTAACAAACTGTCACTTCACTCTCTATTTCATATTAAATTTCATGCCTGAAATATGCCAATAAAATCTCACTCCTTGGTAGGAATTTGGAATAATATTAGATTTAGGAGATGCTATATTCTATATTACCTCAGATATTTCAGTCATGCTCTCTCGCCCACATTTATGCTGTGTGGTAGAAAAAAAATGTTATTATGACTTGTACTAACAAGTGCGAGGGAATGTGTGAATTAAACGTTATATTAAACATGGAAGTCCTCTATATCTTATAAATCGACTCCTATTAGAACAAGCCTGGCATTAGATTTGCAGCACAAATCAGGCCAATGAGCCATATTGTACAAATCAGCAAATTAGCAGAGGCCATGAAGTGTGTTAATGTCTGGGAAGAAATAAGGACACAAACTATCCACACGGGCGACACTTTTATTATCACCAGCCACCCTAATGGCTATGAGTCAATTATCAGCAAGGAGTTCACTCAGAGTTTTCTCAGCACACTCTCAGACCTTCCTGTGGTAAATGAAGAGATAGACGATATACCTTGGAGCGATGCATTTGGTCAAAGTACACTAATAATACATTAACAGTATTGATTTCTTTTTCAATCAATGATGTTCATTTGCAAACTACACTCAACTCTGTAGGCTTTGTGGACATTGCAGCATAAATGAACAGTGATATAAGATGTTTTATTATTTGATCTTATTTAAAAACGGAAGAATATTAATAAAATAGGGGAAGAGAGAGAGAGAGAGAGAGAGAGAGAAAGAGAGGGAGAGCGAGAGAGCCCGCTGAGAGCTAGAATGTCATCAAGCCATCAAGATACAACACAGTAATTAACTGTTGACACTCGTGAGGAAGCCAGCACAAATTAATCTTGACACATTTGCAGACGACCGATATCTTACAGTGAACACTTTGTAATTATATTTAAAAATGAAAATTAAATGACACTTAAAACTAGGTTGTCATGCTCAATGAAGTGGGCATGTAGAAAGGGGGACTGCAGATGAGAAGGATTGCGGTGTGGCTGATCGTCACTCAGGGGCGGTGGGGACCTCTGTCACCCGTACCCTTGCTGCACCAGTTATCTACATCACTACATTCATCTGTCCTGTAAATCATTTATTCTCTTTTACCACTAATTTGACAGTGCAGTTCACAGTTCATTTCATTTACATTTTAGAAATATGTGGATTCTTGTCAGACTTTGCAGCAATTTGTTTAGAAGAACATCTTCTGTAAAAAAGAGAAATGCAATATTATACTTTTACTTATTATGCTACTTTTTAAAATTTCAACTGTAAGTGTCATCTTCTAATACACTGTAACTGGCCTGGGTAGCTCTTAGCATTACTGTGTATCTGGTATATTGCCTACAGTTGCAGCACAGTTCGTACATAATGTTGTCTAACAAAAACAGAGGAAGAATACTAAATGTTGTTATTCCTCCTCTTCTTTATTTTAATTCCCTATCTCTACTTCTGTTTCCAACCAGATTGCAAGACAACAGCAGCAGCTTCTACAGCAGCAGCACAAAATCAACCTCCTCCAGCAGCAGATCCAGGTCAGTGAATGTGTTTCTGTTGGCCTTCTTAACACAATGTCCACACAGGCTGCATAACAAAAGCAGCGTGTTAGCAGCAGCAGCAGCAGCAGCAGCAGTGTCAGTCCTCCATCTGTGTCTACACACTACATGTTCAGGAACAGTATTGAGTGTTTTGGCAGTGCTCAGAAGCCAACATACAATCACTGTAGTTATGTGCATAAAACTGGCCTTACTCTTCGCTTCTTCTTCAAAAAGAAGCGAAAAAATACACTTCAGGTTGTGGTTTTGCGCATATAGCGTGAGTGAAACGCAAGCCGATGCGCAGCCGTTGCAGACAGCTTTATTGATTGAAATAGGAGCATATCTGTTGTGTCAAAAGCGCGTGAGACAAACGACTGAAAAACACGGCTGAAATGCCTCCTGTGTAGACAAGCTGTAACACTCAACAACTTACACCTCTCACTTTCTCCACACTGATTACCACAACATTTCTCCTTCTTGAGTGTAATTAGTGCACCATCGCTGTCACCATGAGCCAAATGTCTGGATTTAATAGCACAGATCAATAAAATTAGACATTTAAGTAAATATCATTGCCAACTTATGTTTTTTTTATTCTTTTTTTTATATATATATTTCTTGTCTTTTTATCTTTAAATTTTGTGTCACACTAACATTCATCACTCTCATCAAATGTTAATTGCCTGTTGGTAATCGGGAGGGCTTTAAAATATGGAGGAGAATAATTAGCACATCTTAATGAACAAAAAAAAGGGGAAAAGTAACAACAGCTAATGAGTCCTGTTGATGGAGAAGAGCCTGGAGGTGGGGGACATGAAAGAGGCTGGTAAATGCCTCTGAAACGAGTCGGCCCCAGAAGGGCAACGTGGCATGCTTTCACACAGCACAAGAGCTACTGAAACTTACTGCCATTATGCTGTGTGGCTGGCATTGTTTTTACCCTGGTTCCTTATTCCTCGCACTCAGTGTGTTTTTGTGCTTGCCTTATGTGGTACAGTACAGAGTGGTGCAGTGAGAGACCACCCAGCATGTTGCTGTACGGGGTTCTCCAGAGTTGGTCACTGGCAGTGGTCAAGGCTGTGAGCCTGGCTGCCTGAGCGGAGCTAACATTATTCTGATGGGTGTGCTTAGTGTCAGGCACATCCCTCTCCGTTCACCTCCTCCTCCTCCTCCCTTGCTTGTTCTTCTTACTGACAACTCCCTAGCCTCTCCTTTCATTTTATCATTTCACTCGCAACGAATTGTTTCTACACAAGCCATGCCGAAGTGACTCATAGAAATACTATGTGGATTCTTTGCTCAAGATCTGTTTCTCCTTATAAGCATCGCGTAGGGCACGATACCCCCGTCTATCTAACACGCAACGAGACACACAAACAGCGGTTAGCACAACAACCATATTTACTGCTGGGACATCAAAATGCTTCTCTCTAGGGCTCTCTGCAACAGAAAGGCCTCACAGTCAACATGTTCTTGAGAAGCCACTAGCCTGGACCTTTCACTTCAACAGTGGACAGTCTATTGGAAAAATTATTCCATATTACACTCCACTAAAGAGAAGCAAAGAGCACGACACTCAGTCTAGAAAACACTCTTAAATGAAGTACCTTATACACTACTAAGGGGCTAATATTACTCATATCATGGAGAGCCCTTTACTTATACTCATTGAGCATGAGGGCACAGCCCTAATGCATCTCACTTTTAGAGGCCCTTACTTTCATCACTAAGTTAAAGGCAAATGATACCTGAAAATTCCCACTGATGCATGGTTTTGAGAGAGGGTGGGGGAGTCGAGTGTGTATGGGAACGTACTTCTAAATATCCATTTCAAACACTTGAACAGAGATATAAGTAAAGTCCTCTCTCGCCAAAGCCCAGTTTACCAGCTTCTCCCAAAAAAAACTCCACATCCACAATTAAACAAAAGAGTCCCATGTCCAGACCATCTGATCCTCTGCCCATTGGCCTCTGCTGGCTGCACTTAGCAGAAAGAACACCACCCCGGAACAAACACAGATTGCTCTTAATACTTCAAATAAGTCCGATCGTGTGCAACATCCTTTTTTCCCCCCCAACACCGAGTCCTTTAAAGCAGAAGATGTTTTCTCTCCCTAACCTAGTTCCTCCAAATATCCAGTGCGGTGATGGCCACTCCTCTGGAGTTGGAGCAGCAAAGAGAGGAGATAAAAGAGGGGCACGGGCAAGTCAGTGAAGCATTTTTTGCCACTCTGTTTTCATTACTGCTGCCTCTTAAAAATGCCCTGGCCATTTTAATATATAACAGCTTTGACTTAATTAGTTCTGTAAACAAGCTTCCAGCCTGTATGTCGCAGACTTTTAGCAATGTAGTAAGTAGTGTTGGGGGATTGAGTTACTCTGCTATTAGCATGGAGGGCACTAAACTTTATTGGAGACTCTACTGGCCATCAAAGTCCTTCTGTTTTGGCTTCAGGGAGAAAACCAAAAGAAAGCCTCTCGCTCGTATTGATGATGTAACTGATCACATCAGTGGGCATTGTAAACTGTCCAAACAATAAAACCATGGGGACTGCAACCTGAGACTGTTGTTGACAAGCTACATGTGAGCTTTCAAGGTTTTTTTTTTTTTTTTTTGCATGTGGATCGAAGGGAATCAGTCACAAGTGTGTAGTTTTTAGTTTTAGTTAGTGAGGTTTGGAACAAGGCGGCATGCAGTTTAATCAAGTTTCCCCTTTGAATAGCCATCTCTGTTTTTATCCTTTCTCATCACTCTTACAAGAGAGGGGGAGAGATTTAGTCTTTGTCCTTCGGGATTACAATGTCACTTGTTTTAAGATAGCAGATGTTTTGATTGCAGTGTTAGGGGGCTTATCAAAAGTTTAAGCTCAAGGCTTTGTGTGTTTTTCCCTCAGCTTGTTTGTATTCCTTCAGTCCATCCTTGCCATTGAAATCGTCTTGGCACTAATTCAATCCCAGGATGAGATTAGCTCTGAGTTGATTTAGCTGAAAATTTGAAACACCATTCAGGATTTTATAAGACACACATGACAATTAAACATATATATTAGCAGAGAACTGATTTATCCCATAAGTTACTTATCTCTCCGAGTTTTGGAGATTACAAAAAGGAAAAAAAATGTTGTGTTTCTCTTATTTTGTTTCGCCTCAGCATCTCCCAGGCACACTATTTGTTTCTCTTCTTCGTGGCTTTCTGTTTCATAATCACACACAGTTTCGCCTTCTCTTAATGGACGAGCAGTCGCAGCAGATGAGCAGCTAAACGGCATCACGTTAACCATCAGACTGTTGACTCTGTTGGCTAGCTGTTCTGTCATATGCACTTTCAGTACATGAGAGTTAAGGACAAGATGTGCGTTACAAAGAAGTCAGCAGATTACAGTATTAACAGCAAAATGGTATATCAAAGTCTTTCGGAATTAAATAAAATAAAATGCTCTAATTAGATATGAAACTCAAGTAACAGTACTGTACTCTGCTCACAGCTGTACCACATGCATCCATCTCCTCACTTACACATGGTAATGACCCCATGAATTCCTCAAGGATGGGTCTGTTAAGATACAAGCCATGGTTTGACTCTCACACGCAGGCATGCAGATACCCACATGCACAGAGGTGATCGTGTACAGTACACAGGCACACAGGGACCCACGCATTGCATTGATACACACATCAAGAGAATAAATATTGGCTGAAAGGTCAGGGTGAACTTTATCTTCACAAACAGGCTGGAGAAAGCCGAGCTCCCAAGATGAAACAGAGGGATGCTTTTAATCCGAAACATTTCAATAAAATGTTTCTTTTCCCATAAAAAACATAATGACATCAGGACATTGTCGTTTATCATTAGCTGTGGCATTGATGTGCCAACCCTGAGTACACTCTGAGGTCCAAGATTGGACAGATAATGGATTTCTACGGAGGCCATTGTGGAGTGTTTTTTTTTTTTAAACACACACACACACACACACACAACCTGTGTGTGTGTGTATCTCTTCCATTTAAAAAGAGAGAACAGAGATTAAAATATATTGTTGTTCTCTGCACACTTCAAAGTCTTGGAGGCTTTCTCACGTGCATCTTTAATGGTGTAAATAAACAGTGGGGGGGGGGCATTTGTTTAACTTTCAATGGTTAGATGCTAAAGGTTTCAACATTAAATTACACCAGCATTTAGATGCCCACCAATTCTTTTTTTTTTGGTATATTGCCTTTATTTGAGAGTCAGTGTAGCGAGACAGGAAACAAGGGAAGGGAGAGAGGGTGTGACATGCAACAGAGGTCCTGCGGTCAGGAATCGAGCCACGGACGTTGCGGTTACACGGTATGCGCCTTAACCATTAGGCCACCAGGGCGACCCAGATGCCCACTATTTCTAATGTGGACACTGAAGAGCATGTAAAAAGATGCTTTTTTTTTCTTTAATACAATATAATCTTGCATGCTGCTGTTAACGCTCAGTTAATATATTTTTAAAAGAGGAAAAAATCTGGACAGCAGTGTTTTAGTCAGTTGCACATGGCTTTCCCATTTCTTTTCCCTCTGTTACAAAGAAACCAGAGAATTCACAGGGGAGGCTCTGTAAAAGTGTCTTCTGTATTCAGTAGCTCTGGAGTCTGTCCAGTTAAACACTTAGGTTTTTGTGTTACACACTTGTACTGATTTTTAATGATGGCAGCGATCGCTGTTGTTTCAGTTTGCACCTAGAAATCTATTTAGAAATTGTGACAGCAACAACATCTAATAATTGTTCCTTCAAAAATACAGTCATCCATCTAGATCAAACATTATAGATGTAACTTTCAGTCTTCTGGAAACATCTGTATTATCTGGGCAAATCTGGATTTAAGGTTTTTCTCACATGCTCACAGTGCAGATGTGCTCGAGATTGGTTAAGTGTAATGCCTTACATCTAACTTGACCAATAACTATCAAGTAATTCCACAGATTTTCAATAAAAAAAAAAAAAAAGTTAAAAAAAACAAGCCCCAGCTGTAGCTGCACCACTCAAGGACTTTCATATTTTTGTTTTGACACCATTCCAGTGTGATTCAGCTGTATGCTTACAGTAGGATGCTTGGGGTCACGGCCCTTTTGGAACATAAATCATCAAGCCAATGTAAGATCTTTGTCACTGAGAAGCAGTTTCCCCTATTAACTGGCATGTATACGGCTGCCTTTACTACTACCCTTCATACCTGTAAGCCCCACAGCCTGATGCCTCTACCATCATGCTTTGCAGAAGGGACTGTGTTAGCAGTGTTTTCTTTCTTTTTTTTACAACAGCTGAAGCATTAAACTGTTGTGTAGTGCTGCACCAATCATTATCTTACCAGATCTCCCAGCTAGAACAAAAACAAATTCTGTCAAAGTAGTTAATTGCTGCAATGTATCTATCTTTCTATGATAAAATAGCTTCTAGTAGTATTGGTTTATAACTGCTTTATTATTACAAAAAAGAATATGCATGTTATCCAACCCAACGCAGTAATTTAATGCACTGATTCTGTTTGGTTACCAATTTAGGGAAGCAAAGACTTCAAAACTACAACACGATGGTAAATATTTTAAATCAGTCAGATGAGTTTAAATAAACACAGGGCTGTATGGTAATTGCACAAAGATAATAGCGCTAATTTGTGTATTCTCAGATGCTTTTGTTGTCTCCCCAGTACAAATGATTTTCTCAGTGTGAGACTCTTATTAATGCACTGGCAGAAAAAAAAAAAGCACAAAAATAGACATTGTTAAAGAGAATGTGCAAGTCCCCCAATTAGCACAGCTAGATTGGAACTGTTAGCATGATAATAAGAGAATAATAGAGCAGGGAAATGATAATGTGTGTGTGTGTGCGTGTTTTAAGTGAGGAAGTGTGTGCTGCTGTGTGCACACGCGTGTCTGTGCCTGTGTAGACGCTGTGCTGCCAGTGCTTTCCCTTGTGTTGAAGAGCTCTGTGTTAGCCTGCTAGTAGGATTATGTGGGGGCATTAACAGCCTAGTCAGACGGGCTTGGCTCTCGCCCAGGGAGGCTCAGTCCAGCATGTTCATCCTCCATTTAAGGAGACTGTTAGCTGATGAAGATGTGCACATGCAAGACTGAAGATAAAAGAAAGCGGTGACCCGACTCATTAGCCCCTGTGATTTAATATATTGACACTTGGATACAAATAATTCCATTTAGTGGACTCTATCGGCGGGGAGGGATCAATTTAATTAGTTATGAAATGTGACTTCTTGTCAGGAAGCAGAAGAAACGCTGACGTTAAATAAAGTCATGTGCAATTTAAACAATAAAGCCATCGTGGCCCTGTTAAAACTTAATGATGCGCAAAAAGGTGCAATAGATACAACCTCAGCAATGGTTTGCAAATGAAGCTAAGTGGATGAGCAGTTGGTACGTAATGGCATTTGTCTGTTAAAACAAATCCTTGCTTTAGGAATATAAACAGTAGATGTTTCCTGAATGATCTGGGCCTGTGGGTTTTGTCTGATTAGGGCATGATACTGTCTTCAGGGCAGAACTAAAGGAGGCCTTGCTTCCCGTTTCCTTGGATGAAATGTCCTCTCTGTTTACTTAACATGAGTGTGTAGCTTTAAGATATGGTGTTTAACCAGGGCTACTGAAGGTTACTGCTCAGACGTCTTGAAAATAAAAAAGATAGAACGATCAGTCGTTCCTTTGTCAAAGTCTAACAAATGATCACTGGCTTTATTGAGTCATTGAGACGCAGTCAGTTGGAACATATGCTTGGGTTGTAATGTGTCTTTGCCAGTGAGGTAAGAATGTAGACAAACATAGATCCATTATTGCTGTAAATTACACAATAAAGCCGTGCTTTTGTGTAATTGGCCTTTGTATTCAGACACCTCAGCAGTTTAAGCAGCGATAATTAAGAGGCTCCATCTGAGAGGTGCCACATGAACGGCTGTAATGTGTGAAATCACACCTGAGGGTCTACTTAAAATTAGTCACCTGAGGGGTTTGTAAAGCAGCCCTGGGACGGGTTAATTTATTACACCAACTTCCAGCCTTCTATCAGTTCTCACAAGTGTTAAGAGTAATCGACACAAGACAGAATATATGAAGAAGAATGAAGCTGTGGTATATCACAGTAGGCATACAGGAATGTGAATCTTCCTTTTAAATGAATCATAGTGCTAAACAACCCTGATAACTTAACATCTATACTTTACATGCAAATATAAGGAATTAAGTGTGTTCTGTCTGAATATCATAATGAAGCACCTGTTTGAGGCTCCACAAATCTTGCCTGGATGAAGGCAGAGCGCCTACACTTAACATCCATTGTGCCCCAACCCCCGAAAGGAAAATATCAGTTGGGGGAGAACACATCCTCCAGTGTGATGTTGATTTAGTTTCCTCTCCCTCTCTGCATGGACTCTGTTTTCTCTGCTAATGTTGTGCAAACTGTTTTGTCTTTGCGTTGGCTTTGCGTGGCCATCGTCCTCAGCAGTGGGCACACTCACAGGGAGAAGGAGCTGCATTAATAGGATCTACTGTGTACGGGCAGCCGGCAGGGAGAAAGGGGCGCGTGTTTTCTTAGGGCTGGGGTGGCAAAGCAAAGCATTCAGCCCATGGCCAATGCAAAAAAAGGAGCTTCTTGTTTTTGGGGTGAAGGAGAGTCCAAGCATTCCCCAATGGAACACAATGAATGAACCATTTTGTCCTGCACAAATTTTTCCTAAAAACAACAATAAAAACATTGTAGAATTGTTTTGTTTATCTTTTCCACAAATCAGTTCTCAAAGACACTTCTTGCTTTTTTTCTTTTTAACAAAAGTCGTTTTCTTAACTTTGGGATTAATCCTTAAATGTGATTCAATCTTAAAAGTGTTATTTTTTTGTTAACCAAGTCGTCATAGCGCCTCTCTTGTTTTATCTTTTACAAATTGCTTTGGTTTTTCTTGCCTATCATTAGATGTACCTATGATATTTGAGCATGTTTGAAAGTCTCAGCACACGTGTGCCTCCAATAAAACTGCCCCTCCCAACAGGCCCGCTGAACAACAGAATGGGCTCTGTTGTTTTCTGCGGCCCCGGCAGCTGAGAGGTAATAGTGAAGACAACCTCAGTCTATGACTGGAGGATGGGACAGGGAAAACCCAGCCTTAGTGTGGACAATACCATCACACAAATTCAAAATCAGACAAAATACAGTTTGTAGATTCCCTATAAATGTGGAAATAAAGGTTTTTCCCTCAAATTTTAAATCAACAAATTATGAAATTATGAAGAATGAAACATGCTTCCTATTGGATAATAACATTATTCATTTTATAAAACAGAAAACTATTACAGTGCACAGCATGTGTCATTCTGCTTGCTTGTGATATTTCAAACCTTTAAAGCCATATTATTTCATAAATCCCTCTATTTCCAACCCCCTCTACCCTGTTCACACCACATGGATGTAGCTGGCTATCTGACTAGCCCGTGTCCAATGTTCTTTAGAACCTCACTCACCCCCCTACAATGAGGGTCCGAGGCATTTCACTTATTCCCGTCGTTTCTATACAGCGAGGATGTACGCGTAGGATAATGATGCCAGCCTCAAACCCACGAGTGGGTTTGTTTACGTCTGTTCGCTTCTTTCCCGTCATTACACATGCTGTTTGAGGGAGTCCCCGTGGATTCGGCCAGTTTACTGCAAACCTTAATTTTATGGCCAGACCTTGAAAGAATATTCATTATTACTTCCATGTATGTGCCCCTCCCCCAACAAAAAAAAGAGTTCATATTTCTAAATCTAAATCTAACATGAAATTTAATGTTAAAAATGTAAGGGTTAAATGGTGAAAGGTGGTGTTGTGTGCACTGCTGCATACACAGTTCATGGTGTACATTGTGTCAGTATGTAGAAATGCATTTTTTGAAAATGATATCTAATATCTAAATATGTGCTTTTAGTGTGTTCAGAGTCAGAAACAGAGACTGTAATGTAACAGAGTCATAGCATGAACACAGTCTGCTCCTTTAAACATACACCAGGAAGAACATAAGGCCTGTTTTTGATATTTATTTTTAATACAAATCCAAATAAAATACATTTTTATAAAGAATTTGTAAAATTTGCTTTATGTACATGATTTCTATTAAATCTATAGATCAGATTCCATGCCAACAAATAAATGTGTACATCTTTCCTTTGTTTTAATTTATTTTCATCATTTAAATTACAGATGCACTGACTTGTCATTTACAAATAGTTTTCCTTATTTTTTTTCTGCCCATTTTATTTATTTTCAATCATACTTAAGCTTGAGCTTTTATTATTCTTCCTACAATATTTAATACTGAAACTGCATTAAACTAGAACAGTGTGGAGAAATCTTATAAATGCCATCCAGTGTACTTAGGCAAACAGTAGCCTGCAGTTTTATCCAGAAATCTGTGGAAGTCGGGAGGAGCAGTGAGATGGAGGGATTTGGGGTGGGGGTGTGTTAGGCGGGTCAGAGGGTTGGACTACCGCGCTTTCAAGCTCCCGTCGACTTAATATAGACATATTGGAATGGCTGTTTTCCAAGAAGGCTTGTTTTACTGTGTAAGGAATTAGTGGAACAAGAAGTCATCTATTGGTTATTCCCTCTGGATGGCCTGACCTCACTCAAGTGTCTGGATTTGCAGCACTTCATCCTGAACAGCACTCAGTATAATACACACATGCGTGACTGATGTGCAGCGTCACACTCAAACCTGAGCAAACAGTGCCTGCTGTCAGAGTCGCCGCTGTACCCCAACAATTCACTGAAAATATTATGACATTTCTGTTTGTACTGCTATTGATCTTTGGTTTTAGACTTCAGTCTTTGACTTTTGGAGAAAGGGGTGCTGTACAAGGATTTCAGATGCAGGAAGGAAGTGAGGAGAAAAGGTCAGAGACTTAACCAGGACAAGGGCCTTTTGTTGGTGACCTGAACCTCTGCAGTGAGCTCATTTTCCAGAGCAGACAAGCAGGAATAGTGGGGGAGACAAGCAGTCTAGTGGGTGGTAATACTGTATGGAGACCTTCATTTAAAAGCAGAAGTCTGGAGCATCAAAGTCTGGATAAAATCTATTGATCAATTTGTCTGATTACCATTAGCTACAGACAAATCCAAACGCACATCTCAGTGTGTGTGTTTGCCATGAGATGTGTCAGTGTGTAACTGTGTTCAGTATACACAGGAGTATAACTGGCTGATAAGTGACCTGTGGTCAAGAATTGTTTTTTTTTTTCATTGGAGGAAAAAATACAGAGGATACAGCCACCCAGAAGTGCTTCCACTGAGTGATTTTCTTCCTGGTTAGGCTCCAGTACAGTGTACACCCAGCGGGCTGTGTACACAGTGGCGGGTGTTAAACATATCCTGCTGTCTAGTGTCAGTTTTACTGTGTGCTGCTGCTGTTGGGATGTAGCCAGACTTGCCAGCTTCCTCAAGATCGCTTTTCCCAAAATGGATCACAAAAGGTGATTTCTACTCACTCGCAGCAGTTCCGCGTGCAGCTCAGTGAAGAGCAGGGGGGGGGGAACGAGGTGTGAACTATCAGTTCTTACAGCAACAGCTGGAGTCTATCCTCCCTGGGTGAAATTACAGAACCCCTCCTATAGAATATGTGAAAAAGAAGGTTAGCGAGAGCTGCGGATCTGACAGCTACTAAAGTGTGGAAGTAAGTATTAAAATGAGATGTCAGTGAAAATGTGAGTCCTGCTCTAAATGATTTTTGGTGATTGTGATATTTTCCTAATGGCAAAGGAGCTCATTATAAGGTAATCATTATAGGTAATCATTCAAACACAACCCATCCACACTGAGATACACTGGGATTGAACACGTGAAATCCCCCAGAAGGGGAGGGGAGATCAACAACATCCTTTTATCCTTCTGTATTTTACCCTTAATACGCTATCACCTAATGGCTTAAATTTAGATTTTGACCTCAAATCTTTTTTGTAAGTGGCTGTAGCTGAAAAAACAAAACATTTTTTTCTAAGTATGACTGACGGACCCTACTTTACTTTTACAGATATCTTAATGAATATAATCGCCTCTCTTTATATCTGTTGATGATTTGTTTGTTGTCTTTCCTGTTGTAGGTATCAATACAAATTCTGGCCAATTGCCAGGCTGAACTTGCCTGTACTCCTTTCTATATTTCTACTTTTTACTATGTATTTTTCTATATAGTAGCTTTTATGATAATAGTTTTTTTTCTGGATTTATGTAATTTATGATATATATTTGAATCAACTGCTGGTGTGTCATATTTAATATGCGCCTGTACAATATTGATCTTGATGTGTCTAGTTGTTTTTGCCCTTTTCATAGAGGCATGCTCTGTCCCCCATGTGGGACAATCAGATAGCGTTATCCAGCTCTGCTCTGATTGGGCTAGCCTGAAAGTAGATTGACTCTCAATCACGCAGATCACAATCACCTGAGTGATGAATGTGTTTTTGTCTATATATTGCTCGTTCTGCTTTGCGATGGTGATCTGACAATGCCTGACGAAGACCTCTGTTTGATTGAAACGTCGTAATTGCTGGGAGCGATTAGTACAGTGTGCGGATCTTTTGTCTGATTCTTGCCTTTAGTTTGATTTTAGATGCAGCACCTGTAGAAGTTTTCTAGATGTGTGTAGTTTACACCCTGTCTGTCAAAGGAGCTCATAACCTAAAGGATTGTACAGAGTGAAGAATATCATCACCACGAGCTCCTCAGAAAATCTTCTCTACTTGCGTTTGTATTGTTGTCAGTATTTTCATAAAATGAAGTGGTTTTACTTTTTACAAGTCTCCTCAAGGAAGATGAATGCAGATTATATCCAAGATGAGCATCTGTGTGAGAGGTGTGTTTAAAAGGTGTCAAGTAGCAATTAATCAGGATATTAGACCCAGGATCTCAGCGGTCCTTTCAAGCTAATAACCATGAAACACGGTGGGAATGAGGCAGGTGTTTGTCTTTTTAGCCCCTTTTGTCTTTTAATCTTGTTAATACTGACTGATTCTGGCAGTAAAAACAGCAGCTCTCCCAGCTTCCTTCACACAGTGCATTCTGGTCCATAGTGAGTAGCAAACGTGAGTGTGGATCAGTGCATGGAAGTGTAAGGGGGTTCAGAGGGGAAGCTAGCAGGGGGTCTTCAGGCCTCCTGGGTGCTTTGTAGAGGCTATAACAGACAGTGAGGAACATGGGTGTTGACAGGGGCCCAAGTGAGTGCTGTAATGCCCTGTACATCTCCATTTGCACTCAGTGTTCTGGAGCTGCTTGCCTGTTTGTTGTGGGTGGCTGCTTGCATGTTTATAAAAGACCGCTCTGTAGAAATATTTATATTCAAAATGTGATTTTTGAATCACATTAAGTCTGTTAAGCACTATCTGTACTTTATAACAAGTAAGTCTTAAAGAAATTACAAAAAACAAAAACTAGATGTAGCGAAACTACATTATTCATTATAATACTATAAGGCAGTATTAAAACTGAATTCGGGTGTACGTATATATGTCTCTGTGTGTGTGTGTGTGTGTGTGTGCATATTGCATGTGTTATAAGTGCTAGGGGAAATAAAGGGGAGCTCTTTCATGTCTACCCTGTCTTTTACACCTTGTGTATTTACACATCAGAGATGAGAGTCTGTCTGAGCCGTCTGACTCGCCCTCTGCAGTCTGACCCCACAACAGGCTGCTGTTGTAAAAACAATTGCACAGTCAATTGAGCGACTGTCAGCCCTTTCTCGTATAACTTGATCAATTTATATCAATTTATATTATCTGAACTGAATGTTGCAAAAATAACAATAAATAATCCTGTAATTTTTCTTACTTTCATAAAAGACTAAAATAAATCTAATTATCTCCTTCATAAGGTTTCAATATGGTCCTTAGTATCCTCCCTGTATTAGAACTGCAAGTTGGTTCTATTTATCAAATACTATATAGTGTCTCCCTGAGAGGGAAACAGATTGCGTGCTGGCCTGCTACAGACTTCATCAGGTCATCTGAATTGATGATACATGTTGCAAGGCGGCTGAGTTCCCCCGGAAACCTCTGTTGGAGCGCGTGCTGGCAGAGACGGGGGCCTCAGCCAAGTCTATCTGACTGATCACTACAGATGCTCCTCTTCAAGTATTCAGAGTCAGATCCTTAGTGCCGGGTCTTGAGGGACAAACAATAGCACCTGTTCCTCATAAGATAGCCCATTCATGTATCTTTAATGAAGCCTGGGGGCAGATGGTGTGAAATGACATTATCCAGTACTTAGCAGTGCTAAGACAAAGGAAGAGCAGTGCCAGCACAACAATGCCGCTGTATTTACGAGGAGAAGGGAGGACGCTGCCCAAGTGCCCCGCTCACATCTGCTCCACTTCATTCTCAGGCTCCTCAAGATCATCTTGGCAATAGAAATATCCCGGGCACTCAGCCCATACATAGATGAACTTGAGGGTAACTCTTAAAGGGGGGGAGGTTGGGTTTATAGTAACAGAGGGAGAGTGGAAGCTCTTTCTGTCTGTTTTTCAAAATCTACTTCTTTATTTTTGTTTCTTCTACTCTATTTAAACAGTCAAAGGAAAAAAAAAACACTCGAGAGGATGTTATAATCTGCTCAGACACTGTGCCAGCTGTTAATTGACAGATCAACTAACCTCCACTATTTGTTCCCACCTTGAAGCTCCTCAAAATTTGATTTGCTTTTCTCTGACATTAGTTGCCGTAAATTAAACTTTAATGCGTCAAGCTCATTACTGCAAATCACGGCCATTCAAACTCAATGCATTTATTTCCCCAACATTTATACTCTGTGTTGCCTCAGTGAATCTTGTATATTCTGCTCCATATTTTAAAAATAATAATAGTAATAAAAGCTGATATCCCAGATGAAATGATATAATTTATATTCCGTGTTGCTGGAGTATTTGATGTCTTTTTCTGATGCCTCTGTATATATTGCAGATATTTGGCGTGCATCTCTTGTACAATTAATTAATACTAATTCATGTAATCACATTTGTCTTTTCAAATAACCAAAATCAATTCAATTATGGAATTATGTGAATGATAGGAATATTTAAATGCTTTTTTTCCTCTATTGTGTAGTATCATAGCTATTATTCCCCTCAGTGTGTTCAGCTGGTTTCATTTGAAAAAGAGTTATTATAATTATCTGTATGACTCAGGAGAGCGTTAGGAGCCCAGTGAATTTCCAAATAAGAGGACACAGAGAGCATGAGCCATGAATTAATGAATTACTTCTAAAAAGTGACTGAAATAAAGTAAACTGTTAAAAGTTGGCAAATTTCACCAACCATTTAATTTAATCATGGGTAGAACAAATTGGGAAAGAGTGTTTTTATAGAGACAGATTTTTGTTTTATTCATTAGTAACTGAAATATTTGACGGTCAACAAGCTTATTTTTTGACAAAATAGATATATGTGGTAGTTTGTAATTTATCGCTGATTTAAGTTAATTCATGAAAATGTAACACTTGTAACACACTTGGAGAGATGTGGACTTACGAGAGCCCTTTTCTGCCCTGTGACCACCGCACATTCAGCAACAGACTCCATCTGGTTTTACCGTCCAAATACACAGACAGAGAAAAGCTGTGTTCCCCAGTGTCCCCCCTCTCCCCCCCGCCTGTCACTGGCCCTACCTCATGTTGTGACATTAATTATTGTGTTTTTCCATATGTTCCATACATGCAAGGCCAAGATCCATCTTTCATCCATTCCGCCTGGAAACTTGGAGCAGAAATCCCTATAAAGCAATGTTTTATTTAAGGTCATTTGTCGCAGTCTCCTTGGCCATTTATTTTTCTTCAGCAACAGCACATTTTACAGAATTACTTTTGGAAGAATTACATACTTTTCTATTCTTCTATAATGCACTTTCTGCACTTGCACTTCTGTAAAAGCTCAGTAGACATAAAATGGTTCTATTTATTTAGTTTTCAGTCTAGCTCTGCACCTCTGGACAGATCAATAAAGTAGTTTTAAGTAGGTTTTGCCTGCTAGCTGTGATAGAAAGTGGGTGCGACTACTCTGTAAAGGGTCTACAGGGGGAGCTGCACAGGCTGAAAAAGTGGAGATCATAGCAGACCTCAGCCAGAACATTGGGGGGGGGGGTTGTTGCTCAGAGCAGGTTGATTTCATGCCTCAATGCAGCGGCAGTAATTGCACCCAGACCCGTTTTATTGCAAGTTGATTTTAAAGAGGGATGAATGGAGAAACATTCTGTAAAGTGTTTATTTTGGGGGATGACCTTTATTAACCCATTTTCCAGGCAGGTTCCCCTGAGGTGGCCTGGCTCAGTGCTAGATTAACCCTCGCAGGCCCTTGGTAGCTGGGCTGCTCCCCATCATAGAGGTTCAGGAAGCAGAGAATGACAGTAAGATTGGACCTTGCAACATGTGTGCAAAAACCCCCACACGCCACTTTTGAGACATAAGCTACTCACCCACCCTTGACACACACATGCGGGGAGTTTGTGTTGATATTCCCAGTCGGCAAGTCAGCAACAGGCTGGATGGTGAAGGTTAATATGTGAGTGGAACAGACAGTCAGAGAATGACATTAAAATGAAATACAACACACAGCAAGCACTTTCCAACTGCCTGCTGTTTTTCCCCTGGTGAAAGCAGTTGTAGTAAATTACCAGATTGTCTTATGGCTTTTTTTCTCTTGTATAAATGATCATCCAAGATTATGTGAGTACTTGATCTTTTATCTGTGAGATGAGTGTGTGTGTTCGTGTATGTACATGCTGATCAATCCTGCTCTGCACCTGTGTAATGCATTCAACAATCCCCTCGCTGACATGTTGTATCTATTGCAGCAGCAGGGTGTTGGTGAATGCCTCTTTCAACACGTACGGTACTTCTCTGCAGAAGCCGTAAGCACCTAACTGAGCCTCTATGCTCTCTGTCCTGCTTGTCACTTCCTCTAACTGATGCTGGAACAATGTGCGTATGCGGGCCCTTTGATGTACCGAGGTGAAATTGTGGTTTGGATTAAGAGCAGGCGTAGCTCGACCAGGTATTGTGTGAGCACACGAAGGCCATCATTGCCGCGGAGCCCCCTGTCAGCACACGTTAGGAAGAGCTGTGATCTGGCCTCCCCCTGAGTGGGCAATGTGTTTCTGTGTACCATGCCTATGCTTAGGCCTCTCTCTGATCTCTGCTCCCTATCTGTTCAGCAGGTCCAGGGTCACATGCCTCCGCTCATGATCCCCATTTTTCCACACGACCAACGCACTCTGGCAGCAGCAGCCGCCGCCCAGCAAGGCTTTCTCTTCCCTCCGGGAATGTCTTATAAGCCAGGTATGCTTGCAACTTAATTCTTCATTTCATCCCTCCCCTGATCTCCCTGCTTGCTATGTCTTTTCCTCTTACACTTGTATCATACTATGATTTTTAAGTTGTGCATGGTAACAAACTTGATACACACTCGAGGCCACCGGTGCGCTCTGCTCTGTCTGAACTTCGACGTTGAGGCCAAGGCCTGGGAATTTTCTAGTCCATGTGGAACAATAGATATGGATAGAGAAGCAGAGAAATGTAAACATGTCTTCAACATTAAAGTATCTTTCAGGAGTGTGCTGCCTGTAATCATTTACCAAGTATCCACTGTTAGAGATCCAATGACACAGTAGAAGAACCCTCCATGAAACGTTTTGCTATTGTTATGTGCATAACAGTTTCACACAATTATGTCTTTTGATAGTGAAATTAAGCAATTAAAATACAATTATGAGGAGTTTGTGGATGATGTAAGAAGCAGGTTTTTCTGAGAATAACTGCTGTCACTGCCTGTAACAGCAAGCCTCTTTCACTCCCTTTGTCTTTTGAATTGAGTGAGACGGAGACGCTCCACAGCCTTAAAAAAAAAACACACACAAAAAAAAAAACCCAGAAATTGTTACAACATGTTGACTGATGCCTTGCCAGAACAGTAACTTTCAACACACTCATATCCTTATGAAAATTAAAGATGTACAATCACATACTACTTGTGCCTCAAGCTTTTCACTTGGCAAGACCTTCTTGGTCCCAGGGCCAGGCAATTTTTAGACGTGTGTATTAGTTACTTAATCAAAGTAAACTGCATTTGTACATAAAAAATGTTTTCCTATTTCACTCCCGACACATGCAAATAGAAGGAGACAGTGTTGTGTTGATGAAAACCACACTGTCAAAGAAAATGACTTATTAGTCAGACAGAACAAGCAGAGTCCTTGTCTGTTGTAAAACAGTAACATAACAAGGAAGATGACTGAAAATGGAAAAAGAAACACTGAGAAGTCAGCAGGTTTGCAGCAGAACATTAAAAGGTGTGGTAGTGCAGTTAATGAATTAACTATAAAACCAGAGGATGAAAAAGAAAGTCAGCTATTTTGGAACTATGGAGCCATGACAGCTTAAACAAAGTGCCTGAGGGGGAGTCTTTTACCAGTGTGCTTTCTGCAATAGATTTGACACGGAAAATGTTTTAGTTCAAATAACAGGAGCTATTATGGAATCATGGTCAGGGGTCGCCATGTGTATGGTTCCTGCATAATTCATGAGCTCATGAAGAAATAGCAAAGGGGGTCTGAAAATGACTCTTGAAGTCAGGAGAGGTATTTCAGAACCTCTATTATTTCTCCCCCTCCCAACACAATATATCCAGAGAGTACAATGTTATCACCACCACCTGCAGGGTATACAGGATGCTGCCGTGTCCTTTCTCCATGAAGTGAGTGGCCAAGCATTCACTTCCAAGACTAAGGCACACTAATCTGATGTTATCATTATGAGACAGCTCCCAGGGACCACTGCTTATGACCCCGGCTCTGTGGTGCTCACATGGCAACAGAGTCATTCTGGCACCATAGTGGTAAGTCATCACCTCATTCACTGGCTGTGCTCAATGGCCTGGTGTGGCATGGTGGACAAGCACAGCCATAGAAACACCAACTCATCTTTTAAACAAATAGATACAAGTACGACTTCCCAGTCCGTTCGCACTGTTTACACAGACTGTCTGATGTGCCTCTAATGGACCTGCAGAATGACTCTATAGTCTTTAGCTTCCTCTGCCACTCTCCCTCATAGACATCCTGCTGACAGTTGACTGTTTTTCTCATGCTATACTCTTTTAAACCCTATATTTTTCACATTTTGTCACATTAAAACTGGTTCTCTGATATTATGTTTGAATTTTAAGTAATTCAAGTTTTCTTTTTGTTAAATTTTCAAAAAACAATGTTAAAAAAGCAAAAATTAAACACACATCTACTTGAGCGTAAAATCTTATCAATATAAGTTAATATATCTGTACATTAATTTTCTTGTAAACCTGTAAGTTAGTGAACACTTTTGACAATTCCCTGAACTTTAAAAGCCAGTGATGAGAAAAGATCAAGTTTGAGGGTCGTGGTCATATAGTTCATTCGTCATCATTTGATCTGGTCTAAGAAAGGTCTTTGCTACATCTGTCATCCCTCAGCCGATCTATGACTTATATTTCATGCTGCCACATGAGCAGGGAAATATAGCCTGTTGTGACCGAGTCATAGTGTCACCTGCACTCCCCTCTTAGCATTCACTTTACTTCACTGGGCATGGGACCAGCACAAACGTCTGTTTTAAACGTAATTCCCGTTTCACCGGTGACGCTAACCTGGCACAGTGCCCATTCTGCTGGAGTCCGGTGCCTCGACACAGACTGTGTGCACCCAAGACCCAGATTTAGGAGCCCCCAACCCCCCCCACCCCCCCGGCAACGGTGGTGTGCTCACTTAGCACATGACCCTCCCCGGGTTTCACATGACATCTAAAGACATCCAGCCATTTATTATTCCAAAATCCTACGTCACAGAGAGCACAGAGAGACAGAGAAAAAGCGATACCAAAAAGAGGAGGTGTAGAAATAACCACAGCGTGCCCCCGCACATCCAACCCAGTACTATTTGAAACCACTTCTGCTGTGTGATTTTATTTGCTACTAAATGGGGATTGAATTTCCATGGCCTGTATCACATTGTGCTGTGCTGTACAAGATTGCAAAGTGAGGCAAGCGGGCGAGGGCAAAGTGAAAGAGAAGGTATATACATTTACCTTGTCTGTGGCTTAATGGCTCCATATGTTTGTGAGGAGAAGTGACAGGCAGAAGTGGGGTCTGAGCGAAGGCCAACTCCCCCCTCCCAACTCCCACTGTTCAACCCGCCTCCCCTTCTCCAGACACATGCTTCAAACTAACCTCCCCTCTATGAACGCTGTGCAGCACCGTCTCACTGGGGCTGTTCTGTCCCTCTCAACACACTAGGTTGAGTGTGTGAAAGCTTCTGGTACTGTTATACACCCCCATGGATATCACTCATACAGCAGCCGTTTTATATCCCCATCTGACAAACGTGCTGAAGGCAGGCCAACAGTAGTGAATAGTAATGAATAGTGCTGCTATTTGGAGACCAATTCTTCCTTGTTGATCACAGTGATATGTGAGATAAGAATGTGTGGGGGTTTTTAACCTTGTTATTGTGCCTACACACTTGTTCTAACCAGTTCGCATACAAGTGCTTTCACTCTGCTGCCAAAGCTATCAGAGAAACAAACAATGTTGTGTTGAACAATAGCCAGACAAGTCTACAGCTGTAGGAACTGCCTGAGAGAACATGCTGGTCCTTTTACATTATCACTAATTGAATACCAGGGAGATATTTAACATTTATTCTGAACACACACACACACACGCACACACGCACATACAAATACAAACTTCTAACTTGTTAAACTATGTAGTAGTTATTGTTGTCATGGTATTTTCTAGGAGGAGTGCTGTGCAGGTGGAGGAAGGAGGGAATGGTGTGGAACGTTCCTTAGTAATCCTGCTCCAGTCAAACCTGCTTAGCCTTTTGTTAATGCAGATGTTTGGGCTTGAAGCCGAGGGCTCGTTGCAATGTGCCACATTGCTGTGGTAAAGTAGCGGAGGGCCCGGGATCCGTGTTGGCACTTGCCTGGTCTCTGTGGGCCGGCTCATTGTCTGAACCTGTATGCATTGTTGTCTCCCTCTCGCTCTCTGACAGGTGATAACTACCCGGTGCAGTTCATTCCATCCTCAATGGCAGCTGCAGCAGCGTCAGGACTCAGCCCCCTCCAGCTTCAGGTATGTACTGTACTATGACAAAGAATGCTAGGGACGCCCGCCAAGCCCAGGGCAGAAAGGATGGCTAAGCAGCTGTACGCTAAGTAATGAGCTGCACACTAAATAATCCTGGAGGCCCCCAGCTCACACACGCTTATCACCTTACATATGTAATTTATCCTATTTTATAGAGGATTTATCCCCAGTAGCTCTGCCAGACAGAGGAGTTAGGAAGATAATAGTTATTAGAGGGAATGAGAATCACTTTGGTTCCCTTAATCGCCTGCCAGTGAATTTATCAGAAGACAATTGACTGTGTAAGCAAAGAATCTCCCTCTTATTGCTTTTATCTAGTAGAACTACAATAACATTGCCATCCTGTTTTATCTCTGTGAAGAAAACAAAAAGAAAGAATAGATAAAATTCTGAGTAATTTTACTGTGTGTGTGTATAAGATTGAGTAGGAGTTTTTAGCTACAGAAAATGTTGGTATAGGCTCCAAGCCCTACAGGCTCCTCCAGGACTTTTTCTCACACAGCATTTAAAAAAGCTGAACCCAGGTCAGGGCTTAACCTGAGGCCATAAGGTTTAATATAGATAATTATCTGCATTCTATCCTTCAAGTTCTTACTATGATAAATACGACTGTTCCCAGTGCTTCTCTCAGCCCGTGCATGATCTTTGTTTCCAAATTGGTGATGAGGATTCCCTTGCTAAATTTCTCTGACCTTTATTTACATAAAAAAAAAAACGAGTGGCAATAGGAAGCTGCATAACCACCACGTGCTGTATATTCTACCACAGCTTCTCTAATTATGAGTTTTCTTTGCAGTCTTGAGTAACCGTAGATCTTAAGTCCATTTGAAACTAGAAATCAGTACTGTTCTTCTGAAACAAAAGAAAGAAAAGATTAAAAAGCCTCTTTCCCAACATATGGTTAAGTGGCCACTGCTGCTTTGCCAACAATAGTGAAAAGTTATGGAAAGCTGTTACATGTGATGCTCAACAGCAGAGAGAAGTATGACAAGATTAAACAAGAGAGCTCAAGACCGAGGGGGGGAAGTCTTTGCACACTGATATATGTGGCATTTGTCCTTCAGAGGCTACGACTGTCAGTGTTAACGAGCCTTGGCAAGTTCTAACAATGCTTGCAGCTGGCTCTGAAGCGCCGTGCGTCATTATGCACCCATGAGAAGAGCTATCAGAAGCATGCAAGGTGTTAAATGAGTCTGCTCGTGTTTGAAGACGCGTGTCCGTACGAGTATAAGATACACTCCGCGTAAGTGAACATGTTTCTGGGGCGTGTGTGTGTCACTTAGTTTGTGTATCATAGAGAAGTCCATTGGAAAAGGAGTGGTAAGTTCAGACAGGCATGCTGAGCCTATTTATAGTGGTGTATGAGGTCAGATGAGACAGTCATATATCTGAAGGTTGGGGTGAAGAGGGGAGACAGGTCTAGAGTCATTAATTCTGATTATGTATCTAACCCTGGGAATGGGCAAAAACACTGCCTCCAAGACCATGACTTGGCTGACCTTTACAGAACACAGTAAACAAAAAGAGGTGCATTTTCCATTAATTGAAGTCTGTCAGCCTGTCACATATTCCGCCTGCTGGCTGCTATTTACCCTGCATAGAGACTCCCCTTAAAACAGCAAGGCAAGTCAAACATGCCCTTTTCTACATAGCTGGGATCAACAAACCATGTGACTGCCACTACTTCCTCTACAAAGCACTCAGAGCCCGCTATGATTAAAAACATCATATCAAGCCAGACATGGAATTAAGTTAGAGTTGTCTCCTCCCTTTTAGAGCAATAATAGCGGCAGCACCGTCCTTTTTTTTCTTCCAAATTAAACTATTGAAAAATAGTAAAAAAAAAAAATAGAAATACACCATTTCAGAGCTCTGTGCGTGTGTGTGTGTGTGTGTTGGTAGAGAGAGGACTCATGAGCACAAAAGAAGCAGAAAAAAAATTTCATAAGCATAAACAAAATCACAACCGGTGTAACGCACAATGAAAAGGGGTCATTTAATATGTTATGAAAGAATATAAGGAGATGTCTGTCTGGCACTTGTGCCTGTGGTTGCATGTGTCTTACTACTCCTGTAGTGAAAAATGTGATAATTACTTAACACATTATGTACATTGGTATAATAATGTTATTTGTAGGGTATATGGAATATAAACACCACTGGATAAAAAAAAAGCAAAATAAGATAAAATAAGCAGATTTACAGATGCCCTGAAAATATTAGCACTTATGACATGTGGGATCATATTACTGAGTTTATTTTTCATGCATCATCAAGCACAATACTCCACTAACCCTTAAAACTGTCCTAAAGTTTTCTAGTTTCACCTCTAAGCCCATTCTTCATTTTCCTCATTCACACACATACACACATATACAAAATCCCACACACATATGGCTGAATAGTCTGCTCCCCCAATTAAAATATCTCTTCCTGTCAGCTGCATGGCAAGGTATAATTTTCACCAATTTACTCAGTTTAGATTGTGCAATATATGAACCTTAAAAATTATCTTATTGGAAGAATTAATTCCCACAATGCTGCAGAGGTAATGTGATCAGCCATCCAGTCAGAGAGGCTAGCCGCTCCGTCAGTCTTAATGTTGGCCACGTAGCCTCTTCACAATCTCCTCTGTCATAACAGTCTGGGATCCAGCACCCTTCCCCGCCCTCTCTCTCTGAGAGAAGAAAACCCAACAAGGTAACAAAGGCTTAAAGCTGATGGATGTAAATGAATCTTCCCGGATGCGTTTGAGTGTTGGAGGCTGTAATTTGCTTGTCAATACAGGGTGGTAGCATCACTCTGGTGGCTGGCAGTCTGCAAGTGGCTGTCACCAGGCATTGCTGTACCACAGGGCAATTTCACTCAATGTTTTCCTGACAGATTGGCTCTCGTCCTCAACTCACAGGAGAGGAGGCGGGTAAACTATCCCAGCGCGACATGCCCCTCTTCATTAGTGCCCACACAGTGCCGGGATGAGCCCAGGACCAGCAGGAAACAATGGCTCCATCCCTGCCTGTCCTTCCCTGATTACAACTGACACCTCTCACCTAACAGAGGAAATTGTGCTCAGATTGTACCCCAATCCGTCCGGATACCTACTATATTCAATTGCGCGAAGAGACAAGAAGGGAATTTCCCTAATTCTACAAAAGAAATTTCTATTTGGGATAGCACTTAATTTGTTGTTTGTACACTATACCTTGCATCAGTTGCCAAGTGAAAAAACAATTTACTTAAAGCCAATATGAACTTAATATACCCCCCCCCTTACTTTTTACAGAACCAATAAACATGAGGAGGACCTTTTGAGAAAGAGCTTTTTATCATTGGAAGCAGACTTTGGGGTTTAAGACATTTTAAAGAAAGCATTATTGGATAAAATAGAACATCTGGGTTCTCTGTATGCAGTATCGCTGTTAAGACTAAATAAATAGAAATCCTCTGCTTTCACTCAAAGCTCCATTTTCTATCTCCTGCTCTCTCCGTCTCATTCTCTTGCTCTTTCCCATCCACATTTTGAACCTCTAAGTGTCTTAGTTTGTGTATTTCTCTCTCAATTACTCCCATCCGCTTTTTGTCTCATTCTGTCCGTGTCTTACTCTTGCTCTTTTTACCCTGAATTGTCTAGGCTCATCACATCCTTATAATTTACAGTACTGGAAGTCGAGCTGCTTGAGCTAAGACTTAACGCCGCAATTACCATCCAACGTGTTTGCTATGGCATCTCTCTAGGCCCATGATAAACCTGGGCCCAGCCTCAGCGCTGGCTCCCACTCTAAAGATGAAAAGCAGCCCACATGCTCAGCAACAACCAGACCAGATCTCAAGCAGACAAACACATCTGAAGGAGTACTCAGTGGCTTAGACGACTGAAGTGATAAGAAAGAGTGTTACACAGTCAGGGGACAAACAGGAAGAAAGTGGGAGAGCAGCAAACCGCACATTATCTTTTGTTTGGATGTAAATGCCTGTGTAGTACAGATGTGAAGAAACGGCTTCCATCATTAACAAGTGAAGCACTTTTGACTTTGAAAGAGAGGGAGAGAGGAGGAGGAGGGGAGAAAAGAGAGAACAGACATACTGTAGAGAGCAGCTGTTTCTGTGTTTATGAGCAGAGGAGCCCAGTCTTTGAAGGTAACCCAGAGCAGTGCAGCAATGCTAGCTGCGTGTGGAAGGCTGGCTAATAGGACGGCTAGGTGAGCAGCTGGATAGAGGCAGTGGTGAACAGAGGGACAGATGGACAGATAGAGTGGATAATGCAGTGAGCAGCACTGAATGGGAGGGCTGGCTCTCGAGGCCCCTGGGCCTGGAAAATCCACACACACTTACACAAGAAGGGCTGTGTTTGTGTGTGTGTGTGCCAGAGAGAAAAACTGAAAGAGAAGGGCCTAAATATATATATATACTGTAGATGTAAGATACAGAAACAGAGAAAAGCAAGAGGAGGGAGGAGGGGTGAGAGCAGAGCAGGTTGGGTGCTAGCAGATGGGACAGATGTTGGGCCATACTGGAAAGCATCGGCACAGTGCACCAGGACGCCTTCCTCTACTCCTGACATCTGGGCCTAGCCTGGGTCAGCCTGCCTGGTCGCCCTGGGCAATGAGCCTGTACAAGCCTTGTGGCAAACAGGCCTGGCGCTGTGCTGCTTTTTAAATGGTGTGGTGCACTGAAGCACAGTTAATGCCCTCATATCCAGCCCAGTGCTCAGCGGCCAGGCCAGGCAGAGGTGAATGAGACATTGACAGACAGACAAACAGACACACACACACACACACACGCATACAAAGAGTCAGAGAGTGCAATTAAGAGAGTGTGGCAGTCATCAGATAATGCTCACCACACGTAGAAATGCAGAGGATGGTAATTGGTTTTAGGAATTGAATTATGGTTTCAAGGCAATCTGTTTGCCTTTATTTTCATATTTTTGCAGGCCACAGTTGTAAATGTGCAATGTACCATCATTGCTGGCAGCAGGAAGTCTGACAAATATCTGCCACTGTATTTTCCAGCACATATTGCCATGCTGGGGCACTGCCTTTCTTGAAGAAAAACAAGATGCACATTTGATTTTCCACAGAAAGTTTTTTTTTTTTCTCTTTATACTACGAAGGCATATGCTCCAGTGTTTGCAGAAGGAAAATATAATGTAGATGGAAGTTATGAGAAAATTGATGTTTTTTCTCATAATTGAGTAAATTGCGCGATAGTATCAGCTGTGTTGTTTTACTAAATAAACAGAGGCTGCCCATCTTAATTACATATCATCTCCTGAATATGACTTCTGAGATGTCTAACATCATCAGCAGAGTGTGTAATCTCAGTTTAATGTCGCAGGCAGAAAAGTGAACCTCCCCGTTTAACCTCTGCTGCCTCCAGAGGGCTTGTTTTTAATTACCAGAGGCTAACAGGCTGACCTTGGGCATGCTGCACTCACTTTGAATCCATGTTTGCGGAGATCTGTTCCGCTCTATTGGGAGACAGGGAATGATGAGGTCAAAAGAAAGACTGTAGATTTTGTTTCTGTGTCGAGAAGCAGTGGTGTTTTTAGCACATTTACTATTCAAAGCACTAAAGAAACAACAACAAAAAATAACACATACTGTAACTAGTGAGTCATACATGCACACTTTTAAAAACAGAAAATTGCACTATGTTGCCATGCCCTCTAAGAAAGAAATGTACAAGCACATATTTCTCTTTTGCCAGATTTCTCTGGCCACGTTGTGATCTCATTAGCTATTTTCTCCTGTCATACAAGTTGTGCCTTGGTGTCCTGCTCCCTGGCTTTTTATAGACAGAAGTATCATACAGTATGTTCCCTGGAAGTTGTAAGGGTTTTCCTGATCAAATGAAGCAAGACGATTACAGTGCGAAGAGTGTAGAGACAAAGAGGAAGATATAAAGGAAGAGGAAGGGTCTAGAGTTTCACTCAGGGTTTCACCTCGTCCTCCAACACCCTAGAGTCGGAGCACTGACTTTCAGCTTGACCCTCATTACCATGAACCTTTTGCTGCCCCCACCTGGCAAGAAGATATGAAGAAGGGGCTATTAGATGTGAGGGAATCATCTGGGGGAGGGCAGGCAGATGTCTTCTTCTTAGGGAGACCAGCCTTGGCAGGATGCATCATCCTTCAGCCTTTGGCACCACATCGCCCGAAACATTAATGAGTTCTTGTAGAGGTTGTATTCCAAGTATGAATCTATGTCCCACAATAATTTTGTTTTCCATTGTAAATTTACTGTCTTTGATTTCTTAGACATACTATAATGTTAAGGAAAAAGACTCCACACATTGAACACACACATTGAGACAGTCCATATCTGTCCTTGAGCAGTGTCTAGTGGGCTAACACACCTTTCATCTGTCTTTCCCCTTGATTCTATTTATTGTTCTTTGGCTCTTGGAGGTAGACTGTTCCTGGTTACAAGGGGAACCACTGCTTCTCACCCCATGGCACTGACCCGCTAATCAGTGCTGAAAAGAGGCATCCTGACTGCGTCTAATTTGAGGCAAAGTCTAATTATGCTCTTTTTCCGGGACAATAAAGTTCTTCCCACTCAAGGTCAGGGGCATGCCCGTCAACAGGCCTGTTAGCAAACATCTGTCCAACAGACTCTGCTTCCGCTCCTCTACTAAGACTCGTGCGTAGCCTGGAGTGACAGGCAGTGAATGGAGACTCCCCTCTCTCTCCTTCTCTGTCACTGTTTTTCTCTTACTCACTTAAACACACACAGACACACAGAGTGCCTTTACCACTGACATTAACTAAGTCTAGCTCAGATGAGAAGAAAATAGAGTTGGGTCCACTCCTGTGTCCATTCCTGCCGGAGACAAAAGACCGTTTGTGAGGGAGGTGGGGGCAGTGCTATCATTGTGGGAACATAATCAGTCTGTCATTTCCGCTGCCCATGTGCTGTTGTTATCCCCAGGTCCCCTGGAAGAATGGACCGTTTGTACTGCCGCTTATGTGGCAGCGATAAAGTTTCTTACAGGAGCACATATGTGTTTATATCTGGAGATATGTGCATGGACATAAAGTGCTTTGTTTGGCTTTAGTCTGCATCTACACTGCCGAAGGTGAGGCCAGTGGGGTCGGGTTGGTTTTTTTTCCATCCACACAAATGCAGTCTGTATGTGGCCAGTCAAACCAGGAAATGAGACAGGGTTTGCTGATTGGCCAGAGGAAGAGAAATTAGATTCTCCCTGACAGCACCATCTGACTGAATAACACAACAAACCATAAGGCTTACCTAGTCTGAGGAGCAGGCCAGCGGGGGAGTTAAGGGGTGCTATCTGTTTGATGAAGTGGCTACATGGAGTAACACTCTTTCCCAGACAGTAGCTCTATTTGACAGACCCCTGCCATTTGCAGCAGGAGACAAAAGCCAATTTCATCACTTACCTGGTGGCCAATCAATACAGACCCGGGGCGGAAAGAAGTCTAGGCAGTACAGGAGCGCTGGGTTCTGTAGGCACAGAAAAAAGAAAAAAAAAAGCACAAAAATAATCATTTAAATAAATCAGTCTGGTATTATTTGTTTCAGGTTTTAATTATATAAAACATAAGCACACAACTTAATGCCAAGACATTAAACTGTAACTTAATCCAGGATAAAGGATATGAATTACTGTCAAAAATCCGATCCAACAGACAATTAGCAGTCTGTGGCTCACCAGATTTTTTTTAATACTTTCAAAACCTCATATCAACGTCCTTAACTACCCTTTATAGTGTATGCCACATAATCAGCCCAGTGGTGGAAACGTAAATTAAGCTTTCAGAGTTCAACCCTGTTACAGGCACAACTGTTATTGAGTGCCTTGCCAGTCATTTGAACCACCCTCTTGTGTGGTAATGTCACAAACAGTTGGACATCTTACTGATTTAACGCCAAGGAAAATAACGATGATTACATCAGTGTTCTTTGTGCAGGTTTCTAAGCCTCAATAATGCTTGTGTTTAACATATTCTATGATGGCAATCCAACTGAGGTTGGGTTTCGAACATTGTGGAATGGGACTGTCTCACATGGCTGTGTGGAGACAAATCACAGGCCAGAAACTTCAATGGGAAGCTGTGTAGATCTTGAGAAATGAGAGATCTTTGCTAACACACTTGCATCCAGTCGGCAAACTTTTCTCTGTGATGAGTGGAAAATAGGGGCTCCAAGTATTTTGAATGAAAGCCATCTCTGTGTGGTTTTTAAGACTGCTGTCTCTCTCTGGGTTCAGCC
Source organism: Scomberomorus guttatus (assembly GCA_038419695.1). Classification (NCBI taxonomy): domain Eukaryota; kingdom Metazoa; phylum Chordata; class Actinopteri; order Scombriformes; family Scombridae; genus Scomberomorus; species Scomberomorus guttatus. Next base: position 23,296,293 of record CM076445.1, on the reverse strand, counting down.
TTTGAAATACAGTTAAGACCTTTGATGGAGGTTCTCTGCCAGCCTCATGGAAAGAGAGGAAAGACGTAAAAGAGAGAGATGAAGGCAGACACAGAAGCAGAGAGAGTTCTAGGGAGAGGAAAAGACAGAATATAAAACTTTGAATGTTTGCTGGATTTGGATGTTAATGCCTTGTGGGTTTCTCCACCTCCCTACAGCAACTGTATGCCGCCCAGCTTGCCAGCATGCAGGTCTCTCCTGGAGCCAAGATGCCTCCACTCCCCCAGCCCCTCAATGCGAGTGGGCCCATTTCTCCCTCCTCTCTGAAGAATGACAAGAGTTCCTCCAGCCCCATCACTCAAGTCAAGGTACAACCCTCAGCTACTTCAACCTGCCCACCCACAAGCCCGGGCATTGAGTAGTACTTGACCTAGCCTAGCCTAGTTGTTGGTGCCTCAATAAACTAGCTGCTATACTGTTCGCTACTCCAGTGTTACAGCAGGCGGATGCTGAGTCCAGCCTCTAACAGGCCATCAATCTGTGGGGCTTTAACAAGGCCCTCTCTCTCTCTTAACCCAAACTCTGTGGACATGGTTGCTATGGCTATGGCTGCTCCAAGCCAGTAATTTGTGGAACACATGGTTTCTAATTTTTTTTTTTTTTTTTTCTCACAATGAAAAGTTTTGTCTTTTATTGTAACTGAGATGGAACAAAAGCATTACAACAGTGCTATGCAAATGCTAACAAAAGTTAAGCAAAAAGTACAATTGATGACTTTTTTTTGCCTTGTAAACAAACTGAATGCAGGGTATATTTTCTGCTGCTGTGTGGCAGGATTCCACTAGACCTCCGTGCAGAGGAAAGGCCATATACATCATCCCCACTCACTAAGGCCATAATCAGAAACATACACCCATTTGGAGTAGTTTAGCTTAATAATATCACAATGGAGAGAGGCCATAAATCATGTCTTGAAATAGAAGGAAGGCACTTTGGCTTTCTCTTTGCTACGCTCTCTCTGTTACACACACATAGACACACAAACACATGCACGCACAATCCTTCAGGTCTCGAGCCTCCTGGGATTTCCTTTGAAAGATTGCCATCAAACTGACTCAACACTGTAATTTCATCACATGAACAAAATTCCCTATTTATCAGATTAGATGCTAATTCGGTCAATATTAATACAACACTAATTCTAGTAAAAATACTACAAATATTGCCAAATATCACAAAATTAAGAATTTAAATGAAATTAATTATATATAAATGGAAAGCAAATATATCCTGGCATCGTCCCATCTGTATCCACAGTCCAATGGAATCAGACTGCCTTTAGTTTTGTTTGTCTGCTTTCAGCTTCACTGCATGACAAACTGTTATTGGCACAGCAATAACAAGGCCTTGGGGCAGTCTATGCTTGAGCCATATGTTTGGACAAGGAGACACTTGGGCTTTGAAAAACACTGTTAACGACAGCATGAGCCCTAATCTGGTTTAAAGGACTGCTGTACACACAGGGCGATTTATACCGCGGAAATTGACAGTTTTCTTCTGGGATGCAAATGTTTGAGTTGTTTCTTTTCTGAATAATTCAGCATTCATTGTATTAAAGCAAATCTACTGTGCTTATTGATTTTACTGACAGTTTGACAGGGCAGTTTGTGCATCATCTTGGCATTTTTTTATATTTTAGGTGATCCAATATCTTATTATGGATCGGTGATATTTTTAATTGATCTATATATGATAATAATCTTAACTTATTTTAGAAAAAGTAAAAATGTATTTCAGTACTTCATTTGATCTTTTCACAGTGATATGAGCACAACTATGATCAACTATATACATATTTTTGATAATACAGGTTACTTAAGGTCACTTTTGTCAGACATGATCCTCAGTAAATGCTCTAGAAGCTGCAACCAGCTCAGTTAATACAGCACTAAATACATGTATCCTCCTCTGACCTCACCTCTGAACTATACCATTTAGGTGTTTCCTTATTCACATCATACTGTATATTTTAGGAACAGACATATCAAAGTGTATGATAAAACCAAGTATGCACAAATGAGGAATGAAATGAGAAAACAAGTTAATGAAGTAGATAATGTGAGTCGACATCTGATGAATGGAACAGCTGTCTTTGATCATTGGCAGCGCTGTTATCTGGTCATTATTTATTCTTCGAACCAGAGTGCATACACAGAGAGCAGGGAGGAGGAGAGGGAGAACAGATGAAGATGTACAGTGAGACAGAATCTGCTTTAATTAGTGTGAACAAAGGCGCTGGGCAACTGTGAGGAAGATCGCAGTGGCGCAGCTCTAAAGGAAGGATGGATGGAGAGGAGAGGAGAGGAGAGGAGAGCCAGGGAGGTGTGGATCAGGATAGGGATCCTATAATTAACCAGGAACAGAGGAGAACTGTGCTGTCTGGGAATACGTAGCTCCTCCAAAAGTGGAGGGGGGGGGGCACCTATTCACATCTGTCTTTTCTCCTACTCCTATCTCTCCTGCCGTAGGAGGAGGGAACACAGCCGCTCAACCTTTCTGCTCGGCCAAAGACGACAGAACTGGTCAAATCCCCGACATCGCCGACACAGAACCTGTTCCCCGGCTGTAAAAGCAGCCCGAACAGTCTTGTCAGCAAAGGTGGTATCCCCAGCCCACTCGGAGGCGGCCTGGGTCGAGGCTCCTCTCTGGGTAAGACCGCAAACATGATCCCACACGTACACACAGATTTGCACTGTTCAAACACAGACTTTCAAAGGTAGAAAGAGAACACGTTAGAAGGTTTTGGTACAACAAACTAACTTTATTACGTGTGTGCAGACATCCTGTCCAGCCTAAATTCTACCGCGTTGTTCGGGGACCAGGACACGGTGATGAAGGCCATCCAGGAGGCTCGTAAAATGAGGGAGCAGATCCAGAGGGAACAGCTGCAACACCACCAGCAGGGCATGGAGGCAAAGCTGTCCGCCCTCAGTTCAGTAGGCCTCAACAACTGCAGAGTTGACAAGGTAAGGACTACTATCTAACAGTCTGTGTCTGCTTTAGCCCCGTCAAGCCCCCCTGATGCAGGTTTTCTCCATTGCAAGCTTTTTCCATGAATCAAAAAACAATCAGTCGACCACAACGAGTGTTCAGCTCTCCCTGAAAGTAGTTGAGGAAAGAAACTAATAAAGTGGAACATGGTGATTTAGATATAGCATTAATTCTTAAGACTAATATTTTCCTTTAATCTGTGTCCAGGGTAGTCGTATTGATAAGCACTGGCATAGTTCAGTGCGCACATGTGTGTTTACTCAAATTTGTACGAATATGTTTGTGTGTGCGTGCTGAGAGAGGTCTCCATGTTGTTGATGTTGGTGTGAGGGCCATGACAGGCCATGGCAGTGCCCGGTGTGGGTTAAGAAGACTCTGAAGTCTCTGCCCAATTAAAGCAGACTTGCAGCCCTCTCCGTCCCTTGACACGGGATGGGGCTGCTTTGTACCAGGAGCACACACTCCCAGGGATTCCCTTTAAAAATATCTTCAATCGATGAGTCAATCAAGGAGAGAAAAAAGCTGTCCTCCTCTCTTCAGCTTGATGCCATGTTGCCAGTTGGCTGTGAGGAGCAGGCAGGAACTGGGAGCGATTCTCATTAATATTTCAGCACCTGACACTTTCAACCAACAGCCTCAACTAGGTCAATGTATATGTAAAAAAGTCAATGAATATCTATTTTGATTTCCCTCTAATTTGGTGTTTGGAAGAGATTACTGTCTATGCAGGTGGCAATCAACTATGCCCTTACTGAAGTGAAGCATAAATTGGTGCAGCCCACAGAGAGGACACAGAGACAAGAGCATCTCCTGCACTTACTAAGTCAAAAAAAATAGGATCTTAACAATAATTAATTATTCCATGATCAAATTTTTGTACTTAACTGTTGTTACAAACATACCAAGACACAATTTCTGCCTAAATGTAAACAATGAAATAGGTACATAATCTTGCACAAAGTTCAGTTACAGTGGAAACTGCTTATAGTGATCACGGTTACAGTGATCAACCACTTATATGGATCAAAAAACTTGGGACAGAATCATTCCCATACAAATGCTTTTTAAATAATTTTCTTATAGTAATCAAGTAGTCTGCTTAGTGTTCATTTTGGGTCTTTTCATACATGACAACATATGGGAAATAATTTAAAACTACGGCAATTCTATTTTTTACTTTACTCCCACGTTACACATACTTAGCGGCTGCCTGTCTGCTTCCGGCTGGTTACCTGAGGGCGGTGCCGCGCGCACATTGAAATCATGACAGGAAAAAGAAAGTCATTTTCTGTCAATGAGAAACGTAGCCTCCTCGAAGCTCATGACAAACTGCCAAAAACAAACCAACGAGATGCAGCTGCGAAACAGCTGTACTGCATTTTGAAACAGTCAGTAAAATTTCATTACTTTATATTCATGTAATAAATATACAAATGTCAATTAGATGGTAATGTGCATGAGAAATAAAAATATTATAATAATCATCTGCTTATAGTGAACAATTTGACCCAGATAGATGTGATCACTATAAGCGGTTTCCACTGTATAAGCTTTATTTGTTCATTTGCCACATAGTATGTGAAGCTTTTAGCATGAGTATGCAAGCTCGCTTTTTTCACTCAATCACAGGAGCCGGTGCAGCTGCCTTCCCACCTCCACCCAAGGTGAGCCGGTGGTCAACCAAGCAGCTGAATCTGCCGTGACATGAAAGCAGTAACTGAACAATGCACGCGCGGAGGCATTTTCAACAGGCAGCACACACCTACAGCTACATTGTCCTTAGCAGGCAGAGCTTAACGCCTTTTTACTCCCAGCTTAGTCTTTTGTGGGATTCAGTTTTGTTTCCTCTGAAATTTGGACTTGTCTGTTCAGTAAGTAAGTAGTCATCTCAGAGCAGGAGAATGCTTGTTTCTTTTCCCCTAAGGGGATCTTCTGCAGTCACTCCTCACCTTTAATCTGCCTTTTGTGTTTTTTTGAAAAAGAGAGAAACAAAAAGTGTGTGTGCGTGTAGGTGGTAAACGATTACACTAGTAGGATCATAGTATTGACAATACAAAATTGAAACACCTAATAATAATTTGTGTTTCTTTCAAGAACCTAAAAATATAAATAATTAAAAGCCTTTCCTCAGGTAATATGTTCCTGTTTTCATTAGGCCAGTTATACGTCTTGTTGAATGACACCTTAACTGAGCTCATGCTTGACTCTCTGGCTCGCGCAAATCATGGTGAGATATTGTCGCCTCTTATTTTCAATGACACTGCCCCTATTAGGATGGTGTGAAATTAGAGGCACGCTTTATCAAGTCAGCTAAAAGAATTGCCCCATCATCCTCATCCCTCTGCTGCTATAAAGAACAGTGGGTTGTAATTCAGCAGTGAAATGAGGGAGAAGGAGAGAGAGTCTTTTGCTGATCCAAGCCAACAGACTAGAAAGGTTTGAATGCCCCTGATAAAAGCTTTCACTTTGGTCAGTTTCAGAATATTAATATTTCAAGAAAGCGCCTCACCTGACATAAATATGGTGGGGTCTTTAATAGCTCCCCTCCCAGTCTCTTGTTTGGAAGTTTATCATAGTGAGAGCTTACATGAAGAAGATTCTGGAAAGGTAACATAAATGGGATTAAGGAGAGGTTAAGATCATCCAGTGTGGCTGTTAGAGGGGGATATTAAATATTGATTCATCTCACTGTAATGACCGGGCAGAGGAGTGGGTCTAAGTGCTGCTTACAGATGGATCAATTCATCTTTTCATACAAAGTGTGTCTGAACACTACAATGCATTCCTCCCTAAGCTTTATCACCATGACTCTCTTCTCCTCTCTCTCTCCCTTCCTGACCGTTGACCTAGGAGAACATAGTGTAGATCAGACTCTCTGCTCTACAGTACACAAGCCTTTAACCTGAGGACATGTAAAATATTCATGCTTTGCAGGAGACGATTTTCTTGCTTGTCTTTTTCTCTGTTTTTACTATATCCCATCAGTACAATAAAACCTTTTACAAGCCTTCTGCAATTTACCTTTTTGAAATATTTATCTAAAGGTATTATTGTCTGTAGAGGGCAATTACTTTGTTCCATTATTTACCATCTCCTCCTCACCCAGTGGAAGCTTTTACCTAGAATGCGCAACTATGCCTACAGTCAAATACAGTACTGTACATCTGAATCCATTTGTAACCATTTGAATTGTTTCTCTCTATTATGCACTGTAGCTATAACTGGACGTGCTGTTTTTCAGGGTCACGGATGAATAAATATCAAGCATCTGTATGTTTTCACTCAGATGTTACATGCAGAATCAACATTTATGGCTTTTTGGAATATATGGCCAATAAATGTGGTATTTTCTCCTAATGAATTTTCACTGGTTAAGCAGACAAAAACAATCATTTTGGAGAAATTAAAGTAATCTATTTATGTGAATTGTTTATAATCAAATGCCATAGTTTTTTTTCTTCTGAAAAACAATTCAGAAAACAATATTTATGGTGAATAATTCCAAAAAGTAACTTAGCCCATATGGTCCTCTTTGTGTTTATACTACATAACTAAATGATACAGATTTGACTTTTGTTGTAACCAGACACAACATGGAAAAAGCAAACAGCAAAAGCCTGAGTGTACATTCAGAGACTTGACTCATCTATTCTGTCTTTGTCTGTAAACTGTAAATTGCCTGTAAATGAGTAGCTCAATTCCTCTTCCTCAGAAATTGTAGAGAAATTGTACAGCACTAATTCGATTTTCAGCCTCAACAAACTGTTGCCTCTGTGACAAAAGAAAAAAAAAAAAATCTTTTTCACCCCATATTTCAAAACTTTCAGTCTACATCTGTCTTCAACAAACATGCAAGTTCCCTAACTGCAGCGGTGTCCAATCTGACTGGTTAGAAAAAGCACATGAGAGTCAGCCACCGGCCAAGCAGAAAAAAAGAGATAAAAGACTTATCACGGTCTGGGTCGATGACTGACCAGTCACCGGCCCAAATCTGCAATTTATTGGCCCTGGGCCATTGGGCAAGCCTTGTTGTGAACCCCTGACTATTATAGTCAGGTATGACAGATTTCTGGACTGATGCATCCTTTTCTCTAGCTTTAGTTCTGTGGGAGTTGCATATGTGATGCCCCGGGAGGTTGTGTGAGATAAAATATATTCCTCTGCTGACAGGTCCCTAACTGGAATCAAAAGGTGAAAGGCCAGTGTATTAACCTATTGAACTGCCCTTTTCTGCCCCGCAACACCTCCTCTCCTCAGTATTGATAACTACAATTGTCCATTTCCCGTATCCCAAAGCTCAGCCTGTAAATATTCAAATGGAGCTTACACTTGTGCTCCACAAAATCCGGACTCCTAACCTATTGGTTATAGCGGTTACACTGTTCCCTCCTGTGTGTGTGTGTGCGTACATGTGCATGCACGTGTGTGTGTATGTGATGTCAGGGCTCTATTCAGGCAAAGCCCTCACAAAGACTTTGAATATAATCTTGTCTGGTCTGCAGCCCTGGAAGCAATTTTCTGCTCCTTTTCGACTGCTGTCTTGGAAATTGCAAACCAAGGCGTTTTGGCTGCAATGTAAATCCTTGGCATACAAGGGTTTGCCCATCCAAATTAGATTATGCTCAGCTCCCAGACACTGGCTGTAGCCAGCAAGTGCTATTGTGAAGATTGCTTACATTAATGCTTTGTCCAATTGTTCACATTTGCCAAAAGAATAAAAATAATGTATGACTCTGGATAATATGTGCCTGTGCATGTGTGTGTGTGTGTGAATGTGTGTGCTGCCTGCGGGCTCGTGTCCCAGGTCAGGTCTTTTGCTCTGTCTCGTCTCTTCCCCAGAAAGACATCAAGACTGCATCTTGGTTGGGTCACTTGGCAGTGGTGGCTCCATTATTTTCTACAGTTGTCATTTTACATGGTGAATTTCTGGCCTGCTGTAGTTGCTCAGAAATGCCGCTGGCCCCAGTAGCGAAGACCTGTGATGCGGCGCTCACCACAAGGCACACACAACAAAAGACGAGGAAAAGAATAAGCCACAAAGGACCATTTATAGTCTATGGTATTGTTGCAGTTGGAACATAATGGCCCTGGTGTCCACCAAGTCTTGAGGTTTTGTCCATATGTGAAAGGGGTTTTGGTAATGCTGCAGTTTCTAATATCCTGCTGTTTGCAACCTGGAGGTTCTGATAAGGCCGGAGATTTTAGCCCACCTTAATTTTTCCTGGAGGATCTGGTGAACAGTTCTGGATCTCAGCAGTGTGGTTGGGTTGGATCAGTTTCCAGTTTTGCCAGTCCGGTCTGGTGTAATAGCTTAAACCAGTTTGATTGAACCGACTGAACCGGCATTGGTCATTATGAGACGTCTAAGCGTATCACACGAAGGCTCCGACACTGACAGGGTCGGCTCCTGCTGTTCCTACCCAGCTGGCCATCAAAGATGAGCTGGAGGAGGTAGGCTGACCTTGGCTAATGGTGCAGATCTCACCGATAACCCAGATAAACCCGGCCGGGCTGCTTACAGCTTTCCGGCAGTCTGAGAGCAGCTTGTGTTTTGAAAACAACCCCGGGAACAACCCAGCCTGCATGGCCACTAGCAGTTAGTTAGCATGGCTAGTATCGTTAGCTTAGCATAGCATAGCCGCACTGTGTGTAGCGGTGTTTCCGGTTTAACAGCCGGAAACACCGCGGCTACACACAGCACCCTAGCACAAAAAGAAAAGTTAAGTTGAATGGTTGTTGTGAGAAATAAAAACACGTGTCGCTCAGTCATCCTGACTAAGTCACGTGCAACAGCTAGTGGTAAAATTCGGTATTACCTGTCTGGTATTTGGCTTAATATCAAAGCGGTTTAAAATTTTTTTACATCGACCCAACCCTACAGTGTGAAGAAGAACTGAAGAACTGAACAGTGAGTCAGAAATATCCTCATCCCAGAGATGGTTATATATTATTATATACCTCAAAAATGATTTCAGTTTCAGCTAATCTAAGTATAATCGGGAACATAACACAATTATGATATTTTCATTCAACAAAAGATATGTTAACATATTTTATGTCAGTGTCAATGTTAATATAAGGAACTTAAAAGTATCACAGAAGTGTTGTTGCAAAGTTGACAGACATTTAGAGGAAATGCATTTAAGACTAAATGCACATTTCAAATTGATGCTCAAGGGTCACATTTTGTGAGTTTGACTTTTCCTTCCAACAAAAAATAAGTCATCCTGAATAATGATAGCATATTCTTTTATTAAAAACAAACAATAAACATTAAATTGGCACAAAGCCCAGAATAGGGTTAGCTCACCAATCCTTTACATAGTTTGAGCCCCTTAATTTAATTAAAGGCCTTTTTTCCTCTGTTTTAAACAAATGAGGTGATGCCCTGGCAGTAGAAATGGGACTGGAATAGCTGGCCATCTCTGCTCTGTGTGATGTTGAGGACGACTCCTATAGAACAGATGCCAGCCTTTTGTGGCTGCTACTGTTGATTCTGCTGCTTCCTGCATTAGCCTTAGCAAAGGGAGAGCAACAGTCGTGCATGAAAGGAACTGTGGGTTTACCGCATGGCTGGATGTACTTAACATTTAAATGGTTCAAAACTAGCAAAAACTACTGGAAAGCTGCAGACTTATAAATAACATTGCAACTGGCTACAATAAAAATACAAAACAGATGAGGCGCTGAGCTGTGAGGAGCTGTAGCCATGGTAAAGTCCAGTCTTTGTCTCCATCAGGGGCTGGGACATATTGTTGAGGGGTTTAGTCTGAGACCCTCAGAGTCTTCATTTGAGGGCCACAGACCACAGCGATGACTGACACTTGATACACAAAGCCCTGTATTGTGGTCAGAAAGCCATTGCCTTTAACTTGCCACATACCAGGTGTGTGATATAACCAGACATATCAAACATAAGTGGCTGTTTAGGGTCCTGAAGCTTTTGAAGGTTCCAATCATAAAAATTTTAAACATATGCGATCATATGCTTTCCACCGTGTAGGAAATATAGATGAGATTTTAGCAATAGTTTAGAGATTGTGGAAAGGAGAGCCAGTTGCTGCTGTCAGATTTCACAGAAATGACTAAATATGTCATTTACTGTATATACTTCATATAAGGCCAAAAAAATAACCAGACTATAAAATGACTTTAAGCTGGCAACTGGTCATTTTTGGAAGGAATACAATGATGTGATGACTGCCAGCTGCCTGAATGAAATGAAGCATTTTTTTTTTCTTTAACCGTTTCAGATGTCAAAATGTTTTGGCGAGCAAACATAAAATACCAACTTGATCTGTGCCTGTATCATCTGGTTTACCTTATTCCTATTTTGACATGGGCTCGGGTCATTTTATGCTCAAAATTACACACATTTAAAAAAAAAAAAAGATAATTATTAAAAATTCAGTAAGGTAATCAATGTATTTAATGATAAATTTAAATATAACCAAAGCTCAAAGTCTACAGTTGGCCCTGGTAATACATTATGTACCAAGGCCTGGTTTGTCTATTTTCATCATGGTATTAGCAACACATATTTTTTAAACCTCTCTGCCATGAGTATCACCTTGTTTAGTTGAGCATGTCCTCACCTTGGCTGAGCTCTTTCATCAGAACAACAGCAAAGTCAGGTTTTTCACTACCGAAAAACAAACAGTCTGTTGTTGTGTTATAAGTGGTGTATCAATGTCTTAAGACGGTAAATGAAAACTCTGAAATACTTAACACACTTATGTGTGTCCAAACTTTTGATTGGTACTGTAGAAGACTTCATTTCATGTCTAACCCTTACCAAAACATGCTGATTTGCACTAGTCTACTTTATTCTTCTGTGTATTTTTTTCTTTCATCTGTATTTGAACAATCTCAGGCCATATGGCTTTGCCTATAGCCTGGAGCTACTTACAAAGGAGAGGATGAAGGAGTGTCAGTATTGGCAGTGCGTTGCCTAAATATAGGGCAGGAGTAGGCACAATGCACAGGGCCGCCCGCCACCCGCCTTTCCCCAGAATACACCCTGTGGGTAGAGCAGCAGGCCTCCGGCACATGTTCTGTGGCTGGCCAGATTAAAGCTCTCTTTACAGCATTGACAAGGGCTCCTTTGGGTTCCCTCGCCCAAGAAGTTACACAGACTGTTCCATCTATCCTCTTTCTCCTTCTCTCTCCTCCTCAGTGACTCACGACTTCACTGGACTCGCTCCTGACTTCACTGGGCAGTCATGTGCGTCTGAAAATTCATCTGTTACCAAACTTTAAAGACAAAAGACTGCACAGGCAGGGCAGATGAGATTATTGTGGGTGGCAGTTCTCCACTACAGCTTGGAGTGCACTGCTATAATTTTAGTTGTGGGGTGGAGAGCTGCATGCTGAAGTCATTTGAGGGAGGGACCGGTTGCTTGCCAGCGGTCGTGGTCAAAGTGGGAGGGGAATGATGTGTACTGTTATATCTTTTGTTTCCTGTTGCTTTATCTTTACCAATTCTCATCATCCTTGATTTGTTCCTCTGCTAGCCTTGCCGTCAGTTTATGTACGTTTTCTTTCACAGGCCTTATTCATTTCGAGTGTTTTTTATGTTGAAAGTCCTCTCATTCCTTTGTTCTGTACATAAGAAATACCTTTTTTTTTTTTATATCAGCCATATACTGATGGGCTCCCTCTCTTTCACTCTCACCCTCTCTTTAATGCCAGGATGGCCAGCTTCCCTAGATACTGCATGTCCTTTGCTACTCCTCTGTGTCAGAGTGATCAGTAAAAATTTAATGACACTATAAAATAATAAAAGTGCCATTAATTTATCACAGCACTTGATGCGTGGGCAGTAAAGAAGCATTAGTTCACTGAATATTTTCAAGTCTTAAAACAAAACCCTTATGCTGTGCAGATAATTTATAGCTGTAATTTCAACTATAATTCTAATTTCCAGATATAAATTACCAAACTTATAACCAATAAGTATATTAAGTCCAGTATATAAAATTTTATGAAAATTTGTGGTACCATATTGCGCAGATAGTCTGATATTAATTAGCATAGTTAACGCAAGGAAGGATGGAATACTTAGTGTAACTACACCTTTATATCAAGTATATGAAACGCTGGCGGCTAGAAAGCACATTTACATGTTTTCTGTGTAATGCCTGTAACAAAAAACACATGATCCCTTTTTATGTCAAATGAAGTGAAGCTACCTTACAGAATCCTCAAACAAGAGCCTCATTCAGTCTTTGCTCCCAGCTGCTTAATGTGCTGATGTTCACTCTAATCATATGACTTTGTGCGGTGGAGAAAGAAGTTCAACACGGAGCTAGTTATTAATGAAATTCATTGATGGATGGCCCCTGTTCTCTCTCCTTCTCAGCCCAACATGATGCTTAATGATCATGAGTTTATAAAAGGACTTGATTGATCAGGAGGGACCAACGGAGCGCAGAAGAGGGACGAGATGACTACTTTATTACAGACATACAGTACCCATGCATGCTGTGTCTTCCTAGTGGACTGTCCAAGTAGCATCTGAAGCAGCACCATTGCCCATCCAGCTAATCGCACATCAGTCACTTTGTCATCGGGCTGCTAGCTTCTTTCATTAAGAGCAATAATGTGGCTGGGTGATGAATACGGCTCTGTGCGCGCGTGCATGCTCGCACATGCGCTGCTTTACACAGAATGTGACACCAAGAAAGGCACCGTACTCCATCTTCTCTTTACAAAGTGTCCTCTTGCCCAGCAGGGACCTCCACATATGTCATAATTAGAAAACACTTAAGTAAGCAAAGGGCCGTCAGATAGACAGGCTCTAATCACAGGCCATAAGCAGGTAGTGGTTAATTGTATATCAGAATCACTCAGCTGGCCATAAATAATGACTGCTCCTTCAAGTATGATGGTAAATTGCAGTGCTCTTTCTGTCTCTCTCGCAGTCCTTTCTTTTGAGGAATAGTTCTTGAATAAATAAAAAGCATGATAAAAAAAATCAAAATACTGTGAAAGGCCTCAAATGGACTTGAAGTATCTTCATCCTTCATCTTGTCAGCTTTTTTAACTCGCCAGAAAAAAAAGATTACACAAAAGAAAAAACATTTCAGACAGATTTTGTAATTTTTTTTTTTTTTTTTAAATGTGCTGTAATTACTTTTGGGTATTGTTGCCAACATGATTTTATTTATCAGGAAAAGACAACAGCATGAATCAAATGCAGTCATATTTTCAGTTATATTAGGTTTGCTTAATTTTTAGCACCTTCTCCCATTAGGAAAAAAGATAAACTTCCCTCCGGGGGAAAAGTGAAAAACAACAAAATTGTGCGGTGCATTACAAAGAAGGGGCTAAAAGATTAATGTGTGTGTCGGTGTGTGTGGCAGGGGAGCTGTTAGTATTGTGTGGGGACTCTACCTGAGTATCTGTTCAGTCTGCGTGTGATAGGCATGTTTATAAAAGAAAGAGGCAGAGGTCAGTGCAGACAGTACATCCTTGGCAGAGATTGAACGCTCACCCTGGGAGTAAAACAAATGCTTTTTTTCTGAATGGTGGCAACATGCCTGCTTTTAGTGTCATCCAGGCAAAACCTGGGGGGGGGTGGGGGGGGTGATTATTTGTATCATGCAGAGTCAAAGTGTCCATCTCCTAGTTGAGTCTTTAGAGAGGGAGACAGCCCTTTGCTAATGCCCTGTGTATTCACTGAGGAAGTAGGTCATTCAACAATGGAGCCAGCAGCAGTCGGCACTCTCCCCTTGCATAATACATTAAGTGTAATGTGCAGCAACTATTCAGAGGCCCCCCGAAAGCTGTTATTTTATTCTGTAAATGCACACGGACATGACATTTAATATTGTCACGGAGCGCTGAATGACAGGGTTTCATTGTGCGTCAAGTACAACATGATGCCAAGTTTAATCTGAGCTCAAAGCGACATGACAAACGGGAAAACACGGTGTGTTCTCCAAAGCATGAACTCTGAATAAATGATGGGCGCTGAGCTCTGGGCGCTGTAGACTGGAAGGGAGGATGTAAGGAGAAGATTACAGAGGAAAATCTGAGCACTGCAAAGAGGGCCACGGCCCCATTGTGTGCTTGGGATCACAAAGTATCCTTCTGTAAATCTATTTACAGCACCCCTGGCCCTTACTGTCTCGCTGCCTCCTGTCATCCATTATAGCAGCTGCTGAATAGAGAGATGAGAGACGAAAAAGCTACATCTAGCTCATGTCAAAAGAGCAGCTCTTCAAAAGAACCTCCATTTATCAAAGATACTTTTTTTCTTTTCAAAATTTCAGATTTCTGATGGGGTTATTTTTACAATTCTATCACTGTAAAAACGTGTCCGTGTGTTTGTTCGTGTACCTGACTGTTTGTATTTCTCTGTAGGAAAGGGCGCATTTTGAGAGCATTGGGCACCACCTCGGCAAGCTGGGTGAGGAAGGAAAGATCGGCCACAGAGTTATTGACCTGACCAGGCCAGAGGATCTTGACGGTAAGATTTGGGTTTCTCTCTTATTGTTTTTTGTTGCATTTATTGTTTCGACACGTCGCCTACACAGAAGATTTTATGTTTCCTCACAGAATACACTAAAATTTACTGTAACTTAATGTAAATTCTGTGCTAAAGAGTAAACTGTGCTGACTGGTTGATGGCTGATAAAACCTGCTACTCCGTGTGGTTATGTTACTCAGTTTTAGATGGTAGAGTGGTATTTATGGGTGTGTGCAGAAAGATGTGCGTGTGTGTAAGGGGGGATATGGAGGTTGGGGTGAATGCCGTTTGAAATGAGCCGAGGTTTTCACAGGTAGGTGAGCGGAGGACAAGGGTGCCTGAGGACAAAGCTGGCTTTTTTCCAAGCTCGGCTCCTGTTGCTGTTGTGCTTGTTTGAGGTCCTGGGCACAGGGGTGTAAATTCAGGTTTCACCAGTGTGACAAAGCGTCATCTCCCTTTGTGGCCCTGGCTCCTACACAGGAGCAAGGAGTACCTCAGTGCACCAGTGTTTGTCTGACATAAATATTTGTGGCAGTTTCCATGGCACTTCAGAGCCAGAGCAAAGAGGAAAATGGTTCTGACTCATCTTTGATGCCTCGAAGAGTCTCAAGGCAGAAGGATAGATATTTCTCAGGACAATGTAACCCATCAACATCTTTAAATAGCATCTGAGACACATTTCCCATCAGTTTTGGCGAGAAATGGTCCTGCATAATTTGTGAGCATAGTGTAGACTTTTATAAAAATAAATAAATAAATAAAAAATTTGCTTCCCATAAAAATGTTTGTTTACCAACTCCAAAGCAAATGTCTTTTTTTAATCATGTGCGGGTTCACATCACACCCAATCCTGAAGATGAGAATTAGAGTTACATTTAGTGGATTCATTTACATCTTTCCCATGTGAGCCACAGCAGTAGATCCCATCCCACCCGTCTGACTCCGTGCACAGATGTGCTTCCAGTGCTCATTCTCCCAGTGGGAACCTTCCCTCTGTGGCTACTGTGGAGTCAGAACCGAAACAGAGCGCACACCAGGGCAGTTGTGTCCTTTTAAGTCCTGCACAGGGCCGAGGGAAAGGCTTGTGCCAGACGCCTCACATCAGTGTTCCCAGTGGGCAATGGATTAGGAGCAAGCAGAGGTTAAAGGAGAGGAGAGGTCCTCTTCCCAGGGGGAAATGGCTGGGAGCCAAGACAGTACGCATAACTCAAAACACACAGTTACCATTTCTTCTCTTACGCCACAAATATATCTGTCTGTCTCTTTCAGCTTCACCAACAGAAAAACACATACAGTTGAATGATGTGAAGCAGGGTTTTATGATGTGAACCACAAAGTGTTTACTCTTCTGAGAACATGTTTACTTTTGAAATCCTTGTTGTGAGGATTTTCTCCTCTCTGAACCAGTCGAGGTTTTAAGGCTGATTTATGGTAGGTCGCTCGACACTCTTGATAAGTGTCGCTCAACAGAAATTAAAGAGTCGCGCGACGTTTTCAATTAATGCTTCGGCGAAAGGTTTCAGTCGTCTCCATGGTAACCAGACGCTATCCTCCAGCCGGCTTGTTTTGTTACATTATATCATCCTGACCGGGACTAATTAAACAAGAACGTTACAAGTTATCTGAAGTTACAGACCAACATATCAATAAGGACGTTCAGTGAAAACTACAATCTCCATGGCGACGATAGTAATACTACCCAATCAGATTGCGCGAAAAAATATGACGGTGTCTGGGACGTAATAAAATTCTCCAGGTGCGCAACATGAAAGGAAAGTGTCCAGCGACACCATAAATCAGCCTTCATGGTTCTCCAGCATACCTTGATGTATAGGAACATACATTGTCAACCTAATTGCATTTTTTGTGCTCTCCTTAAGAATCCAGTATGCTTTGATTTGGTTATTTGCTGGTCAAAGGTCATCCACATGTGGGGGGTGAAAACCAGCCTAAATGTGCCTGACAATTTTAAGTTTTTCAGACTAGCTTACATATAAATGTTGTTTCAACATCAGTTAAAGACTATATTTTAACATGTTGTTAGGATCTGCTGCGTACTGAAATATAGTCATTTAAATTGTGCTCAAATGATGGTTATGTTACCAAGACGTCTAAACAATATTTACTTTTCCACCAAATTTAGCCCAGTTTTAACCCTGACATGTAGGTGTCTTTTGCAAATTACCACATTAATGCTTACTGAATTTAATGTTATTCGTAAATGTAATTATTTTTTAGACTATTCTGGTATCAAAGTAGGCAATTCATTTAGAATCTCAGCATTTCAACACACTTTTCCTCAGTTGTTTGGAGCACACTGCATATACTTTGGTGTTTCCTGAAAAGGAAAATTACTGGGTGTACCTCCCAGCCCTTCCATAGGGTGTGAAAGCCCCTTCGTGTGTAGCTGCTTTCCCTCCAGAACAGAGCAGCCACACTGAGCAGGCCCCGCGTACAGCAGACTTCTGTCATCATGGCAGTTCACAGAAAGCTTTAGGTTGCTTAAGCTAATATTTGTAAACCATGCGGCAACCAAAGTGCTAACGGCAGAGATTGGAAAATAGTGGCGGAGGAATGGAAATAGATAGGATTTCCTTCATTTTACAAAGCCACGAGCCACATGCATGATTCCACTGCAAACTCATTAGGTCTTTTTAAACTCGGATGAAAACATTACCAAATACCACAAAGGCCTCAGCCCAGCCAGGCCCTTTGTTCATTCACACATGGTGGTATGGAGTTGCAGGTTGGAGAAGTGGTATGTAGCTGAGGTTGTGTGTTTGTCTAAACCGCCCACATCACTGAGGGTCCACGGAGAACAAAGATGTTGTTGAGAGATGTGTGGAGGCAGGAAACAATATTAATCTAAACACCCTGTGTGATAATATCAACCAGAGAGTGAGAAAAGACGAAGCTTCAGCCATGTAGTGTCTCTAACAAAGTCCTCACGGAATAGGATGAGAAGGGTAGTGTTGCATTGTTGTTACAGATCAGTCATGATGGGTTTTCTTTACATCGGTAGCTTGGAGCTGTTATGAAGTTTTATATGAGTTGATTGTTTGAAGAGGTTTTTGTTGTTGTTTTTCTTCCACTCTGAGGCCGTGGGAATCAAGCTCTGGCTTTTATTGCTGAGGAGTTTTCCTAGAAGAAAAGCTTAGATAAGGGGGCACAGGCTTAATGATTCATCAAGTCACAACAACAATAGCTGAAAAGGTCAATACGATGAATAAGAGAGTTCTGGTTTGAAGTTGGCAAATTCAAATTTACCCCCAGTAGGATAAATGCACGTCTGTTTCTGTGCGTGTCTGCGTGTGTGCATGCATTTTCTTTTGAGTGTGCAAAGCTGGATGTTGTGAAAGATTAGATTCCACTTTTAGGTTAAATGCATACAAGAGTGGATAGACAGACAAAAGTAAAAGCCATACCCTGCATGTTGAAACAGGTTGGCTGTTTGTTCCCAAGTTCCCATGTGTGTGCACTCAAACACTAACAGACACAAGCTCCAGAAAACTCAAATAATCCTAATGGGAAAGAAAAAAAAAAAAAAAAAGGACTGACATGTTATAATAGGGCTTATATCACTCGTAATTTGTAATGGTTTAATTAGCATGCTTTGAGCTCAGGCTGCAACAGGGGCACTGAGCGCTGTGTCCTGTCTGTCCATACGCATTAATCTAGCCTGATCCTGCTCCGAGGGAGAGGCTCTATTGTCAGAAGTAAATGCCTTCAGTCAGAGGTGTTAGATTTGATCCCAACAGGGAGGGCTTGGCAGGTTTGCGTGATTGTTGCCTGCTCACTGAGCCTCATCCTCTTGAGCGGATTCCTGGGTGACATTATGTGTCTGCCCGCAGAACAAAGATGAGTAAGGAGGAGAAAAAGGGGAGGAGAGGGGACGGCTGGGGCAGTGCTACCCTCTGGCTCGGTACATGGTCGAGTCTGAGCCTGCAGTTCACAGGTGTGATAGGCTTTTGGGCCTCTCTACATTCTCTTTCTATTTCTCTCCCTTTTTCCTGCTTCCTCCTTATCCACTTACCATTTTTACCCCCCCTCCCACCCCCCTCCCCCCCCCCACACACACACACAATCATTCTTTCTCACTGTAATTCATGCTGCTCATCTGCAGTGTTTCCAGGAGAGACAAATTAAAAGGGGATTCTCATATCGCTCTGTCACACTTGAGCTGCGGGCCTCATGAATCACAATAAATTCTATTAAGCAGCACTCCCTCTGTTTCACTCTCTCCCCAGCTACCACCCAGGGGGCCTGCCCCTGTCACTGCTAAACATCTGTGTTTATTTACACAATCACACACCTAACTAACTGATTCCTAAATGTCCTGCCCCTCCTGGAAAAAAATAGTTAATGCTCATTTGCAAAATGTCAGAGCAGTGTCATGATTTTCAATGAAAAGACAGAAACAATGTTGCAGTAAATTGCATGTTGCTGTTTCTGGGGATTTGTCGAGACTGGCTGCTTATGTGCAGGGTGTCTGTGATTAAGTCATACATATATATATATATATATATATATATAACGAGGCAGGATGGGAGGGGACATGTTTAACCACGCATGAAGCCTGGTATGTTCTCTAGTTTAGAAAGCAACTCACTCAATTCTGCACTGTTTTTACTGTAAAGACTTTAATATTATTTCTGGTTAAAGGTCAAACTCTAAGTTAGGCTGTTGGTTTCTAGGGATGCCCCCCGAAACTGGGTTCTGTATTGGAACCGGTTCTAAAATTTTAAAAACCCGGGCTAAGTTGGTTCTTTTTCGGCACTTTTTTTACATTTTGGTGTAACTTATGGTCTCCCCTGCAGCGTCTCCTCTCCGTCCTCTCCTCTGCTCTCCGTGTCTGTGTTTGACTGAGGGCGGGGCTGAGACAGGCACTTTTCTGTGTGGCATCATGTGAAGCAAAAACAACATGCATCATCTGGCTTTCCTCCAATGAACCAAGTCACGTGGCTGGTTTCCTGGCTAACTATGGATGTGGCACTAGCTGATGGCAGGCAGTTGTTTTGTCCCCCTCCCCGTAAGAAGCTCACCTCTGCCCGTATGCATGCACACCAGTATATAAATTGCTGAATCAGTGTCAGTGATAGAGTAATGGCACGGGAGGCATCGTAAATTACAGCAAGCGATCCCGGGGTGCAGACACTGGCTGTCGTGTCTGAGTGAACGCTGCGCTCCTGAGCTAATGAATACCTTCATCTGGCCCCGGCAGTCAGCAGATTGCCCCGCGTTGATGGATACTGTCAGCCCTCCGCCACACCACATTTCATTGCACAATAAACATGGTTGTCAAAACCAAACAAAGTGAAATCAATTCATCCTGTACAGTGAGTGCATGCTAAATGAAATTAACGTACTGTGGGCTTCGGTGGCAGCTAAGGTAGTGTATTATTTCTGAATTCATGATGGCTTTAGGGCCTATAGCCTTCTAGAGGCAAAAACCAACAGACAGAACAAGAGATGGTTTTGAGAAGGTGTTTAAGAAACCGACAACATACACCAATTAAATATTAAGATTTCGTATTTGTGTGTATGCTATATGTGTGTAAGTACATATATTTATATGCATGTATGATTTAAGGGGTAGTATAAGACTAGGCTTTGCAAAGGACGACCTTTTTTTCTAGATTACGCTTCCTGTTCAAGCATCTGGAGGAGACTGAATAAATTAAATGAGAACAAAAAAAAAAGTCAAAATTGACTTTGTGGATAAAGTCATAATTTTTTTAAATGAATAATGACACAAGGCAGTTTATTGTCATAATAATAGCTAAGGTGTAGATTTTAGCTCATTTTAGAGATATTAACCTAAAGTTAAGGTGTTTTTACCCAATTTTAAGTATATTTGCTTTTTTCTCTGTTTTGTATTGTATATTTTCTAATGACAGAGGTTTTTTTTTAAGTGCCTTTAATTATAGGATTGTGACTGAAGTTCCATTTGCTAGAACTATATGACAGTAAGAGCTGAAACCTCTGGGCAGTGGCAAGTACAGTGTGAAAATATGAAAACACGGTTTTCACTGGCCTCTCAGAAAGTCAAGCCTCTGTGGATCATAAATGTGGCTGTTTGACTGTTAAACAACAAACAGCTGGTGAAAATCAATTTAGGGAGTCTTTGTACTGGGAGAAATAGGTTTCCTAGTGGGCAGCAGGACCTCAAGCATTCTCTGTGAGCATAAACCAAAACCACCATACCTCCATCTCTATTATACTGGAGCTGGTTGGGCGCTCCTTTAGTACAACATCCCTGTGCGTATTTGTTTATGTGACTACATTTATTGCCTTTTCCCTTCTTGTCTCCTATAATACTTTGGAATAAAAGACATGTTTTTTTTCCCGAAGAAGTGAAGACACTCAAACTCATCAGGCTGAAAATGGTGCAGCAGCGTCTTTAGTGATTAGAGCAGAGCGAGGGGTTCTGTGGATTTAGAATTAATGTCACTGCACAGCCCTCCATTACTCATTAAGAGTTTGATTTTGTTTATCATCTGAAATAATAATAGAAATCAAACCCCAGGTAACGTGTGCCAAGGCTGCTAGCGGAATGGTCTAATGAGAAGGCTTCACATGTGGATGATGAAATATGCATGAGTCATCCCAAGCTTTCTTTTCCAGATTTGAGATCATTAAAGATGTATCGTAGCATATGGAAGGCTTTTTTGTCTTATTTTTCAAGCCTTGTTTATCAACATGTTTTTGTTTGTTTAAATATTCATACTGCTTTTATTTAATTCTTTCACATCTTACATATAAAAGGAAGCAAATGCGCATGCAAACAGAAATCATTATCAGTTTGATGTACAGTTTAATACTGAGAGAAACTCTCTTATGCTGATTGTGAATGCCCTGATTGAGAAACAGCACTTTGCAGAATCGGCAGACTCTCTCATCGCAAATGTGTGCTTGGTTGGTTTGTGTGCGTGCGTGCGTACGTGTGTGTGTGTGTGCGTGCATGCGTGTGCGAGCGAGCGAGCGGATGTGTGCTTGAAAGAGAGAGAGAGTAAAGTAGAGGAATGGAGTGCCTGAATTTATTTGTGCATATACGTGTTCAAATGTACTCTGGAAGAATGCTTTATTTTCTTTTTAAAGACTGCCTCAAGTCCCATATTTGTCATTTATGTTGGCACACTTGCTCATTTTATGGACACTATGAATGTCAAATTGAAATGTAAGTGGCTGAGTAGAGAAGTGCGAACACTTGCCGACAAAACATTTAACTGCCATTGAAGTCCAAGGTCATCCTCTTTTGGTTTTGGATAGACCGGAGTATAAGTTAAGGAGGGCAGCTCCCCCTTAAACCAACATTGCATTCACTTTTATAGCAAATAAAATAAAAGACTGTCAAGTCAGTTTTTCCACTCAATAGAAAGTCTACTCTCTCCAGGAGGGTCTGCAGCCTCGCTCTCATCTGAAACAATGTTCATGATGATGACGATAGCAGTGGTGACAGTAGACGAAGGAGAGTTTGAACATGGCTCATCATTTAATGAATGTCCTGCCTCGCTCTCTCTTCTTGTTACTGCTCTGGCTATTCCAGGGTCCAAGGAATTCAATGGCTCTGCAGATAAACCCCAACCATATTATTGTTGGCCAACAGGAGGTGCTGGATCTACTGAGGCACGTGTCTTCAGGGAATCCCGAGGAAGGAACAACAACGAGCCCCACATTAAAAGGCCAATGAATGCATTCATGGTGTGGGCCAAGGATGAGCGGCGCAAGATCCTCCAGGCCTTCCCCGACATGCACAATTCCAACATAAGCAAGATTTTAGGTAAGACCTTTTTCTGTAAATCAAATGCAAGTCAATCCAGCAAATATAACACTCTCCTACGACAATATAACTGCTTTTGTAAAGCCACGTGTAAGAGACAAAAAAATAATCTTTTAAATGCTTTATCTTTCCTGTTAAAGTTTTACTATTACTTGTATCTGCACTTATGTCACTGGCAGATGGAATTAATAAAAATGTGTTTCCATGAACCCAAATGGCATCCTGTATCACCCATTTATCATCCACAATTCCTGCCTCTTTCCCTCAGCTGGACAGAAGAATTTAACTCTGAGGCTGTTAAAACAGTGATTAACTTGCTGTGTTTACAGCTAAAGGTTACAAACTGAACTTCTTGCATGACTCACTGTAGAGATGGAGAACTATTTTTCTGTTAACAACATTACTGTAAGACAGCGCTTAACTTTCTGTGATTTTCCTTAATCTAAATTTCCCTAATACCTTAACAGACTTACCAAGTGTTCACAGTACTGTACTGTAGCTAGTACCTAAATGAGCAGAATGTGTTATCTCATAGACCGCTGTGGATAAGTTCACCTCAGCATACAGATGGATTTATAGCCCATCACTACCATAAGTGTTTGTCATGAAAAATGACAGAGGCTAAATGGGTCTTGTCCCCTCAGCATTGAAGTCCATACATCAGAGCTGTTAAAAGTGCTGTCATCCAGTACCTAGTAAGACACTTCGCAGAGATGCAGTATTTACTACAGCTAGCTTGTTGTTCCTTACTGCCTGACATCGTCTCAGATACTGTAATGTGCATATGCAGTGCTATCAAGAGGTTGGTGTGGAATGGAAAATAAATGTGGCACATGATTTTGAAACCTTCTATCCTTATTGAGTGCAATTAAATGTTGAACTTTTGTACCGATGTGATAAAATGTAACTGGATTGTGAGGTTTACATGCTCCTAACAGAAAGTTAAAGATATCAATGTATAACTAGTTGTAATCGGTCTAAATCATGTTCACAATCAGCTATTAAAACTGCTTTATTCCTGTTTATGTTCAAATTATGAAATCTGAATCTACCATGTTGTGTAGGTTCTCGGTGGAAGTCCATGTCCAACCAGGACAAGCAGCCATACTACGAGGAGCAGGCCCGTCTGAGTAAGCTCCACCTAGAGAAGTACCCAAACTACAAGTACAAGCCACGGCCCAAGAGGACCTGCATTATTGACGGAAAAAAACTTCGTATAGGAGAGTACAAGCAAATGATGCGCTCACGGCGACAAGAGATGAGGCAGTTCTTCACTGTGGGGTAAGGAAGCAGTGGAAAAACCTGCAAACTAACCACACTAATACGCAGACAAGCTTGCAACATACCAAACTGAACCGTAGCTGTTTTGCCTTCTTAGAGCCTGTTCTCAAAGTTTTTGCAATAATGTAATACTATTTCTCATAAGTGGGTGTTGAGTTAACCTCATTGTATTGGTTTTAAGACAAGGGCCTGACATGTACATCAAAATCAAGTGTTTTTCAATTGCTGTGATTTAATCATTTTAGACAATAGCAGTCTACAAATGGAGCATGAAGTGCAGACATTATTACAGGATATAAGCTCTAAGTATAGACTTACAGAAGCCTGGAGGGCAGCAGGCTGAAGCTTAACACTTTAATTTACTGTGTGTGGTTAGCAGGAGAACCCTTCTCCAGGTGTTCCCATGTCAGTCATAAGCTTCAGTGGCTGGAGTATCAATCATCCAGCGCAACAGCAGACAAGAGCAGCACTAACCACGTATTGGTTTTATGTCACTAATAAACCGGGTGGCAGTTCTGAACAGCTCAAAACAGGAGCTGTCAGGAGAACCTCTCTTTTCCCAAATCATTTTCACAGAGCTGCTGGCTTAAAGAGGACTGCTGTGGGAAACCCCCAATCCAGTCTCAGTTAAAATGCTTCAGCAAAAGAAAAAAAAAAAAAAAAAAAATTTTCTTTCGGCATTCTTTCCATTTGTTCTGATCGGTTTTGAAGGTCAAATTGGTGCTGTGTCAAAAGAAATGCGATTAATCTCAATATTGTCTCTTTCTCCTACATCCAGGCAGCCACCGCAGATTCCCATCACCACCAGCGCCAGCATGGTCTATCCCGGGGCCATCACCATGGCGACTACTACGCCCTCACCTCAGATGACATCAGAGTGCTCGAGTGCCTCAGCCAGTCCCGAGCCATCCATTCCTGTCATTCAGAGCACCTACAACATGAAGCTGGAGCCCAATACCATAGCAAACAACAGTGAGCCAGTCAACGGCGAGGATGAGATGGACATGTACGAGGATTTTGAGGATGAGCCGAAATCAGACTATAGTAGTGAAAATGACACACAAGAGCCAGTCAGCGCCAACTGAGGCCTCTTTAATCGAAGAGGCCCACGCAGACACAACAGTCATTCAGGAGGACGTGCGGAGGCTGGTCTGATCTGAGGGAGGGAAAGAGCAAAAGAGAACAAAACTACACCACAAAGGTTTAAAAAAAAAAGAAAAAAAAAAAAAGAAATGATGATATATCATTTATGAGCCAGCATGCAGATGTGGCTTCATCAGAATCAAAAGCTATTTGGTCTTAAGTGTTTCTTCAAGTGTGTGAAGCAGTTTGGTTGTGGTAATTATGATTTTTTTTAATCTCATTGTTTATTTTTTCATTGTGATCATGGACATTTAAACAATACGATTATTGCCTAGAACAAAAGATGGAACTTGAAATTGAGCATTTGATATGAACCTATAATTCTTACAGTCATTTACCGTGTTTTTCTCTTCAATTAGATGATTTTGATATATTACATAACTGTTCAAGATGGGAATAATATTCTCACTCAGGTATAGTGTGCCAGCCAACAGCTTGTGAATGTTTTTAATCAAGAGTAAAATATTACCAGTACAAAATATCTCAAAATTCACATGGAGTGATTCCAACGTATTGCAGAGGCAAAGTAACACATTATCATTATTATTATTATTATTATTATTATTAATATTATTTGTGGGTTTTTTGTTATTGTTATTACACAAACTGCATAATTTAGTGCAGAAGTGCCAAACATTTCAAGTTGTTTCTAAATTCTGTTAAGTGTTTTGGGAGAGGCTTTGTGAGTCTTAGACAATCTCTTGATCTCTTAATGCAGCTTCATTATCCAGTCTTTCTCTAATTTACCCTAACAAAATAAACAAATAAAACTCAGGAACTTGTAGGCAGCAGGCTCTTCAGGAGGTTATGCGACATCTTTGGGTGGTAGCTTGTCATGCTAGCTGTTCTCTGGGGAGCCCAATGCAGTGATCATCAATGAAACTGGCCAGCCCTTTCATTTCTTTATCCCAGCCCGCACTGGACTGCCCAGTACTGTGGCATCCTTCACTCATTTACCAGTTCTACAACCCAGTCTGACTCACCAAGTTCTTAATCTGAGTGATTGTAATCAGGCCAGAATGCTAAAGGGCCAAAGGCCTCCAATCTGTGGGATTGGAACAGCAGCAAAAGGCAGCTTTGGGGGCATTACAATCTCAAATTGATGTTGTACAATGTGTAGCAACAGTACATTCTGTTAAACGCTTTAGCCCCATTTGGAAGGGAAGTTTAAAGTCTTAGGTCTTAGAACGTCATTTTTTCCAATCTTAATTCTTTTTAGACATTGTAAATCTTAAAGTGACACTAAGAAGTCTTAAAGTAGAGCACGGTCATTGGGTTGATGCAATGAGTTGATTACTGCAGTAGTCTTAAGAGGAGTGGCAGTTTATGAGTAACTACAAAATCATATGTTTGTTTCTTAAAATACCCTGTCATGTACACATGACAAAGGCAACTTAAAACACTGATTTTTGCAATAGTGCACTTATGCAAATTCTCATTATGTCACCTTTGAGCCTTATTTTGTTCTTTTTAACACACTTATCTCTTGCATTTAAAAGAGACACGCATGCAATGACTCCTAAAACAAGGGGCACAAATTCTCTGTCCTATTTTCAAGCTAAAAAGATGACAAGCGTTGACCTTCTTGAGACTGCAGATAGATAAAGCTCCTCGCATGGGCAAGGCCTTGATTTTGAGACTCAGATCCTCTTTACAGGGCAGAAGGTCTAAGTGGCTCTCCTCCCTGCCATGCCCTGCTCTGACCCCTGCCCGTGGCAACCTCAGCACCCAGGGGGCGCCATCTGGCTCAGAGAAGGAGAAAACACCAGGGAGGGATGAGAAACAATAAAAATGGGGTGTGTGTCCCTCATTGTGCTCTCCATCAAAGTGCTGGAAGTAAGGCCTCAACAGGGCTCCCACCCAGGCCCAATCACCAGGCACTGGCGAGCAGATGGAACAAGTACATCAAGCTGTGGGGGATTATTAAAATGACTGACGACTGGGTATCATCTGAAATACAGCATTATTAATGCATGAGTCCAGCTATTCCCCTCCCTTGCCCTTGAACCTGTCCATTTCAGAAAGCGCACAGAGCTTTTTGAAGGATCTAAATGGCTGGTCACTGGCTTTAACTGGTCAAGATCCCCACTGCTGGTCACTGCATTTTCTCCTAACTAATTGGTACAGATGGCTCTTTATATATCTTTAGTACTCTTAACTTGTGTACTCTTATTGTCAGTACCCATTCATTCGCTGGCTTGCATCGTTTCTACTTTTGGAAGCATTTTTATTAAGTCTTGTAGGTTTTTTTTTTTTAACCACCTCATTAATAATTCCTTTTTGTTTTCCATCACATCTTTTCTACATTGTTCTCATTTTGAGGTACAAATTATTTTAAGGATGCTCTCCTACAAACAACCCAAGTGGATTTCCCTCAAAGTCAACCTGTTTTTGCTCCTGTTTGCTGGTGGTTAGATTGATTTGTATGTGATTGTAAATATTTTCATGACCACGCCACACAGATTTTGTGGGCTGGTACTTAAAAAGGACTTCACGGAACTGAAACTTGACTGTGCTTATACAGCGGAAAAAAAAAGACAAAAAAAGACAAAAAAAAGACAAAAAAAAGACAAAAAAAGAAAGAAAAAATGACGAACTCATGAGGAGACAATGTTTCATAAGTGTTATAAGCACTGGATATAAATTGTATTTTTATCAATTCTGATTAATGTGAAGCTGTTTGAGGAAAAACACCATGAATTAACAAAATTCTCCAGTTGGACTCAAGTGGGTTTGCTCTCACAGTTGCCAGATTTTAGTCATTTTTTTTTTTGTCTACTTATTTTGTTTATTTATGCAAAGACACATGTGATGAATGAACACTTTGTTTAAGCTTCAGGGCTGCCTAGGGGAGAGACTCGGCACAAGAAAGTGAGCAGAAAATTCAACAGCAGGCTTGGTTAGCCGTGAAACACCAGACTTCAGACTTCAGTGCATTGCATATTGTATTTGAAAACTGTAGAGTATCAACATATTGTATTTATTATTAGCCACTGCTGGCTCTAAAATTGTCAGTAAAAACAACAAATGGACAATCAGAGAAATAGAAGAAAAAAAAAAACAAAAAAACATGTTTGATGAATTGGAGCTAAAAATGTTTTTCAGTGAATTCACCATCTCATTTAGATTTTATTGTAAATATAACATAGGAAATATATTTTTGTTCACAAGTATTTAGTGAAGTATAAGTTATGTATTTGGCTGTTCTATTTTATTTTCTTTTATGTTTTATTTTTGTACGTGGTTTCATGTTTTTAAAACCTGACAAGTCACTGTACCTCATGTAGATGCTGAATTTTTCTGCTTATTGGAAGAAAGCAGTATTGGACCTGAGAAAGAGAAGAAGCACCTCATTTGCTTATGTTTTTGATAATCCTCCCTGGACTATTCAAAGAACCAATCAAAATGAAAGCTACACTTATTAGACTTGTTAACATAAAAAAAAGGAGTCATTACAAGTAAGGTACTCATTTAAACAACAAGCACTTGATGTAAAAGAACTACTCAATAATTTGTTTCCAATCATGATACAATCTAGGTGGTATGCTGTATATCCTCACTCGTGTTTTGCGTTGAATACAGCGCTCATAGTATGTGGCAAATTTTCTTATGAAGAGCTGA
Organism: Scomberomorus guttatus; assembly: GCA_038419695.1. Taxonomy (NCBI): domain Eukaryota; kingdom Metazoa; phylum Chordata; class Actinopteri; order Scombriformes; family Scombridae; genus Scomberomorus; species Scomberomorus guttatus. The sequence goes on along the minus strand of CM076445.1, from coordinate 23,267,965 downwards.
TATCATCCTGAAAAATGTGCATGCATTTGGCTTGCATTTACATTATCATAATAAACAAATGTGTTATTAAGAATGATTGTTTTAAACACAAGTGATGTTTTTATACTCTTGAAAGGTGGGAACGTGCATATATTTATTTGTTTTAATGTGGCAAAATGCACAGATACTGTGCATTATCCTTAGTCTATTCTATCCTTGCCATTTTTTTTTTTGTATGTTGCTGATTTTTAATGAACATGTTCATGACTATCCAGCCATCTGCAAATGTAGCCCTCACAATTGTTTTCTCTTAATCCACTTGTTAGACATACAAATGGTTTTGAATGAACAACTGAAGACAAAAGCTTGTATGCTGTTTCAACATTACTTACTGTAATTTGATTTTTTTTTTTTTTTCTGTCTGAACTTTGTGATGTATATGGTGGGAATGTTCTCTGTGTTAATTTAATCAGCACAATTCACTGACATGCTGGACTGACATGCTAGCTGCTGTTCAGAAGTGTAAAATTTGTTGTTCAGGGCAACATTTATAGTTGTCTTTGGTACTTTGCTTTTTAGAGTTGTCTCTCAAGCAACACTGTGTGTGGCTCTTCTATCACTGAAGCCGTTTTTTTTTTTAAATTGCTGGCAGTCTGATACAATTTTCTGCGTAGAAATCTTTTTTTTTTTTTTTTTTTTTCCTGGCAGGTACCTAGGCCAATGGCAAGTATTGTTTGGGTGTTATTAGAGAAAATGAAATACATAGTGTCTGTTGCTGCTTTTAAAAAAAAAAAAAAAGTTTATGTCTGAATATGTAAATAGTTTATCATAATATCTTGTACAGTCCAATGTAAAGTTTTTAATTCAACTTAAAAAAAAAAATGTTGCCATCACATTTGTGTTCACATTCTTTATACAGTACAAAAGATCAATTATTTGCTAGGGGTATTATTGCTAAAAAGAAAAAAAGAAAATGTTACTAATTTTTTTTTTTTTTTTTTTTTATGTTTGTTTTGTTTTGCTTGGCTTCAAAGTGTACACCAGCAAGTCTTTGGTTTCCATGTGCAGTATTGACGTGAGGTAAACTTAAGGTGAATAATTTTACAGTGGTGTGTGTGGAGAGCAATCTCCTCGGCTTTGGTAGTATTAATACACTATATCAAGTAAAAACAAACCAATGAGTGACACATTTGGGTGCATCTAGGCATCATGGAGATGTGTATACTGTGTATGATTAAATTATCCCCACAGGATCAATTCAGGCATATTATAATGTAACACCATTTTCTGTATATCTCAGTCCATTGTAACAATGCAACAGGGGGCTGAATAACTGCCTGTTTAAGCTCATTTACCTCAAGAATTTCCTCCTTTTCTGTAAAAGAGACAGAAATTGTGTTACAGAAAGCTTCTCACATCACTCCATCTTTTGTACTGCTGTTGACACTTACAAATTAAAGAGACATTTTGTTTTAAGATTTGAGTAATTCTTTTCTTTATAAAAAGGTATTGCTATTATTATTGGCTGTGTAAGACAGAATGGCGTCTGTATGAAAGCCTTGGCAGGTGTGGCCTGAAAACCCTCCACTCATTTTAGTCCAATTTGGAATATGAATTCCTCACATAATGTGCTAGTATAGAGATGGTACTGCACAATAAAGTCATTATGTAACATTCTTAAAACTATCTCAGAATATTATATGCCTTTGTTATACTTGCCCACACTTTTTTCCTGGATAGAATTAATTAATTAATGCACATTGATTTTAAATTATTGCCATTAACTTCACATTAAGGACAGAGAAAATAAAGCTTAGGAAACATAAGTGCAGATTTTAAGAAATTAATTGGTGACTTTGTTTTAAATGTCCCCCACAAGCTTATATTTCTCAATATTATACATCCTTACTTTTCTTTATTGTCAATTTAATGTAAATAAATAAATTATTTCAGTTACATTATGATAGTTTAACTATTATATATATTTATTATATTACAAATGATCTTCATTATATATATAAAAAATAAGTCTGGAAAATTATTATGGCAAATATCTATTTTTCCACCATCTAAGCAATTGCGAGGTTAACAGTGCAAATATTGGTCTGAACGCAGTTTAAGTGTAGCTAGTGGCTAGCCACGCCAGCCTGCGCGGCCGAGTAATAGCTTGTCTGGCTGGCAGCAGCTGTACTGCTAACTGGGACAAAGAAAACAAGCAGAGCCGGCAGGTAGCGCAGAGGGAGCCAGTGTGAGGAAGGAGTGTAGGAGCTTGAAAATTTCTTTAAAGATGAAAAGAAAACAGACAACCCCTGCAAACAGAGACTGCAGATGCTGATTGGGGAACTATAGATGTCATCTTGTTCCCACTCCCTCTTCAATTCTAGATGAACCACAGTGGTCAAATGTTTCAAAAAAGAGAAACTTGGAACCAGATAGCAGTATGCAGGTATTTGTTCTTTTGAGCAGATTATTGTTACAGAGCACGTCCAAAAAAAATGTATGGATGTGCATGTGCCTGCTGATGATGAACTATAGGTGTTCCCAAACCCTACTATTGTTTTTTTTATACAGTCAATTATATATTTTATCTTTTACTGATTGTTATGTTTGGCTAGTTAATTTGCTAACACTAGCTACTAGGTGCCTTGTCGGGATGCCCATTCCCAACAAAAACATAGTCATTTTTTCTGTTTTGTCACGGTACATGCCATGCTTACTGTGTTGTGTGTACAATTATCAAGTCTCAAACAATATGAGAAGAAAACTAAACATTGACATGTGTCCAGCACATACAGTATGACATACAGGCAGAATTAAAAATAAATAAATCAATAGAAGAAGCCAACCTGAGGTGGCACAGCATCAAAGGTTTTAAGCTATTTGAATTTATATCTGGAAACCACTTAGTTATTGCCATCAGATCCACCGGCAGTTTGGCAGATTCAACCTAAAGGGGGTATTCACTCAACAGCTGATCTGCACATGCGCACGTCCTAAGATTCCTTGACCTACTGAAAGCAGAAATGAAGAGGTAAGGACAGTGTGTGTGTGTGTGTGTGTGTGTGTGTGTGTGTGTGTGTGCGTGCTCAGTGAATCAGGTGTGTGCCAGAGCCAGAGGTCATCTTGAGAGTTGTAAGCCCAGACTATGTCCATCATTCTTCTCTGGATTGCTGCCATCTCTTGCTCGTTATCATCATAATTAGTATCAGTTCTACACCCTGCATGCGTTTTAAATAATGTCTTTCTTGATGCAAGGGTTAAAACATTTCAAATATATTTTGTGTTTTTACAAGTCAAAACACACATTGCTGATTTACTGTTCGTCTAGCTCTGTGTTAGTTGTACTTATCTACAGAAAAAGAAATGAACACAAGAAAAACAGAGTCTCTGGAACCAAAGTCTTTTTAACCATTTGGGGAAACAATTTCATTTGTTGTCCTCATCAATCACTTTGTCTATCACCATTGTACTGTGTGCTGCCTTCCCAGGGGCAAATGAAAGCTGAAGTTTAACTGAAGTGACTGTAATAGATGTCTGTGTAAGCTCCCTCCAGCAGTAGATGGAAAAGTAGGCATATACCTCTGCACAATAAATCTTACAGTAATTTTCCAAGCCTGCGTGACAACTAATGGCACAGAGAAAAGCTCTGTGCTTTGTGTATTTGTCTTTGCATTATTGTGCAAGTGAGTGCGCAACATTAAAACACTGCTGAGCAGGTGATATTTTAATCATGAGTGCGGGGCTTTTTTTTTTCTTTTTTTTTTTTTCTTTGAGCTGTTTTTGCATTGCACCCATAGATTTCTGTGTGCGCCAAATAAGAGGTTGGGTGGAAAAATCGGGGGCCTAGTGAGCTATGGGGAGTACTACTGCTGTTTGTAAGTGGCCTGGTTGAATGAACTGTCACTGTTGTACAAAGATGTGTATGTTTGAACAGCGGATAATAATTAATACAGCAATGCTGTCGTGTAGCGGCAGGACGGCTATTTCACAACTCTGATGACTAAACACCGGAGGGAAGGAGAGCAGTGAGGGGCGCCTGGAACAATATTTTACTCATTTGGAGCTGCTCAATGCTACAGCCGTTGCACCCAGTGAATCTGTCAGACAGCTCCATTTCCCCAAGAACAGCTGCTATTTATCTGATTTTCTCATTAGAGTTGACTCATGACTTCATTGTACTGGCTTTGGCAGAGGTACTGCAGTGCCCTGGTATGGCTCTTAAAAACAGCTGAGACTTAGTCTCCCTAATGTTACTGGATGTAGGAATGTGTAACACCTGCCTATGTAAGAGTTTGTTCTCATGTTCTGCTTTTTAGCCTTCAGGTAAAATTATCTTAAATACAATTTATATCCATATTTATTTCCAGGTTTGTAGATATACTTCCCAACCAGATTTTTATACTCTTTATACCCATGTAACTTTCAGCACAGGTTAAAGGAAAGAAGATGGGATCGATCTCAAGAGTCATCAAACATGTATACAAGAACAGTATGTAAGAACAGCCCAGACCCTTAGCAATGTTTTAATCCTTGGAGGTGAAGGACTTAGGAAATCTTGCTAATTTCACAGATGGTTTAAAATAGATTAGTGTGGAGAAGCAGCTCCCTGAGAAGGGCTGACCCACCAGGTTCCCTGTGCAGCTGCCAAAACCCTGCACCTGATGCTCAGAAGTGCCTTCCAAAAGTCCTGCAAGGTTAACCTCAAACTTAAGCATCCAGAAATGCCATCCTTGTTGTGAGCTTTACTACGTCTTCAGTGAACTTCACCTCTCTTTTGTTCTATATGTAGATTAACTAATTTGTCATTCTGTGATTTTTTTTATTCCTCTTTTTTTTAATTCCTCTTTATTTTATTTTATCCTCATTTTTGAAAGACTTTTCACACCCAGGGGGAGCTCGGAGTAGAGCCACTGCTCCTTCCAGCTGAGGTGGTTTGGGCACCTGGTCAGGATGCCTCCTGGACGCCTCCCTCTGGAGGTGTTCCAGGCACGTCCAACTGGTAGGAGACCCCGGGGCAGACCTAGAACACGCTGGAGGGACTACATATCTCCTCTGGCCTGGGAATGCCTTGGGATCCCCCAGGAGGAGCTGGAGGGTGTTGCCAGGGTGAAGGATGTCTGGGTTTCCTTACTCAGTCTGATGCCACGGCGACCCCGGTCCCGGATAAGCAGCAGAAAATGGCTGGATGGATGGATTTCAGAACCCTTTCAATTGTTGACAAGTTATTTTATGGTTTCCTGGTTATTTAAAATTGTTGTCCTTTGCCTGTTCACATTTTGTTTCTTAAGTTATAATCAGAAGTCTTTGTTTTATTTATTGTCTCGTTTTTGTTATTGGGAATATAACTTTCTTTCTTTCTTCCTGTTCTTGACTAAAACAATACCCTGGAGCACAAAGGATTCCACTTTCACTCACTTATTTACTAATTCATGTGTCCACTTGGCCACATGGGCCATTCTCACTTGTTACTTTGTGTTCTTTCCCAGTAGATGTTTTGTACAATGCATCCAAGAGCCATTTTTTGTAATGGAATAAAGGAGTGAATCAGACTCTGCATGGTATTTTGAATAGGCCAAGCCTGCTGCTTAGAGCTGGGCTGTGTCCGAATAGGCCTGACACAACCCTGGCCTGGCTGAAAAGGCCCAGCTTGGAGTTAATGTGGAAAGACAATGGCACAGGGTGAAAAACTCGACATGGTTTTGTTGAACTTGTCATTCTTTGGTGCATAGCTGTGAGGAAAGCCTAGAAACCATCTGAATGTTATTTGTGCTTTTTTGACCCATATTTGGGACAGCTTTCACAAAGCCCTTGTGAGAAGATTGAAACAATGCAGAGGCGCTTTCAGAAGAGGGACAGACCTCGACTCCAGCCAAACCATCTTGGACCTGCTTCATCTGAATGGTTTGTCTCCAAAAGACTGACATCATGGCACTGCTATTGGTTGATTTTAGCTATCCTGAAAGTAAATCATTGTAACAAATGTTGACTATTATTTATTATCATTATTCTAAGCATCAGAAAGTTTTCAGATTAACATATAAAACCAAAAGAAAAAGCAACAGGATGAGACTGTGTGTTAAAGAGAATTCACCAGCTAAATGTAACGTCTGGGCCACGAACTACATATTGTGACTTTAAATATAACGTGTGACATCTGTAATATTTCTGTACCAGTCTTATTTAAAAAAAGGCAAAAAAAAAAAACCCATTATGGATTATAATGTGTCAGATGTGCTGCATGTTTTCTTGCTCCACTGTGATGATACTGAAAACATATGACTCTCTGTGTAAATCAATCAGATTTTCTGAGCAGTTGTTAGGAACACTGGGTTGCTAAATGAACTTTTGAAAATCCACACGGGACAATAATTCAGAAAATGTAATTTTGCATACTGTTTCACATCATTGCATCTCCTCAGTGCATTTGTCTCCCAAAGCATTTGACTGCATTTCTGTAGGGAAGAATAAATGCGTAATGTGTTTTTTTTTTTTTTTAAAAGCGTCCCTGCTCCCCCAGTTTTTTGAAGAATTTACGAAAATAAAGGTTTGTCTCTTGGAGTATGTGTTATCACTCAGCTCTCTCATGCATATGTGAATTACACACCTTTATGAATATGTAAATGTTGCGAGAATGCCTCATTAATTAGTAATTCATGCATTTTTTACAAGCCCAATACTTTGCCAGTGTAGTCTGATGAATTATCAGCCAGAAGTTAAAAAAAAAAGGGATTCATCATCACGTTTTCAGGGGTTTTCAACTACATCTGTAATTTGTGTAATTCAATGAATATGATTTGCTTAGCTTTTTATGACAGTATCGTTGCAGCTGTCTCATAATCTGATCTATGGATTTCTTCTTGGAATCTGCCAGTGCACTTATAACGTTAACAGGCATATTTCTCCATGTAGATGTTTTCTTACATTATTTTATTCTGTCTGAAATATTAAACTGCAAGTGTCTCAAATGATTTTTCTCCATATGTTTCATTTGATATTATAACTCTTTTGGTAATGTTAAGATAGATGTGAATAGAAATGATGAGATGTCAAAAGAAAATCTCATACAACATGTAGTGTAGCAAAGTTAAATCAACCTCCGCAGCTGCTACAGATTCTACAAACAGAAGCATCGTGTCCATGTGCACAGATCCGGGGTCTACAGTACTTTCTCCAATGAAAATGTCTCTGTATGAGTAGGTAGGGTATTAGAGATGAGGAATAGAGCAGAACCAGCAAAGGGTGCGTGTGCATGTAGCTAAAATGTGTGTGGAGATGGGATGGCAGGGGCCTGGAAAAAGTTTGGAAGCATAAAACATCCAGATGCAGTAGGTAAGAGATTTAAGATGCTCAGTGGGAATTAATGCACAATGCAAAAATGAGTTCAGTTTAATATTAATGTAAAAAACATTTAATTCCATTAAAATGCCGAACATGATTCAGCCAATTTTGCTTAAATTTACGAGCGTTCTTTGGATCTTAACATTTTTTTCTGTAACATTGTGGGTATTGGACAAAATTGCAAGCTCAAGCCAGGATCAGGATGAATGTGCACAATTTAAAGTGATCGAAAGATTGAGAATTCTTGTTCATTCCTGTTCAGAAAATGTAATGGGTAATAGTGTTGAACATCTTGTGACAGGTTCCTTGCTCACAAGATATTGTGTAAAGATCTTGTATATAAATTCCTTACAAAATGACAGCAAAAGTAACTAAATAAAACTAGATGTTTATATTTAGTCAGAGCAAACATGACTATCCATATGCCAACCATAACATCTACACACTACATCTACAGTTTCTCTATGGGATTACTTATTGTGTTTCTGCATGTGCATGGATGTGTCTGGTCTTGTTTAGTCTCGATATCCGCCTGAATTAAATACCCTACCTGTCTACAGTAGTGCTGCCTTGGGGTTTTCTGGACGTGTGGCTTTTAAATGAGCCCTCCTGTTAAATCATGACCACGTTCTGGAGAGTTGCACACCCACCGAGAGCGAGTGTAAATACACTATATCAGTGTGTACTGGCCAGTGCTCATTGCTGGACCATGAATTTAACATGAAGGCATAGATGCAGAAGCACATGGGGATGTTGCCTTTTCTATTGGGGATTAAAGTCTGCTACCTTACGGATGCAGCCACTTTGTTCCTGCCTCCCCATTGGCGCAGGGATATATTTATGTAAATGGACAGGGGGGCCCTTTGCTGTAAACATGAGTGTACTCTGAGGGAAGGGTGCCAGGGGACTTTCAAGCAGTAAATATGTGATGGCAGGGGGTGGGGGGTAAAAGAAACAAACAAATGTGTCATCATAATAATGTATACCACTTTACAATTCAAAAGTGCAACATTAAATCATTCGTCTGGATTATTTTAATACAACTGTATTAGTTTTGAATAATGGGTTGTGGGTGATTTAACGTCTTTGCTCTCACTACAGGCGTCCTGAGGTATGGTGCCAAATCAACTTACGATAGGTGGACATAGAACATGTACTGAGAGAGCCAATGACTCACTCACACTGCTGTTTGTTACAAATATGGTACATTTCCCAGTCAAGAAATTCAATGAATTGCTATTTCAATTATCAACAATTTCATGTAACACCCCTATTTGGTATTTATAGGCAGTAGGGATGGTAAGATTCACTGAAACGCACGCATCGTTTCTAACATCTTTGCATTGGTAAAATCCAATTTATTTATATACAATTATTAGTAGGGGCCCTATGCCTTTATTATTTAGAAATGTGACCACTATGGAGGCCAAGGCGTGTCACATTAGAGATCAACATTGAGGAGGAAGAGCTACATGTTCCACCGAATTCCTATAAATCAAATGGTTTGGCGACACTTTGGATTTTTCAAGAGAGACAGAAAACTTGACAAGACGCATGCAATTTACAAAATATGCCGTGCCGCTATGAAGTACACAGGCATCACAACTAACTTAATTACTCACCTGGTGAGTGTGACTGTGGAGACGTCTGCCTCCCCCTCCCCCCTTGGATTCAGCTCCAGCTAGCCCCAGCGGTACTGTTAGCAAGACTGGTGAGCAAAAAGATATCCAGCCTTACAGTGTTACAGAGAACGAGGCCTTCCAATACCTCCTCCACATCTTGGAGCTGAGGTACCACATACCAAATAGGAAGCTATTAACTGAGAAACAAATCCCTGATCTGTACAACAAAGAGTCGTTTAGCAATGCCCAAAGAGTTGCAATAAAAGTTGATGGCTGGATGTCACAGTGACCAGACCAGAGTGTTCAACGAGGCTCACACAGGGAATAATCTAGCAGGTCTACTGCAGGATGTTTGCCAAGAGTGGAACATCGAAGACAAGTCACAGATAACACAAAAAACATGGTACTGGCTGGAGTTGGTGCAGAGATGGACCCACATGCGAGATGCATCGCACACACACTAAATCTGGCCTTGCAAAAATCCCTGAAAGTGGACAGGGTGTCAGAGTTTCTGGCACAAGTGAGGAAGGTGGTAACTTTTTTTCAAAGAAGCCCAAAAGCAACTGAAGTTCTATGCGAAATGCAGGCCCAGTTAACACCTGCCAAACCACAAGCTAGTCCATCATGTTTCCACAAGATGGAACAGTTCCCTTGATATGTTGGAGCGTTTTTGGGAGCAGCAACCTCCCGTGTTGAACACCCTGCTGTCAAGGAAGATAAAGAGGAGAGAAGGCATGGCCAGCCTGACAGAGGAAGACATGACACTGATCCAAGAGGTCATCAAATTGATGTCGCCTCTGAAAGTGGCAACCACACTCCTCAGTGAAGAAAAAAAACCCACCATCTCAATGATCTCCCCAATCCAGGCCAAACTGCAGAGGCATTTCCAGCCAGATAAGAGCGATCTACCGGTAATTTCCCAGATGAAGGAGCGATTCGGACAGGACTTTGATGGTCGCTACACATATCTCCAAGACCTCCTCTACTATGCCTCTGTGCTTGATCCACGCTTCAAAGACCTGGCTTTCCTGGATGACAACGACACCTAGGACATGATATTCATGAAGATAACAGCAGAGGTGGTGAAGATGGATGGAGAGGTAAGAATATACTCAGTATACTGTAGGTAGTGTTAAGTGTGTTGCAGTGGTGGAAAAATACTAGTGGATCTTCCACTGCTTTCAGCATTGGCAAACAGCTACCTGCCCATCCCAGCAACAAGTGTACCCTCTGAAAGAGCGTTAAGCACATTCATCTGCTGGCAGTAGTTACAGCACATTGCACTATGTTTCATTGTTAATCCTGAGCAACCTTAAATTATTTAACTGTTAATTGTGTGAGGTGTTATAAAAGTATACTGTACTGTAAACTGGCGACAGAGAACACTACACTACAAAGGACTTGTGAAAAGGCCTGTTTGTGAAAGGTCCAAGAGTTTTTTTTAGAGGTAAAAAAAAAGAAACAGCATAAATGAGTTGCAGTACTAGAGAAACAAATATGTAAAGTAAAAATGGCACTTTTTAAGGTAATTTATAATTTTCTGTATGCTTAAGAAATAAAATCAAGCTCTCTGTGCCATATTGAACTGTATAGCATAATTCTGTTGCGTACGTCGCGTTGAATCGCATTGTGTTGAATTAAATCGTGTCAAATTGCACTGCATCACAATCATATCGCATCACATTGGTAGTTGCTTCATATATCTTTAATATATCGGATCATTGGCGGTGTTTATTAATGTATTGGTCAACAACTCATCCTGTGGGCACCCATAAGTGGAGGCTGGTATATAAACAGATAATGAATGACAATATAGTAAAACACAGTTGTAATAATAACCCATAAAATATGTCTTCATAGGAGAGTTTATAATTGTTGACAAATACTATACATTAATACACACTATTATGTTCTTATATCTGCTTCCAACTATAATAGTATGTTATAAACCATTTATTAAATGTGTATACGGTGCTTATTAATGGGGAATAGATAAGGTGTAGCTAAATTATACAGTTATCTTCTGCAATAAGTCATCATCCACTTATACTGAAAGGCTAGCAGAAGACAAATGACAGAAAATTACCACAATTTTATAGAAAAAAGGTGGATATTACATGGATAGTTATCGTTATAAATTCACAAAAACCACACAGATTTTCTGTCAGCAAGCAATAAGTAAAGCAATTTCTTTTGAAATGGGTAATGAATGATGATTAATGTATTACTGCTTGACTGAGTAGTGAGCCCAACACTGGCAGGTAGCAAGAGGACCACATTTTTTCACATCTGTTGCAGTTTCCACACTGTTGCTGTTGTTGATTGTCAGTTAAACTCTAAATGTAGCTTCTTGCATCTCAATGTGATTTCAATTATGATTTCATGGATGAATTACTTAAAGTACTCAAGTATGTTATGAAACATGTGACTGACTCTACAAATGACTTAATGTCCAGACCACAAGCTGATGCAAGATCCCTCTCCTTTACACCACCATGGCTTTTCTGCCACCACGCCTCAAGATAAAAGGGTCCCTTAATCAGACAGACAATACAGGAGGAGACTACAGGAAAAATAAGACTGGAGGAAGCCTGCTGTTAAAATGAGAATCTGCAATTTGAGCCTTTGTGGAAGCACAGTTACAATTTTGGCACGTATTGACCGAATTACTATTTTGGCATGTATTGACCAAAAAGAGGCCATAGACATGACACAGGATCTCTAAGGAAACGTCTGCTGATGTGTCTTGTCATGCTGATGGATCACCAACTTGTGCACTGCAGCCAAAAACTCACATTTGGTTATTCTATCACTGAATAGTGTGTTTATGAATGTTTTTGTGTGCATGCACCTGCATATTTATGTTTTAGTATATGTTTTTTACAATTTGGTTATGAAAATAATTAAAAGATGGGCCAAAAGGTCAACTGACTATCTGCTTATTGAATTGAACAAAACATAAATAAGATCATACTGCAGTAAATTGTGCAGTCTAAAAGGCATACTTTCAATTGTTTGTTTTTTTAAATCCTTGATTTCCTGTTGCAGCTGTTTCAGAGGGATTTGTGTATATTTTGATTTGAACCTGAAGAGGACAGAGGAAGATAAATAACCACAGCAGAAAATAAACCATTATGTTCTCCGCAGCTATGTTAGAAGAGACCTGTAAACTGCTCCTGTTGCTCAATGCTTTCACTTGTGATTCTTTAGGTTTTTGCTCCCTTCTGTTAGGGACATTTCTCGTCTCTGTAGACACGGTGGTGGTGATGAAAAACCAACATAAGATTAAAACATGGTGTCTGAGGGGTTCAACATTGTCTCCCCTGCAAATTTAACATATTACAAATCATATTACACCAAGCTTGTCAAGCATTTGAGTTCTAATAATTACTATGCAATCATATAGATGCAAGTGATATTAAATATTCATTTACTCATTCCTTAAGGAATAATGGTGATGGGAAAATCTTGGAAGTTGTTTTCTATTTTTAATGATTATTCTAACAAAGCTAAAAAAGCTGAGATGAGATTCATATTTTGTCTGCCTGTGACAAGATAGAAAAAGGATTTTGCTCTGTGTAGAGGTTGGGTTAAGACTTCCATATTAACCTAAGCAATAAAATGTTATTCCATATATTTAAGCAAAGTAGTTCTACATTTCTAAGCCCTCCCTCATTCATGCTCCTACTGAAAAGATTGACATAGTAATAAACTGATGTTAATTAGACATACTTTGAAATTCTCCATTCTGCTCCTCTCCATGCCCTAGTGGAGCTGGTGGCTTATTAAATCATTTGCTGCTCTTGGGTGATCTTCTTTTGAATCTTGGCCTGACCCTCCGGGCACAATTTATTTTTATTTCAAAAAAATATTACCAGCAAATTTTGCATTAGTTCAAGAGAATTAGAAATCATTATTACAGAGGCAGACACTTCAAACATTTTGTTTAAGAGTTTTCTGCTCGATGAGGCATCAAAGGAAATTTTCACACTGATGACTGTTACACTGGCACATATCCATTCATTAGCACACTGAAGTTGGCATTATCGTGTTTTGTACACGGTCCACAAAATAGAAACCATGGCTGCCATCTTTGTAAGCTTTTGTTAAATACAAGAAGAGGTTCTGAATTACTTGCACAACACAGAAGTTGCCAATGACTGTTTGTTCTGTCTAAAATACAGAGGGTCTGCCTAATATTGACAGTAAATAACATTGCGTTACCGTAACTTACAAATGTTGAGCTCTGGTACAAATTATTGTACAAGATGACCAACATAGGTTGCAGTGTGTACATCCCCCAGATAGGCTATACTTTCTTAATTGGTAAACGGACTTGAGAAAATGGGAGTGTCCATTATCTGATGATGCAATAGGAGAATGCCCTCAATAAAACGATGCATGTCTAATTTTGAGATTTAAACCAATTTATCTAAAAACTGGCAACCAGAAGACAATGTGTATCAAAAAGCTTCTTCCATTATCACCAGCACTTACAGGGACTCAACTGAATATGACTTTTTTTTTACATTATACCATTCTAACGCACAAAATAAAAGTTGTTGTACTCTGAGCAGACGCAATCTTTACTCAGTCTAATGGAGTGTAACAGCCACTGCACAAACTACATTAGCTGCAAGCTGAACTGACCAAAAACTCTTTCTATCCTTCTTTCAGTTATTTCCTCCTCCAATCTCGCTCTCTCTTTTTATTCTTGTCTCAGGAATTCCCAGGAAACACACAATTGTTTTGGCATGGGCGTGGCACTTCTCGTCGCCCTGTTGAATTTGCGTCTAATCGCGTCTTTCCATTTTTTGTATGCCATTGCCCCGCCTCTAAAATCTACTTTAGAGAGTAAGGAGGTGTAAGAAAGTAAGGAAGGTGGCACATGGTACATGTTAGATCTGACATTACATGAAAATATATTTTGTAAAATGGATTAGTAAATTTGAGTCAGCAAAGAAGAGAAGAAGCTTAATTACTGCGCAATAAGGCCAACTGAGAATCCCCACTGGCTCCCCAAACAGATGATTAGAGTTTAAGTCTCAGAACTGAAGCCATGATCTTTATTATTCTCATCTAATTAGCTGGCATATTCAGCCTGCATTGAACCACTGTAATTGTGAGACTCAAGAGGAGTTGTGAATAATTCTATTGTTATGGTTTCAGCAATGCCCATGGCATGACCAGTGGAATAAGAAGTAGTCTCAGTATCAATTATAGTAGCATGATTAGTGTGGCTTTGTCTCCCATTCCCACAGAGCCACAGAATAAAGCCAGCTAGCTCAATTACCCTTCACCCAGAGGTGGCAAAACCTTTTGATTTGCCCTGCCTTTTAAATATCTGCTGTAATCCTAATATATCTCATTAAAGTTACCACGGCCTCGATACTGGCCAGCAAATCTTAAACACTGAAAGAGAACACAGGAATGTCCAGAATACTCAGCCCTAATGCCCCCGTGTGCCATCACAATTAATTCAAATGAATCAGCACTGAAATAATTAATTCCAACATCCAGCATGTGAGTCTTACTCCCAGAATAAAGACATTCTTCAGTGATTCGGACTATTAGATTCAATAAATCATCAACACACAGAAACGTTTGTTTAAAAAGTACTTTAACTGTAAAATATACTGTGTGCATAGATCAAATATTTATATTAAAATGTTAATATTAGGGAAGGTTAATGAAAAAACTCAAGTAGTCACAGACGATTCTGAATTCTATGTTGTTAGATGTTTACTGTGACTGATAACTGCAAAGTAATACGCTTAAAAAAAAAAGGTTAATTGACAGGAAAAAGGAAGAAGAGGAGAAAAAAGGCATGAGGAAGGCATGCTGTGCCAATCGAATGGGGCCTGGAAAATATCTTAATAATGAACATCAGAGTTAAGTTTCACATTTATTTAGGCTGTTGGCATTCTCCAATATAATGTGCATTACGCATGAAAAGAGAAAGAGGGAATTGAGATCATATTGAAAAGTATTAATTTATCAGTTTATTGGTTTTGCAGTTAAGTACAGTGTATTTCATTTGAGGATTTGGCAGTTATCTCCACTGTGGTTTTGCGCTTAAAAGATGTAAAAGCCCGTGTCTGAAAAAATCATCGGACTTGCTTTTTCAAAAGTTACTTTGCTCTGGAAAAAAGACTTGAATGAATTATTGAAGTCCATTTATGTTGTTAATTCAGAGGATAAATAGTGTTGGAGCCCTGAATATCTAAGTTGTCAGAAATTTGGCACCTTGTTCAGACACATGTTCGCTTCTGGAATCACTGCAGCAAACTCAAACTCTGCCGTCTGTTTCATATTATGGCTCTGGTTTTAAAAGCTTTCAACTAGTCCACTAGATTGTAATGCACTTTTTCCAGAGTCCATGTTCTCAATGTGACTCCTACAGTTAAGGATGTAATGGTGTGTGGTTTGAAATATAATGTTGGCTCCCAGGAACAGTTGTCATCTGGTTTCTTGTGACTTTGCTCTCCCGTCCTAGACCTCACATATAGGTATATAGGAGTGGATGGCAGAAAGAATCAGTTTGGGCTTAGGTTCCGTCGTCGTTAGATAATTGCCATGGGCTACTAACAGCTATACTTATATGCATATTGTGCTTACAATTTTTAAGGATTAATGGATGATGTTCAGTTAAAAAAATAGATTTTTCTTCAGAATATTCAGGAGATTCAGATCAAAAGCACTTTGTGTTGGGATAGGTCGCTTGCTTATTGTCCACAGTGAGACCATTCCCGCAACCTTGGGACACCTAGATTAAAGAAACCCTTACACAGTTTATTAAATCCATGCTACAGTGGAAACTAGGGCTGTAATGCATGTCTCAGAACCACACAGAAGCATATGTTACCTCCTTGACTTGGTGGGTATCAGGGCGGAGGGTTAGTACTGTATGAACCCTGTAGTTAGAAAAGACGACGCATAAACCATGAGGTTGTGTTCCATTCGACCACAGGATTTACTCTGACGAAGTATACCGAACACAGGCATAGCAACGTTAACATCGGGAAGGCGGTGGTAGATGGTAGAAAACAGCAGGAATCAGATTTTGAAGATGAATGTTTCCTAAAATAACTAAAACTATCAAAACACCTCTTCCACAAACATTAAGTAGCAGAGAAGCGATATTTTCAACTGCCAAAGTCTCCCATCTGCCTCGGAGTATGTTTTACACAGCCATAGCGAGCTTGTTAAGCTAATACAAAATGGTTATGAACAAGCTAAAACAAAAGCTGACTGTATGTAGACTAAGCAGACATTCAGACCGTAAATCAGCCCTGCGTTAAACCAACACAGAGGGCTGCAGTGTGTGTTGGGGGGGGCTGCTGCTTCAGGCACTGATGAGACATGAAATATAAAAACAGGAGGTCCAGTTTTAAATGTGTGAATCTGAAGACTTCTCAGACACCAAAACATTGCACAGCATTTTATAATCCTCCGAGACAGTATTTAACAGATTTTCTTGTACAGTACTAAAAAAGAACCGATTAGTATTGATAAAGTATGAGACTCATAAGGAGCATCAATAAGAGTAGCAGTGTTCGTGAAATCCTTACAATACCCATCACTAGTTGTAAGAGTGTATAGCACAACTCCTCCAGCACTTTTCAGAGACACAAGACATATATGGGAGGACAGTGTGGTTGCGTTTTGTGTTGCGTTTAGGTTTCTGTTTTGGGTATTTTCTTTTGAACCACTGAACCACAACAAAGCCTGTTGCATGTGCGTCTGTTCCCTGGTTTTAACCTCAGTGTTTGATATTTTTTATACTTGGTGGTACAAAGTTCGAATTATGACCAATGTGTGCTCAAGTGGACAGCAAAAATCAAAGAGGAAGAAACGATCTCTGTGTGTGTGGGGGTTTTCTGTACACCTCAATTTCAAGGCAGCAGCAACAGCTGATGTGCAGGTTTTGGTGTTCATTCATTTGTGAGGCTTTCTCTCCACTTCATCTATTTATAAATTAGCTACTATATGAGACACAGATGAACCCATAGCACAGCTATGTTTTTATCCAACATATTTGAGGTACATAATGTTCCAGCACGTGTCAATCAGTGAACAATATTTAGTCTTGGTTGAGCTGTGTTTGGGTTGAGCTACAGTTTGGTCCAGTATGAGTAGTGGTCTGCAGGGTTGCCACCTGCAGGTGTTAAACATATGATACATAAACATGTACAGATTTCTCCAGGGTAAAGGGGATGTTGCAAGTTATGATCGATTACTTTCTGTTTCTCTACTGAATGAAAATAATTAATAATCTTCTTCTGGTGGGATCCTCTTTAAAACTGTCACTATGTGTGTTAGCCTCAGTAAAGAGTTCATATAACTTATTTTGGTATTCTACTGTGTTCGACACCTCCATGCATCTCCCCTGGCCCGCCAGTAGGAAGGTGATATTCAGGTCGTGGGTGAGTGGATCCAGGGGCCTTATTTATTCTTACTTTTAAGATTCTACAGAGATAGTTTAACTGGGTTCCATATCAAAGTTGTTTGACCTTGGGATTGGGGATGTTGCTTTTCCAGATGGTCTAATCTGTGGAGGTGATCAGTTCTACCACTATGATTTGTCTGAGGGCAATGGCAAAGTTTCATCCATCAATCTCCGGCTTAGTACAAGAATTGTCCAACAGACTCTTCACCCACTCCTGCTCCAGTGGTCCCTGCTTTCCCTTTCTTCTGGTTTCAAAAAAAAAAATAAGGGTGACTCACAGTTGGAAACGTGAAACAAACAGTCTTCCATGTTAAAGTCTGAGGTCCTTCTCCCTCTGCAGACATGGCCACTCTCCAGCATAACATCACACTACTTCCTCCTTTGCTCCGGCCAGACAAGAGTCAGACTTCCACTTGAACATAAACATGTCGTTTTGGGGTAATTAGGAGGACAGTAGAATCACTCAGGTCGATGATGGCACAGGCCTAGCCACGAAGTGGTTAGTAAGATTGAACATTGACACGTGTATATCATCAATGTGACCAAAGAACTAATGTGTGCGTGTAGCGAATCAACGTAAATGGGCAAAATTAACAAAAGCAACACAGAAAAATGATCCTATACAATACATAGTCGCTCGCTTTTGGCTTTCATTACAGTTAAAGCACATGCATCTGCTGACCTGTAAGGAAGCCAGCAGTGATTTGGTTTATAGAGTTCATATAGCATGCTACTGAACCTTGAAGAACCAGATCATGTCTCCTATGATTTGAGCCTCATCTTATTCTTTCCTGTTGAGAAACACAAACCTTAGTAGCATGTGTACTAGGCTTGGGATGAGCAACCATGCTGGCCAATTAAACAACAACAAACACACACTGTTTTCACACATCGCGGGTTGCACTTCCTAAGAGGAGGAATTGGGGCTCTGAAACGATCCAAATTTGGGCAGGAAATCACACAAAGTGTCACCTACAATTAATGCAATGGCTGTGATGACAGAGTTCAGCTATAGTGGTAGAAAGATTTATTAGTGTACTGACAAAAAGAAAAGAACAAGAGATTAGTTTAGAAAAACTCCATATAGGTTTAACAGTGCAGAATATAAATGGATAACGAGAGTTTATTTAAGTTCCCTAAACTATTTTTTAAACATACTAGAATGACATCACTTCGAAGCTGCCTGTTCAGCCACTCATTCTCCTTTTTCCCTGTCTAAAGTGCCTGTCTTCATTAATGTAACCCAAATGTCATCAATTAATTTAATTCCCCTTAATATCACTGTATCGTTTACATTACCCACACACACTGGAAATTAGTCCCAGCTGGGGGACCAAAGGAGGTGACGAGAGAGACTTGGAAGTGGGTTGGGCATAGGTGGGTGGAGTGGTGGGGCAAGGGGTGGAGTGACAGGCTATTTAGACGTGCTACTTCACTTTGCATTAGAGTGTACAATATCAGGCATGGGGAGCCAAAGTGAGGCCAGATTTCAGGCAATGCTGGTCAGGCCTGGAGCGACGGATCACTTACCTTAAGAAATCAAAGTCAATAGCCAAAGATCTGATCTGGAGAGGGGCCCAGCAGTACAGAGAGAAAAGTGTGAAACCTGGAGAAAGAGAGACACTCATTGAGGAAATCCATTACCACTGGAGAAACCAACAAGCATGAAAGGAGCTGTCGTGTTAAATTGGCTGCTTGATAAAGCAGGTCTTTGGCTGGGGAGCCACTCAGAGTCGCCACTAGTGACACCAGACAGGAAAGAGAGAGGCCCTTATTGATACGCCGAAATGTTGAGTCACTGCAGTGCACCCTCTGTGTTTCACTAAAAGGAAAAGTCGAAAGGGGGAAAGGTGTACTCGCTTGTTCTTCACTAATTTTCAAGTTTACAGTAGAACATGAATATAATAGTACCTTTTTTTCAGCCGATGCAGACATTCAAATCAAAAATCTGCTGATCATTAGTAGTTTTCTCATTTGTAAGTTGGTACCATTTAAAAATCATGGGGTACCAATTTATTTTCTGTTGGTTTACATGTTTGCAATGAGATAAATGTCCCAGCAGATCAGGCCAAGTGAACACTTGGGAAGAACATGTTAACCCCACACAGAAGCAGGTAATCAAGACGATTACCTGCAGGTATAAAAAACCTACACCAATACACACTTGTCCTTGTGAAGGACTCATTCTGCTGTCACACTCATAAACCAACCTGAGGTATGTTCTGTATGTATAATGTAACATATATGTCTGTAGGGCTGCAACTATTTTCATTCTCAATTAATCTGCCGATTATTTTCTTGATTAATCATTTAGTCTGTGAGTTGTCAGAAAATAGTTGAAAACATGCATTTTAATTTCCCACAGTTCAAGAAGATATTCAGTTTACTGTCATGTATGACACATAAAAGTAACAAAATTTCAAATTTGGGAAGCTGGAACCGGAGTATGTTTTGCATTTTTGTTTGAAAAATGACAAACGATAATTGGATTATGAAAATAGCTGCCGATTAATTTTCTGTCCATCGATTAATCGACTAATCGTTGCAGCTCTATATGTCTGCCAAAGCCATTGAATTGCTGCTGACTGTGGTGCTTTGGCCAATGGCCTAATGATCTTCAGAACGTGTAAAAGAGAACCACCAGATAGTTATGGAGGGTGGGGGTATGCCATATCATGTTGTTCATGATTATACCAACATAAATCCTAATGTGATAAAAGTATAATATTTAGAGTACTGTGACGTGTTGACTTTTTTACATTATGTCCAGCAGCAATACACATAGCTAAGTGTAAATGTAACGTTGTTACTGGTTTCCCTGTGGAGGAGTTAGTTTTAAAAATAGAACAACTTTAGTTGTGTGGAGGTAGTTTGCTAACATTTATCTAGAAAAGAGATAATCAGACAACATACTCATCAGGTAGTAACTACACTGAGTGCAAGACAAGCTCCATCAGGATCTGAGTCGGCTCAGGTGTCAATGATTGATCAATCATGACAATGCACAATTGCAATGCAGTAATTAATCAGAGAAGCACGTTGCAACGCCATAAAAAGAAAAAATTATGTTTTTTACAAGAAGGGGCTAGCAGCACAGTTAGTAACAGTCAGGTCGGGATTTCAGAGGAAGAAGTCACCACACAAGCAGACGAGAGCAGACAGCACATAGGCCAACAGTAGGCTACAGTCAATTTGATAATCACCAGCTGGACATACATTTTACCCAATACGGTCTGCCCCGAGTTGAAGTTAGTTAAAAGTTTGGTATTGATCAGCTCTACTCAAATGACTACTGTAATTACAGCAGGTCCAGTGATCAGATTCATTTTTATTCAGAGCACAAAGCTGCATGTGTCTCTCTGCTCATCCAAAAGTCCTGTGAATCCACCATCTATCACACAGGCTGAATACAGGGGCTTGGTGTATAGATCTGGCCACATCAGCTGAAATTATATTATTAAATCATATATGATATACTAGATTATATATTAAATTATGTGATCACAAGTACTGTATATTGTAATCACATTAATACTGTAACTGTAGACCATATTGTCAAAAATATTGCAAAAATACCTACCAATACATTAGAAAGACAATACTTTCTTAAACCTAATGGAGGATCAACTGTAAACTTTTAGAGCAAAGTTCATGCCTGGTCTCATTTTTTTCAGAGTTACATTATGTTGTGTGTTGCAGGGCAGACTTTTCAAATCAATCTGCACTTAAAACTGTAATACCACACAACAATAAAATAATTTTGGCAATAGCAAAAGCAGACATAATGAATTCTGATAACAAGCTTCAGATCTATTTATTTTCATATGGTACTGTAAGAAATTGAAGCTAATGGCTACCTAGAAGTTGGGAAAACAATTTAGAAATCCAAAATACTCATGAAGACTTGTATAGTGGAAATGACTGAACAAGCCAAGAGATCTGCTGAGCTAGTCGTCATTATCTCCTGTAACCTTGCATTGACCTTCACTCTGTCTCCTGTGTATGTTGTTGATTTTGAGAGATTGGCTTTGGCAACGCCTCTTGTAGACCAAGGTGAGTGGCATCAGGTATGTTCAACCTGCAGTCTATGACCACTGACCCTTTAATCGTCTTGGCTCACTTAAGCTGCTGGTGGATCCCCCAGTAGATTTGTTTTTAATGCGCTGTGATTTTTTCTTACTCTAAAGCCCCCCTTTTTATCTTCTTCCTGCTGTGTGGCTGAAACCCCAATGAAGCCATGGCAAGCCTCAAATCCCCCACATCAGGACAAGCAGGAAAATAAAGCTCAATCAAATCCTAAAAAACATATTAACTCTACTGTATTAATAAAAGAAACTATTGTTGAGTCACACTCTCCATTTTTTCACTTTACATTTTCAAACTTATTTCCCTTTGATTGGTTTAAAACGTGGCAAATGGTGAAATATTTGTGGCATCTGTGTTTGACTAAGTGAGGACAGATTTAAGATGCATACTTGACTAGGATTAAATTACTTGGATATACACTGGAATGATGAGCTTTTGACTCTTGCTGGATGCTAAGTAATAGAAAGGCCTTTAAGTATCTACAAATGGAACACAAAGAAGTCTGGAGCACATAGAGATTTTCATATGTCCAAATTTTCTAAATAGACTACTTTAAAGGACCAGTGTGTAAAATTTAGGGGGATCTATTGGCAGAAATGGAATATAATATTCATGAGTATGTTTTGATTAGTATAATCACCTAAGAATCATCGACTAAAACTAAGAAACACTGTTTTCGTTACCTTAGAATGAGCCTTTTATATCTACATAGGGAGCAGGTCCTCTTCCAAGGAGCCCGCCATGTTGCAGCACCATGTTTCTACAGTAGCCCAGAACAGACAAACCAAACACTGACTCTAGAGAGGGCCTTTCGTGAGTTTCCCGGCCTCCACAGGTTATCCTAGACACTTGGGGGGGGGGGGGGGGGGGGGGGCTATGTGCCACTAAATCTGGACCTTTAAAGTTGAATCATTTTATTTATACACATATCACTTCTGAACCCAACAATTTCTTAGTTTTGGTCAGTATATTATTCATATCATTTCAAAAGAAAATGTTTCATCAGTTTTCTTATAATCTTACAACTCCGGTGAAAACTGCACAATTGTTTTGACATTGACATACTTGGTAGAGTGTCAAATTTATGCTGCATTCACGTGGTTTTGGCCGACAGTAGACGGCAAACGGGATATCATTTTAGTGGACGAGAGCAGGGCGGTAAAATTAGGTGAGGCCAGCAGAGAATACCGGCAACGGTAACAGTAGACAGCATTGCTGTTCAAAATTAAAATATTTGAACTTTCTGCCGTCCTCCGTGACGGAATTTACAACCGGATGTTACATAGCTCCCTCACACAAGGAGAAAAGATGGGCACTGGACAACAAGAAGCTAATAATTTAGATGCAACTACACCCGGAAATATATGATAAGAGCTTGAAATCCTACTGAGGATTTTGGGGAAGTTTTGGAGGTAATTTAACATGTATTTTAAGTTTGCAATAGAATATTAAGATAAAGCTGCATTTTATAACTACATGCATTACATGCATATAATAACCGACAGGAAATAATTTCATTTAATATATTTTATTCCATTCTTTGTAAACAATACAACATTACCATAGCAACATATTGTCATGCGTGTTTCGGCCATTCCGTTGGACTGTTTGTTTGTTATTCCCGTGCCATCCAGAAGGTGTCCATCTACCGTCTGCCTGAATCCATGTGAACGCAGCATTAGTCTGACTTCCAATTCTAAAGCTATTTACTGAAACCCCGGGAATATTTCAAGAACCAAAAATGTCAACCTGCTGGTGGCACTAGAGGAAAGGTCAAGGTATCACCATCATTTGGACACCATAAATGTCAAAAATTTGACCTGCTGGTGGCCCAAGAAGAAAAGTAAGAATCAACAAAGTAATTAGAATTCCTCCTCTATGGACTTATATGGAATATATTCAGTAAATTTCATACCATCCAGTTTGAACCACAAATGTCAATCACATGGTGGCACTAGAGGAAAAGTCAGGGGATCACCGAAGTCAGTAGGATACATCTCCTCAGAACTATGAATGTCTGCACAAAAACTTCAAGGCAATGGATTTGCTTCAGTCTGGACCAACATGGTGGACTGACAGACTGAACGACCAACAGACCAACATCGTCATCTCTATAGCCATGCTAGTGGAAAGGCTTAAAAACAAAGAAATAACTTTTTTTAATGCTAGAAAAGACCCATTATTAGTGTAAATATTAATGTGTGATATACTGTATTAAAGCCCATGTGGGTGATTTTTAAAGTCTGCTGGTGAGCCAATTTAGACGTCCTGCTACAGAGCTTTAAAATGAACATTGTATAATTTTCATAAAACAGCCAAAATTATTTTTGCAGTTTACAGCAAATGTTTCCGACATGTACAGTACTACAGGATCTCATTGGAACCACAATTTTGTAATACTATGTGCATACTCTGAATAGATGCCTAAACCTTCTCATTTTCCAGCATTTCTTTTTTTCCATCTTTATTGGTTCATCAATCACATTCTATTTTCATTCAACTTATTTGAAAGTTGGCATGTACTGTAGCATGCAATTCTTGTAAATCCCTGTATAGAGAGAATTGTGTCATTTCCTTGAGTGCTCTGATTTGTGCTAAAGAACACTGACTTCATTTCTTTTAATTATGCCTGTTGAAAAAAAAAAAAAAAAAGGAAGCATGTATATTGCGGAGCACCACACCTGCATTTGAGAGGGGAGCTGAGATTTTGAGGGAAAGGCAGGACAAAAAGAGGTATTGTTGTTGGGTGTAGGTCAGTGCTGCTAGGCTGCTGCTCCCTAGAACATTCCATGGTGTCACATAATACTGTCAGTTTCCTGTTGGAAGTGCCAGCCCAGGAAGATTGAGTGTGCTTGCAAAGTCAGAGAAGTGTATGTGTGTGCGTGTGTCTGTTTGTACTGTATGTTAGTATGTACATGTGTGTACCTCTGCTTGCTGTCATCTCTGCATCGCCTTATTCAAGATTTTCAATTTTAAAGACCTGCATTTCCCCTCATCTGCAGTATATATACTGCTTTAACACATAAAAAAAAAAAAAAAACACTACAGAGTATTTTTTTTTAGCTGCGAATTACCAAAAATGTGCGTTTATGCGTCAGAACACTTGGAACAAAGTATGATATATTTCCTGTGCAGAGGAGAAGGTCCGCACTTAAAAATCTTTTATAGGTGCTCTATAATATGCATGAACACAGTCATGTGTAAAACACAGCCAAAGAAATAACTCACCTGCCTTCCACTTAGAATTGTAAAAAGAATTGCTCCCTCTGGATGCCTACAATAGAAAGGCCTTGGACACAGCCTACTGTTTGTTTTTGCTTTATGCGAGGACCATACCATATGCCCAATCAAGAACAGTATTGATATGAAAGACTTTTTTTTAGCAATGTCTGGTAAGCTC
Organism: Scomberomorus guttatus; assembly: GCA_038419695.1. Taxonomy (NCBI): domain Eukaryota; kingdom Metazoa; phylum Chordata; class Actinopteri; order Scombriformes; family Scombridae; genus Scomberomorus; species Scomberomorus guttatus. The sequence goes on along the minus strand of CM076445.1, from coordinate 23,243,091 downwards.
ATGAAAAGTAATTTAAAACTTTATTAAAGAAAATCACAAAAAAATTTTGATCATTAATTGATCAAATTTCAAATGATTTGATCAATTAATTTGTTCAGATTATAATGTGGTCTGCAGTGGCAGAAGCACACGGACTGCAAAAACATATTATATTTGGATTTTCTCAGTGTTATACAGATTTGACCTGATGCTCCTCCCTCCTTTTCTTTGAGTTGTTTGTATGTGCCGTGGCCCCGGCGACCACACAAAAATGTATGGATATGTGAAAAAATATTTTAATAAGTTTCTTGGTTAAGTTGCTGTGTTAATTTTTCATGTAAAGTGTGTCATTATGCTAAAGTGGTTCTGCTATTAAAAACAGAACTTTTCTGTTATTGTTTACACCGTTACAAGTATTGTTCATTATTCTATTGTACAGATAAACATGCAGGGTTCCTTTTTTATTTCAAAGCACTTTCCTTTGTTGCAACAGTAAAAAGAAATCTAAATAGTTTTCTCTGCAAAAAGAAATGTGACCTATTTATCATTTATATTTATAACCTGATTAGAGAACTCTACAAAGATCTACGTCTGTTTAACCTTCAGCTGAGTGTCATACACATTGAGTCCTCCAACTTTAACAACAAAATACATCGTTAGTCCATGCCCACCAGAAAAACACAGAAGCCTTTTTTATTCGGACTTCACTATTGACAGGATGACATCGCAGCTTAAAAAAAAAAAATCTTTTTCTGATTTCACTACATATCATCAACATCATGGTCTGGGCTAAAATAACTACTTGGTTAAGGTGAGAAAACCTTGTGGTTGAAATTACTACTTTGTTAACACAAACAGGCAGACATACACAATCTGCAATTTAGTCTGTAGGGGGAAAACACCCTTAAACATTATGCCGGTGAAAATGTGTAAATTAGACTTGGCCCTGCGCAGTTTTGGAGCTCAGTATGCATGCTGAGGAGACATTAACGAGGAAGGGGAGACTCGAGTGATTTAGAAGAGAAGCAGTTCCACGCCAAAGAAGGAAAATAAACTAAAATAACAGATCTCAAGGATGTAATTAAGAGAATTGTGATTCAACAATGAGGTAACTATCGAGTCGTTCAGACACAACAGCCAGCTAAAAGTCACGTTTAAATGTGTGATGACATCATTTATGTTAAACTGAATTTTCCCACTCTCATGGCTCTAAAGAAACCTGCTATCAACTGAACAGCCAACTGTAAGTCTGTGCTGTCTACCTGGCAAAGGTGATACAAAGTCATTATGCTGTGGGTGTATGTGTGGCGGACCCAGCGCCACAAGGGGGCTTAAGGGGGCTTATCCCCCTCAGTTATATTTTTTGCAGCCTCTCTTTAATCTTTATATAATCTATAGAAAAATAGCCAGTATACTTTTAGGGTATTTGCATAGGTGTATGCTTGGGCCGCGCTGTCCATAGTACTGAAATGGAGAGGAGGAGGTCGATAGACAGACAGACGGACAGAACACATCACTTAGTTTCTTAGCCTGCTTGCTTTTTCGTGGTTGTAAATAGAACTTTCTGCCCCATTTTCCCCACATTGTAGCAATCTGCAGACAGAAGGGAAACGACAGGAAGGGGAGGGACAGTCAACGAGAGAGAGAGAGAGAGCGAGAGAGAGAGAGAGAGAGAGAGGGAGAGCTACAAGCTGCAAACAGCTGTTTCTATGCACCTCCCCTGCTGATTTTGACAGAGAATCGTTGATAAATTCAAAAATATTTAGCGCTCTGCTAGTGCTACATTCTTATGTGAATGCTCTGATTATTAAATGTATTCTTTGATTTTGAAACAGTAGCCTTATGTTGTTGTTATTTAGCCTTTCTGAGGCTACTGCATGGTTAAATCAATTTTATCTTATGAAAAAAAATTGGCCCCTTACAATTTTTAACAGCCCCCTCAGTCACTCCATCCTGGCGCCGGGCCTGGTGTGTGGGTGTGAAGGGAACAATTTTTGAAGTTTACATAAAACAGTCCTGGACTGTTTAAGTCATGGACACTTATAAATATATATATTTTTGCCAAGTAAGATTTAATGACAAAAAAAAAGAATCCAACTGTACAAATGTATACAAACAAGAATTTAAAATGTATTCAAGTCCAAATGTTTTCTGACACCAACCTGGTCTGAGTGACGGTTCAGCTAATATGTCGAGCACTTCAGCCAAAGCATCAGAGGTCCAAGTCTGATATACTACGAATCTGTTCATAAATCACAAAAGAGCAGACCATTCACTTAGACTTCCCTGTATTGCTTGATTAACTGCAAATCATAACATTGTCCCTAAGCGTGCCATGGGTGAATTAGGGGAGCGACAAGCAACAAACATTTATTTTCTTGTGCGTCTGCTTCAGAATTTAATTAGCCTTTTTTTTAACCTGTGAACCCAAAGCCTCACCCCTGCTGTAAGACGCAGAATTCATTAAGCTGTTTTCTGCCCTCAGATTTTCACACCCCGGCTTTGAACATCTGCACCCTGTCATGTATCATCCCATTCATTTCTACTTAATTTGATCCTAATAAGTGCCTACATGAGGAGCCAGATGTTGCTGCTTCGACTGTGGCACCGAAAGTTTTGTTTGAGGGGAGTTGTGCTCTGTGCCTGGTGGGCAGGGAGGTGCATCCAGTGCAGGCATAGACTGTTTGAAATCACTCATTAATATGTAGAATAGTTTTGTGATTTCTTATTTTCTAGATATTAGTTTTTACTTGTCAGTGCACACAGAAATCCATCAACATTTGACAAGGTCCCTCAGGGTAAGTCTGAGAACTTGCTTTTCATTTTCATTAATTCCAAAAGACCTGTTTACAAGAAAATCATCAAACACATATTTGTATCAGCCAAGTAAGACCCAGTTTAAAAAGACACAACTTCAGTTTTTCCCTTTTGGAGCAAAAGTTTAAAATAATGGGATATCATTTCTTTTACAGAGGGATCTGTGGCATCTTGGGGGAATCAATGTGTGTGAGATGATGTTCAGTGGACAGGATGCTGGGGAGTAGGTCTGATTATGTTCTGTGGATGGAGAACCCCTGTAAATTTGACTGCTAATCAGCACCATATGCCAGCCCCTGGCCCTCATTCTCATCTTGTCATTTCAAGTGGCTCCTAGACATGGCTCCTGACATGCCCTGGATTCAGCCACAGCAACTAGCAGCCTGGCATGTGCTAATGAGAGAAAGTGGTGGATGCCGAAGAGTCTCATGTACCCCAGAGATGCACAGGAGTACCGGCAGAAAAGCCAAAGGCTGAGCCATATGACCCTTTTGAGTGGGCCTCTTTACCTGTAGAGGGAGCGGCGATGGTGCCGCCTGCACACCCATGAGACAGTGTGTGTGTGTGTGTGTGTGTATGTGTGTATAAGGATTCCTTGAACTATGTAAAAGCGGATTTGTCAGACAGACCTCAATTTTCTCTTCACTTTTCTGTCTTTCTTTTAGGTAACTGAAGTAACAAAGTCTTATCACATGTTTTTTTCCTTTGTTTGTTGTAACAAATTGTTCACATTTTTGAGCACAGGGTGGCCTTGCGTATCTCAATCATACTCAATCACATCTTTGGCAGTAACCTGATTCTGAAGCTGGCGGTAAACAGGAAAGGGTCAACTCGACACTGACACAGAGCAGTGGAGCATTTCCATCAGCTGAGCGTCAAATCAGGTCAATCTAAATAACTCCTTTGATTATAATTTCTATACCCTTTAGGGTCATTGGGGGTCACGGGGTCTTGCCGTGGATCATTATTACACGAGAGGAAAACTTAACTGAGAGGCTTGAGAAGCGTCCGGGGCAGGAGCTGGAGCTGAGGGGGGAATCGCTCACCCTTCTGTCTAAAGAGGCATCTGCTCCTATTTAACCCCAGGCCACAACAGCACTCTGGGTAATCAAAGTGACCGCTGTGCTTTACTTACTGCCTTTGCGATGAAGGAGAGCACATCACAGTCACACATGCGAGCAGGCAGCAATTCCTTCCACATGCTGTTATATATAAAACATTGTCAACACACAATGTGATCCGCCTGCAGATTTCCAACACTGCACAATACTACAATAACGTGATCTAGGAAACTCTGACTGATAGCTCGCTGATACTTCTGTACTCGCAAAGCTGTTTGTACTAAGTCCCAGACCGGGGCTGCCGCTGCTTCTCCCATGCACTGTTGTCATTCAAAGTGACTGCAGCTTAGTGTATCTGTCAGCTGACTGGTTTCTCATTGTTTTACATGCTTGCAGACTATGCCAGTGAGAGAGTGAGTGCAGGCCCCTCAGGCAAACATCATGTCAGCCAGCTTTGTTCTACAGGATGCTGGGGCTCCCTCAGCTGCTGCTTGGCTCCTCTGCTAACTGGGGAAGTCAAGGAGATTAAATGGAACATCCTGAATCTCATACTTCCTAATGCTTTGTGACATCCACACTCTGGTGAGACTGTAGACGGGCCTACACAAAGAAACAGCGACAAAACAAATAGTGTCTCTTTGAAGGAGATTCTATGCCACAAGACATGTGTACATCATTTACATTGATGTAGTCTGACAGAAGTGGGAATTTTCACAATTCTACCTTCAATAAATTATGGAGAATGTTTTGAGTGCCAATTTAAGATTTAACCTAACAAAAGGACTATGCTGTGGCATGCAAGTCCTCAGTAAAATGTGCTGTACAGAGAATGTTTTAAAACATACAAACAATTCTACTGAAAATGCTATTTTCATATGATACATAGTCTTGTTTTTTAAAAACATGGCATGTAATACTATATTAATGAAGCACTTGATACCGTCGTATGAATTATTCAAGACAAGACTGTAGTCCCAAGTCAGTAAGTCAGTCCAGTCAACGCAGGATTTCTGACATCTGGGAGTGACTCCCAAGAGAGGAGGTCCAAAGCTCGGCTTTGTTGGAGGCTGTGGTTGTAGATTTTAGTTAGCGAGTCATTATGGATCGAAAATATGGAGCAAATGGAGGTGTTCAAATTAGTTTATCAGGGGTCAGGAAGGATAAAGATTTGTTTTATTTCCCAATCCTGCAAAACCCCACAAAAACATCAAAATCCATCACCCAAAAAACAACGACTATAGGAAAATTTATCACTACACAAACAAAATTATGATAGAGATGTGTGTAGGAGGTTTGGGATATTGTGGTGGACACAGAAAGAAAGAAAGGAAGAGATGAAAATATAAATGTCTGAAATGGTCATTATTATTTCATACAAATGCCTTTTCTTTGCTTGAAAAATTTAAGCTGCAATGGCAGCACCAACGATGCATATGTCAAAAGAAAGCCCAGGGACCGCAGATGATTTAAGTGGGAGAGGAGAGCATATGCAAAAACCACATGTGTAACAGCCATCAGTAAACAGTGAATATGTGGTAAACTTGGCAGAACACTGACATTTTTTAGAGCACAGCCAGTTTGTTAAATAAAGAGACGGCCCGAGCTTGCTTTTTTCTTATGTCAGGTTGAGGACAGGCCAAAAAGGATGCACTGCTTTGAATATTATGGACCATAACTACATGTCACAGCAGCTTCATAATGCAGTTTTGGGCCCTTTATAGTGTCAGTTATTACATATTTTATTCACTTGTCAGTGTAATAAATGTCAAAGTGATAAACCCAAACTAAAACACAACACCACCAGGGGAAAATCTATCACAAAATAAATAAAAATTAGAAATAAAGTAATAACCACAGCAAAGCAAACCACAAAATATTACTGTGTGTGGGAAAATCTTCATTTTATAATGACACCTCTCAATAAAATCATTCTGTCTGCACAGTGAAGCTTTGCAGGAGCGAAAAATTGCAAATGTTATTTATGGAGAAGACAACTGTTAATTGTCCTCCTCAAGCTGTAACTGATATTTCTTATATGCTAATATACTTGCTAACGCTAACTTTACCCATGAGCTGTAAGCCAAACAATAAATTTACCAGCTTTGAGTGTGAACAATCAAACAAAAAGTTTTTAAAAACAGCGTTTTCTGGTCAACAGATCACAGTTTACATATTGATCATAAGCTGCTGAACTACAAATGGTGGTAATTCAAGGCACACACTTAAAATGATACATTATGCTAATGATAGAATGATGTTTTTCTAAACAACGGTTTCAACAAGCCTTAAAATTTCAGTCTTAAGTTTTGCAACCCCACAGCCTAATTAGAGATGCTTATTGGTGGACCAACGATGCAACATCATTCGGTCAACAACCAATAAACAAATTTGCGTATATTGCTGTATTCTTTAGTCATTAGTTCACAGGCCATATGTACATAGAAATAAACAAGAAACCTTCTTCATGCCTGTGTAGGATTCTAACAGTGGTGGTGCCTTTGATCTGTGGTCCTTGATCTATTGGGCTCATGGTGTCATATCCCCCTGTGATGTGGTGGATTAATTAGGTGGAAAAGGTATTTATCGCTTAAAATCATAATACTAATTTACCCAATGCAATGTGGTGTCTCTGTGGGTGGCAGCAGTGGGTCCAACTTCTATTAAAAACGCTTAGCCTTCACATCATCTGATGAGCTCCAGCACTGAATGGATCACAAATCAGTGGAGACATTCAGTACGCAGAAATTCCAATTACTAACAAGAATGAATTATATCAATATCAACAAAGATATGATGCTACTTGTTTCTGAACATGTGTTGCACAAATGTTTGTTGCTGTTGTATTTGATGGAGCATCAAAAAAGCCTCATGAATTTTTGTAACAGAAACAAGAAGATTTCACTTTGTGACAGAATTGAAGAAATTCTGTGATAAAGAGAGAGCAGAGTGACTGAATACTTGGACAGAAGCTGCGTGATGGTAAAATGTGTAAGGAAAAAACAAGAATATCAAGGTAGACAGTGTATATATGTAGATGAGAAAGAGAGATGGTGACAGGGACAGTGTGCAGTAACTACAGTAACATGAGTACAGTGTATCTATCATTAACAAACTAGTCATAAAATGTAAAGTAATACATACGTAATGAAATTGCTGCAACAGACACGCAGCGAGTAAAATATGGAGACCAGGCAAGCAGGAGGGACTGAGAGAGTCTGCAAACAAGACCTGCCAAACCTTACAATAAAATCTTTCTTTGGTTCTTTGTGTCAAAACCAAAGATAGTGTACATTGTCCATCCCTGTGTACAATTCTGCAATGTGGGGCCCCTGGTTCCCTGAGCTGAATGCAGTCCGTTCTTGTGCTCAGGTCTGTGAATGCTATCTCAGAGCAGCAGTGCCCAGAATGCTGCCTATTCCCACACCCAGCAAACGCCACCAGGGGATAAGGAAAACACAATCGATAGAAAGTGTATTCTTTTCCATAGGTTCCCACCAGCATGTCGCTAACTGTTTCCGCTACCTTATCAAAGAACAAATGTCTTTGAAAACGGGGGAAACAAAGCAACAGGCAGCATTGTTGCCTCCTTTTTGATAGGAATAATCTGGCTTTTTCATCACCCACCAAAGTAACCTCCACCTAACATTCTTGCTGTCAGGGCCACGCAGGGAGCCAGCCACATGCCATCTGCTGTTGTCTGTTACAGACAGCACTGGACAGGCATGGGGCAATACACCCACAAGCACCTCTATATTAAATAGCTCTCATCTTAAATTTGTGTACTTACTTCTCAATACCCATACATATTCTCTAACAATCACAAATATACACTGTGGGGAATTGCAGCAGTTCTTTAAGAATCCCCTCAAACATGCACCAATCTAATGCATCTAATGACCTTGTGATAGTTAAAATGATTCAGTCTCCTATCCCTCTTTCACACCAACACTGTACACTACATTTTCCTGCTTAGTCCCACAGTAGAGTACCATCTACTGGCTGTCTGCGGTACTGGATACACAACCAACAGCTTCAATTCGACCACTTGCGTATAATCAGATCTTATCTGCACCTCAAGGTCTTTAGATAGTAGCCTCTCCAGTCAAACATAAAGAGACCAACCACACCATTAGTGCACTTTTCACATTAACATCTTCAGAAGAAATGCACATATGTGTGTCTTGATAATTAAAAGGTAATTGACTGTAGGATAACACTAAAGTACATTACAAATAAAGCACAATATTTGTTTAGTCTTCATCGTCTTAGTAAAGGATTTACTAAATTACAGTTTAGTTTCTATGCTTGTTTTTCAGTGAGCTCATACGGCAAAGCACAAAAGATGTGCAGTTATATGAGACATGAAAACTGCACTATTATATTTTAGTTTCGGTCTTTGTCTAGGTCTTTGCAGTCGAGTAAAAAAAACAAAGCTCACTATGATTATTCTTTTGGATGAGTGGGTTTTACAAAGGCCCAAAGATTAAGACATAAATGATATGTAAATTTTCACTATGAGTGCAGCTAAATAAAATTTTAAAAAAAGTCAGAATGCTGTAATATGAGTGCAAAAACAAATGCACAATAGTGTGATATTGTTCTACAGTATGCCATTAAAGCAGAGATAAGAGAAATGTTCATGCTGATGTGGTTTTACTTGTATGCCACAATATACTGCACATGTCATTTTAATGTTATCTCTGGAATAACATTAAAATTATGTTTATTATCAACAAGATTGTCCTTACCATAATTATTGCCATCAACAGTTGACTTTGTCGTGTAAAGCAGTAACGCCCGTTTTCACTTTCACCTATTTTGCTGAATATGGAACACATCTTAATAACACTTGTGTTGTCTGTCTGTTGGATTGAGGAGGTGAAAACCTGTTTCCAAAGCCGGGAGGGAGATGTCAACGGCATTAAAAGATGAATAGATCAGTAGAAGTTTCACTATCCTTCCTGGCTTATGACACACAGACCAATGATAATTACTCACTAGATGACAGCCACTGCCAAAAAAAAAAGAAAAGCAAAGATCCTGTCTAGTGATTTCCAAAACTAAATGTATTGCAAATCAGATGAGAAATGAAGCATTACTACCACTAATCAATTATATTATCACTCATATTTCACTTTATTTCACCTCCTTGGCTCTAAAAAAAAAAAAAAAAAAAAAAAAAAAAAACATGCTACACAAATGATCTAATTTCTAAAAATTAATGAAGCAGATGCAAAACAAAATCTATGCTTAAAATATCCCTGGTAAATATGTCTCTAATTTACACATCTCGCGCTTTGAAACCGATATGACAGAGGCTTCATAATGTGCCGGATTTTAGTGAATCCTGGAAGGAAGGGGAATATTTTTCAAAGACAAAAGACAAAACAATGCTGTTCACAAAATAAAATGATACACAAATCAATAAATACATCTCTAAAATATGAATAAGCTAGATTTCAGAATGTCAAAATCTTTACTCTTTGCAGTAATTAAATTTCACCAGAGACCAGAAAACATCAACCAATTATGCCTTTGAAGGAATAAAATCTATCTCTGGGTAATGGTTGCAGAAATGTCGTTCTTTTTTTTTTTTTTTGGTGCGCTGTTTCTACATTCTGTTCATATTTGCTGATTTGCAAAAGGAGAGCCAAGAAAAACACACTGACACTCTGCCATTGTGCCGCTGTACTGTTGTAGGTATCCACTGAGCCTCGGTGTGGGCTGCTCTGCATCCTCACTGCCCGAAGGCTGTTTTCCTAATCATATTAATGAGGGAGCGATGCTCCAACCTGTGCTGCAGAGCCGCCGCCTATGCTCAAGGAGCAGTCCTATTTACACTGTACCTATACTAATCTGACAGCCTTGATCAAGGAACAGAAAATAAAACCCCTAAGGCCTCTATTGATCAACCTTGAGTCTTACTCTAACACCGTTGTGAGGGGCTGGTTAGCTATTACAAATGTTAGTGTGTTCAATGAATTATTTCATCAGAAAAAGCATGCTGCATTAAGTATTTATTTTGAAGTAAACAATTTCAAAGGGGTGTCCATACTATATCATCCCTGTTGAGATCAGGGTCCAACAGTGCAGCCTGTTCTTTGTTTATATGTTTGGGGCTGAAAGAGTGGAATCACAGTTAAGGAGGATGTCAGTGGCAGGAAGCGTCCATCAGTCTTTTAGGCTCTGAGGTGGGCTCCTCAATAGAGCAGTCTCAGTGCTCAGACTGCATGATCATATAATTGCAATCTCTGGAAAATCAACAGGCTTTCATTATTTATGTCATTCAAAAAAGCGGAGGCGAGAATCCTACGTTTCAGTTAAAATTATCTGTAGGCTTGGGGGCTTATGCATCACCGGCAGTCTCAATCTAAGAGGCAACAAACTTTTATTTATGACCTCCTGGTTCATTAATGTAAGTTGCGTGAGGGCTGAGCCAGCAAATGGTGGAAAAACAAAGTTGACAACAACATCATGAAAGGAGATAAAGGAACAAAATACAATGAAGTGCAGAGTGTATTTGTTGTAAATAATCAGTAATATAATTACCCGTAGAGACCTGCCTTCTCAGTGATTTCCTAAATGTTTACTAATGGACTCTTTCTCTTAGCCATTCTATTACAGAGAATTGTTGAGTGATGCCCTGGAGGCTTATATCTCTCCCAGGGCCAAGGGCCTGGTTAATGGATGACCCACTTGTTAGCTAATTGCCGTGGTGTCCCTGAACACAAAGGAAATGTTAAATTATGTTATGTGGCTGTTAGATAATGAGCTGGAGCAGGCATAGCACTTTCCTCCATGCTCTGAGTACAGTACATACATAAAGTATTACTGTTGGTAACACCTGAGAGAGGGAGGACTTTTTCTTTGAAAGATCACTAATATTATCTAATTAAGTCTAATATTATCTCTTTGTTTATGTACCCATTTCTTTAGTCAATGTGTATTTTTTTAATGAAGTTTTGAAACCATGGTAGCATTTTAAACAGAAAAAAGTCTAAACTATCACAGCCCTCTTGGTAATACACTGAGTGGATGCATATACTCCACATTTTCTCATGTGCACAGAGTCCAGGCTACATGTCGTGCTGTGAATCATCAAAACGTGGACGCTGACTTTACGAACAGCCAGTTATTAGATCTGCGTTCCGACAGCGCACACATGTAAATGGTGACCCTATAAAGAAGCAGGGTCACACAAATCTTAAACGAGGACCTATCACACCGTGTCTACTGATGTCTCTGCTCTGTAGTAAAACCCACGTAAAAGAGCACCTCACAAAGCCAGACGGCAGAGGAGGAGGAGATCGTGGGTTTTTAAGACTTACAGTCACCTAAACTCAACAAAAGCAGACTGATTCAAACCAAATGGATAGCCTGCTTGTTACGACCCCTCCTGTAAGTAAAACAGAGTTGTTAACAAACCTAAAAATGTCCAGTAAAGGATTGATGCAGCAAGGTAAAATGTAGTGATTTTTTTAACGATTTGTTTTTCTTAATATTTCTCTTCTATACCAAAAATGTTTCATCTCCAATGTGCCAAGTTTGCAGAGTATCTGCGAATCATAATTTAATCGTAATTTTTTAAGTAGAGGACTGACAAAAAAAAAAGCATATTTAAGTGAATATGACTCCGTGAGAGAGCTCTGTGTGGCTTTTCAGGATCCCTGAAGTACAGACAGCCTCCTCACCTCTTGGACCTGAAGCCAGGAGTGGAGAGGCCAAGCTTGGCCAAAGAGTCTCTTTCACCCTCCTCTGAGGATTTGTTTTCACTGGAGGACATGCTGGAACACAGTGCCATGTTTGAATTCTACTGGCACTTTTTTCAAATAGTAGCCACAGCCAATTGGAGCGGCCTGGCTGATGATTTTATTCAATATTTAACGTCCTAGGGCAGAATCTCTGGCAGGGCGGGATAAACAACCAGGACTGCGCTGGGTATGAAATAAAATAACTAAGCCCAGCTTTCTTTAGATATCTTACAATTGAGATTACTCATATCCCAGAAATTCCATTTTTCAAGCTCTTTTCATGCCCATGGTTTTGTTACGGCTTTATCATCAGTATCAGCAGCCTGTGTTTATTCAACCCTCAATTACCAAAGGCTCAGCCGGCAGGCCTTTAATTGATTACTTTAATTGATTGGTTGGGGGGGTAACCATGGCTGAAAAGCAGTTTATCTTAATCAGTTGAGAGGAAATTTAGAGAGGGGCTTGATTTCCTCCAGCTGATCACCCCTGTGTGGCATGAAAGTGCAGAGTGGGAGGAGGTGTGTGAAAATTTCTAGTTTCACATCTAACACTAAGGAGGGGATGAACATTTACAAATGCTAAAGATGATAGATTTGTGGAATTTGGTCCCTCTTCCTAGAAGATAATCTCCTGCGTTTGCTCTACTTTCTTGACTCTGTCTGAACTGACAGGAGTGGATGCTCGCGTTTGGATGCTTTATCCTTTGACATCACACCAGGTGGGCCAGATGTACGCCATTCTGAAATAAACACATTTCAGAACCTATATTAACATGGAGTTGTTCAGTGACCCGTGTGTGATATGGTGGAAGTGGAAATTAAAAATAATGTGACAGGCAGAATCTAATTTGCTAAATAATTATTTTTGGCTGATATCAAAATTCACTAAGCTTGTATGGTTTTTTTTTAAGTTTACACACCTATGCCATTCAAAGATACATTTACCAATTATATTTTAATTAATTGCATGTGTGTGCTCAATTTAATCATTTTATTTATCTTTTTGGTGTTTTGTATTTGACAATTTTATTTCCCTGTTCATTTTCTCTCTATTTTATAAGTGAGTAGGGCGAGTACAAACAAATGTTAGTTTCTTTTTATTAAACTAATAGCAATGCACTTGCAGTGGACTGTTAATTGGGCTGCTGGTATTAATCAAATAGAAAGAAAAATGCAAGTAGAAGATTTGTGAGTACTCGCCCTACTTTTGTGAATTCAATGGATCTTTGCTCCTGGCTCATAGGACCCTAAAGACTTCATATAAAGTCAATGAGTAGTGCCCACTCCTTTCATCATTCTCTAATTCATCCTTTCTTGTGATGTATTTTGTACACTGTTTTATAAGAGTGCTATAAATTAAAACATTATTGATGACGTGTCTGATGTTTGATGAGTGGGATGGTGGAGACATCACTGCTGATGATAGTTTACAAATGCATGTGTAATGAATTAATGACACTATGGGTGCTAAAAATTGCTTCTGATGCACACAATTCCTCTGGTGTTGTTGAAGGACATTGTCACTAATTGTGCTTCTTTTTTTTTATGAACCCACATTGTTTAATCTATCCTGCCACTGGTATTTTTTCTTCTAGGAGATAATGGCATAGTGTAAGTGGTACATGTACATGGAAGCAGGTGGACACGATGTTTAATACATATGATTAACAGATTGTTGATCGTAATTACACCTTTTCTTTTTCCACTATGACAAACTGTAACAAGACCTGGGGAATATCCTGCAATCCCAACAACCTGTCAACGACAACATGTCGCTGTTCACAGTATTAGAGTTGTGAAACAGCAGGATGTTAACAGCAGTCTTTCTTGTAGATGTGAATGGAGATTGAGAAGAGATTTTTTTTCTCACTTCAAGGTAATAATTATTTTAATAATAATAATAATAATAATAATGAACTTTACAAATACAAAAATGTGCTTTACAACTAAGAAATTACAAGCACCAAGTGCTTCACATGAAAAGACATAAAATGGAAATAAAAATGTTAAAAACATTAATGTAACATAAGATGGAAAATAAAACCAGCTGAACACTAATAATAATAATAGTAATAAAATAAAAACAAAGTTAAAAAGTGGCCTAAAGAGAATGTATAAAATCAAGTAAAATACATTTTAAAAGAAGCACAGCAGTGCATAAGTACAAGTGTTAATCAAGCCTGTATCAGGAAAGTCACAGCTAGTTAAAGGCTGAAGTGAAGAGACAAGTTTTTAGCTTTCTTTTAAAAATATTCAGCGAGCTGGCTTCCCTGATATCTATAGGTAGGGTGTTCCATAGTTTTGGGGCATAATTGACAAAGGCTGCACACCCGATTTTCTTTTGGCTGTTGCTGGGAACGTCCAATAAACCAGCAGCAGATGATCACAGTGTTCTTGTAGGCAAATGGTTAACAAGGGAGTTAGCAATGTAGCTTGGTCCAAGCCCATTAAGGGCTTTGTATATAAGGAGAAGAAACTTAAAGTCAATTCTCAATGTTACAGGAAGCCAGCGCAGAGCAGCTAAAACCGGACTTGTGCTCTCTCTTCTTGGATCTGGTTAATAGCTGAGCTGCAGAGCTTTGAATGAGCTGAAGATATTTAATAAGAGGAGGAGCAGTAATAAGCACAACCATTTCTCTGCAGCTCTCCGCAGCCAAGAGCAAGGATACTTGTGCACCAAGAGCCCCAAAACTTTGCTGCGTCACTGTCGCTAAATGCTAAATGTCAAAAAATGTTTTCAGTTAACTCAGTTACAAGAAAAGTACAAGTACACTTGTACATGATACAGGAAGCCATTTGAGAGCTGTAATTGGAACATGCAGAAGGTACATTTAGTACAGTAGCTCTGCAGAACTTGTGTCTCTGTGTCTCACTATGTCTTGGGGAAGGCCTGATTGATATGAGTGTGTTGGCGATGTTGGTTGCTGGTGACGTAGAGGATATTTTTGAGTAATCCAGAATGTTTACTTGAAATAACCTATGGCTCTGTTGTGAATTCAAGGACAATATCAAGCTCATCTTAATAATAAAGGCCCCCCATTGATCTACAATTCATTAGCGTATGAAAAATTGCTAATGCAAATGATTTTGGTAAATAGATTAGAGACAATAAGACAATTCAGATAACGACAATAATGCTCTTCTACAGCGGTAATGATCCCTAATGGACAACATTTATTGCACTCAGGAAATGTGCACTTAATTTAACCCTTCTTGCTCATGTATTTATCTGGGGAGCTATTTACAACTTTAACTTGTCTGAAATTATGACAACACTGACCTTTGCTATGTATGACCACTTTAACCTGTCTGGCTTCATTCATGTCCGCTTACTGTTTGCCCTTTGCCTGGTAGTAATTGGTCTCTCCCTGGCACTAATGGCCGCTGGATAGGAATGCTATTCCCCTGTCTGTTCAGAGGATAATGACAAGAGGCCAGCCTGACCTTGTCTGGGCGGGAGCAGCTTTCCTCCTTCTGAGAGAGGCCACTCCACAAGGCTCCCACTAGGCTCTGGTGTCTGTCAGCATCTGAAGCTCCAGCGATGAAGCACCACAGTAGGCCAGCCAAGCACAACCAAGAGTTGCTGGGAGCAGAGAGTGCGACGTCTCATAGACAAGATGAGCAATCTTTCTCATGGTCCTTTGACCACAGTCGTTTATTTCTCCTAGGCCTGATCTTCACTGGACAGGAACTAACAATAATTTAAATGAATGCAGACTATAGACAGAGATAAAGAATTAAAGGGAAAGTGTGTATAATATTATGGAGTTGTTTAACCTTTATGAGGTGAAATAAGTAAAATCCTTACTGTCCCACAGTGCAAAATAACCATAATACACATAGACTCACAGGTCAGTCTCTAAACGCTTCGCTCATAGAGACTGAGGACAATCCTCCCAGGTTTCGTTGTTAAAACTGGATGGAAACAATTAGAGAGTTTTAAAAAAACCTGCATTGCAGAACCAATCCAAAGTCTTTAGGGCGGCTCTTCATATTGGGGCAGTAACATGCAGTTCACTACGGAGGAGAATGGGGGGAGAGCATAATTTCCGGTAAGGCGTGTCCTTCACAAAATATAAGTGGCCTAGGTTTGTTAGTTGCTGGTGGTTGCTGTTCAAGCAACCACCGTGCATTTAGAAATCCCCAGACTTCGGTAGGTGGAGATCTCCGACTGTCTGGTATTGCGCAACTATAATATACAATATATGCAGGTGTTTAATATTGGTGACTGCAAATGACCCAACTGTTATACAATGTGTTAGTCACTATGGACGTGAATGCAATTTCACCAGAATTGTTTCTAATAGAGGTCAACAAGAGTCATAAATAGTCTGTTTAACTTCTACTATCTATCTACAGTCAGTGACAATAACGAAGTCACATGCTTAGCATACTGCATCAGAACACACTTAAAGGTCTCCTCTTCTTAAGAACTAAATAAGTGACTACAGAGAAGAATTTGTCCAGAGCTGCATTTGCTGCTCAATGGTGTAGTAGCGAAATTCAACCATTGGAACACTTGGCCAGATTATAAGCTTTGTGTCAGAGCTCAGCCTCAGGGTTTTTGTTAAGAGTTATCACACTCAAAGCCCATCTAAGCTCTCAGAGCATGTTTAAAACCATGTGTGTGTATGTGATGTGTGTATCTTTGCATCATCTGTTGATATACTTGTCCACTGGTTAAAGGATTGTTCATTTTCGATGTAAATTAGGGTCGCGGTGGAAAAATATGTAAGTTTTCCGTTGCATCTCTACCTTTAACCGACAAATGGGATGATCGAAAGACAGAAACACGGACAGACGCACACACAAACACTTTCCTTGTTATTTTCCCCTCTCTACCTCATTCCATTCTGTCACTCCATCTCTCTCCATCGCTGTGCTACTCTTCCCAGATAAATGTTTCATGAGGCAGCCCCCATATCCTCTCCTGGAATAACGTCCTCTAGATATGTCCAAGAGATTATATGACACATCACTCAGTCACATTTACCTCAGACTGCGCATCTCATGGCCTAACACAAACGCATCTTCAACAGAAGTAAGACAGGAGGGGGGGGGGGGGGGGGTAAACAGGGGAGAAGCAGATTTTAATACCCAAAACTGACTGTCAAATAGTGTCTGCAGTCAAAGAATTATCAAAGGGTTTATCCTTTTCAGATGTGAAAGTCTAAAGTGGGTCACACGCTACATTCACTGTAATATCACAGTAAATATTCACAAGCTCATTATTATTTAATCATCTCCTAATGGAAAAGATCCCCACCCCAAATATAGACCCACCTCCAAACTTAATAATTTTCAAATACAGACGGGTGACAAATTAAAGGAAAAACCTGAATAAATGAGTGGAGAAACATAACAAATGCAGATGCTTCCACACAGGTGCACTGCATGGTACAATTAAGCAATTAACATCCAATCATGCTCTGTGGCATGTATAAAAATGCTGAGCAGGCCCAGTTCATTCTGATTTTGAATCAAGATTCCAAGAGGCAAAGATCTAAGTGACTTTGAAAGAGGGTTTATTGTTGGGGCACAGATGGCAGGAGCTTCAGTCACAAAGACTGCTCAACTGGCTAGTGTTTCAAAAGGAACAGTGACCAAAGTGACAACTGCATTTAGATCTATGGGAAAGACGTCAGTAAATAGGGTCGAAAACTGTGGTCCACAGCACACATTTGATGACCGTGATGCTCGTGCATTAGTGCGATATGTGAGGAAAAACAGAAGAGCAACTCTTCCTCAATTGACTGAGAATATCAATGAAGGACGTGATCAGACTGTATCAGCAAGAACAGTCCATCGACAATTACATAGAGAGGGATGTTATAGTAGGGTTGCAGTGCATAAACCCCTCATTACAAAGATGAACGCACATTTGAGAGTTCAGTGGTGCAAAAACCACAGACACTAGTCTACAGAGATGTGGAAAAAAGTGACACGGTCAGATGAGTCACCCTTCATCACATTCTCAACAAGTGGGTAAGCGAAAGTGTGGCGTACACCAAGAGAACGGTACAGGCCTGAATGCTTGACCCCTACAGTGAGGGGATCTGGTGGCTCTGTTATGCTGTGGGGGGCATTTTGCTGGCATGGTTTGGTTCGACTTGTCCCCTTAGAGGGAAGGGTCACTATAAATCAATACAAAGTTGTTCTAAGTGATCACCTTTATCCTATGATGAGACATTTCTATCTTGATGGGAGAGGTCTCTCCCAGGATGCCCCTATCCATAGGGCACAAACGGTTTAATGAGTATGAACATGATGTGAATCATATGCTATGACCTTCACAGTCACCAGATCTCAACCCAATTGAACACCGATGGGAGATTTTGGACCAAGACTTGTAGAATCACAGCCAAATCACATTGAAGCTGTTCTGGAGACACATGGTGGCCCAACACTTTACTAAGACACTTTATGTTGTTTTTTTCTTTTAATTTGTCACCCGTCTATGTTAACAGCTGTAAACTTCATACAGTTAGTCTGCCTGTCCCGCCTTTCAACTTAGCAGTTGTACGTAGGGCAGTCCAAGACGAGAGCAATTGATTTAGATATCACCACAATCTTTTGACAAATAAAAAATGTTAGCAACGGCACATAAATACCAATTAAATTTACACCGATGGTAACCACAGCAGTAGTATATCACATTTTAAACCAGTAAACTGATATTATCAAAAGGCAATTAAATATTTATTCAAATTAGACAGGTAACTGAAATATTTGCATTATCACCATTATCATCGTCATGGTTACTTTGCTCATAGATCATCACTGTGTTATATGTTTACATGTAATTAGATAGGGGTGGAAATCTTTGGGAATCTCGATTTCGATTCAGATTCTTGGTGTCCGATTCGATTCAGAGTTGATTCTCGATTCTTAATATAAAAATTGTTTCTCAATTGAAAGAATAGAAATGGGGGCACTATTTTTAGTCTCTTACTCCAGTACACTGTGTGTGCCAAACCACTCATTGGTGTCCTTAGTCCACTCAAATGCAATATGAAACATAACTGGCAGTTAAGATAAATGGTCCGCAGATTTTAAAAAGCTGCATAAATTAATGAATTAATCTGAAAGCATCTCACAGTCTTCTGCCTGTATGAGAATAATGAAAGTGTCATTTACTGACCAACATCACCAGTTAAATGTCTTTTGTAAAAACAGAAGCTGGTGTGCTTGCTCTGGAGTAAGGGGAGGGGGAGGTGGATTGCTCCTTTGTGACGTTATTAACGTTATGTCTCCAGCAGTGGAGAGCAGCCTCTCTGCTGCTCCGCTAGCTATGTCCTGTCCAAGAAACTGAATGGGCGCAGGGTGGGAGGTGAAACAGACAGTACAGACAGAGTTATTTTCTTTGCCCCACCAGAGTTGGTTTAAGTTGCTTAAGTGCTGCAATGTGTCTTGGTCAGCCAGTCTCTTTTGTTATTGTTGGAGATCGCTGCTCCACTCTGCTAACGTTAGTCTCCGGGTGACGGCGTACAAAGTATTCACAATATACTTCACGTTCATCTCGCAAAGGTAATTATTTAGTCATTAAATCAACCGCTGCCTTTGTTGAAGAAGAAAACTCCAGCCTGCGTGCGCTGTATGCTGTGTAGGTGTTGCATTTAAAATATCGACTTTTGACATTTGTGAATCGATTCAGAATCGTAGAAGAATTGCAATTCTTATGTGAATCGATTTTTTCACACACCTCTATAATTAAGTCACATGACTGTGTGATTATTTCAGTTTTATTATCTTTTTTTCTTGAAGCATTTTTTTCCTGACCTTTGCTGCTGTAATGATTGATTTACTCCAGGAAAAAATAATCAAGTTTTGTATTATCTATAGCATATTTACTCCCCTGCTGCTTTCCTTATTGTGTTTTTCTATGACCACTGCAATATATGCTATATCACTTTGACAGAACAAGATGCTGTGTTTATTTGTGTTTGCAGCTGGGGCATGCCACTCTTGTAAGGTAATAATATATGCTTGCATAAAGATGAGTTGTGTTAACCATATGAACCTTGGCTCTCTGTTAAGAGCCCTGCTGTTTAATCAGTGGTAAATTATACTGTCCTGCCTGCCATGGTCATTTGTCAGCACATATTGATGCCTGCTGGCAACAGCGGAGGAAAGAACATCGTTGAACATAGTCTCTGTGGATGTTTTTATATAAAAAGGTCCAACCACTGATCTTTTTATTGTCTTCTGTATATTTCAAGTACATTTTTTTAAACACACTTTAGCGCTGTAGATTAAAAAAACAATACACAATTACTGTAAAAAGGTTTGTCTGTCAGTCAAATGACCTTTATCAACATTTGAACTTTCACCTCACCCCTCACAGCCTTGAGGCGATTCTGTCTTCAGTTTATCATCCAAAGATACATGGAGTTTTTATTGAAGCTTGCCTTCTACAAAAGTACTGTATAATATTCTTTTCAGTGTACAGGTCTCTTTACTATACAGGTTTCTCTACAGTATTCTATTTTCAGTCCAGTTCTTAAATTTTAATGCAACGTAACTTCATTGCATTCAAAGTGAGATCAAAGCATTCTGGTTCTCTGTTTGATGTATCCTCTATTTGAAGTTTTTTCCAAAGACAGAGAGTGTAAAACAAAAGTTTACATATTCTTGCCTTTGTGGGAGCAACTTCTGCTGCACAATGTATTGATCCCACTTTCTGAAAAAAGAGAAAGTAGAAAGACTTGGGGTTTTAGTTTGAATCATGTTGTTGCATTGTCAATACAAGGCCAGCAGCCTTTTCCTGGCAAGTCTGACAGAGCTGAAGTGAAGTGAGGAAATAAGAGAGACTGAAGGGCCAGTCAGGTTTGTATGGTATCAATCTAAAAAAGGTTGATGGGCCACATGTGAACACGGTGACCAACCCTGTCCTGATGGACAACCATACCCCGGAGAAAGTATCACCCACTGACAGTGATTGACAGATAGAAGAAACAGTGTTGTTGCAATGTTGAATGGCTAGCTCCCGCAACACAAGAGGTGTGATTAGGAGCTGTCAAAGCAACATGAGGCAGCTGACAATGACATCACTCACAGCCAAATAGTGGGCAAGACCGCTGCTGTGTATTCATTGAGAAACTGGAACCAAGAGGCAGCCTTTAGAACACGCTATGTGTTTATATGCTAGTATGTCTGTTTGCTGTTCTGTGTAAACATGTTGAGAGTTTACTGTGATTTCACTGGGTGAAAGCGAGGTTCTCACTCTGCACAGAGAAAACAGTACTGACTGTTTGTACTTCCACAAAAGTTGAATGCCAAATCTATGTTCTACTGTCAGAATAATGTCTGTGGATTTTTTTTATTCAAACACAGCATTCAACAAGCAGTGTGGTTAAATGACACATTGTGGCCAAAATACTACTGAAGTCTTGTCACATTTTATTGTTCTCAATGTTCATATGTGGTATTTACTACTTTATGGCCATGGGAATAATCTTTCAGTAATTTGTACATTATGTTGCATAGTTATCAATCTTATTTTTTTTAAAGCTCTGGGTAGACAATACTGTAATTCAACCGTTTCAGCAGAGGAACACCACACACATACACACATACACGCACACACTTTTTCTAGAGGAATTTTACAGAAACAAGCGTGATTCTGAGTTACATACAGTACCTGAGATCACTGCTCAGCATTCATAACAAACATCAGTGTGTTATATATGGTGGCCCGCAGTGCAAAACACAACATTTTAGAAAACACATGTACAAATTAGAGAAAACAACAACAAAACAGAAAATACAACATTCAAGAAAAAAAACACAACAAAAACAGAAAACACATTTTACAAAACACATTTTGTGAAACATTGTGTGAAATGTCTTCTATTTTGTTAATGTTTGTTCTAAAATGTTGTGTTTTCAGTTTTGTCGTTGCATTTTGTTCAATGTTGTCGTGTTTTGCACCTCAGGGCCGTCCTAGTTAAAAGTTAATAGAGATGAAACAAGGCAAGTTAGAAGCTGCAGATGAGAAATAGGCTTGTCCACGCAGACCGATATAAACCACTGCTACCTCACATACTCAAAAAGAAGAAAAAAGTATATAAAACAGAAAAGCAGACAATACTCACAATTGAGAGGCTTGAACCAGTGAATGTTTGGTATGCTTGCTAGAAAATAATGACTTAGGCAATTAAACAATTACCGGAATAGTTGTTTCAGCTCTGATATGATCAACTCAACTATATTTTGAATTAACCGTCACTATTTCTTTATGGCTGTATTTTGACTGGTTCATCTACATAACTAGAGCCAGAGAGAGGTATAAGTGTGATGGATATACTGAGCTGTGCCAAGGAAAACATGTGAGAAAGCAAGGCGGGGGCAGGTACAGTGGGAATGGACTGACTTGTTCTCTGTGCTTAGATCTCACAAGGCAGATGGAAAGATCTTTGAGTTCTGTAATGCTCAGTTGCACAAGAACATACTCAAATACAAAAGCCCATTTCTTTGGAAGATTACTGCACTGTTTGCTGACATGAGCAAAACTGTAACCTCTTCAAAACTGCAAATTCACCAACGGACAGAATTCTCACCTTTTACAACCAACGGATATAATAATAAATTATATAGCGAGTATTTGGCAGCAATAAAGAAAGGAGTTGAAGATGTTTTAAGTTCAAGAAAAAAGGCAGACTAAGAGACCACATGTGTTGTGATAGTATTTGTACTCCCTGCAAGAAGGATATTCAGACATCTCACAACAGATAATACTTCTGAATAACAGAGATAAGATCCACGGTACAACATAAAGCAGCAGTTGGGAAATATTGCAGTCTGTAAATGTTCTGGTATACATATGTGCAGCATATATCTCATATATCTATGAGAAAATCCTTTTATATTGTACTAAAACTGAGCATGATGCTCACATCTAGTAGAAAAAACTGTGTACTGCGCAGTGCACAGACTGTGTGCTGTTATAAAATCAGTTCCATGACCTGCATCCAATACAAACAGTCCCATACATGCTTGGCAAACTTCAGTCTAAGAACGTTATTCACTGTTTCAGTTCAGTCAGGGCGTGACTCCTGACTCACACCATACAATAACATTAGATCTGACTGGTAAATTGTAAGCTGAAAAGTAGGTTACTATACCAAATGGGTGCATGGGTGCTAAATGAAAACAATATGAATATACAGCAGTTAATGGAAAATTCACTGTATCACTTAATATATGAAACAAAGTACAAGAAGATTTTTGTTACTAATATCATTAACAATTTTTTTCTGAATGATTTCATGTCAGAAATTTGGTATAGAGTTATTAGAGTTTGTTATACCAAGATGATTTTTACTAACATGTATTACATAATTATATTATCAAAAATATTACTCTGATATTGATATCTTGATGCTCATGATGATCATTGCGTAAATGTATGCAAAATTACTAAAACTAGCAAACTACATCAAACGCTACTCTTTCCACAAAATTAAAACTTTAATAACTTGTTTTGATTCTTTTGAATTTGCTTACGATCATTAATTTGGACAAAAGAATTTTGTAAAACAGTAACAACACTGATTCCACTGAAAGCGATTAAACGATAATATTGAATCACATTTTCTGAATAAGACAAGCTGAGCCAATCAGTCACACTAATACACACAATAGTGTTTTGACTATAAAGTAGTTAACACGGTAGCATTTAAATGCTGGTTCTATGTCTTTCTCATTATCTCTTTCACTTTGTTATTCTTTCCATTTCAACTATACAAATGCATGTGTCCATGGTTCAATGCAAAAATAAACTTAAATCTTTGCAATGTTAACTCTTTGTTGTACAACTCTTTCAGCTTTCGGGTCCATTACTTTCATTAGCTTCTTGAATCATGCTTTTTGCAATTAAAAAAAAAGCAGCAGCATGTGTTATGCTTGTGTCTTTTTGACTTTTTTGTCGTATGGTGGTAACGCTAGAAAACGCCAACAGGACAATTTGTTGATGGGGCTTTTCTCTGAGCAGCTCCCTGCTCGTTCCAGGGGGGGTGGGTTTACTGGTGGTTGTGACTGTAAACGCTTGTACTCAGCGTGCCAAGGTGTGAATTTATCATTTGATGAAATCAGTTCGTGGCATTTCCCGTTTTAGTTGGCACATGTTTTCGGCAGAGTTCACAAATAAACTCCATAGTGTTGCAAGTCGGACTTTAAGTACCACCACACCACTGACGTCTTTTTACCTCGTTTATCCACAATATCTGCTTTGTTTATGGTTGTTGTGGCTGTTGAGCTTTCGATTTGTTCGTCGACACTTAAAGTTTCCTCTGAAGGAGCGCTCATCTCGTTCATGACTCTCTTGTATAATCAAAACAATAGCACGTGGTTTGTTCAGCTAAGTCAACCAACAGTGCTGTGGACGTGGGCTGTTCGTTTTTTTAATACTGCTATATGATTGGCTACAAATAGCTTTGTTCCTGTGATTTGATAAGCTGCTGTGCATTGTCAGGCAATGTTTCCTATCGACAGTTATATAGAAGTTTCTAATTTTCTTATTGCGATATAAAATGTAAATGATAAGTGTATATATAATTTATATCATACAGCCCTAGCACATATTACTGTTGCAGTATTTTGTGGCGTGCGCCAGTTGAGCCATACAACATATTTAGTGAGGCTATTCCCAGATGGCAGAATGTGTAAATGTCTGTGAAACCATAAACTGGTGTGCTCCTTCCAGTTTCTTTCCTCACTTACATTCACAAATATGATGATTTAAAAAAAATAAATAAAGAAACGTTGTATGTTCCCATGAGCAGCAGAAAGGCCGCACTGTTTTTGAGCCACATGCAAATGTTGGTATTATGAGCCATTCTTTTGTGTTTCTGCAACTCTGTACAGAAAGGTTCAGGATGATAACTCCTCAGTAATAATAAAGCTGATGGCCTATTATGATGTGTTGCAAATCAAATATGTGTAGTATTTGGTGGAAGCTGAAGTGGGGAGTGCTGGCATTAGGCCAGCCTGTATTGCTGTACAGATGAACAGATGCAGGCAGGGTACGAAAAAAAAAAACACCCACCAAGCACCAAATGCGGGTAGATCTTCCGTTGGGCGAGTAAATCTCGGAAGGCTATCCGCCACACTGGCAGGTAAATGTTTGTACCAAAAACAGTCATGTAATAAAATATATGGCATGATGGCTCAGAGGAAATTACCCTATACAGTGTAGACGTGTGTTTTTTTCTTACACAGTGACGTGAAACTGTAGGAGCGCTCAAGGCGGTCTGAGGCGAAGAACCACCAGCCACAGACCATCTCGAGCGCTCCTAGTTATGCGGCACCGTGACTTGATTTGATTAACCGCTAATCAATATTTTAAAATAATTTGTAGATTGTAATTTTGCTCCAAACTCTGACCTCTTCTTTGAGTTTGTATTCAACATAATATCTTATTATTTCAATGAAATTAATGTATATGTGATACAAAAAGGCAATTTATTATTTTGGCTGGCAGGTGAGTCAAAGAGTTAATTTCGAACTCTCCTGTGCCTGTCAGGGTAACAGAATGGACCAGTAACAATAACAGGCATCTACTTCAGGGTAATTGTGCAAGATGGCTCGCCCTGAACCTCTTTGTAAAGCAGGTGTTTTGAGTACTTGAATGTGTTGTAGTTTAGATTTTTGGTTGAATTCTGATCACGTTTAAGGATTCGTGACCTTTCCTTGTTTGTCATTACTGGAAAACTAAAACACAACTTTTTTTGATCTCTTGTGAGGTTATTAGTTGTGTATTCTCTGACATATTGTGACCCATCCCATTTGATTATTTGCACTCAAACTTGTTTATAACCAAGATAAAATAGTGCTGCAACTTTTATGTTGCCATGATATTGTCAACTTGCAGTGTTTACCATTACTGTGGTTGTTTGTTTGCCACAGTTTTGTTTATCCCTTGAATTCCAGTATATTTCCAGGCTATTGGATGTTGTTTAGTTGTCATCAAAAGGAGCCTATCTATGAAAGTTCTTCTGTTTTGAAGGAGAACTGAATTTCAGCATTAAAAATTAAATGGTATATTGCAAAACATCACTTCTTAGATTTGGGGCAAGTGTTGGAGCAGATGTTCCTCCAGTGATCTGTAAATAAGTGGAATTGTAGATAAAGACACTGAGGAGGCTGTAAGATATTCAGGAAGCAGCCCAGCCCTGCTTCAAATCCACTCTAAGAAAATAGTGCAAAAGCAGTCAAAAACTGTTAAAGCGCATTTGATTCTAGCATCTTGTTTCAGTTCTTCTTCCTCTCCCTTTCTCCTCAGACCCTCTCTCATTTCTGCTTGAACTGGGAGTGGGGGGATAGAAAAAAAAAAAAGACCTTGAAGAAGGCTGCGAGATTAAATTAATCGTTGGTGGGAGGAAAAATATCACTAAAGTATGCATAAGTGTAAAAGAAATGAAAACAAACAAAAATATATTAAAGAATATCTTTAATATATGTTTGTGAGACTGTATGCTTTATATCTCCTCTAGCTGTTTGGAGGGAGTCTGCTGCCCTCTGCATGGCTCACATTTAATGAAATATATAACAATTGTTCCTCAATCAGAACAAGTGCTTGTTTAAAATGCAAATCCGCTCTTGTCTGTGACATGCTGTAATTAGACAGAACAATGATGTATTATTTCTGTGATCTTTCTTTCTCAGTGCTCATCAAGGGCTTTGAGAATGGGACAATGATTGACCACCTGGTCCTGCTACTGTAGCTAAATTTATTAAACACGCTCTCTTTAGAAAATCAATGCATGATTGTACGAGTTGTACAGGGTCAGGCTTATTTTTCATGAGAAGACATAATTAGCCTGACCTGTGACTTGCAAATGCTTAGGATTGTTCTGCACTGCTACTTTAACCATCTTCTTAAACTGTATGAAATGTTGTAGAAGAACGTTGAGCAGTTTCTTAGTACGATTACATTACTGTACATTTAAAATATTACCTAAAACCCTGATTAACATCATTCCTTGTTTATAGGTGTTAATAGAATTGCAATTATTGTCATTATCGATTCATCTGCCAGCTATTTCCTCAATTAATCAATTATTTGTTTGGTCTATAAAATGCCAGAAAATAGTGAAAAATGAAAATTTCCCAGAGTGAAAGGTGACGTCTTCAGATGTCTTGTCTTGTCCAACCAACAGTTCAAAACCCAAAGATATTCAGTTTACTATCACTTATGACAAAGAAAAGCATTAAATTACATTTGAGAAGTTGAAAACAGCAAATATTTGGCATTTTTGCTTTAAAACAAATGACAAAAACAATTATTCATTTATCGAAGTAGTTGCCAATTCATTTTCTGTAGATCGACTCATTGACTAGTCGTTGCAGCTCCAGGTACTAATACACAGACAGTTTCAGTCAGTAGGACTTATTTGCTGCAATAGTTAAATACTTTATATTTGCAGCCATTGTTATAAATATTTTGCCAAAATGTTTTTCTCCTCTCATTGTGTGATGAAATTTGTGTCTACAAGAATTTAGAGCATCAGCAGATGAGACAGAAAGCAGGCTTTGTAACATATTAGTGTAATGTGATACCTACTGTTTGCCTCGCTCAAGTTATTGTACAGAAGGGAATGTTTTGTAGCACTGAAACATTTTAACCAAGAACCGGGTTGCATTTACCTCACAGAAGCCAGTGAGAAATGCTAGAGGCATATCTCTATCCAATAATTTGTGATTAACAAAACAGGCTGTTTCTCAGAAGAATGGTGCTTAGATAAATGAACCCTGCCTTGTCCCTTGAGTCAATTTATAATTATTATATTGTGTCTTAATTGAACTTCATCGCAGCACTCTCAACAGTACGGCTCCATGACCAGAGCTGCCTGATGGATTCAGCTCATTCTGCTGCTTGGATAAATTAATTGGATTAAAGATTTGATTATCAGTTCCTTTGTGCATCCATGCTTGAATCTCTGCCGTAAACACATTGGTATAAATACAAACATATGTTACCCAACCCCTACTCCCAGCAAACACACACACACACACACACACACACACACACACACACACACACACACACACACACACACACACACACACACACACACACACACACACCACAAAGCAGACTAAGTAATAGACAAAGAGCAAGCAGAGAAAGAGAATACAAGCTGGGGGAATCTGGAGTCTCATTACACCACAAAACCAGAAAGCTCTCTCACAGCTGTTTAGGAACTTCTTCCTACATGTAAAATTCAATTATAAATATTAATTAGTTATTTATTATTGTATATTTTAGTTCAAACAGAAACCGCGCCTCCATCAGAAAGCACACCATTTTACACATGTTGTACCATGACTTTCTTTTTCATCACTCTCCAAAGACAGGACAAGTTGTGAATGATGATAGTAGTTTGAGAGTGTGTGTGTGTGTGTGTGTGCGTGCGTGCGTGTGTGAGGGCGGGTGGGCGTCTGTGTGTGAGGGAGAGAGAAAGAGTATGTGTGTTGAAGGGGCTGCTTGTGACTGGTACAAGGGTGTCAGGAGCAGATGCAAATGAGTAAAAACCAAATCAGAGAAAAAGAAAAATAAATGAGCGGGAGAGGAAGTGAGAGAGGATGAGGGAGTGTGTGGAGTTCACAGCCTGGGCTACTTTCACACCTGCAGCCACTGAGCTTGTTTTACACTCAAATACACACACACACGCAGTACACAGTCTCGCTCACACACATGCACCGGATGACAACCTCATGACACGGCAACAACACACCACAGCATGCCACTTCTGTATCCACTCAATCACAGTCTTGCTAATCACATGCAAATTAATATCCCGTTGTCCTCAGGTCACATCCATCACGTTAAAAACAAAACCCACCACTTTGCTCGACTTCCTCGCCATTCCTATAACGATCCAGACAAAGTATGACGGTTTTTATGCCGCGTACATGGAATGCAGCACCTTCTTCTGTCCAGCCTTGAAAGACTTCCTTTTGGCATCATAGCACTTTTGATTAAATGCTTTAGCAAATGACCAAAATTGGTGCACAATTTTTAATTTGAAATTATTCATCAGAGCCTATATTTCCTACCTCTCATATAACATACTTGTTTTTAATCATGGTGTTTTGGTTTTATGTCCTGTGGGGTGGAAACTTTGTACATCTTTTTAATGTAATGAGTGCAGAAAAACTAACTGCCATCTGCTTTTCTATTCACTAAACATTCTAGGAAAATCTGTCCTCAAACTCAGGGATTGGATTGCTCCAGAGCATAATGCAAACATATCTTTTTGATCCTAGATTGAAATTTGATTGAAATTGTAAGTATAAAGTGTACCTTTGAATTAAAGCAATTATTATTCCTTTGTGTCTGACATCAAAAGTACCTCCGAGTGAATTGACAGTGTTCCTGTAAGCTTCAGGAAAATGATTGATGCGCTTGAGTTAGTCACAGTGACTTGCATCACAGTCTTTGAGATTTAATTTCATTTGAATACATCCATAATCATTATCACCATTTTGAAAGGAAGCTATTACAACCATTTGCTGAGACTTCAAAATGTTTTACAACAGGCCCGAAACATCAAATATGAGCATAGCTGAATAGTCTTTAAATGCACTCATTAAGGCAATTGAATAATGTTGTGGTGTAGTGATCAGAAAGCAGCTTGTGTTCAACGACGGGTTAAATTATGAGGTGTACTACCTTGAATACAGATTCCCTTTCAGTTTCTTCTATGTTTTGTCAGTAGCTTTGCCACACGTAACTCATATTACTTTACGCACTCTATTAAAAAAAAAACCCGCAAAAACAAAAAGATGTCTCCAGGAACTACACCCAAATTTACATCTGAGCAAATTAATAGCCTTATAAATCTGAAATATCTTAAAATGCTAGGTTAATGTCTGACTGACTTGGAAATAAACACACTATCAGATACAAATATCTTCCTGATTTCCAGCTGCTATCAGTAGAATTTGAAAGCCAATAACTTTGCTGGCCCTCTCATCTCTTTAGTACTATTCCAACTATCACTAAAAAAGCTTCACCTCTTGCTTCACTACACTGTATGTACAGCGGAGGTGACGTACAGTTTGTCATTTTCATTATTTTGGTTTTCAGATTGCAAACCTGGAAGTTTGAAATTTTGTTTGGTCAATGATACAGTAAAAAAATGAACACTATTGAGGGGTTCTCTCGCACCTTAATATTCCTATCACAATATGTCAAATTAAAATTGCAATGGCCAATGTATGTGTCACAAATATTGTTTCCTGTTTATTAATTATCTATATAGGTCTTTTATTTAAAAAATATATTTTTCAAATGCTTTGCTAATTAAAAGGTTTTTAGAGACAAAAGTTGAAACAGATGTGAAGTTTCCATTAAACAACGGTCTACATTATACTGTACACAGTTACAAACCGTATGAATATTAAGATGTTACGATGCCCAATAGAGAGAATAAATTATTGATGACATACTTATGTCTTTGCATTCATCTGCCACTTAACAGCTTGCTCTGTATTCTCCACCCCTTAACTTTGTCACATGCAAGCCAGGACAAAAGTCAATTCTCAAACATTCTTATGGAAAAGTATACTTGGCTTTGATTACAGCATTTTTGCTTGTGTATTTTTGTCCTCTGCAGAAACAATGTCACACATTCAGACTTATATTTTAGAGCTGAAACAATTAGTTAATCGCTTAGTCGATCAACGGAAAATTAATCAGTAACTATTTTAATAATCATATATAAATAATGGTTTCAGTCATTTTTCAAGCAGAAAACACTCTAGTGGAGCTGCAGTGGTCAGAAGGATAAAACTAACATTGCACCTGCTTGTGTGCAACTGTGAGACAGGGTATTGCTAAAAGAACATTCATGCTCAGCTAACCTACCCTAGATAAATAAACTGATCTGTAACCTAATAAAAAAAAAATCCTGTTTACATCTTAATACCCAGTGCGTCTGTAAAAAGCTCCAGCACATGGCCCGGTGCAACTGACTGATATTCTCTGAATAACCCTTTGAATGGCTCCATCTTACTGTGTGTATTTCAGAAAAAAATGAAAATGCTTCCCTTATAACCTCGCGTACCCTCTCACCCTCAAAGATTATTTCCTTTTGAAATCATTTTTAAGATACTAAATGTCAAGTTGACCCATCCTACCTATGAACCTTTTATGAACTCCAACAGTAGCTGCACATATACCTTATCATGTAAAAGAGAGAGAAAGTTTCTCATAACTTTAGCAGTAAACTGAAGAGGCTGTTCATTAGAACATAAGAAATATCTAACCATTAACCCTTTTTCATATATATAGTATAGTAATTTTAGCCTTTCAGCCCAGTGAAAAATCATATAGTTTTGGAGTTGTTCTACAACGCATACACTATATTGATATTCAGGCAGGAATAGAATTCAATATGTCATTCCCAAACATTTCCTCCAGAGAATCACTCCTTTCTCTATAATTTCCATAGAAATTTTGTGTGCAAATGCGGTAATAGACACATTTATAACATCAAAAGGATTCAATTTTCTTTTCAATCACATAACAGTATGAATAGCTTTTTCCATTGAATCTAACAACGAGAGGCCATTACCACATGCTAAAGGATGGGTTGCTGCCACTTGCTTTTATGAAAGTGTGTCAAACAATTTTTCATGTCTCACATTTGTTCTAACCAAACGGGGCCTGTCAAACAGGTTTATTTCTAATTTGTCAGACGGAGGTCATTTTTATTTTCAATTGGTGTGTGCAATCATCAATGATGCATACGTATACTGTATGTCCATATACATTTTTTAATGCAGACTTTTATTTTAGTCTCTTTAATGCATTAACTCCTCTCCTAAGGAGTTCACAAAGCACTGAGATGACAACTAGAGTCCGCTAATTGCAGCTGGTAAATTATTTGGAAATGATGACATGCAAAGCAAGACTGTGATTGCTACACACTGAGCATTTTGCTGGCTGGGGATGTGGCCAGTGTTCAAATAGATGGGTGATAAAAGCAAATATTTTCACCTCAATCATGTAATGGCTCCGTTTGGAGCACTTTGTAGAAAAGGTTTGCAGTAAATGGCTGGAAAGGGGTGAGTTCCTCATCTTTCAAGCATATTGTAGCTGGACCATTCCGCTCAGGCTTTTTGTGCTGCTGCACTGGAATCAATTCACATAAAGCAAAAGTGTATGATGAACACAGAAAAAAAGATAGGAAAAATATGAACTGTGGAGCTAACTCAATGTTATACTAACTTATTTTGCCAATTTAATGATTAATGATAACTATTAGGCAAGCTTATACAAAATATTTTTTTAACATTTTGATTTAAATTAAGTATAACATTGATTTAATAAATTGCAGTAAAATTACCACTTATTCTAAAATGATGCATGCTACAAAAGAAATAAAGTATGAGTATCGGTAAACTTCTTATCTCCAACAATTAAGTGATTCAAGCATTGTAAATTATATATTCATCACCACCACATTAAATCTAATGTTTTCTGCTGCCTTTTTATAAGGTTACAAAAGGTAACCCAACAATTCAGAAACAATTACACCAGTCCTGTGCCAGATCCCATTGATATTTTAACAATTTTGTTGGTTTCATCTTACTGTTCGATATGGACCTTTGCTCAATACTATCAAATGAATAAGACGTTGAACTTTCAACCATTACTTAATTTCTCAACAGGCTTTCACAGAGATTTCATTGGCGCTATAACATATTCCATCACACCCATAGGATTCTGCATTTTGAAGCATTTACTGGATCCAGACAATCCTTAGCTGAATGTGACAGGATGAGCCAGCTGTCAAGCCATCAAAAACATATTGTCTTTAAACTTAATTATGTTTTTACTGATATTTTTTTATACAACAGCAGGAAATGAATAAATATAAAAAGTTGAAGAGGTCAAATATTCTGCTGATTCTATATGTTAGGGAAGAAGGTTTTTGCAAGCCGGCATTTAACAGCATTACAATATAACCAATGCTGCCTACATGTGTGTGGGGTGGGCAAAACATTCCAGTGGCATATTTCTCCCAAAAAAAAAAAAAAAAAAAAAAAAAGGAATATGCTTATAACAGTAGTAGTCATGGGGTGCATGGCGCAAGGACAAACAAGGATTCAGTTCCAAGCAACAGTAAATTTGTTCCACAAAGGGGAAGCCAGTGAGGTTAGTTATTAGTATCTACTACTATCTATTTAATTTATCAAACTTATTTATTTTTACAGGGTCGATGCAAATTATTGAATGTAGCCAGTGTAAGCCAAGTGGCTAATTTTCAACTGCATTCCTTTTGTTATGACCTTGTTGCACAAGCATCTCCTACCGTTTGCCATCCAGGTGACGTTCCTTGATGGCAGGTGAAAACAAGCAGCTAGCAACAATATGTGTACTGAAGGAGACACACGCCGATCTCTCCCTCCCAAAGTCAACCATACAATTGCGGAGCAAAGTAGTGGGCATCCAGTGTAGTGGAATTAGTCAGCCACCAATTCTCTCTGTCCTTTCCTGATTTGACAATAACGTTACACAGTATATTACCAAGAATATTAAAAGGGGTAATTGTACCATGCTGTTAAAATGAGCAAGTAAAGTGGCAGTGTTTAGACTGCCAGCCAGTCAACAAGTCGAGTTCTTATCAACAAGACATCACGAGTCTCAATCATCTAATCTCTCAATCTAGGATTGGGATTTTAGAAGTGGGATGAATATACGAGAGTAACTTGTTTCGTGTGTATTCAGTGTCTTGTATGAGCGTTAGCCTAGGGACACTATCAGCATATGTCAACTTTCTTCATCTCAAGATGACATAACAGTTGTAGACATAAAAATCTCACTTTGATTTTAAGATAAGAGGTTACATATATCAATTTTTTTTCTTCTGTTTAAATTGGCGTATTTATTCAGCCATTCCATGGCTCAAAACAAGTCCATATCCATGAGTATGGATTCTATGAATTCTACAGAGAATTGGTTGGTTAAGGGAATATCATTGTATCCCAATTATACAGTTGGAGCCAATTTACTCATTTATTTATGCGTCCCAGTGTGGCTCAGATACGAAGTCTCCTTCGTCCCCTGTGGAT
Source organism: Scomberomorus guttatus (assembly GCA_038419695.1). Taxonomy (NCBI): domain Eukaryota; kingdom Metazoa; phylum Chordata; class Actinopteri; order Scombriformes; family Scombridae; genus Scomberomorus; species Scomberomorus guttatus. The sequence continues at coordinate 23,209,401 of CM076445.1, read as the reverse complement.
GTTTCTGCTTAGATATTATTCTTGGCTATTCTTTTTTCGATCAGACAACTCATTGAATAAGAAAAAAATGTCTCAGTGCATTGATGTAGTGCAACACAACCTAAAGACAGACTGTAATTGAATTTATGGATGTCTTATGTGAGCAATGAGGTTTTCATAATTGCATGAAACATCTCAATATCCAAACGCAATGCTGAGGGACTTGAGCCTTCCAACTGAAGCATGGAGGCACAATCTGGTGAGAGCCAATCTGAGAAACAGCTGCACTTGTTGGATACAGTGTACTTAACGGTGACAAAGTATCACAAAGTGTCCTTTGTGAAAGAAAAGGGCTTGTGTCCGTATAGCGTTTTTCTCTGGCAGAAAAGCGCTGGCAGGGCGCTGGGGAGCGCTGGGATGTAGCGCTTGTGCGGTGAGAGAAAGAAATGCTGCGTGTGGGTTTTGTTTCTGTGACAACAATATCTTGACAATTTCTACTCACCAGCAACATTCAGTGTCTGGCTGATATCTGCTCCCACAAATGGACTTTTCTGTCTGTGTTATGATATTTTCTGCTCAGGATAGCTCAGGATACACACAGCCAGAACAAGCTTCTCCAGATCTCAACTAGAAGCACTCAGAGAAGCTGCACAAAAAAGTCGGAGTGCTCTGAAAAAAAAAGACACTGGGTGCAGCACTTTTTCTCTAGGTGGCCGCATGATGCCACATACGCGTTCTCCTCATTGGGAACTCGTCATCTCGTCTCGTCATCAGTATTGACCGATAAAGGCTTTAAAAAATGAAATATCGGCATCGGCCCAAAATGAACATTTCTGCCAATATGACAGACCGATTTGTTGCCTTCTCCTCCGCCGCCTGGCTGCGCTTCCCTCCGTGGACTGTTTCACCCTGATGGTCCCGGTGCTTCCTCCGCAGGCTCCACTTCACTCAGCTGCCTGATGGACCCGCTGCTTCTTCCCACTTTAACCTGAATATCAAACCAGGGGTTTGCTGGCTAGCTAGCTCTGCTGAGTTTTAATGCTGAGCTCCTGAACTTCAGTCTTTCTAAGTTCTTCCTATATTATCTTTCTTGATTATACTTAGTACAATCTATGATTTCATGTGTAATAGCCTCCTCAGCCAGGTGGAATAAAATGTGTGCATATATCAGTATCGGCAATTGGCAAAAATGAGATGGAAAATATCGGCATATCAGATATCAACACAAATCCAATACCATGCATCCCTATTGGGAACCACTGAAAAAAGATGCTGGCACGCTATATGGACACTCAGCCTAAGGCTTGCGAATGGTAATGAATTATGAGGGGGAAAAAACAACAGCACAATCAAAACAGCATTCCAAGTTGTATAAAGACTAATTAATTGTCACTGTAGTGACAATTTCAACAGTGCATTAAGAAATGCTGGCTAATGAGTACTAAAATGGGAGATATATTCCACCTATTATATTGTTAGTCACTATGTTTATTCCGTGTTGACATTTGTTTTGCATTATGTCACAGCAGATGTTTTTACAACACACTCAGAGAATCCATATGGTCTTTTTTTTTCCCAAAGACGAGGTTTATGATTTTGCAATAAGAATGTGTCATTTCCAGTCTACTTTGGTTTGTTCTGCCCCATGAGACGGGCTTACTGGAGCTAAAGGGAAACATGAATGCCATTGCACCTGACAGCATGCTGACTTTAATTCTCATTGTGGTGACAAGGGAGGCACTTCAGAGTGGATAATTGTATCTTAGGTCTCCTGCATGCTGCCTATTATTGATTCCTAGGGAACAGAAAGAACTCCTTGTAAACATATAAAAATGCATTTAAGTGTCCATTCTCCTTTCCTAAAATCGCAGCTGCAGCTATCTGCTTTTGTCACTTCCAGTCCTGCTCTCTGCCAGCTCAGCTTTTAAGACTCTGGCAGGCAGGATGGAGCTTATATTTAACAAAGCTGACAGGTTGGACAGTAATGCAGTTGTCTGGGCTTTTATTTCTTACTTGGGATTGGATTTTGAAAAGCCACAGCACATTAGAATGAAGTGCTTTCCGACAGGCCCCATATGAAAGTTGAACTGCAGCAGTGCATACCCGCTGCAACAAGACACACGGTAAAAGCCTGTCCTCTGTCGGAAAGTTCTGTCTCTAGGTTGAAACAAAATATAGTCAGTCTTTTAGAAAGTTTTGTTATTATATGATCAATGTCTTGTATTTAAACGGGGTATTTTCAGTTTTACTAAAACTTCTTTTCAACTTTACAATAATTTATAAATATTTATAAACCCTTAGGTTTGGGCGAGGGGTGTATCATTTATTAAATGGCATAATGCAGACATTCAGATATCTATGTTAAACATAGTCAAAGTTCCAAAACTTGAGGTTGACATATGTGGAAATGCCGCCTGCAAGTCAAAAGCCAGGGCTTCAACCTGCTCTGAATACTTCATTTGCAACGTGTTTTCCTATCTTGCATGGACAAGTTGACGTCAGATCGTCATGCATGCCCATAAACGGCCGTCCATTCCATAGCCTTGGCTGCTAAGATTTTTCCATGTGTTGTTTGCGTTGTCCACTCTCATATTTCAGATTGGATTCCAGCTTAAATATGTACGGATGTATTTGAGAAGTTGGCATTTTAAATAAACAACAAGAAAAAGTAGTGAAATCCTACTACTATAGTTTGTTTTATGGTTTGGTAACATAGCCTACTGAGTGACCGGAAGTCCGCCATATCACAGCTTCCTAAAGCTGACCAATCAGAACAGAGTGGGCTGATCGGAAGGGGGGCCTTAAGAGACAGGAGCTAAAACAGCCTGTTTCAGACAGAGGCTGAACTGAGGGGCTGTTTTGGTCTGATGATGGAAAAAAAGGTCAGGACATCAAAATATCAAGACTCATCCTTAGGGAACCATTAATAGACAGCAAATTTCATGAAATGCAGCCGATACCATTATAAAAAATGTTGCCTTGGACCAAAGAGTTATGTTTAAGGGATTTTTTGTTCTAATGGTGGTCCTAAACAAAGAACCAGACCATCACCAAAACCCTTGAAAACCATTCTCTGGGTACCACAAAATTTAATGATAATCTGGACAGTAATTGTCAAGGTACCTTGCTTTTGACCAAAGAGTTAGACAGACTAACCACCACTGCTGAAGGCTAATTTCATCACGTGTTAAAGGAAAAAACAAGCCCAAAGTAGTGCATGGCGCACACTTGATAATGGACTGCTTTTTTAATATTGACAGTCAACTCTTTGTTCTTTTAAGGAGTAATATGGCAAAGACCTTTCTCTTTGATGAAGATATGGTGTTGAATTTTATGGTTTAATCACCTCCTGGGTTTTTGCCTGTGTTACACTCCCTTAAAGTGAGCCATCAACTCAACTAATTAATGCTTATCCAGATAATATTAACATGTAAGTCAGCTAGATAGCCTACAGTTACAGCTGTCTTAATTCAAAAAACATGGTCATTACAAATCTAAACTAAAACTCAATAAATGTTTTGTAATTCTTAAATTCTTCTGAATGACATTTTTTGCTACAATTTTTTTTGTAATTTCTGGTGAGTATTTGTACATTGTTGTATACAAGGTAATGGAGCCAAACAGCAGGCTGTGAGCTTACCTCAAAAGGGGACTTCCACTATAATAAGAACGCCGAGGTTTACTGGTTACCCAAAGCGGGGGGCGAAGAGAACCCGGCTGCCAGGCAGCTGGTCCTCTTCACATTCACTTATGGGGACACCCGCAAAAGCAAGCCCCATGAAGATGACAATGTACCACACTACAGCTGGAAACCATCTGGATCAAAAGTTGAGACTATGGGCTTCCCTCCTTAGCTAAACCCTCTCTGTACCCAAAGACTGTCTTGGCACTGTCTTTTATTTGCTCATGTAAATGTGTCATTCCCAATTTATTCTTCTCATTTTCCAAGAATAAAGGGAATTGAACAGACATTTTCTCCAACTGAAAGCTCTGTTTATTTGATTTAGCCTTTGATTGATCAGTCATGAAAATACATGTGTCACCACATTGATCTTATCCTCTAGACAATTACAATTGCTTTGACTATTTGATTTGACCTGAGGCTACAGTACATCACGGCCCCATTTTGTGACCAATGATAAGACTCCGCTACAAAATTCATAATAACTCCTACACCTGGCTGACCAGAAGAAAACACCTAAAAGCAAATGCTACTTTTCTAGGATGAAGGATGGAGTATGAGAAAGAGACAAACAACCGATACAGAAACAAGAAACAGATAATGATCTAATTTTGCGGGGGCAATGATGAATGAGAATAGCCAACAACAATTGCTTCAATAGGGAAATAGGAAATTACTAAGTATCCTCTGCCTAGTCCATTAATGTGGCTGGGACATGAACCAAGACTTCCTGAATTGACAGGAAGCCATACACATGTTGCCACTGAGTGATGGAGTGTGTACAGGAAAAGGGCGGGGCTGGTGGAGGCTTGTGGACCTGGCATGCCCAGACAAAAACATTGTGTGATGAGCGCTACTCAGTGTGTTTAGAGCCTGGGATGGCCATTCATCCACACCAGTCAGGCCTCCATGGCAGTGATTAGCATTGTCATCCTCATTTCCAGGCCCTCTATGCAGATGGCCCGCATGCGGGAGGTGCCAGCATAAGAGTGGCTGTTCTCTCTCACATAATCACTCTCTGGCCTCTGCTCTCATCTGTCCTCTTTATTTCCATAAAAAGTATTCTAGGAAAATTTGTATGGCCGTTTATGTTCCTTCATTATGGCTCTGGATTATCAAGAATAGACTTGCCAGCGCCTGTGCACTGATGAATGTTTCTGTGGTACTGGTGACGCAATTGTGGTGTTTCTTTTGAGTTACTCATATTGGCATGACCAACATTTGATCTTTTAAATCAACTAAAATCAGTTTTATGCTGCAATATAAAAACACATAGCTGTAGAAGATGACAGTTTAGCGCAGCAGAGGGAGAGGTCTGATCAGCACACTGCCTGGGGCACTACAGGGCTGCCGTGGGCTCTCCGTGGCCTCTGTAGATATACACAGTAATTAGGCCCCACTATGAGGCCTGTGAAGAAGAAAGTACTGCAGACAAACAGGGTATGGCATGTCAGTTTGATACCACATCACCATGCACAAATGTCTGATAAACTCATTTAAAACTATTGACAACAACCTTTGACTCGTCTCGCACGGCCTTGTTTTGCTCTTCTATACTTCTGCTCTCTCTTCCTCTCTCACTGCTCTCCTCACCCCTCCTCCCATCTCAAAGCCAAGATGATAGGCCTAATAATTAAAGCAATTCTGTATGGGCTGGAGAGCTCCAGAGCATCTGTGTGTGTCAGACTCCTGACATGATACGGAGGGACAGCACAACTATTAAATATCCATCATGCCACGCCACATCAGTTCTAATGCAATCAGAAACACATGAGTACGTTGGCTAAGTCCCTTTCCATCCACAATGATTAAAGAAGTCTTTAATTTCAAAGACAAATAAAAAATGCAGGATCATTTTATCAAAAATGTAAATGACCTGTCTCCTCGCATGACATTTACCAGCGACAGATCAGGAGCTAATATGAAAGTCTGTATACTACTGAGGACAGCAACACAGGGACCACATTCTCTTGATGGCCATTATTCTAATACGATGTTGGTGTCCCATGCTGAATGCTCTTTACTTATCCTTCTCCCTCATCCAATATGTTTGAAAGATAAAGGTTAACAGGCTAACAGAAGGTACATTAGAACAGGAGTGAACAAAGATTGTCACCACCTCAGTGACAGAAAACGGATTGTTGCTTAGAGATCGTCGTCGTATTCTTCGCCTAAATCTCTCTTACTATTTCCTGTGAGGTTTGCTCGTACGAGTGATCCAAGTCAGATTCACCACACTCTCTTTACTCTTAACTGCACAAACTTGTCGTAAATCATTAGTTTCAACCTGATGAATACCCACATGCTCATGAGGAGGTGCGCACTTGTGAGATTTCATCATTAGCATATTCAACGTCCCTTAAATTGCCACATAAGGCTTCCTGTTCCACTTCGTTTGTAGGCAAGTTTCATTCACAAAAATGTTACCAAAGAGTAAAAACAAGAATTTCACACAGTTTCAGGTCCTGCATATGGACCCAGTGGTAACTGACAGAGAGAGAAAATTTTCCTTGCAACTACTACAATATATAAGATGCTGTGCTGATATATGCCAATACCTCCCCAGTTTCCCCTGTTAAACTAAACTGAACTGCACTTGGTTTACACATTTGTTAGCAGATTAGCGGTGTTGTGAGTGCACAATTTATTAGTATTTCCTAATCTTTAACTGATCATGGTGAAAGTCTCTGTCTAATATCAAAGTTTATTTATAACGTTTTATAGGCCTCTTTTTGCACTGTGGAACTACAAAGGTGTAGACAGTGCGTTCTTTTTATGATTAGAGAAATTGTTTTAATGGTCCTTTTTCCGTTATTTTCAATTATTCAAAACAGGCTGATAATTAAACTTGTCTTCTTGCTGCCTACATGATATTTATGCAATGTATTTTACTCATTTCACAAGATGAAATATATAAATATACCAAGTAAACTAATCATTTTAAAATAATTATTACTTAAATTACAGTTTTCCCAACTGCTCAAACTCAGTTTCTTCCTCCTAAGAACCTTGCAATACACGCACACAAACACACACACACACACACAAAAAATTTGTCTTTGGCCAATCTCAAAAAGTACTTTGGGAAGCAAAGTGAGGACTGATTTCAGATTTCAAAATTGATATTTTGAACAAGCATATTGCAACAATATCTTCTGTACAGAATCATGTGAGGAATAAAGTACATAACAGTTAAAATCAAACTTTAATTTGACAGCAAAGGTGGAAGGATATATGACAACACAGTTTGTGTGCAGGAACCTCTGGGGGATGTCAGAACTGGCTCACATTCATCGCAACCCACCACCACCTCCATTGCTCTCATGTTTATGCAGAGAAAGACTGAACTCTTTTGATTCTACAGTGAGGCTTTTGATTTGGTGCTGAGTGTCTGCTGGCAGCCTTTCAACACTGTACTTCAGGTTCAGCCGCTCGCTAATCAAGCTCAGGTGGGGCAGGGCATGGGCGTGAGGTTGGATGGCATAAATGTGGGAAGCTGATAGAAGGATTATTTGGGAAGCTACATCACCTTTTTCCAGTAAAGACGGTTCTCATGGTCCCTTTGCTTGTCCCTGTGTTACCCTCACAACCCACAACCCTTTGCTTGATGTACATGTAAGTGCTGTCTCTGACAAACAGAGACACTCGGAGCATTTTAGAAGGCTGATGAATACATTACTTATTCACACAAACTTCAGACATAAACAACTTTCAAGTGTATCTTTTTTTGTACAAGAAGATCAGGAAGTGCCTTGTCAACAACTCCAAGCTGTCCTTGATGCAAGTTTCTCCAAAGTTTCTATGAGTTCTAAAAATCAAATTCTTGACAAAGGCTTTACTCAAGATACTGTCAGGAGCAGAACTATCAACTATTTTCAAATTCAAGTATTCTAACAGTTAGTCTGAGGGTTAAACAAGAGAAAGAGTAAATGTGTATGGGTATATTTGATGTTTATTAACAATGTCTGTTTTTTCTTGTGCAGAAACAACATATAACATGTACCATTATTGTTATTTACCATTGCAATAAAGTGCAGTTATGTGGCAAAAGCATAACGAAGCGCACATAAGCCCTGCATCTAATGAGTAGGAGTGCAATATACTATTGATCAGGGTTGTGCAGCAATGAATGGAAACCGTTCCATGTAGCGAGGGGCATCTGGGGTCAAACGCAGGGGTACTGTTATTCAAGAGGGTCCCATGGCTACATTAGCCAGCACCTCGGCTAGAGATCCCACAAATGATCTACTGAGCCTGTCAAATGCAGGGTGGATGTGAGGGGTGCTGGGTAGCAAGTCAGTTAACATGACGAGGGAGCCATACAGATAAATCACAATTCACTCAGGGAGCAGTCACACTCAATGACATATTCACTGGCTGGCTCTACAGCTCATTTGATAACGCTCTTGCCACGCCATTCATTTCTCTGAAGGATGAAAGGGAGGCTGAAAATGTCATCAGCTCACTGAGGCAGGGACACCAGTGACTAAGAATAAAGAGGTAGGGAGGTGCCTCATAATTAATTAAGTTTTTTAACCCTGCTACAGCCACGGAGACATCCCACTATTTTCCGGGGGTGTTTCAATTAGACACGTGTTGTAATTAAATGCTGTGTCACAATGCTGTTGGGGCCCGCCAGATTTATGTCCCAGGATAAGTTACTGCCATTCATTATCATGATGGATAGCACAACCTAAAAGGAATATTGTTCGGGTCCCTTCAGCAAAGCTTTTGCAATTGCATAATAATAGAAATATCACTTATTCTTGTCACCCGTCCCCTTCACCGCACTGAAACGGTTATATTTCAAACCTTGGTTGGCAAGTTGCTTGGGAAGAAGATCAGTAACCTTAATGCTAAAAACAGTGAGACAAAAATCTCTAAAACTTCATAGATAAGATATATCACATCAAGTGAATTAGTTTTATAAATTATAGCTTTGCACAAATTTTGTCATTCACGCGCCATAAATAAACAGTGATTATCTCCAGCATTTTTTCACAAAATTATTAATAGCAGCAGTGGTATTAATCAAATTCTTCTGCACGAAACACAACTGAAATTCACAATGGTTGCTCCTTAGATGTAATACAGTATCAAAGACAGTGCACTCTTCTTGCCTCCTCTTTTTTCTTAAGAGTAAAGAAAGTGAGAGACACAGAATGAGAGGTGCTCTATGCTTACTATATGGCTCACTGTGAAGTCAGAGACGCCTGAAAATTTGCCAGTGCAACAGAGGCAGGGCAGAGACACTCATCTTTAGACATGTCTTCGGGACATGGTGTGGTCATGTGTGGTCATGATGTACTTTCAAGTCTACCTCGCTTCAGAAATGCCCATGGTCTCCACCAGTGTCTCTCTTTATAGCCGAGGATCACACACACTGTGTTGTTTTACTTTGTCTAGATCTTGTAGATCACATGAACACTGTACAGTTTGTATCTCCCTCATAGGTAATATTGGTCCTTTACATTATAGAGCATTTATCCTCATTATTTTTACTATAAAGTAATTTCGTCAAAATGTATGGAAAACAATTCTGTGACGCCTGTTTATGGACTTTAAGGCTTCACTATAAGAAATACATATGAGCAGCTGTCACTAGTTCTACTCAGTGCAGAGATTTCAAATCTTTGACAGAGAAAATAAAGTTGTTTGAAGACAAAATTTTACACATTTCTTCATGAGTATTTTTTGAAAAATGGTGCCACTAAGGTTTTATTTTCTGTCAATTTAATTTGCTTTATTGTTTACCCAACTTTAAAATAGTGGCAAATAGAGTTGCTGCGGTTACCGCATTACTGCGGTAACGCAACCACGTCACGCCCATCGCAGGGTCAAGCTGATAACCGCTTCACCGCTGAGTGACTGGCTCAAGTGATGGGACATTAGTTATTCTCTCAGGCTTGACATAAAGAACGATGCGCCTGCCAAATGCCGACCAATGTTCCTGCTGCAAAGTCGGCCTCTTAATGACAACACTGGAATAAAGACAGACATTGAGACTACAGAGGCTATAGAGAATAGACTTCTACTGGAATAAATGCATTCAAAAACGTTTACCATATTCGTCCAAATATAAGATGTTTTTTTTTCCTGGAAATACGTCTAAAAAAGTGCAGTCGTCTTATATTCGGGTTGTCGTCTTAATGTTGCTAGGCTAGCAAGTGTCTTAAAGTCTATTTATAGTGAGTGTGTTAGAGTCAGTCAGCAGTAAAAGTGTTTTTGTTAGTCCAGTTTAATCTGCAGGAGTTTCTCAAGGCTCGTGTAACGTGTTTTTCTGCAATGGAGGAAATAAATTCATGACGAGTGAAAATGAGTCCAAAGCATCTTCTGACGTCTCTACTGCAGAAACGGACTATGTCAAGCTGTCAAATACCACTGTCACAGATGATAAGGAGCTCAAACACAAACAGGCAGTCTTATAAATGCTAACTGCTGGCTTTGTGACCGCTTCCAAGAGCCTGGTAGGAAAGTGTGAGACTATATAACTATAATATGATGTAAGTTATATTCAAAAAGTATTTTTCCAAGAACAGGTGTTGGAAAGAGAACAACCTGCCTGTCTAAATCCACTGTCTTGTTTCTTCATGTTTACCAACACTCAGAGGGTGAATGTGCAGACAATGATGGATATCCGTCTCCTACAAACAGCAAAAATATGTCTGTTATGCCGTTAGCCGAGTACTTTTGTCGGTCGGCTCAGATTCAGTCGTCTCTGTGTTGAGATGTTTCGACATTTCTTTGAGCTGTTTACTGTCTCAAATCTTTCCATCGCAGCTCTGACGCACACTTTTTTCTGACTGCTGAGCTCCTGCAAAACTCCCAAGCTGGAAAGCCTGTTGTGTTACTATGACAACCTGCAACGGTGAGTTGTCATGTCAGCTGCGACTACCTGCATATTAAAAAGTTTTTAATATGGTGATTATGGTGATATTTATTGCTTATTTATTCTGTTTTGATAGGTTCAAAAACGTAACATAGTTAATGTAGCTAAATGTCGCTGATTTTTTTAATGTGGTGAAACATTATTAAAAACGCCCAATAGATGAACAATGATTTGATTAACCTCGCGGTACACCTGGCTCGTCCTCACAGCACCCCAGGGTGCTGCGGCACCCGCTTTGGGAACCACTGGTGTACATAACAAACATGCTGAACTAATTTTTCCACATCAAAACATCTGCAAACCTACATTATTTATATTCTGTGTTTATATCAGTCTATGATCATCTTTCGCAAATGTATAGGACACATGGCTGTTAAGACTTGACTTGAGACTTTTTTTAAATGAAAAACTTGTATATATTGTTACTACATAGACGTAGCTACAACATACTATGCTACAAGAATAAATCCACATAAGCTGTTATGACTACCCTACAATCAAATAAATATTACTCATTAGTGAAAACAATGCCACCTCTGCATTATTATAAAATCCTCGCTCCGACTTCAGTCACCATAAGTTCCTGCGCATGTTTTAGCTCTTGATATTTATATATTGCTTTCTCCGTTAAATGCTTTCACGCTGCTATTGCATACTGTTATACCATTCTGTCACTTTGCCATTCTTCTGCCTTCGGCATCAGTGCAGAATGAGGTCAGCCAAATAACTCCACACTAAACAATGGAAAATATTCTGGTTTCCTCTACTGCCCACTAGTGAACCTCAGCAGACAGCGCTGCCAAAAGCACAGCAGCTGAAGCCAGGAAGAGAAATCCGCAGAGCATGGGTATCTTATCAATGTACTTGGGTTTCTTTACATCACTTTTTAGTTTGTTTGAGAGTATGATGATTTTCATTTCATAGCCATGAGATTCCACAAAAGACACTAAAACATAAGTCTGGCAGGTGACAGATGAAAGGAATGGATTTTGACTACTAAGTCAGGCTATTTGCTTGTTTGGCTTAACACATGCAAACAATTCGGGGAGCCACTCCTCAAAATACTGGGCTACAGCACCATTAGTGGTCACAAAATCCACAGGGTACCTTTAATGTCATGTGCAATGTTTCAGAAAAGCATAGTATCTCCCTCCAGAAATTGATGTAACTGGAACCATGACCCCTATTTTCCTTTATTTTGCTGTTGCTTTGTTAAAAAGCACTGTATGAGTGTTTTCTGTCATTGCATTTTCCTGCTGTCCATCTTCCTGGTTGGATTCTCAGTGAAATTGATGCACACCATAATAGACTTGGCCATTTGGGGCTCCCCACAATGAATGTTGTTGTAATTCCTCCTGTCATGGGGGCAATGAATGTTCCATGTTTTCTTTTTTTTTCCCTTTTGCTTGTTTCCTACATGTAGACAGCAATTTACATGGAGACATTAATGTAACTGTCATGTTCTATCCAAGAGCGCTGAAGCAGAACTGCTAAAAGACAGCCAAGCCACAGCACTGATGCTCAGAGCACCAAAGATTGAGCAGCAATACAAAGTTAATGGAATTAAGTAAATTCCCCCATCTACCAACGCGGAAAGAGAAAAAAAAAGAGCCACATTTAAATAAGCCTTGGCTTAGAAATAAATGATAAAAATAAGGAACTCAAAAAGCATTTGTGAATTTAATGTGTATGAGGTGGTGGAGGGGCTAAGAAGGGAAAGTGAAAAAATATAGTGTATCATATTAACTTTGATGGTACTGCAGCATCAGCTTTTTGTATGATTTCTCTACTTGGCTTATTGTCTAAACAAGAGAAAGGGCAACTAATCAAATAAATTGCTTAGCTATGTGTAAGCGTTCCAACAACATTGCAGTAAGTTGCCATCAGGCTACTCGTAATGCTGTTATGCTGTATCTCCTACACAACTCTGCACTTCATGTGTGGATTATTTTATGTCTGAGAACGAAAGGTGGCAGGGGAGTTTGACAGACAGTGAAAGGGCTTTGGGAGACACAGTAGAGAAACAAGGTCTTGTGCCTCTGTATTACATGTTCACAATCTGCCTTTTTTTCACTAGGGATCCTGCAAGCTAACACTAAATGGAAGGTCAGTGTGTGTGTTTTTTTTTTTTCTTAGAGTCAACAACCCAACAACAGAAAAACAGATAAATGGTGACAAGAAAAGCCATGCAGTTTTCTCAAAAACAAATAATATTTCCTAAAGTTGGGGCGTGGGTGGGTAGATATTACAAACGTTATTCAAAATATTTATATTCACAATATTTTATATACTACACACCATTATTGTGTGTACACGTTACATAGTGCAAATGTATTTGCATCTTATGAATACTGCATTCTTTGTGGACAAAACTCTATATAATCTTAGTCGTAATTGTAATTTGGTGTAATTTAGAGAGGAATTATTCAATCAACAAGGTTTATTTGACAAAAGATTGCAGACATACAAATTAAATTTGAATTGTTCTGTTGACAAATGTTTTGTGTACCGATTGTGCACAAAATCTGTTAGAAATAAAAATCTGCACTAGACCTACTAAAAGGGGTAATTACTCATTGACACAGGGTTTTAAGTGTTTCATGGATCTTTTAATGATTGTTACCTAAAGAGCGAAAACACTAAGAAGTTTTTTTTTTTTTTTCATTTTAAAGCATCCTTCACCTAATTTTTAATTTAGCCCTTTTCATTCTGTCCTGAAACCAGTTGTTACCGTAGAAGGAAATCATCACTTATGGTTGAACTCAATTCATTCTCCTGCACATCCATCAATCAAAACCACAAAACACGTCAGGACTGTAATTCTTTTGTCATTAATAATTCATTAATGCCTTCTTCATTAATTCATAATCATTTCTGAGGTTTGATCCTAATTGCTTGCTATGATTTTGGTTTGGATCACAGCCTGTGATCAAATAATCCATTTCTGCAAGCGACCTATAGCCATTATTAAGCCGTGCAAACTGTTTGCTCTTATTTTCAAAGACAAACAATAACAGGCTGAGTTATATTTGTGTCCTTCAATACACTGAATATAAGTGCTGTACTACTAGAGAGGTGAAAGAACATAAGAGGAACATTTTGCAGAGTAGAAGGAAACAAATGAAAGAACAATTAAACAATGAAAAAAGTCCATCATTATCATGACACTTGCAGCAACAACCAAATTATTGCTCATTTGTTTGTTTATGTTTGTGTGGGTGTGTGCACATGTTCTCACATACTGATCCAGATACTCTGGTAAAGATACACTGTTAAAACAGTAACAATATTTAATAAAAATCTGTTTTGTTATAGGGATGTCAACAGTAATCGGTTAACCATCTAGTTTTGACTAGTTACACATGTTGGTCTATAGGTTAATTTGCATACACACTCCACTAACGGCTTCGCTACTAGCTAGCAGTCTGTGGTAAAAAAAAAAAAAAAAAAAAAAAAATGAAGCACGCTAAACAAAGCTCAGTGTGGGACCATTTCCTCAAGAAACGCAAGTCAAATGCAAATTTTATTTATTAGTAGTACTAGCACTATGCTGTACCACATTAAGAACAAGACTGCCATGTGCGAGGATGGCTCACAGTCGCAGCCAAAGATCATGTCACTGCTAGCTGGGGGGAGACCAAGGCGAGGGATTGAAAGAACTAGTTCGGTACCTTGAGCCCGAGTACATTATGCCATCGAGAGCTACTGTGACTAAACACATTAAAAAAGACTTTGAGGAGAAGAAGGAAGAAGGATGAGCTAAAACTCAAGCTAGCCAGGGCAGACAAGCTAGCTCTGACCACCGACTGCTGGACAGTTTTCACAAACGAAAGCTACATCACAACTTTTCTTAAAAATTAACCGGTTAGTTACCAGTTAATGGATATCGGTCTATCGCATATATCCCATACATCATTGTGGGTAAAAAAAAAAATTTTAACGTAAATGTTTGGAGTAAGTACTTTTCATGCCTCCTGATGATTATTATTGACAATGTTGATAGACTTAAAATCTTATATATAAACATCATATAGTCACTGCAAACTTTTATTGACGTACTGTATATCCCTTCAGGATTTTGGGGGCTGGAATCTATCCCATCATTCACTGAGTTAATGGAGGAACAATATGGACCAATCTCCAGTCTACTATGACATATACCCTTAACTATGGACAGTCGATACTAAGGTGGACAGCTCTTATTAAGGTTCTTAGTAAATTTACAATGTAGTACAAAATCAAGAGGCTGTGTTATGTAGCACAAGAAGCTAGCGGTACTCTGTAAACAGAACTGTGCTCCTGCGCATGCACAGTGGCGTCTGTCGTACACGGAACCACTCTCCAGAGACTGAAAACCTGATCGCTGTTATGAGTCTTTAGAGCTATTTCTAAACAAACTAACACGACCAAACTACGGAGGTCACAGAGGAATAAGACAGATCAGGCTTTGGATACACATTTGTTAGTAGGATGAGTTTATTGTTGGTTTGTTGAGATTTGTTGACAATAAGAAAAATAGATAAAATCGCCAGCCTTTCTCCTCCTCCTTTCTCCTTTCTGTCTAATCCTGCACTGCTTCATCCCAATTTCACCATTTTAACTGTTGTTTTAGATTGAGTGGTGTAATTACAATTGTGTGTGCCTTTTTAGCACGTAACTATAGTTGTACAACCTAATCTGTTTGGGACCAGGTATTGGTACCAGTAAAAACAGATTTCAGGAATTTTTATTGCATAATTCCTTTTAAAAAAGGTAGGTAGTCAACTGTCATTACCACTGAAAAAAAAACACATCTACATTAATATTATAAACTCCTAGTTACTGATTGAGTACAGAAGACCCAGTCATCTGTAATCATAATCAATTTTTATTTCACAAGTGTCACTGTTTCCCACTCTCATGTGGTCAAATTAACATGCACAGTTTACCCGGTCCTATTAGTGTGGGGAACATGGATTCATTTACCAGAGAGAGGAAGATAAAACTAAAGAACCCTCTATCTCCCTACTATTTAAAGTGAGCTTTTTTGAACACATCACTTAAACGTAATTTAGTGTTTTATCTGAGATTTATTCAAAATCAACCTTAATAAACAAAGCATAGTTTCTCTATGAAATCCAATAAAACTGAGTGCATGTCACAGAGCTCTTGACAGCCTTGACTTCAAAAGCATATGGTTGGAGATGAATACAGGAGTAAGGGGGTGGAGGGCATGATTAGCAGCCCATTTGGCTTCTCTCCCTGTCGTATGTGCTGTATATACATAACATCAGTCACCTTCCCATCACCTAATTAACTCCTTCACCTTTACACAACAAAGTAGCATACTTCAAACTGCTC
The DNA here is from genome assembly GCA_038419695.1 of Scomberomorus guttatus. Taxonomy (NCBI): domain Eukaryota; kingdom Metazoa; phylum Chordata; class Actinopteri; order Scombriformes; family Scombridae; genus Scomberomorus; species Scomberomorus guttatus. The sequence goes on along the minus strand of CM076445.1, from coordinate 23,193,511 downwards.
TGTCTGACTGATTTGACACAAATGCTTTATGAGTATTTTGGAATGAAAGGTGATTTTGAAGATGCAACACACATTGCTAATAGCCATCAAATGCCTCAACGGCTACTTCTTTTTAAAGATGATTAAAGCTGTTGGTGGGTTTGGAAGGCTTACCTGGCCCAAATGCTGACAATTTTCCATAAAACTGCCAAGTGCAGTGTTGTGAATTGTGCACACATACTGTATGTATACACACAAACACACACACTTGCTAAGCTTTGTCTTCACGCTTGCGTTCAGTCTCAGCCAGCAGGTAAAACTTCTGCAAATTATAGCCTAAGGGCAGCCTTTGCTGCTCAGTGTTTAATGCTGTTTGATACTGTCTGCCTGGAGTTTGTGAAATTCCTAGTTTCTCTTCTTGAGGTTTTTTTTTTTTTTCATTATTCCATTGATACTATCTGCTTTCCACAAGCATTTACATGATGCAATGATTCTTCTTGACAATTAACACATAGTAGAAATTAACATATGTTCAGCATTTTGTCACAGTGACTTAGTAATTCTACACTGTCCATGTTGATATTTTCAGTGCCGTAGATTTTAATTCATGTTATAAAAATACTTTATTTTGCTACAGTAATATACAGGTTTAATTTAATAGTACAGCTGATATCAAGGTACAGGTCTTCAGCCCATATTCCACAAATATAAGACAATACAACATGGCATCTGTGTGTATCTTCTGTAATGCCATGTCAACATTAAAGACAAAGGTCTCTGTATGGAGGTATTCCAGGCATAACTGGGAGGAGACCTCACTGAGCGTGCACTAAGTGCTCTTAATTTTAACACATTATAAACTGCCATTTCATCCCTCACACAGCTTAGCACTTTATTTTTCTTATAAAAACACTTTATTTTTTTTATAAAAATACTGCTATTTTGCTATTTCTTGTTGCTGTTTTCCCTGCTTTTAACATAGATCCTTTATTTTATTCTCAATTGCATGCAAAGTACCTAGTTTCTAGTACCTACTACTTCAGCTGTTTTTTTGTATTTCTATTGTATTTATGTTTCACGGTTTCATGTTTTTATGCTGACTTGCTGCAAAAAGAATTTCCTCTTGTGGGACAATAAAGATGAACTGAATAGGGCACAAACAGAAACACATTGGAGGGATTATATATAAACCCAACTGGCCTCGAGATGACCCAGGAAGAGCTGGAGAACATGGCTGAGGAGAAGGACGTCAGCAGCTAAAAGGGATGGCTGAATGATGGATGTAAGGCATGTAAATGTGATTCTCTATACAAAAACAAAAATCCAAAAACATAATTATTGGCACCCTTCCAGACCTGACTAATGTTTGACACTTAGCTGCAGACTACTTAATTGGAGGTAATAGTCCAGCAAAGACAAAAGGATGTCATCCACAAATAGCAAAACTGCCACCCAAACTGACCTTTCAATAAGCCTCACCCCTCTTAGTTGCTTCTATTGCATGTATAGTTTGCTATGAGAATGGTAGCAGATTTGCCATTTGAGCAATTGATTTTTATTTTATTTTTTGGTGTTTTTGGCAAGCTTGTTTGGAAATGAAGACCCCCCCCAAAAAAGTCGACAGTATGCATGTATTGGCTACATGAGCCATATTGTATTAAGTGTTCTATTTATTTCCTTCTCAAGTTCAAAGAGTCTGGTCATTCAAGTAGCCTATATAATGAAGAGAGAGAGGGAAACTTCTCAGAGGGGACTGATCAGTTATAATGTTTTTAAAGAGCTGTCAGAAATAACTTATTTTCTTAAGAGTTATGAGTTAATAACAAAATTATTTAAGTAAATAATAAGATTTTTTTTGCCTAGGGACTCCCAACAGCAAAAAGACTGAGGCTGAAGCTTACAGGCCCCATGCCCCAAGATCTGCATCCTTGCTAATGATTCATATAAAAGACATGGAAATAAAGCAGCAGCATTGTTGCTGTTTTGCAGGGTAACGCTGAAGGTTGTAGATGTGGACTAATGAGACACAGAATATCTTCTAACTGAATGCTTTTCAGAGGATATCAACATCACAGAATTTCACAATTAGGTAATGACATCATGAAGTGAAAATATACCCCTTATTTACATCTTTTTACATCTTTATTTTACTTTATTTAAATAATGTAAACCTATACTAATATAAACCTATATAATAACCTACATAATAATATAAATATGTAAATTATAAATGACTTAAACGCATAAATATGTGATATCTGCCACTAGGGGTCTCTCAATCAAGACAATAACAAAAGACGGAGTATGATGATGTTGTGAAGTAGCATATACTCTTTGGTAGACGCCATTGTGGTGGACAACCACAACACAGACGCATGCGCACAGGACAATCATCATCTTGTGCGCGTACACTCTGTGGTAGAGGGGGTATGACGCCATTGACAGGCGGCCAAATGAAACAGACCGTTACTTTGATTAAAATGACGGAGTTCTCTAGGTTTGAAAATTGTTGGAAACATTTGGGATGATGTAAGTACACAACTGAACAAAATATATAACATAGGTCTAATCATTTTTCTGACATTTTAATGTGGAAAAGTTACATATTATACCTTTAAACTTTGAAATAACTAAGTAACCACTGCAAACACTGCTAAAGAGATTTGTAATATCCTCTATTTAGTGCAAGGCTGTCATATCCCTGTTCAAATTGTGACCATTGTTCCAAAAAGTTGGTGTAGTTTGTTTGTTTGGCATCCAATTTACTGACTTTTAACATTGCTCCCTCTTGACATATTATCATTTATTTTATTTTATTTACCTATGCATCTGTTGTAGTTTGCTAGTTGTCTCTCGTTGTGAAAACTGGCATAATAAAGAATCTAGTTTGTCTGATTGTCAGGCCTCTTTCATACATTGTCTTTTATACCGTTTGTGCAGTGTGTGTAACTGTGATTACTTCAAACTTAATTATTATTTTGTCTACCCCCTAAAAATCATAATTATTCAGGCATGTTGAATAATTTTAAAAATGTAGTTAGTTTAAAAATAAGTGAATCAATACAATAGGATACAGAGCAAAGGATATTAACGCCAACTGTTAACTGGTAAAATAAATCCTTTGTTATGTATTAAAAATACAGTGACTTTTACATAAAGTGGTTAGGCTTGAGTGTGTACATAGTGCATACATTACTCCTCTGTGACATGCCTGTGTGTTTTGTGTGTGTTTTGGGTAGAGGGTGGTGGGGGGGTCTGTGGGTTATGCTGGTGATCTAGAGCTGATTTCTTTCTCTAAGTGTGCAGGATCTGCTTGGCATGCTCTGCGTCTCCTTTCTCCCTGCTATAGGCTCTGCTGGCTATAGCTTGTGGCGCTCCCGGTGGAGTAAGCTCTTTCCACTAACAAAATGCAAAATACAAAATTAATAAAAACACCCTTTGAAACTGACAAATATGCCTCAGGCAAACTATCGGCCCGCCGGCTGCTTAAAATTTAATCAGTATTTTTTCTTTATTTATTTATTTTCCACGGCCATGCTCATCTTTTTAATAACATGTTGCTGAGACTGTCTGTATACAAAGTTTTCCTCTGTCAAGAATTACATAGGGCCTGTCAGTTCATGGTCTCTCCCTCAGGGGATTGCCAGAAAATAAACTAAGCAGATTTATTTTATCTCATAACCTTAGTCCTTGTCTTCTCCTAAACTGGTTTTCTCCTTAGTCCTTGTGGTTCTTCCAGTGACCTCCATCCTGGATAGGGCTATGTGAGGACGGAGACATCGACTCACACTCACATTGCTCTGATATGCTGGAATTCCCTTGCATTGTGTTTTAGAAGTGGAAGAAAATGAACAGGAGTAACTAAAATGGGAGAATTGTTGATATTGGAAAGCAACACTGAATTCCCTGATAGCTCTCCCATACTGCTATAATATTCATGCTCTCATTTATAATTGAATTATATTAACACAGGGTTTCAGTGTGAGTGATGACAGGCCGTCAAACCCTCATCTTAGTGTCAATCGCGCTCTCCAGTAGAATATTAATGTTGGCAGTAATAGAACAAAGAGATAATAAATAGAGAGCATCAAAATATTTACAAGCTACTAGCCAGTTGGTTTCTATTGTCTCCTCTGCATCTCTGTAATTTTAATCTAGCCATTATTTTCATTTTTATCAGAGAAAACAACAATGACATGTGCTCACATGTATAAAAAGACACCCAAGTTGCATTTGATTGAGTGCATTGTCTCTGGTTAGGAATAACTCATTTCTTTCAGTTCACTGAATGCCGATTTTCACACAATTTCTGAAGCTTTTTAAAGTGAAACTTCTCGATTCATGTAGATATCTTAATCTTTTCTTGGTAACGACTTCCTGCTAAAACGCCTTTTTTAGTAAATTAAAACTCACATGTTCATTTTGTTTAGTGTGTTCCTGATTTATCTGATAAATCAAGTGAGGGCCAAGTTGTGCCCTGTGTAGGCCATAACCAGATTCTGTAACTGTAAAACCCTATCCTATATTCACCCTAACCTTTACACTGGAAGGATTCAATTAAAAATGATATTCTTAACACGCAAATACAGACAACCTAGTCTAAGAAAATCCATATGTCAAATGAACTATATAATGATCTATACAATTTGTCTAATTTCTGCTTGAAAAAGTTTTCACACAAATACAAACACAAAACACAAATAAAAAGTTATATTTTCATCCAAATGATAACATACTGCGAGATTACATTCAACATTTATTTAACAAATAATATATCTTTTTTAATCTATGATGAATAAAGATTATTTTCCTGCGTGCTTTCGTGAATGACCCTGAAGGAGGCCAGTCTCTTGTTCTTACACACAAGTGAATCTGAATCTGAGCTAAATTCCCCTTGGCAGGTTTTTCTCCTCTGTGTAAAAAGCTTCCAGTTTTGTGCTGCTTCTTCCTTTTCTTACTTTCTTAGTTATTAATTGAGATCATGAGAGTCAACGCTTTCAGCAGAGAACCAGCTCAAGACAAGAAATGCTTGAACTTCTTTGCCATAAATATTAACAAGCAATATATTATGCATATTATTCTTTAAATACCATATAAAATGTGTTTTTGTGACTAAATCTTAATTTTGCATATGCTTTTAAGTAATATACATTAAATAATAATTACCATTAAATTGATGGCAGAGGCAGCTTTGGTACTGTCAATCAAATCTGTGCAAACCCCCTCCGACACTTTCTGTCTCTCATCACTTCCAGCTGCCAAGCCATCATTGTTCACGCCAGCATCTCAGAGTGCAGCAGAATCAGCACATACAGTACTCTCCAGCACTTTGCCATCCGTACACTTACTACGGGTCACAAAGGTCATTAAATGTGCTGTAGATACTTCTTAACCAAGAGAGGAATGCAATATTCACTATGTTGTCAACTTTGTGGAACGGGGTAGAGGACGATAGGAAAAATGTCCTTTCCTGTGGTGATCTGTGGTAACTTGCCTAGTCTGGACTGAGCAGCAAGCAATGATTTAGCAAAATTTCAACATTCAAAATTGTTAAAAGTATAATCATCTTATGAAGTGATCATTAGTACACACTATGGTTAATAACTTGGATCGTCAAACACTGTATGAACCCCACTCCATCAACATCTTTCTGACATCAGAATTACTCAGAAACTTTCTGTAACTTTCCTGCAATAATCATGCAACTTCACATGGAAAAAAAACAGGTGTGCAGTATTTGAACCTCTTACTCAAACTCTCTTTTTTCAAACTCTGACGCAACTACTTCCACCACTCACAGACCATCCAAAAGTGTGCACTGTTACCTCCATTTGAACAATAATTATGTTGTCCCTCTCTCTGGCAGGCTTTTCACTCCACATTCAAGTGTGGCTGTTCAGAACAGCTATAAACCCTTTTGCCTTACAACACTGTCAAACAATGCACTAGTATGTTTCAAGCATACAATGGCCTTTGTATTCTAGCAGTACAACAGCATAACTCCAGAAGAGCATCAAAGAGAGGTGCAGGGAAGAATATGACACCAGTCATCACTACACATTAGTGACATTTCCCTGCTAACTCCTCTGATGCCCCGCAGAAGCTCAACATGTCTCAAAGGAAGGGGGACCAGAGCTTCCCCTCCCTACTCTACTCTCCTTTACTTGAACAGAGGCATGGAAGTATTTCAAGGGACAGCGCCTTTGATGTGAGCAATTTATAAGGCTAATTATACAAACAGGATAATAACAATGGAGACTACCAACTGCCTCTGTGTTTACCCTCCCTGTGTTTACATCACAGACAGGTCCTTGAGCCATATGAGAACACACGTGCGAGTGCATACACACACACGCTCAAAAGACATTCGTAAAAACAGCTAGGGTAATTCTCAGTTGTTCATAATGCAGCTCATAATAACAACAAACAATGAAAAATGCCTGAGATCAAAGAAGAAAATGATTATGTATTTAAAGTTTTAAGAAAGAGGCAAAAGATTGTTGATGCACTGACTTCCTCCTAGATTTAATTGATAGCACTACTGGTTGAGTGTGCTACATAGCTGCAGGACAATACTTGTATTATCATGTAAGCCCCTTGCCCTTGGGTAACAGATCTTGTTGTTTGCATATTTATTGTATATTTGTGTATTCATGCCCTGCCTGTATCTTATCACCTAAATTGGCTCATGTGTCATTATTTCCTGTGTGGGTGGTTGATTGTGCTGTGGCAGTTGCAGTAACAGATTTCCTGAAAAGTCTCTCACTTTCAGAAAGGATTCAATTTAAAAGGGCCTGAGATAACAAGCTTCTTTTCTCTGACATTTGTTCAAAATCGTGTACAGTCATAGAATACAAAACCTCAGATGTTCTTCAAAAAAGTCTGGACAACGGTTGTAAATTTTTCATTTGAAACACGGATTCTTTTTACCTGTTCAACTGAAAAAGAATGGGTATGACTCTACGCATCTACCTTTCATCATGCAGCCTAGCTATTAAGCGTGCCTATCGCCCCATGCATTAGAAGCACATTAAATTTGGAATCACAGCACTCTTCAGGTTCAAATAATGAGCATTTAATTATTGACAGGGGATGAATATTTAACAAAGACACTGGTGGTTCACTTGGTTGGCCTCATATGGAGTGGTATTAAGGAGGACATGAGGTCCCCATGACCCAGAAACCCACCCTGTTTCTCAATAAATATCCACCATTTCTATTAGAGTCCCGAGCATGATAAGGTGCAAGTACAGGTCCATCCAAGCAGAAGTATTGCTGTAAGAATGCTCTTGATGTGAAATGTAATCCGAACATGGATTATTCAAAAGTAATGACAAAAATTATTACTTTGATTGAAGCCGAGCATTTGCAAAGAATAGTACTAGATGATCCTCCATATATTTAGCGTGATCAATACGACCTGACGCCATTCATAAAAATGACAGACTAAAACTGAGGCAGCCCACTTGGTTGTCTATAGAGGGAAGGAACGCCGACATCAGCTGATATGAGACATTTACGATATATAAGAACATTTGAGGTTAACGGCTTCTTTCTCTGTCCCACTGCACATTCATACTGCTGCTGCTTCTGGTTGTCTGCACTTGCACTCATTTACTACAAGTAATTCAGTAAAACCAAAAAAAAATGTTCTAGTTTTAGTGAATTTACTAAATATAACTGAATGGAAGTGGAAGACTTTGGAGGCTACTTACAAGTATATCTTTCTAAATGCTCAAGAGACATTTAAATTATTTTTTTACCTTGTCAAAGAATATGCTCAATATCAGGGAAAAGTACTGTTGAACAGCAAGAATGTCCTTTACCGCCAGTATAGTTTCCATCTAAATCAATGTGGTTTGAAGTTTGATGTTAGCTAGTTTGCTTTCCTTGGCTACAGCAAGATCTAATGGATGAGTCTTGTGAACTTGGCCTTTTAACTGAAATCGTGTCTGTCAGAGAACTTTGGAAGACCGCTTTTTACTGGACATTGTGGGATCAGATCCTCTGTACAATCAAAAAGAAGACAGACCAACAGACAGATAGAGAGGAGTGGCGGGAAATAACAAGATCTACATCCACCCTCCAGGGAATGAACCATTTAACTGTGTCAGTCACCCTTCCTTCTCAGCCCACATCCCATCTACTTATCCTCCGCTCGCTCTGCAGATGAGTGGCCCTTCAGATGTTATCTGTTGTGAAATGCACAAAGTCTCTCAGAAAACAGGATGATGACATGAGAAAAGCCAGACACTTTTTTTTATTCTTATATTACAGTTTTTATCTTGGTCTTCCCTTATCGCTGCTTCATTTCATTTAAGAAGGCATTGTGGACTTTGTTGGTCACTGCAATTTATTTTTGCATAGTGCTTAAAATGTTTTTAATTATTCTGTTACCTTATTTACTTAATTATTCTGCTGTAGGAATGAATGCATGAATCCATTAATAATCTGGTCCATAAAAATGACAAAAAAAATAGTGGAAAAAACACAATTTTTCACAATCACAACTTCCTAAAGCTAACAGTTACACCTTCAGGTAGCTTGTTTTTTCTGACCAGCAAAGATATTCAGTTTACTATCACATAAGACAAAGAAAAGCATCAAATCCTCACATTTGATAAGCTGAAACCAGAACATGATAGGCATTTTTGCATTAAAAAGAACTTAAATGACCAATCGATTATCAAAATAAGTATTAATAATTCATATTCTGTCGGTTGTCTAATCAACTAATCATTAAAGAAATCGTTGCAGCTCTATGGTTTAACATATCTATTGAACTATTAACTCTAGATAAATTGTCCATTCTGGTAAAGTAAATAACAGAAGCTTATCTGTTGTCTGTGCTCCATTATGCTGTACTATATCTCATCCTACATTACCTGACCTCAGCACAAATCAAGTGTTATAGTGACACATCACTTCACTTAGCATTTTAATTATCGGAGACTATGGCTGTTTGGCCCCTAATGATCAGGTGATGAGTGGTGACGAGGGTTTTCCTCCGCTCTTCCATTTTATACAAATGAGAGCTCTGCTTACTGTGTGCAAATGAACCAGTATTTAAAATGCCATTGCTTTTACAATGAGGCTGTGTGTGTAAATCAAGGCCAGGGACATCCCTCCTCTCTGTGCATGTCCTCACAGTTCCTGCTGGGCTCTCTGTAGCATTACTGTATATCTTCTACACTAGATTCTATACTGCAGCTGACCTACGCATACTGACATCTTAATTAAATCTTTAGGAACCTTTTAAAGCCTTTCATTGGGGCAGAGACATATGGGTTTGCTCTGCAGCCAGGAAGGTCACATATACCCTGTTGTTATACTGAATGGCAAAAGCATATTGTATCCATTTTTAGTAAGCTTTTATAAAAGTGGTTTTGAAAGAAACATTTAGTATTAGTCTCTGAATCCCAAACTCTAAGCTCTTCTCCACCTCTCCTTTATAGTTATGCTGTCTATGATGGTATAATGGTTAATTCATCCCAAACCTCACAAGCAAGCCCCCTGCAATGCTTCTGACAGCTGAGAAATGTCATTACAGGCCATAATGAAGAATGAAATCAGTTATACCATCGCCACACGCCCAAAATTTAATTAGCACCTCTGAAGGTCAGCTCCAATGGTTTCCTCGTGATGATTTAATGTGAGCACAATGTTTGGCTGTAAATGTATTGCCACTTTGATTTTGCATAGGGAACATAGCACAACATAAGAAAAGTTGCCCCTCTAAAGAAACATATGGAAATGGATGTGTAATTAGTAATAAAGTGTTAACTTATGAATGCCCATCAACAAGCAGCGACATAACAAAGGCAACTGATAAGACATTGAGATTGAAATGAGGTGTGAAGAAAAGCCTTTTTATCATCCAATGCCATACCTTCACACAATGTACAATTAAAGCTCATACTCGGGAGTGAGAGACAGCCTTAGCGTTGCATCAATTTGCAGATCATTTAGTCTTTTCACATGCATTCGGCCTCTGATAAAACAGCAGGAATCAAAGCTGGATAAAGATGAAAATAGAGCATGACAGGACAAAAAGTCATGCAAATGACTTTTGTTATTGCACTGTGATTTTTATTTGAATTGTAAGTGATCATTCTGCCTTTTAGTTACAGCTGTCAGCCCTCATTAATGTGCATTATAAATTGCATCAAAGTGCATAAGGCTGTGTGTGATTAATTTATACAGCTCTTTACGTAGGAGGAAACTGTGCAGGTGCTGAGGAGCCTAATGACTTGGTTTGGGTGGCGCAGCTACTCACAATCCTCACTCTCAATACAGTATGTTGTGTGTCAGCTCTGGCATGTGTCTGTCACAATAGCACTGGTTTATGGAACCTGAGGAAGAAGATTACACGCTCATACCATCAACTAATACAGTGTCAAAAACAACTCCTCCCTTTTCCATAATGACAATCAGTTATGCCCTGATTAGACTCAATAAGTGATTTTAACCTCATGTCATTTCCAATCAACATATGTAGCCACAATAAAGATGATGTATTAAGCTGGAGAATGGTCCTTTATCATGTCATAATCAAACATTCACTCGGGCACTTCACAGCTTTCCAGTTATTAACACAATGTGGGCACTGTGATTTTAAGTATTTTACTAAAATGGTCTGGACAAGGAGACAAAGAACTAACTTCTTAAATGCTTTTTACTCAAGCACTTAGCTTATAACTGTGAGACCCATTCACATAGTGCTACCAGTAGAAAAAAACTCTGCAGGGTACCTTTAATCTACAGCTTTGGGGCAGACTAAAGTGAAGTAAAAGTTTTCGCAGATTTGACTGGCTATATTTTGGCATCATTCCAGAAGAAAAGTGCTACCCAGCCGATGTAACAAGAGATCTAAGTAAAAGGTAGACAGGTGAGGCTTTGAAATTAGTGATTTTTTTCCCCCTTGCGCCCATTTTTGTTCCAAATCGGTGCCATAGCTATTGTTGCTAACTGTCGTGTCCAAAACAATTATTTATCACAATGACTAGCTCAAACCTATTTCCTAGAAATTTCATTCATATACAACTAAATCATTTTCCCAATTACGTTGCATTGGCAAACGTAATCGCTGCCTGGATTATATTCATAGGTAACATTTTTTCAAATGAATGAAGCACTACATTTATATATTACTCTGAAGTCAGAGGGAGGAGGTCGGGGTGGTACCAAGATGCAGGACACTGGCAACAGAGACCCCGGTTCTCAGTCCCGCGTGTGGTTTAGGCAACAAAAGCACCTTGGTTAAGGTTAGAGAAAGATCATTTTGGTTAGATGTTAATAAACATGTTATGGTTCAAGTCTTTTTTTTCTGTATTAAACCAAGGCCACGATCTTTCCCTAACCTTAACAGATATATCAGATATTACACTGGAGAAAAAAACAACTATGTACGTTGTCTCTGAACAATTCACTCTTAAGTTCAGTATCAACATTTTTGCAACTTGCCCATTACATTAATTAACAAAATATTCTCATTATGTTGAAAGAAAATGTAATTTATCCAGCATCACGTTTCTAGCTAAACGTATTTGCTGTTGCAATTTCGTTGTATATGAGCGTAATTTCTAGGACACAGGGTTAACAGCTATGGCCATAGAGTTTTGAACTAAAGAACCTGGGATGCCTATACATGATAGCCAACACTTTAAAATGTTTAAGTGATAATGTATACAGTAGATTGTCACTTAAACATTGATAACCTGCAAAACAGGATAGTGTTCAGTTACAGTCGGTCTAGACCAGATTAATTACAGCAGTCATTAAGAAAATAAAAATAACCTGTCTTATCACAATGTTACATCAATAATACATCAACAATGTCTGTTGATTAAGTGAAATCATCTCTCAGCCTTATCTAACACAGATCTTTCCATAAGCATTTCCTCATGATTCTGCTCACAGTTCAGCACTTCCCTTCCTACTGAGGCCTCACATGAAGAAGACAACACATGTAAACATTTCAGCTTTGTTTACCACATTGTTTATCACCATATTCTGTTCTGGGTCTGGCTGCTTGGAAAAAAAAACAACAACACTATTGCTGTATTTTACACACAGAGACTCTCTTTCACACACACACACACCAAGACCATTATTCTACCATTAAACTTGTGAATGTACTAGGGCTGCCCCCTAATAGTCAACCGAACTGTTAGGTGATGAGAAGAGTCTTAGTCGACCAAGTTCTCATTGGTTGGTTAGTCGCAAGAAAAACTAGAAATACTAGAAATAGTTCATTCCTTGAGTCCAAGTGGACGTTTGTGCCAAATTTGAAGAAATTCCTTCATGGCGTTCCTGAGATATCGCGTTCACGAGAATGGGATGGACAACCCAAAAAAGTAATGCCTCCGGCCGAGGCTGTCATCGGCACACAGGCATTAAAAAAGTACAAGGATCATTCCATCACTCAAAACTTCATTCAAAAATTTGCTGCTTTTCATTTGCTTCACCAAACAAAACATTTCAGCCAACATATGAACAACACAATGCAGAGTTAAGATTTAGCTTACTAGAGACACAGCGAGAGCAGGCTGTCAGAGAGCGGGAGAGTTTCTGCCGAAAACGAGCACCGAGACCCGGGGAGACACGAGAACAGCTGCTCGCTAACAGCTAACGTTAGGTGTGCTTACAGCAGAGAGCAAGAGGGAGGACAGACATCTCACTCTGAAGGAGTTCAGTATTTCTCTGTGATGTATCACAGTGTTAACAATAATTAATATTATAAACATGCAACGACTAGTCGACTAATGGCTTGAACTAACGACTACTAGGCGACTAGGAAAATCTTTGGTTGGGGGCAGCCCTAGAATCTACTCTCAGAAGTTTAAAGTGTTAAATGTTTTTTGGAGAACATCAAGAGGCTAATGACGTATACAGTACTGTACATCAGACATAAAACAAAATCAATGAGGAAGATTAATTAAAAGGCTTTGAGACACCCTCTGCCACACTCTCCCCTCTTATTCTCTCCTGCCATCCTTGCCAGATGAGTGTCACTCTATTGAATCCAGAATTTTTGTCATTTAGATGTCAAAAATAGAGAGTAAAGCAGGTCCAAACGAAGGGACAATTTTAAACAGGTCTTTGTTTTTGTCAGAGGAGAAGAAATGGATTAACTCTGAGATGCTACTCTGAAGCCCTGGAAATATGTAATGAAAAATTTAAGCTACAAGCGAGCAGGATGGGAAGGATTTTAGGGGGGTTAAGCGCAACGATTCATTTGACTCTGCATATATTAGCGGCTATAATTCAAAGGTTGCACTGTGTTTTTTTGTAATTTGGGCTTTAATAAATATTTTTTGCTTTGATATACTGATTGTCCTATGGCAGGCCTGTGTGATGGTGGAAGGGAGGGCTAGAGAGATCGAGCAGCCTCCTGGCTCTAATGAGAAGGTCATAGCTCTCTAATTATCACGGGCAGCTCAGTAGCATCCTTCAAAAGACCCCAGGAAAGCACCAGGTTCAGACAATACTCTGAAACAAGTATCGCCTGTCACACATGTAAGGATGGACACAGAGAAACAAAACTAGTCCTGTATATTATCTGTTTATGCACCTTAACAGTACACACACACAAAGTTTTACCCAAATGTAAAAAAAAAAGGTCACCTTAACACCAAAGTTCAAAAACAATAAATCTTAACTACTAACCTGTTTTAAATATTTACCGGAGCTGTTGAGGGTTTGTCTACATACATAATGTTCAGGAACACAGCGGTAAAATTATGATTAGGTAGGAATGATCCGACATACTGTACACACAAAGCACAGATTATTCATCTTTAAAGCTGAAGTGCGGGACTTTTGTCTCCCTTTTCTGGTAATGAGAGGAATTACAAAAACACTGTTGATGTGCTTACATCATAGGCTCCGCCGTAGCCTACTCCATTGATACTGCTGTAAAGCGGTGGATAAAATTTTTTGAGCGTCGCACAACCCCCACGAAACGACTCGTTACACTTTGAGAATTTGATCCATTAGGTCCGATAACATTTGGGAATGTACATGCTCTGCCCATAGAGCAGTATGCATTCATCTGGCCAGCGTGGGAATGTCAAACCCGACATCAGATTTAAAACTCTCAGTATACTGTGAAATACAGAGAGATTTATCTGGTGGTGATAGGCTTAATCAGCATTGTGTGAACTCGTTTGGCAAAGTTTTAAAACTAATTTATATGTATTCATTTATATGTAAAAGTTCTGTACTGCAGGTTTAAGACATTACTTATTTACATTTAGCTTACATTTATATGGTCATGGCCTTTAAAAGACCAAGTAGAAAATTAGGGAAAGTATCTTGATAGATTAAAATATTAGGTTTCATTCTTCTTATTCTTCTGTTTTCATTTTAATGTAATAAAACCAACTTAAAAATGATTCACGTAAGTCCTTTTGTTGACGCTTGCTATGGCGCACCACTGACTTACAGACATTATCATCTTAATACTACAGTAGGTAGTTGTCTAGTGCTTTAGCTATCTTAACCAATAGGTAAATGCAATCTTCACTTCAAGTGACATTAGATGCAGCTGGAGGACAGAAAGAAATTGTAGCCCTTTAGTTGCTAATACAGTTGTCAACTCTTTGCAAATATTTGAAAACAATCATACAGTATATATATACACACACACATTTCTGAAGACCATAACTACCAACTTTTTGAGGAAAAACGGGGACACATTCACTCTGCAGAAAAATGCCCCAAAACATCACCAAATATTAACTATTGTATTTGAGCTGAGACTCATATTCAAACATGCTGCTGATGGAAACTGCATTAAAAGGAACTTTACTGTAAAGGGACCAACGGGTTGAAAAACAATCAATACTGTATATAAACTGAGTATAAAACTTTAATGGAGGCACTATATTATGTACTGTATGTCTTGCTTCCATATTGTTACATAATTATAGGACAAACATTTAAAAAGATAAAGTATATCAATACATGTAATGTATTTTTCAAAAAATATGACGCATTGTACTGTCTTGAGCATTTGTGTCACGGTAAAAGATACTAATTATCATTTATATATAAAGTGAAACAGGCATAAAAAATAAAATGCAAAATTCATTATTAATGACATGTTTGACACTTGAAACAAAAAACCTACTTAATGTGCTCTGAGCTGAAAAGAAAAGAGAAAATGATGCTGCTGTTTTGACTGATTTGTCAGAAAGATGTGTATTCACAGGGTCCCTTGTGCAAAAGTATGATAAATGAAAAAAAAGCAGAAAATGAATAGCATATGGATTGGTTCTCAACTATCTAGTGGCTCCACAGTAAATTGCCTGTGAATTAATCCAATTAAGAAACCCACAATATGTCTCTGTGTGTTGTCACTGAGACTAAGGCATCTTCCATAGATTGTAGCTGTGTAGGCTTGAGAAATAAGATTTGTGACAGAAGTTTTGAGATTTTGGAAGACGCGGGCAATTAATGAAAAAATAATAGAAAAAGAGAGTAAGAGAGGGCTGTTATTGTTAGCAGAGACTTAACAAAGGTGGAATTTACAAAGATAGCATTTGGTAATAATAGCCTGTCCTTAAGGTACAAATTGAAATACTTTCATGGGTGAGTTTGGGAAGTAATATCAATCTCACACAGTGTTTGAGGGCTTTTTACCAAACTCAAACACAACCTAGTATTTCGTGCATCTTTGTGAACAGCAAGAGAGCTTCCATTTGACATGTTTTGGATTAGACAATTGACTATTTTCAATTTTCTTGCCATTTCAGAATAAAAATTTACAACGCATGGCTCAGAAGTACAATCATAATGTAAGACATCTCCATCAATTTTCCACTCGACGTCAGTTTGCTTTAACAAGTCCTTATGGAGAGTACAGTACAGTCAGGAGATAAAAAGGTTCTTTTCTTCCCCTGCCTCTGCCTCACTTCTCCTCCTGCCTTATCAATCGACCGCCCATCCTGTGTGCTTGCGACCTCTAATGGATTTCACATGACAACAGGCCTGGCCCAGACAAGAGCACAGGCCCTCACTAACTTGACAACCATTAGCCTGTGAGATGGGAGGAGGGGGCGAGGGTCTCTCGGTGTCCTGTAACTGATGTGTCGTGCACTGAGCCATCTCCCCCGGGTCAGGCACGGATGTATCCACTCTGACAAGCGTCTCGCTCCTTTCTCTGTGTCCCGACGAGCCTATTATCATGAGGTCCTGTGAATGTTGTGCATTCTGGGAAGTGGCACATAAAAGAATGATCAGGCAAAGCTTTCAGACAGAAGTCATTCGCACAGGCAGGCTCTTTGTTGAACAAAATGGAAATGCAGCAACGAGAGGTGCACCTGTTGAGCGTCCTTGTGGAGACACAGGCACTCACACTTGGCATTATGTACCTTATTATTTATATGGGGCTGTCAGCTAATAATGCATGGGTCTCTCACTGGAGCACTTTCTGCCATCTTTGAAAGTCATGGCAAGAGGCACCCATGGTTTCTGAGACACCAGGGTGTTGTCTGAAGAAGTCATTCCCACTTACACTGATATAATGCATCTGTGCTGCCGTGAGCTGGGAGCAGTCTTCTTTATCTCCGTTCAGTGATTTACTCGTCTGTCTTCTCCTTTATTCTGCTCAGTGCATCAGCCTGCATGTTACTGTTGAGCTGATGATTTCAGGATTTGGGAAATGATAGTAAGAGTAAAACTGTTTCATAGCTCACAGCTTCAAGATTTATTATCAAGCCTTCTCTTAAAAGCGATCGTAAGCATCCGCATCATGTATGACAAAAACAACAACACTCATCCTAACTTTGAAAAAATACAGAAGGACAAAGTCTTGCCTGTGTGCCAATGTGTCAGCATTACCATCGCTAATAGCTGTAGGCACTGAGATTGGCCTGCAAGGGTTAAGGGCATTGTTCGCTTATCATGTGATGGGGACATTTTTTATGCAAGAGCGAGCCCTGATTAGAGGGTGAGTTTTAATGACAACTAATTAGCAAACCTCTTTAGCCTTGGCGTAATGATCAAATGAGCTGTCATCGGGTACCTGATACAATGATCCTCTCACTCTTGATATGATATTTTATTCCTCTGCAATTATGCAGCCCCCACTGCACCACATGTGTTTATTGCCTCAAGCACACATGTCAAATTAAAGAGCAGCTTATGCACCTGATATTTAATTATTGCCTGCTGCACCACCATGCACAATGGGAAAATGTCAAAGCCAGCAATCTACAGTACTTCAAGCGGCAATCGGTACGCCGCGATCACCGCGCACTCATGCACATACACAGACACACAGATAGGAATTTGAATATTGAATATGAATGGGAACATTTTCCAGCTTGTCTATGCTCAGTTGGCTTTTTATACATCCCTTTACTCACTGTGAAGGGAATTTGGCATATGAGGGTATTGCTTTCCAGGAAAGAGAACTCAAAGCTAATGTTTGCTCACAATATGAAAAAAAAAAAAACAACAATGCATATTGAAAAAAAAAAGATAAGTAAATACATTTCTTTTACACAGCTGCTACATTGTTGACAAAGTCAGCTTTAGGAATATTATTTCAACAAGCAGCAGTGGCAGGTATTAAAAACAACAAGAATATGACTTTCAATATAAGGGAAATTAGATGCTGTACAGTTCATTGAAACGACTCTACTTAAAATGATAAGAAGTCCAGGAGTTCTTGATATATTTGTGCTAAAGTAGCTGAAATGTGCAGGAACACTTAATTTATCTATACAAGCTAAATTGAGAGCAGCGACATAAACATATTTTGATGAGAATGAGAATGCCTGAGCATGACACCATGTGTTTATAATGAATGTTGTTGTGGTAAAAATCCTGCCATTATGACTGCATTTCTATGGATAATTCAATTATTTTACAAACCATGAAAGTTTAATTATTCTTGAACTAGTCTTTGAGATAATTCCTAGGTCTTTGTCTTCTCCGCAGTCCCTTGACAAATTTATAGCTCTACAAAATGTGATGCTGATTATTCTTGTGCAGCTAACCCAGTGTTTACCCCGTATTTTATGAACTGAAATAGCTCCTTTTTAATTGACTTATTCTTCCCATTTATTCAAACACGAAGCTGTGGTCATGCTTTAAGTGTTTAATTCTTTCCGTTTCCTTCCTCTAAAGAGCCAAGTGCTGTTCTATTGATGTTCAAATGTGTTGGTCTCCTAATTACACACTTCTTGAAAACAGATTGTCATCTTGGCAGTGTTTCACCTCATACTTTCTGGCTTATTTCATTTTTCTGTCTCTGCTTCCTGCACATCCAGCATTATCTTGTTTGTCTCAGAATCTACACTGAATGATCTGGTCACTGTTAGAAAACAAGAGGGAAAACAATAGAGAGTCGTTGGAAATGGACAGCTAGTATACACAAAATTTCTGGAAAACATCTACTGAATCATCAAAAGCAAATATAGTTTTGTCCATTTTACATTTGCTCACTTAGCTTTGCTTCATTACTATATAATGGGAGCACTGTAATTCTATTTAGCTTCCCAATGACTCTCATTGACATATGCAAAGCAGAATTTGACTGTTTTATGGAGTCTTTTGTTTTATGAATTCAGTTGATTAAAATATTAATTGCTCCAGCTCTGATGAATTAGCGAGGTGACATCGCCGGCATGATTGACTTAAACACCCCCTCATGTGTTCATGTCATACGTAATAAATCAGAGACTAACACTGAAACATGAAATAGGTCCATGTTCAGACCCTGCCTTGTAAAGTTTGTGATTTACTGCCACCATAACTTTCTCTGCATTCACTACTGGCTACAGTTGAGGGAGGGTGTGGACGAAGAGAACAGCAGACAGAAGCCTTTGATTTGGTGAGAAAATCAAAGTGTGCATTTCCAAAACACATACAGCATTGAGACGGTCCGCAATAGCCAGGTTCTGTGACAGTTGCCATTCTGCTGCACTATAATGACATGTACATTGAGGGTCTGAGTGCCTGTATGACAGACCAGCACAGCCCTGCAGTGGGAGACATCACTAACACAGGAATACAAGCCACCCTGACTGTGAGCCCGCTGGCTGCTCTCCCTGGTCCCCGATGGACAGCGTGTTAACTTGCCACCTGCTCTGCTGTATGGTTTCTGACAAATGTTGATAGATGTTACAAGTTTATAGAGATAATTGATTGTTTAAGCCAGGGAATCCCCACATGAAGGCTTCATTTACCAACGGCCTGTTTTTCATTTGCCAATTTGCCATAATTTATTGTGGCCTTCATTGGCATGTGTGTCTGTTGTTAAAAGTGCATTAATGACAATCTTCTTTTGCAAATCTGTGTAAGGAGCGTAAGGAAAGCTTATGACTTCAGCCTTAAGACCAAGGTGAAATATTTTCATTTTAACTTGTTCCAACTCATTTAAAATTAAGTATGCAAATTAGTGGACCTATTATAACGAGCATAAAACCAAAGCATCATGTTTTATACACACATGACATAATCTTGAACAGATATTCAAAGAAATGCAGATATTTTAGCCAGGGTTTTTGTTCAGTCAGAGTAAATGTGTGAGCTGTTATTGTCTCACCGAGAACCTTAGACCACAAAGAGATGAATGTGCTGTTTGTGGAATCCTTTTACACTCTGAAAGTCAGTAATTGCGTTTTTACAAACATGCTGTGTGTATATAAAAGCTTTAACAGGAAGGAACCATGTGGTCGGACCAAGCCCCTCTATAGGAGAGCAGTGTTGCAGGGAGCACCTGTTCAGTAGATGCAAGGAAGGAATGTAGACTGGGGGGAAGTTTCTTTCAGGGTGCCCCAGATGCCAGTATAACACAGATGTTGTAGTGTTGCTCCAAAACCACAATCACAACATATGGTAATTGCTGCAGAATTATTTTCTGGCCAGCTCTCTAACCAGGGGCTGATAAAATGGAGAAGTCAGCTACCGATGCTCTGCGGAATGAACACCTGCCAAATCTAACTACATGAGATATCAGTCCTGCGAATGAAGGGCCACCAGGTAAAGCCATTAGGGCTCGTGATGGCCACAGCAATCTGAGAGGCCATGGGTGAATGAATCCACAGATGTTTTTCTCTCAACATTCTTCACAAAGTTGATTGTTTGTAATCCTTTGTGGGCTTGACCTGAATATCCTCCTGAGACTGTTGATGTGGTTAATACACTGATATAAGACATAACAATTTTAATTCAAAAAGAATTTAACAGTATGCAGGTGTTCGGTTTCAGACCGAAGGTGGAAAGACGTTATCTATGATACGCTGCCAAATGTTACATTTGGAGTTTTAATTTTACATCTTCTTGCAAATTAAATAATTTGTACTGTGTAAGAGGTCTTAATTATACAAAAGATTACTGTGGTATAATTTCCACACAAGTTCCACTAAATCTCCACATAAATTTCACTTTGATTCACTATAAAAAAAATATGGAGCCTGCAGATATGATGCTCATGGTCCAGACATTTGAATTGCATCCTCTGCATCTCTGAGTTTTCATTAATTAGGTGTGCTCATTTGTAGTTTTGTCAAGCTGGCTAATGATATTTTAAACACATTAAAATCCATGTAGTGCTGTAATTCTATTCTATATCAGTGCATTTTAAAAAAAAGGTAAGATTTTTTCTTTTATTTATTAATTTTTTTTAGCTCTTGACATCTAAGTGAACATTTTCAGGTGGGAATCTTAATGTAAAATGTCTGTTTTATGCCCAGTGGAAGCAGTGTGAGTTTATGGGGTTTTGTTCCCTCAGCACCTCAATATTTAAACATTTTTGTGTCTGCCTTGTAGACCACACTGTTCTAGACTTAATATGAGCAAAATCTAGAAAATTGTGTAAAACCACATTAAGGGCCTCTGAAATGCAAGAGGAAAGAGACAAAAAAATATAAAACTAACTGCCAAAAGCTTGCATACAGGTACCATTTTGTCTGAATAAAAGAATTACATTTTTCTAAATATTATATATACAGAATATACAGTATTTCCTCATATCTCTTCATCTATCCTAATGGTGCCAATAATTCTGGATGAGATCGTACTCACCAGTCCATTACCTACCAAGAATTCTTCTCTGCAATATACTGGTTGAAATTTTTAAACCAAATGTTGTCATTTCAGAATTTTCTTTCAGCCAAAGCCTATACGCCTTACGCTCTCTCACTGCAAACAAAATGCTGCTTCCCTGTCAAATTGACTCATTTCCCAGTGTTGTTGAGGCACATCTAAAACATAGTTAGGGTTTTGTGAAGCATTCAGCAATATGCAGGAGCAGCATTTTATCTCACTCCAAGGCGTGACTTACCAGTCACCCGGATATTCAATCATTGAGCTTTCTTAATTGTAAATGTTCAAATGTGGTTGTTTTGCTCTGGCTATTAGCTTTGCAGAGTGTGTGGAATGTGTTTCTGTTTCAGCACAGTTGAATTCAGCCATTATTCATCCATAGCCCAGAACCAGCTGATGGGGTTGGTTAGAAAATGAGCCCTGTTCTCTGTTTCTCAAGTGAGTGTTTTTAGTCTAGGGTAAACACACACATGCACACATGCTTTCATACACACGTGCACACACACACACACACACACACATACCTACACACACATTCACATGCGCACATGCACACAGGCAACAAAACGACAGAGCCATCCAAGAAACTTGAGGATCGGAGCATATTAGAAATTAGACTGGTTCTCTTCTGAGTTTTTGGCTCCACCATCTGGTCTTCAGTGACACAGTTTCACATCAACCCATGCTCTAGTCATAAAAATATTACAGCTTATACATTATATAAACTCAATCAAATTATATGTTTTGCATATACCATTATGCCTTAGCACACTTTTGTTCTGCTTATAGAAACTAAATAAGCAACTGATTTGGCTTTAATTTCAATAACTAATGAACTGTTAAATGACTCAAATCTGACCTTGTAACATGCAAAACAAGATCCTTCTTTTGAGAGTTTAGATGTAATAACCTGAATGACTACTGATCACAGAAGGAGAAAATGCCATGAAAATGTTAATTGCTAAATTCTCCAACTTGGCAGCCAAATCAGGAATTATTTTAGAATATTGTTTAGAATAGCATCTATTTCTTCTATTTTGTCTGGCCTCAAAAAAAAAAAAAAAAAAAATAGTGTGATGTTTGTTTCTAATTTGTGATGAGAAGAAAAGGAGCAGAGCCATGGCTTTGCATGGTTGTCTACAGAAGACTAAGTTTATTGATTGGTGGAAATGAGATTGGTGAAGAGAGGTTTTTTGCTCAGCAGGGGGTAGACTGGTAAAGGAAGGAGGGTGTCTCACTTAAAAAGATCTCATGTTATGGCAGCCTTTATTAAGACTCTTCATTTGCTTTTGAAGACAGGCTGGGGGGATAGGTCCTGGCAGGTTACAGACGTGTGGTGTCTCCATTGCTTATTCTCCTACTGACAACATCCTTTGAAAAACTCTGTTTATCTGGTTGTGTATGTGTGTGTGTGCGCGTGCGAGCGAGCGAGCAAGCAAGTGAGTGAGTGAGATTTACAGGTTGGTGTCTATGCCTGTTTTTGTTTGTAAAACTGCAATTAATGCAGCAAATGTTTTATCTGCTGTTAAGCTAACAGTCTAAATAAAGACAACAATCCATTATTTGGGCTGAGAATATTCAAAAGAAAAATACAATAATTCTAAACACATTGATACGACTGCCTTGTTTAAACAGTAAGTCTGTGCAGTAGTTTAGTCAAATCTGAGAGAGTCCCTTGTTTAAAAAAAGGGTTAAGGAGTAAATTGCTTTTATTAAAACAATATATGACTTCTATGAATGGGATTTTTCAAAGAGATTTTTTAAAAAGGGAAATTCATTTCCTTCCCTCCTTCGTGCATTTTAATGTTTTTTTTTTCCACAGTGATTAGTCTATTGAGGCTTATTCAAAGGGTTATTCAGTTGTTGGCTGAGTTGTTAGCACTGTCACCTCACAGTAAGGTCATTGGTTCAAAATTCTTAACTCTGTCCTGACAGCCTGTTTGTAGTGTTTCCTTGCTTATCCTCTGGTGCAAGCTGGAGTCAGATGTAGCATCTGAGTGATAATAGGTGGCTCTGGAAAATGTATGTCTTTATTTATTGCCTATCTAAAGGATTAAAATCCCAATGTGTGAGGCCATGTGCACACTTATCTGAATACGTTTTTTCCCACCAGATTTTGGCCTTCCATCTACACTAGGACAGATTTTTAGACTACAATGCCATTGTGGATACATCTGAAAATGCCAACCCTGTGTTGTAGTGTGGACCAAGCTCCCAGGAACAGCACTGGGGTGTGAAGGGATTTTGGCGTAGTAGCCACAGTTGGAACTGCAGGTCACATGACACCCACTGGCCCATAAATACCTTTTCCCAAAAACAATCATTAGTCATTACAAAAGAAATGGCTGTAAAAACATGAATATATTTTATGAGCGTCACAAAAATGCTGTTGTGACTATCATTCAATTTTGAGACTTAAGTCTAATAAATTGAAAAAGTCTGTAAGAGCCAGATCAGTAAATTATTATTAAAGGCAATTTTTCTAGTATTTGCCTAAGAAAAAATAACAAATTCCATATGAATGGATGGTGTTACGCTAAAAAATAATGAGTTATTAATCACCACATATCGTCACTCCTTTCCCTATACTCGTACAGGTCTGGCGGGCCGCCAGGCCAACAAGAACCCCCGTCAGGCCAAAAAAATATTTTTTTAATGCCAAAAATAACGCCAAATATCCATTCATCAAACAATAGCATTTGGGAGCCTCTGTGCAGCGCTGTTCCGAAACATGAGTCAACCTCTGTGTGCCTGGGAAACTCTTGGTAGCGTACCTCCTTTTAAGGAATAAGGCAGTGCGTAATGTGTGTGCATAGCGAGTGATTGAGCGAGAGCGCGAGAGACAGAAAAGTGACAGTGAATGGGAGCGGAGCAGAGGAAAAGGTTAACAGTAAGTTGTCAATCTGGCAGTAAATGTACAGTACAGGCTACAGTGTGTCAGTTTATAAATGCTGCAGTTTCTCAAGACAAAGAAAAGTCTATTGTTTCCCCAACTGCTGGAAAAGTGATGGGGGTTAGCCCCGAAGTTAGCAACAATGGGTTAGTCCAACCTGACGACGCTAAACAGAGAAACAGAGAACAGAGAAATGTGTGGCACCCCAGAAGGCCGCCACCACCCCAAAGCAGTCAACCTAGGGGAAACACCGTACCATTATTCAAACATTGATTTCAGATGTACACGAGTCAAAACTGGGATTTGTAAAATATGAGGTCATTCCCAATCTCCTGTAATAATTTTAATATATTACTGAATAGATGCTGAGCTGCATGTGGCTTTGTGCATGAGACATGTCTGGCAAAGCGTGAAAATTGTGGGTTAGAAATGGGTTCATCTTGTCGCCCTCCTACATCCCGTTCCCCCCTCCACTAATGAAGGCATGGTGACCAAGTATTTGCTCAGCTGAAAGTCAGGCTTGTTTGTTTTAAGGAGCATTCAAGCACTTCTTCTACAACACATTCGTCCGCTTCCCACACCATGCTGCTGCTACCGCTGCTGAGAACTGGCACAGTGAGTCGCCTTCCATTAGAGCAGCTTTGGGGAACTCACCATGCAGAAAGCAGCAGGCTTAAGGAAAACTTGTTTCTCTTTTAAATGGATATGCAGTAAACACTCCCTCGTGATTGCTTTCCTGACCAAAGTGATATTTGATGCTCATACCAACTGACTCGGCCCAGATGACGTCCTCAATAGCTGGGTCTCTGCCAGACTCGGGGTGAATTGGACCTTTACTAAAAAGGTATACTATGCAAGATTTTCCAAAAAAACAATAATCCCTCTCAGTCATCACTTATGACCCACTAGATGTGTGTGGCAGTCTATGTATCTACAGAGACTCTGCATTCTGCCTGTATATTTTCTTATTATTTTGCTGTGTTCAGGACATTTCTGGGTGTCAGCCTTTGGGCAGTGGGCATGTAGCCCCCAGCCTATAACAGCGCCCAGAGTGTGAGGTAGGGACTTGTAGAGTAGCGATCATCGCTGTCTCCATCTCTCTCCTCTGCTCCGCTCTGCTCTCTGTCTCTGTGTCATGGATGTATAAAGAGCTGCAGGTCTGTGTGCCTGCTTGACCGAGAGCAGGGCTGAGCTACACACACGCAGAGCAGAGAGGCCACAGCGGACAGGATGAAGCTCTGCATTCACGCAAAATCCAGCAATGCAGTGCAGAGCTGTGGGCGTGTTTATTTGTGCTTTAGAAAGTAACCACATGA
Organism: Scomberomorus guttatus; assembly: GCA_038419695.1. Taxonomy (NCBI): domain Eukaryota; kingdom Metazoa; phylum Chordata; class Actinopteri; order Scombriformes; family Scombridae; genus Scomberomorus; species Scomberomorus guttatus. The sequence goes on along the minus strand of CM076445.1, from coordinate 23,168,263 downwards.
AACAAGCTTTGCTCTCGCCAGCGCTGCTCGCTCTCTTCATTCACTCTCTAGCTCGCTTGACCACTGCTGCTCTCTTTCTCGCTCTGCTCTCAAGACAAGGGGCCAACTTTAAATGCTGTGTTTACAAACACTAACCAACAAATCCTGCATAGTATACCTTTAGGCTAAAAAAATGTGCAGCAATTTTTAAGTATTAAATATCAGTTCAGTTGACCCTTTATAACAAACAGGAAGAAGCCTTTTATATGCAATGACCTATTTGGTTTAGCTCATTTTAAATTATGTGGAATTATTTAAATTATATGTGTAGGCACCATCTGAAAACAGTCTGGACGTAGACTTTATTACATGCCCAGCACGCTGCGGTTAAACCGGAGACACTGCGGCTACACCTTATTTTTATAGTGTCTATGGGCCACACACAGCATGGCACGACTATGCTAACGATTCCAGCCATGCTAACTAGCTGCTAGCCGCCATACAGGCTGGTAAAATACCGGGCCAGGCTGGTTTTCATAGCCTGCCTACTTTCTCACGTCAGCAAATCTGGCCTATCACTGCAATAAATGGGCGTGCTTGTCGGTTTGAGTTTTGGAAAGTTACAAAAATTGTTGAGGCAACACCACCAATTTCAGTGGTGGGTGTGGGTGGAGGGGGTTTCTGACGCTGTTCGACCATGTGAAAAGCACTTCTGTTGAAGTATATTGACATCTTAAGTTTTCTGAAACTTCTGTTTACATATAGTTATGGTCACATAAAAAAAAAAAACACACAAAAGGCTCTAGGACAGCTGATGAAGCAACAATAAGCAAAATACATTTTTGAGTGGAAGGGGACTTTAAGCAACTCAGTGGGCTACCAAAGTAAACAATATTCACATTCTATGGATGGATTTACAGTCTTCATATGATAGTGCTTTCCGCTAAGAGAAATGATATGACACAGCATATTTTCATTTACATCATGTTAGATTCCTCATTCACCAGGAATCACTTTGATCATGCTTTCCAGTAATTTCAGGATTTTTTCTGCAATGGTATCCATTGTAACCACTGTATTGGTTTGAACATAAAAGTAATTGGCAATTTGTTAAGCACTTAATCTATAATTTCCTCCATAACTGCACAGTTAAAAGGCTCTTTTATCTAATTACACTGAAACAAGAGGATTATAATCAGTGCCAAGCTTTGTTGTTTCACTGATGGTAATGCCACGCCTTTGTGGGATACGAGTGCTTTAACTTAGATGTAAATTGAGAGATGATAATGACAATATCTCTAACCCTTTTTACCAACCTTGTTTAGCATTTGAAAAATGAAAAATACAAGGCACTTATTCAAAATGGTACACTAGACATAAAAATGGGAAGTTTATTTGCCTTAAAACATTTATAATGCACATGATCCCCAGAGATTCTTTCCCAAATGAGTAAATAAATACCATTGTAATGCAGTACAACCCTGCCCCCGATTTGAGGCAAAACCCCCTATTAGGAGTATAAATCTGCAAGGCTTTGTGGGTAATTAGTGAACATGCTCGGGAATGTTAGCAGGGCTTGGCAGGTGCGTTTGATCAGTGGCAAGAGGCAAAATCACTGTTGACAGAGAGAGATGGCAGGAGGATGGAGATAGGAGGGCAAGTGGGTGGAGGAGAGGGAAGTGTGAGGGCTGAGGGGCAGGTTTTACTAAATCTCAAAACACACCACACAAAGACAAGGCAGTGCCTTTATGTGAGATTATCTACTGGACAACTGACAGAAATCAAGTTTATCAATTAACTATCATGAACTAAAGCTTTTAAATGCTCTGTTTTCATGTGAACCTCCAAAAAGAAACACCATATATTGTAATAATCAAAGATAGGGACAGCTTTCACCTAATGAGATGATGACACAAGCCTCAGCTAATATACACATATAATATAAAGGACTTGGGCAATATAGGTCTGACCTAAAATGAACTGGGCTTTATCAGTAGTCTTATTTCATAATGAAAACTTCTTGAAACCCCTATGAAAGCTATTAAAATACTTCCATTTTAATATTCATAATCACCTCATCAGTTTTGTTTAGATTATGGTTTTACTAAACTGTAAAGGTGCAGTAAATCAAATTAATACAATGTGAATAAAATGCAGTCTAATAACTACTCTTAAGCACATCTTATGCTGCTGAATTATTAATATTATTGTGTATGGGTTGCCATAGGTTCAATGAGGCCTAATTAGAGGAGATACAGTATAGCTAATTTGCAGATGCCAGAAGCGTAGTTTATATATAAAAGCTAATATTTGAAAGTCAAATTAAAGTTGAAAAGGCCTGTAATAACTGTTAATTAACTCTGGTTTTGTTTTTTTCCTTTGACAAACTTGAATTGAGTACAATATTCACAGGGCTAGTGCTTAACATTTCGGACCACAAAGATAAATTTCAAAGCTTTGAATTATTCGTTTGATGTGGGTATTCTCTGTAGATTAGATATTATTTTAAGATCCCTTTGTTCAAAAATTCATTTTTATTATCGCTGCATGAAATGCATGGCAATTCCCCACATAACTAACCATTGGTGCAATTAACATCTTCGATCGAGTTCATATTCCTGATAATTTATACAGACTATGCACCTCCCCTGTGATAGCTTGCAGGGTTTGACTCTTCAACGGCTCCCTTGCATTTACAGAATCAGTTTCATACTGATGAAAATGGAAAGTGAAACTTTAATGAACAGGACTCGACTGTCACGATAATAAAGACTTTGAAACAACACCGAGGCCAGTTCAACAAGCAAGCCGACAGCAACACCAGTGTAGTGACATCAAACCAATTAAGACTGACGATAAATATTAACAGGAGTGGGTATTAACAGAACATGGCTGGGAAGCCAAGCTGTAAACAAGTGCTGGATGGCTGATCATTAAAACTGTGTCACACAGTGCTGCACAGCAATAGAGAGATAAAGATTCCAACACTAGAATTGATCTTTCTTCAGAGATGAATGGAGCACTGAGTATTATCTTGTAAATTGAATAGAAACTGGTCAATATTGTAGGTAGCATACACCTAGTAGGTCAGGACACAATTTATAACAGCGGGTTAGCATTCGCTTGTCTAGATAAATCCGTATTGGGGGGATTTTTACACGATCAGTATCAGTATTTTCATTTGTCCATTAAAAAAAAAAAAAAGAAAAAAAGAAGTGAAATGGCTACAAAAATAAACACAACTGCTCTTGAAAAAATAATGATTTGAAATGTCCCTATTATGATGAAATTGTGGTGACATTGCAAACAACCTGGTGATGATGTGTAAATTAAGCTTACAAAAAGCAGCATTTTCCTCATGAACTGTGGCTGAATACATGCGCGCACACTCACACACGCACACACCTTAAGAGAATCATTCGATTTCAGTGGCTACTTCAATGAACTAGACCAACACTATAAGCCTGAATACAGTGGCAAAAATATAACTTTACACCATATGCAGTGTGCACTATGTTACAAAATAGTGGTGTTAAGTTTGAAAGTTGTAAGTATGTTCCAGACAAGGTGCATCAAGCACGAGAAGAAGCAATCAAGCTGCATTTTGGGAAGTAAGATATTGAGCAATGCTAGAGACTTAGAGTCAAGCTATTTGGGCCTCTGCTGCCTTGATTTTGATCATTCTTTTTTCTCTATTTATTTTTTCTTTTATTTCTCGCAACAAAAAGAAAAAGCAAAGGTGATGAGGAGAGAACTAATGTTTCCAAACTACATCTGTCAATCCCAAATCTCTCTGTTCTAGCTCCTAACTGTTGTCTTGGTTGACCGTGGTCATACAGTTGTTGTTGTCATACTGTAAATGTGTTGACAAAGAGTAAGTCAATCAAAAATTTAAAAAGTCAGTTTTGTTCACAATTTACTTTACTTTTGATAAGTTGAGAATTAAAAGTATTTCTTGCTGTTTCTTCAACTGGATTATAAATGACTATGTATCTCACAGCTCTCACACTCATCACAGGTACAATAGTGTGGTTTTCTGTATTTTGATTTGGCTTCAAAGAACAGTTAGAATAGCTTGACTGCCTATATACCAGATTTAAGAGTCACAATAACAGAATACGCCTGAATCTGAGCCAAAGTTAAGCCCACTTCTTTCAACTATACAAAGGCTGAAAATGGGAAACTTTGAGTACTGGTGAATGTCACGGTTGCTAATAAATAGGCAGGATTAACGCATACCTTTTAATATTCACGCTGCTTAATGGGCTGACAGTGTTGAATTATCTATAGGTCTCAGTGATTCAAAAAGGACCATCAAACCCAAACTTGAGAGCAGTGTCTTGTAATTGAATAATACATTACATGTGGCAATTATTTCTGTTAGAAGCAGACTGAGAAATCAATAACCAAGGGATCAAATCAAGGACTGTGAAGCTCTTGTTTCTATTCCCCTTGTGACCAATTACATCACCACAGTTTAAACACCTGCAGTGTCACAGCTCACTGTGACACTTTCTTGCACGCTCTCTCTCTCTGTCTCTCTCTCACACACAGACACACACACACACACACACATAGATTGTGTTAGACAGATGCTGAAGACTTTGAGAGGGGAAAGGTGCTTATATCAAGATCTCATTTAAATGTGTACTGATAGACTAATAACCGATATTAAGATTTTTACATGTGGAAATCTTGTCTAGAGGATTATTGTGCCATTATGTGCTAAATGAACAGCACATCAAGACATAATTGTAAATATGAAATGATGGGAGAGTAATGCATCTTTGTTGAGATAATATGCACTCATTGCACAGCCTGACCTGGAGTTATAAATTATGCACTAGTTTTTAGCTCCAGGCAGTATCCTCCCATGACATGTGTGGTGCTGATTAAGAGAGAGTGAAATGGGCCTGTTTTAATGAACATACCGCATTACACAAAGGCACAGCTCCAATATATCACTTAGAACACACAGGTGACAATGTACCTCTGACCAGCTCGTGGTCTGTTGGTATTGGTGAATACAATTTGCTTTTATCTGAAATATTCACAGCTCCTAAAAAGGCTAATATCAGGTCTCATTAAATGTTGATGCTCCTGGTGAGTAAAGAGAATACTGGCTACATCAAAGGCCTTGTTATGTCCAGTGAATACTAACTAATCCTGAGCGCCTCTTCAGGAGCATCTACAGTGTCCCATTCACTGCTGGGTTATAAGGCAGGGTGCCTTACAACAAGAGACAGCCATACAGTATATCACAAGGATAATGTCAGAGGGGGAAAAGTATATTGAGTGAGGATGATACTTTTCTGTAATTATCTGCTCTAGCATGTGCAGCATTGTGTGTCATCTGCCCTTTGTGATGCACTGAAATGCTTCCTCTTATCTGAGAATGGATCATCAAAACACAAACAGTCGATACTGCACAACACACATAGGCTCACCCAAGCAATAATAGCCTGGAGTCAGAGGATATGTGTTCCACGGTTGATTGATTATTAGTCCCATTTGTATTATTTGTTTGTATGAAAGATTGTGTGTGTGCCTGTGTGCGCAAAAGAGGGATGGGTAAATAAAAAAAAATGTTACCTACAAAAAAAACATATTCTGAACTGTGATACCTTTACATTTACTTATTTTATTGAAGAACATGACTTGTCCAAAATTGTCTTTTATTATTAATTAAAGCACTAAACCTTGCCCAAGGCAGTCAACATAACACAACTGAGAACCAACAAAAACAACTGAGATATTCATAGCCGCAGTGCACTCATTACCAAATGTTGGTGTCCACAGTCATAACAGAATAGCAGAAGGCCACGGTGGGCACACATAAACTGTGGCTAGGAGAAACACAGTGATCATGAAATAAAAATCACGGGCAGAACTGCAGCACCGCGTTACTCTGATGTAGAGAGGGAGAGTGCGGTGCTGGAGCAAGTTTTACAGAAGGTTAAAACATCCACAGGCTAGTTGAATGAAGACATGCACAACCAAAGGACTTAACATCAAAAGAACCTGTGTTTTCAGCTATTCTCTGTGGTGGGCTTGCTTTGCATATTTCATGGCAGTGGATTTCATATATATGCCCATCCTTCTATTGATATGTGCAAACCCTTCTCTGTCTTTTAATTTAAGTGTTTTTTTTCTTGCAAAATTTACTCCATGGTTTCGCTTTAGAGTATAATTTCAATTGTTGTTCTTCACTTTTACGCCGTTCTTCGCCTAAAGTGCAGAGCAAGAATAAGAACACAATGTTTGTTTTCTCCACATAAAAGCTTCCAGATGACCTATGGTTCCAGCCAGACCTTTAAAGAAATGGAGGACAATCAAAAGGACAAATGTGACGGGCCTCCTGTGTGAGGTACAAGATGAATGTGAAACAGCGCGTCGGTTCTGTGATGTCTTTGACCTGATAGTTCAAAGCTGCTCCTGGACTCTGGACCCCCGTTCAGTGTGTGAGCACCTCAGACAAAGGCTTTGTTCATAATAAAGTGAATCCACCACATTGTTCCTTTGAGCTGAACACCACCATTTCAACTGGGAGGACACTTTCCAGACCTGGGCAAAGCCTACAATGTGCCTATAAACACATCACACACACACAATCTTAAAATCTAAAAATCCTCATATTCATCGATTTTAGATTATATGCGTGGCGTTCTTCCCGAATCTGTGCAATTCAACCCCTCCAATTTCTTTTTTTCCTGATAAAAACATATTTTGTGTTTAAATATTTTTCTTAGTGATTATATATATGTGGTAGGATTCTCATTAAAAAATCCATACTGAGCCAACCTGTTCATGAACACCTTGGCACACAGGTTACCAATGCTCGTCATTATACATACACTGTTCTCAACAAGTGTAGCCTTGTAACGGGGCGTATAATGCACCTCTGTTTCACAGGGACAGGTTATGTGGTGGCGAGGCACAAGGCAGTGTGCTGTGGAGCTACAGGACGCTAACTCCCCCCCCACCACCACCACCACCCCTGCTCTGGTATGAGGAGGCATGGGGAGGTGCTCCAGCCTGCGGTCATAGTTAACCATGGCAAAGCAGCGAAGACTGGCTGCTATGGTGCCTCCATTCCTCCTGAGACACAAGGGTGAGCAGGGCTTTGAAGTTAAAAGTGTGGCTGGGAGACAATATGAGCAGCATGTGAGCATCTATCTGTGGTGCGTGCTGTGTGATATAAGGCCAAAGGTGGGATGTGTGATGGTGTCCTAACTGTACAATAGCTGTGGTACAAAGAAGTCTCTGTTGGCTGACCATCAGGTTACAGTATACAGCCATATAATAGGAACTTTGTTGCAATGGCTGGTTTTATATGTACAGTATGTGTTGTGTGTTAAACCAGCCAGGCTTTCAACACAAGGTTGTGTTTCAGTCATCTAAAAAGGACACTTATATTCAGCCTGTAATGGAAAATAAAATTTATATTAATTAAATTAAAACACTGCTATTGAATCAGTGTGCTCTGTCACACAATTATGCATTATTGTCCAATGTAAATGTTAATCGCTGTCTTGTGGTTGATCTCTGTGTTTATTTCCTTTCCTGACTTTCTGTTTGGGTCATTCCATACCAACTCACCTAGGACCTCCCAGTTCATGTCATGGACTTTCTTGGGGAAAAAAAAAATCGTGAAAACTTCTATTAAATTCATTGGACCTTGCAAAATCCTATAGCTCTACTACTACTCTCTACTCTTGCTCTACTCTACTTTTTTTAAGTTAGAAATTTTTTAAGTTTGGCCCTCAGAGCTAAATTTCATCATTTTTGCCATTCTTTGTATGTGTATTCTAAGACTCACCAGTTGCTTATTTTTCACTGGATTGCGTTGAAATTTGTACTGAACATCAAAGAAACCCTAAGGATAATTTGCAACATGTATTCATGTAAATAGTTGTTGCTGAATGTTTTACAGTAATCAAATTAATAAAAATGAATAATTTTTATCCCCGAATGAAGAATCTTTAATTTTAAAAAATTAATATCCACTAGTTTTCACTTTTTTGCAACCAAATTTTGATTCTGTGTGTAGTTTTACTATAGTTCTATCACATTTAGAAGTTATTTGGTCCTGCATAAAAAACTGAGTGCCAAGGATCTGGCTTGGTTTGTTGCATACTAGATGATGTCATCAAACTGCTTAATGATGAAATGAATTATGATTGCGCTCTTTTATATACTTCTGAGTATGGTGAAATCCATTTTGCAATAATCCACCTAAACCTGTTTCAGGTGGGATTAACCCAGACTTGCTTTCTAATACTCCTAGTTGATGATGACAGAAATTAGTTCAGAAAAGTTTGAAACTGCAAAATAATATGTGTATTGAGCTAAGAAAGTAAAATTAATATTTTGTCCAGACACACACAACAAGATGACATCATCTAGTATGCAAAAAAACCAAACCATTATAAGCTGTAACTTGCACATTTCCTGAACTCATTGAAAAACAGGCTCAACAGGTATCACCTTGAAGTCAACATAGTACAAATATCTACTGAAATAAACCACTGAATGTAATATTACAGCCAGTGAAAAGTACAAAAAAGTGGTTATTTTTTTAAAAACTGATTAAATAATGGATTAATATGACATCTTTAATTTTTTATATATCTTAAATGAATATTAACACTTTCCCATAAAAAAGTTTCAAGGAAATTAAAATAATCCTTCTTAAGAAGATATACAATCAAAATATCTTAAAAAGTGGGGTTTTCAGCTCCGAAGCTATATTTATCTGTGGCACTAAATTTTTCATGCAGGACCAAATAACTTTCAGATGTTTTAGAACTATATTAATACTACACACACAATCAGAATTTGGTTGCAAGAAAGTGAAAATTAGTGGAGATATCAATTTTTTTAAATTAAAGATTCTTCGTTCAGGTAAAAAAAATATAGATTTTTATTAATTTGATTACTGTAAAACATTCACCACCAACTATTCAATGAATACACGTTGCAAATTATCTTTAGGATTTCTTGGATGTTCTTTACAAATTTCAACCCAATCCAGTGAAAAATAAGCAATTGGTGAAGCTTAGAATACACATACAAAGAAAGGTAAAAATGATGAAATTTAGCTCTGAGGGCCAAACTTCAAAAATTCCTAACTAAAAAAGTATTTGGAGTAGAGCTATAGGATTTTGCAAGGTCCATTGAATTTAATAGAAGTTTTTACAAGTTTTTTTTTTTTTCGAGAAAATCCATGACATGAACTGGGATAAGTTCTGAATTCTGGGTGAGTTGACATGGAATGACCCGTTTGTGTTTATATGTGTAAAAGGAACTGGTTAACAAGTGTCTGTGTTAAACTGTTCAGGTATCATAGTTATTATAGTCTCAATTAACAAAAGCTTTTTCCCAAAGAAGAAGAATGATCTGTCATTAATATTTTAGACCACCAAGTATATCTTTTACTAAACAAGCACTAAGAGAGAGGTTTAAGTGCACACTGAAAGCGTCCATTGCTACCTTGTTCATTTTCTCCCTAATTTATATGTAAAGCACTAATAGAAAAAAAGAAAAATTAGTGATAAACCATATCAAAAACAAAAGAGAAATTTTTTCGACAAAAAGTTATCAAATCTGCATAAGCATGTAACAAAATGCTGGCTCAGGTTCACGAATCACACATTTAACGGCTCCACTTTACAGGTCTGTAAATGATTTGATATGACACATCGTTCCCTACTTTTCCTGACACTTAATTTTTCCAAATGTTGGACGGCCATTATAACTGTCAACAGAATGTGGCGTGCAAAAGTGGTCAATACATTAGTATTAATTGTGAGCGATACAGCCAGTTGTGCTGCGTGATTATGACCCCAGCTTCTATACATATAAGCTTCTATATATATGTATGATCAGAAGGCACATAGGACAAGATGAATACCAAAGCATTACAGCTATTTCATTATCCAGCAAGGTCCCTTGAGGTTGCCCTAATGAGAAGTCTAACAATTAGGACTGCATGTTTTGCGTGTCTCCTTTAAGAGAATATCAGATAGGCATCTTTATCAAACATAGTATTTTATAAATCCCTCTGTCATTTACAATTAAACAGATCAGCAGCAGCAGCATGCATATCTGAATAGAAGGCCTGCTTTACATTTCAGAGTACACACAGGGCATTCCTATGCCTACAAAGGGGGCCTTCAGAGAGAACCAGAGAGAGAGACAGTGTGTGTGCAAGGAGCTAAATCTTTGACAGAGCACAGCATAGGCCTTGCAAAGTCTGTTTAATGTTGTCTTTAGAAATATCTATTCCACATAGTAAATACGCCCCGGTGATGACTGAAGTTTTGAAAGTGACCAAAGGGGTTGTGATAGCTTTTGGTCAACAGGGTGTCAAGAAGGCTGTACTTAAGCTTAAGAGCAGAAGCCTCTTACTCCCAAGTATCCATAGATATATTTTTCCTTTGAAATTAAATCAATGTTCAATTGCACTGTCACAATGCATTTAATCAATATTTAAAGATCAGTGAATTGACTTCTTGACATTATTCTGATGAGGCTGCCATAATTCCTGAAAAAAGTTAATAAAACTAAGGTATTAATATTGATAACCTGGCTGCAAATAAGCATTGCTCTATAATACTGCACAGTACATGAAAATTTTGACTTTTTAAAAAGACACAGGCCAGCTCCCATCAGGGTTTCGGCCAGTGTATTACAAGCCCGGTGGCCCGCCGGGCTTAAATTGACTCCCCGCTGGGCCCTAAGCGTCATGGAATTTTTTTTAGATTTATTTTTAAGATGTTTTTTAAACTAAAATGTGTTATACAAGTAGTGTAGCTCCTTTAAGGAATAGCTCAGTGCGTAGCAAGTGTGCGTAGCAAGTGTGCAGTCAAGAGAGAGAGAGAGTGTGTGTGCGTGTGACGGTAAGTATGAAGTTAGCAGTAATGTTATAGCTGTGAACGTAGCAGTGCAGTTTGTGTACAGTTTAGGCTATTTGTCGGTGAATAAATGCTACAACTCCTCAAGACCCCAGCCAAGTTCCTGTGTCTTGCTTGCCACCCAGCTGAAGTGAAGGGGGTTAGCCCCAAAGTTAGCGACAACTTCAACCCAGGCTCACTTAAGGTGGACTGACCTTTAAGGTGGACCAGCTCTTCTCATTTTAGTGACAAGCCACTGCTCTGAGTTTTGCTAACAACGTTTCTGGCGGAAACCCTGCAGGTGTTAAAGATAAAACTGAGAATGTTGCCATTTAGTGTTTCAATAGGTTCATTGTGGACACAGAGACAACGTGAAATATTACCATCTCATAAAAGAAAGACACACACATCAATTTGGGTACCACTACACTTTTCATCATGCCAAAAATGTCCTCTTACTGTAGTAATTTGTTTGATTAAAAAGTTTTAGAACAAGTAAGGAAAGACCTCTGCATAAATAATATACTGTATAAATGTTGCATGGAAGAAAAGAAAACAGTAAACAGTTTTTTTTAATATACTTCATAAATAGAAAATTGATGAATTGAATAGCAGACTTGTATGGCTCTTTGCTGCCATCTTGAGCATCTCAAAAGACATTACATATGTTAGATTGAAGCTTTACCTACTTTTATTAATCAATAGAGCAATAACTTTAAGTTAGTGTAGTCTTAGCAGACATAAATCATGTCCTCTTCCCTGTCCTTTGAAAGATTGTTTGTTTTTCATTTGTACTTTGGTCTGTAGTCTGCAGGCCACTGGTCTGTAGTATACATAGTCAGCAGATCCTATTAGAGTAACATTTATACAGGAACAGTAGAGACAACAAAGGCTAGGGAAATAATAGTTGAGTTATTATAAATCTGGAATGAAACCTATAATCCTCTGACCGCTTTGATATTAAAATCCTCATTTTTCCATTTCACAATTAAAAGCCAAGGGGTTATTTTTCACTTTGAATTTAATGCTATGCACAAACTTCATTGTGAAATCTTGAAAGTCTTTGAGAAAATCCAACTGAAGGGTATCTAGATCAAATACAAAAGTTTCATTACCACTGACATGTAGGAAGCCAAATTAGGCCCTGAAATTACATTAAATTAAACCCAGCAGACTTGGTTGCAGTGTTCACCGTAGCGCATTATGAATATAATATGAAAGCGTTGTATTATTGAAAAGGCTCTTCAAGCAGGCAGAAAGTGTTTTTGGAGCTGGGAATACTTATTAGTGTGTGTTTGGCAAACGTCAAGACACATTAGCATAGACAGCCTCACTAACAGAACACTTAAATTCAGAAAACATGTCATTCATGAGCTGTACGGTCAGATGAACTAGTGTTACACAAAAAAAGCAAGAATCTTTGAAAAGGTTAAGAGTGGAAAGCTGTAATGTAAGGTAAGAGCCAATGTGTTTGTATCTTCTTATGTTATACAACTATAACCACCTCGATGCAAGTGAAGAGAATGGTCTCATGGAAATTTCCTCCAGGATCCATTTAATACTATGTAGACATAAATTATCTCAACTTTAGCCTTCAGCTAAGACAAATACGTTTGTGATCAAAAGATTTCTAGGTGCGAGTGTATTGTTCAATTGTCAATTATCAGCATTAATCCATGCATCCATCTATACATAACAGCTGTTATTTTGCTCTTTAGCAAGGTAGAATTTATTCTCAATACCACAACACAACAGAAGCATAGTGGTGGGAGCAGTGCTCCAGCTGTAGTTGGTGGACACGCAGGTTATCATCAGTATGTTGGTGGATAATGTTGCAAACGTACCCACTGAAACTCTATTCAATTATTTTTTTCATTTAACACACCTTCCCATTTTTTGTGTTTGAACAAAGTTATCTTAAATTAGACAATGTCAGTAACAACACAAATTAAAATATGAATTAACTCAAACGATCCCAGTTCTACTCAAACTGTGTTGAAAGCAAGAAATATATTGTGGTCATATCCTACTAATTGATTTGTAGATGAGCAATATCGCTTTATTTTAAAAAGCAACTACTTACTGGTACGTGGAGTACTGAAAAGTCACATGCTGACACAAGTAAAAGGATTTAACAGGCCCTAGGTATGCAGCACTCTAACTTATAACAAAGAAAAGGATGTTATTAATTCAGTGACACAAAACAATGTATTTGTAAAAATGTATAATGTACAGAACATGAATAGATTGTTCTACATGAAAGTAACAGGGAACTGAGGAGTAATTAAGTAATGATGCACATTACTATCTCCTTTGCCTGAACAAGTAAGATCTTCATGTACATGCAGAACAGCATACAGTATATTCTCATGCTATCATCACTTATGTTTAGCCACATGGTGGCATTGCAGCGCAAAGAGAAGCAGATTATTGGTTTTCATGTAATACACTTGCACTTTTAGATCATACAATACAATAAATTGCTCTGGGTTTAAAATTTGCCAGTTTAACGGGTTTCAGTGCACATTCAGTCACGATGAAGGACACCCTAATTGCACTTAGTGTGATATCATATATCATTACTGGTGTTAAATGCTTTATCAAATTCAAAGAAACAATGAAACAAGATGGTGAAATTCACTTCAACTCAATTAAACTACAGAAAACACAAGAGAAGAAACAGAAAGGTTTAGCGATTTCAAAATGTGCAGGTGTGGCAAGTGCACTGTGGTGGCCAAAAGGTTAGAGACCAAAAGGTGGTCGGTTTAATCCTCAGACTGGCAGGATAAATCTGAGTGAGGAAAGTGAAAGAGCAGCACTTGTCACTCCCTATTACCACCACTGAAGTGCCCTTGGGCAAGGCCTTTAACTCCCAACTCCACCAGTTAATAACTTCCAGGAGTAAAAGTATGTAACTGACTGTGAACAGAGCTGTAAAACAGAGTATTATTCTCAATGAAACGTCCCTGGATTAATGACGTTTTAAAAAAGTGCAACAAGCCAGAGAGAGGAGGAAGAAGGCTGAGAGTCAGAGAACACGGCCTCAGGTTGCCCTTCTACAAGCTCTGCTTCCAAGCCAGAAGACACAGCTTGCGTGCAGATAGGTTGCATAATGTCCCAGCTTGGTTGAGGTTGGAGGCATCTTCCTGTATGCCGTCTTCGCTGGCTGCTTTGGTTTACACCCTTAGTGGTTCAGCCTGCTCAGAATACTGCAAAAACATTTTAGTCAAGATGACTCTCAAAATCTGGAATCAATTTAGACGCCATTTTAGATTGCAAATCTTTTCACTACAGGCTCCTATATTTAAAAATCACGCTTCCCATCCCTCTCTAGCAGATGGTGCTTTTTTCTTGTGGTCTAATCTTGGCATAAAGTCACTTAATGATTTATATATTGAGGGCATCTTTGCATCCTTTCAACAGATTTCAGCTAAATTTAGTATCCCAAAAAGTCATTGTTTTAGATATCTACAGGTTCATAGCTTTGTCCGGGACACAAGCTCCCAATTTCCCTCTGAGCCTGTAAGCCCCTCCATCGATGCTTTTTTACTACCACCCCCTACGTCAAAAGGTATCATCTCATGTGAATAAGAGAGAATTTTGTCTCTTCAGAGTTCATCATTGTTAGCTGTCAAAACATCATGGGAGCAGGATATAGGCAAAGAAATGAATGATGCTCTATGGGATGATATTCTTCTCCAGGTTCACTCCTTATCTATATGTGCCAAACATGGTCTAATCCAATGTAAAATCATACACCGCACTCACTGCACAAAACTCAGACTATCTCAAATTTATCCTGATATTAACCATGTCTGTGACAGGTGTTGACAAGCTCCTGCAGGGTTTCTGCCAGTGTATTGTGCCGCCAGGCTTGACCCCCCAATGGGTCTAAGCATCAGGGAATTTCTAAAAAAAAATATGTATTTTTAAGATGTTTTGCAAACTAAAATGTGTTATACAAGTAGCGTAGCTCCTTTAAGGAACAGCTCAATGCATAGCGAGAGTGCGGTCGAGAGGGAGAGGGAGACAGCGTGTGTGTGTCAGTGAGGCTGGAGCAGAGAGTATGAAGTTAGCAGTATAGCTGTCAACAGTGCAGTTTGTGTACTGTTCAGGCTATTTGTCAGTGAACACATGCTACAACTCCTCAAGACCCAAGCCAAGTTCCCATGTCATGCTTGCCACCCAGCTGAAGTGAAGGGAGTTAGCCCCGAAGCTAAGGACAACTTCGGCCCAGACTCACCACCAGCCACCCAATACCCCCCCCCCACCCAAACAACATTTCTGGCATTTCCTGCCTCACTGATTCATGTTTTGGTCTTGCCCATCTCTTTCGTAACTATACTGTATGGTCCACCTGTCACACCTGTAACTATTGGTCCAATATCTTTGAAATGCTACCAGGGGTACTTCAGGTGCCCTTTGATTCAGTTGCATTAACAGGGGTAATACCAGATACAGTGTTCCTGCCAAAAATTAAAGCAGACCTTGTGGCCTTCTTGACTCTTATTGGCTAGACAACTGATATTACTTGTTGGAAGTCATCCTCTCCTCCATCCCATGAGGCTTGGATCAGAGATTCTTATTTTAGTAAATTAGAAAAGGTTAAATACACACTGCGTGAGTCTACACTTACATTTTTCAAAATGTGGCAACCTGTAGCACTAACAGTGATTATTTTGCAATTTACCATGAAGAGTTTGTTTTGTGTTTGTTAGTTTTAATGGGGGAGAGGGGGTATTATAAACACCTTTTTTTATATGTATACTCGTTTTGTTTGTAATTACTGTTTTTGCCATATACATAATGTTTATATGCCATTATTTTTTGTATGCATGTTTAAAAAAAACATGTTGAAACAATTTGTGAAACTACTGTTTACAATGTGGAAAAACACCAATAAAGAGTTTTGGGGAAAAAAAATTGCTGCAGGTTATAATGTTTTTTTCTTCTTTGTGACTTCATGAAATGAGGTGAGCAGATGACTGGTTGGTGGCTGTGTGTGTGTGTGTGTGTCAAGTCTAGAAGATAATATCTATATAATTTACTATAACTCATGTATCACTCTCCTTCTCTGCTGCTGAATCTTCCATCCATGCTTTCATCACATCCATAATTGACTACTGTAACAGCATTCTTTATGGCACATGGTAAATGGACTGCATTTATATAGTGCTTTTCAAAGCACTTTACAACACATGCCAACATTTACCCATTCACACACACATTCATACACTGATGGCAGCGGCTGCCATGCAAGGTGCCAACAACAGCGATATAGCGCTTTGCAATGTTTACAGTGTTTCTAATGCTCACTCACCCATTCACACACACCGATGGTCGCCATCGGGAGCAATTTGGGGTTCAGTATCTTACCCTAGGACACTTTGGCATGCAGACTGGAGGAAGCGGGGATCAAACCACTGACCTTCTGAGTGGACAACCCGCTCTACCTCCTGAGCCACAGCCACCCACATCATCCAAAGTCCTAAATAAACTCCAGTACATCCAATACTCTGCTGCTCACCTGCTCCCTGTCCCACAACAAATTCAATCCAAAGTCCTTCTCTTCACTCACAAAGCCCTCCATAACCAGGCCTCCTTCTACCTCACCGCTCTTGAATGTATTATATTATTATTATAAAAATATATCATATGTTTTTCATATGGGACAAGCGGTGCTTTGTAAAGATGAGCTGTAAACCGTGCTTATACCAGTTTAATGAGTTCATACTTTACACATTGGACAGTTGCTTTTCAATGCCGATGGAAGCTAAAAGTTCTCTATTGTAATTATTACTAGATGTCCCATATGCGCAGAAAAGTT
The DNA here is from genome assembly GCA_038419695.1 of Scomberomorus guttatus. NCBI lineage: Eukaryota > Metazoa > Chordata > Actinopteri > Scombriformes > Scombridae > Scomberomorus > Scomberomorus guttatus. The sequence goes on along the minus strand of CM076445.1, from coordinate 23,151,562 downwards.
GTGTACTAAACAGCCAGCTGGATCCACAAAAAGTCTGTGATCCTTTGCTAAACAAGAAGAGTAAAATATTGCAACTCTAATTGACTCCCAATTTGTCAGCCAGATGGTGATGAGGCGAAAGTGACAGATGCTTATCCCTAGACACTCGAGAGATCTGGCATCTCAAACAGCTCCTCTGAGGCCCTGAGCTATCTCTAACACCAGCCCTCATCTCCTTCATTAGCTCTGTTTGGGAGTTTACTTTGCACATGGCTACTCACATCCAAGAGTAGCCCCATTCTCCTCTGTCTAATCAACTCAGATGTGTTGTTGGGCAACACTCAGGGGAGAGTTGAAGCTAATTCTAAAACACACCTATGTTTAAGTTTCTTTTTAATAACATATGTAATATGGAGAATTTTGTTGATTTATATCGTTGCCAAACTATTTCTATTTAATGTAACTATATACAGCAGTAGGAAAATGTATCTGATAGTTTTGCTACTGTAGTTCACAGCTATTGAGCTGTTTTTGTTTTGTTTTTTCCCTTTTAAATAGATCAAAGTATAAAGACAGGAAAGTCCGAAACATGACATGCAACCACAGTCTCGGACGTGTTTCTTGCCAAAAATGCTGCATTTAAATGATGCGTGTTTTAGCTCAGTGAACCACTGGGATCGCGCTCAACGACAGACACTGAGGATTGCGGTTTTAGTAGGCAGGAATCAAAAAGGTGTTGTTTCATTATCTGTTTACTAAAAATACGCGTTGTAACGCTTTGATATCCAGCGATTAACTAAGTAAATATAGGGCCTTTCAGTGACTTAACACTGGGGCTGAAATTATTACTTAAGGAATGCAAATAATTTGAGTACAAAATTCAAATTCTCTGCCTCAAAGTTTTGTTTCATCGTGGAAGTATAGACAAGTGCACAGACCTTATTCAAGGCTAAAGGCTTACACTATGTGTCTATAGAGCAAGATAAAAAAATCAACAACAATCAAAAAGAAAAGAGAGCAAAAATAAGAGACTGCAAGGCTGGAGGCTGGAAACTATCCAAGCTTCCTTTCAATACCTTGGACTGACATCTGTCAATGAAACAACACTCAGATATGTGCCGGGCCGGAAACAAGTCTGCAATCCGATGATACTGGCAGGGCCAACCTTAAGGTGATTACATCAATGACAGTGTTGTTGCTGATAAATACTGGATTATCACATCATCAGTAAACGTACTGTCCAACAACCAAACATTGTACATAAATGTTAATCAATACTACTGATTTCCTAAATGACTCCTAACAAGTCACACTGATATTGAGGTGTCCCGCCTACCTCACCAACCCACCTTACAATTTCAGTGAATTTTGGTCAGCATCCATTAAGACTTATTGTTCAGAAAAAAACAGAGACTGAATAGCACTTTGTACCGTGCTGTAATTATTATTGTCATAATAATCCCTTGTTGCTGATATTCCACGTTTAAAAAAAGCCTACTCTCCCTAAAGAGACACACTCGTATGATTAAGTCAAACAACTGGTAGAACAAGCATGTCAATTAGGGAAGACTAGCAGCCATGAAGCTCAGGGTCTGTTACACAAGAACTCTACAGATATCGTGACAATACACAATGGGGCTGGTAGGTCTATAAAAAATGGTTCCAGGGGATATCTTCTGTTCTGCAGAAAAAGGTCACACTAACTGTGGCTAGAACAGAAAGACTGCAGGGTTGGAGGATTCAGCATCAGATTGATGTTACTGATAAAGATAAAAACGCTGGAAGTATTTTTGTTGGCCATTTATTATACCATCATAGTGAAACGTTTGAGTGATGATAGATATCCTGAAGAAGTTTTGTTATGCAAACACACAATATAATATAAAATATAAAAATTATACCATTCAAATGTTGAACATAAAGCCGTTTTACCTTGCTTCTCAAAACAGATGTACTGAAATACATAGTACTGTGATGACATAAGCTGATATTATCTTGAATACTGAGCAAACATATAATCTTTAGGACAGTAGGAACAAAGGTTACAGCGGTTTTCAGTGTGTACATACGCTCGCCTGGACTGTTTCAGCCAATTATGACAGATATACAGCCCCTCCATGTGACGGCTTTTCAACTCCACATCTGCAGAGTCTGTGACGCAAGGTTTGGCATGTTGACTGTGGTATGCATAGATTAGCGCTGCAACTAACAATTATTTTGATTATCGATTAATCGTTTGGTCTATGAGTTGTCAGAAAAAATGTGCTATAATTTCCCTAAGGCTGCAACTAACGATTATTTTCATTATTGATTAATCGATGAGTTGTTTGTTCTAGAGTGTCTGAAAAATGGTGAAACATGTCGATCACTGTTACCTAAAGCCCAAGATGAGGACCTCAGATGACTTGTTTTGTCCCGATCAACCCACACATATTCAGTTACTGTCATAGAGGAATAAAGCCAGAAAAGATTCACATTTAAGAAGCTGGAATAAGATAATTTGGACATGTGTTTCTTAAAAAATGTTTCAAAACGATTAATGGATTATCGAAATTATTTTTATCAATTAATATTGGCAACAAACCAAGTTACAAATGCCGCAAACATACACACATATTCTTCACAGCAAAAAAACAATATATATTCCAGTACATTCACATTAGACAGGCTAACGCAAAACGTAAAAGAAATACAATTACTTACTTTTTCGTTGAACGTCACTCCCTCACAGGTAATAAACGCCGAGTGAGCGCCTGTTCTCCCGGTGTATCCAAAGGTCCTTTTTCGTGACAGTAATGACTTCAAAGTGCGACAGTCCTCTGATAGTCGCAATCCTTTTTCCACGTCATCGTTGCTATCCATCAGAAAGTAAAATTTGTATCCAAGTTCCCCAGCTTTGCCAAAATTAAAATAATAGCTAACTAGCTGTGTCAGCTAATAGCGGTATGCTAACGTCCTCGTTAGCTTTTGGCTAGCATCAGGTATCAGTCCTGTCGGTGATACCAGTGTTTCTTCTTTGCTTTACATGTCCTTTGTGGGTGTTGGGAAAATTACAAATTGTTTTTGCTTAGCTATTTCCAACTTATTACCGCCAAGTCCACTCCACAAGTGTTACCATACTGTTTTAAGATTTTCTTCACCATAGCGTTCGCCCGCGTGAGGAGCGCTTGATTTTGATTGGTGCAACAAAGAGTCTAAGTCCCGCCCTCTGACCTACCTATCCTTTGTTTCATTGGCCCCCCAGTAACTGCTAATCACAAATGGTATTCTTTCACTGGTAACATTATTACTCGTCTTTTTTTTATTATTCATAGAAAAATGGATTGTTTGGATTCACTGAATATGAATCTCTGTTGGCAGTTCTATCTGGTTAATTTGCTTAGTATTTTGACCAAATTTTATATTCACAAATCCAAATTCTTAAGCAAAAAGCCAAACTTTTCAGAGCTGTCCATATCACACAATACATTTCTTTAATATCTGAATGTACAAACAATGAAGCTGTTAAAACGTATAACCACTGAAAGCTTTACAAGATATTTATTTATTTATTTATTTTGTATTACAACCTTTAGTCCCCTGGCATGTTTGTGACTCACTCAAGTTGTTTACAAGAGGTGCTGTAAACTTGGTGTTTCAATAAAGCTTTTTTAAAAATAATAAAAATATTACTAGTCTTTCTGAAAAGCTCAAATGTGTTTCTGGGGTTGTATGTTCATATTCTGAGCTAAATAGGTATCTATCTACTACTGCACTGGATAGTAACATTTAAGCATCTTGTACTAAGATAAAAGAACCTCAAATTAATGTTTTTTTCCTCTTACAGCTTTTAAGCTGTATGTTGTGTGAGTACTTATTGTTCACTTCACTTGATGGTCAAATTTGGCGACTTATACCCACATGCTGGTGTATAAAGTAGTGCAAAATAAATAATGAAAGTTCTTTATGCACAGTTTTACTTTGATTATTTGGGACTAAGATTCAGTAAAGTCTGAGCCATTAACTCACTAATTCCAGGTAACATATTACCAGTAATATCACATATTACCAGTTCATTCATTTGAATGCATAATTAGTGTCTATGATTTAAAATGTGTGCATATAGGTAAACTGCAACTAAGCTAAGTTCCAGCCAAGCTCCCCAAAGGCAGTATGGTTAAAATCAGGCAAATATTTCTTGGCTACTTGATCTGTGATTAAAGTTTGAAAAGATTGTGGTCATTGCAAAATGAATGGTAAGTCACATGGTACCTCAGAGTTTATATTCACTCCCTTTTGTTTGTTGTCTTTGGCATTGGCATTGTTTTTGTGGTTTTGCTTGGTGGGGTTATAGTGTTATGGGGATAGGGATAGTTGTGTTTTCAAAACCTGCTTCCACCAGCAGAGTGGATGAATTTGTCCCCCTCCCTTGATGAGAAGACGTAATTGCATATGGTCAACATAGAAATAATCATAGTGAAAGATGCATCCCTAAATGTCCAGTGGTTTGAGATTTTGTGGAATAGAGGAATGGCCCAATCCTGATATAGTTTTACCAAGTAAGTGTAGCATGAGTGGTGAGTCTTTCACAGTTGGATGCCTGTAAAACAACACCCAAAACAGCTGGGAGGTCAAGTGCCACATTTATAACAGATTTTTACTTAAACAACAACATAAAACTTTACCAGAAACTGAGTAATTATGTAATGCAGCTGAGAGGAAAAACATAGCCCTCCTTTAAGAAACTTATTCATGAATGCAGCTTCATTTCCAATGAAAAGCAGTGGCTTATTTTAATCTTATCTCTCTAATCTTATAACAAAGTGTCAAATACCAGTTTACAACTCATAAAAAATGTTTTAATAAAGAATCACTTTGTAATCAAGTTTAAAGATGCTCCAGTTATGAATGTGTATTAGATGTGACGTGTTCCCTCTTTTTTCCATGACAATAGAAAAATGAATATGTAACATACCATGATTTTATTGCCATAACTTGTGCACCTTCTCAAAATGAATTGTTGCTATAAAGCTTAATATGGTGTACTGCTCATATACACAAAAATACAGTAAGACACGAAAGCCTCATGTAGCTAAAATACAATTTATTCCTGCTTTCAGTTCACAATTATTACAATATGTAGAATCATAAATACATTTTTCACATTTGCATTGTGCACTGTAATGAAATGTTTTACATCAAAGCACAAGACAGCTACAGTCGTTGGAGGTTTTGTTGCAGACGTACAGAATAAGACTTCTAGTCCGACACACTACTACTGCTGATACAGGTCAGAAGTGCAGTTGAGCCACAGGCCAAGACAGAGAAAATAATCCATCCTCGTCTCTGGTTACAAAGGAAATATCTTCTCGCTTACCCTCCCATTATGACCAAGAAGCCAATACTAGTTATTTCTCTGTTTTTAAGCACAGGTTAACAATGAATACCGGCAACTGTGTGCTAGCCTGAAAGCAAGACATCAGTCCATGTGTGTGAAGGTTTTTCTAAATGATGCTGTTGTTTCCAAGTGTTTGTAGATGGATGACGATACAGTTTTGTCACTTAAAAGAGGCACTCGGTCCTAGAAAACCAATGAGAGAAGAGAGAACAAAACACGGGTTAAAATTTATTTCGTGATTCACAAAGTGTTATGTGTTATGAAGTTTTTCCGAGGACAGGAAACACACATTCGTGAACACTGTAGCTGTCTCCAAAGGGACACATATTTAACAAAGGATTTTCCGTAATGTTAATGTTACTGTTACTATGGGCCAATCAGATCAGTTTTAATCAACATGTAGTAGGTATTAAACCAAATAAACCATAACTTGTGAATGCAAAGTCCAGTCTTGACAAAGCATGACATTATTAGTCTCTAAATCAAATTTCATGAAATTTTAAATGTAGTTGTAGGTTCAGTCCATCTATGATTTTATTATGTTGTTTTTCCATGCTGTCATTTTTTTATCTGGTTTATTCTGTACACACAACATCTATTGCATGTCCGTCGGCCCTGCAATAGGGATACCTCCTCTGTTGCTCTTCCTGAAGTCTCTTCCATTTTTTCCCTGTTAAAAGATTTTTTTTGGGGGGGGGGGGTTCTTTATCCAAAAGACTTATCCAAAAACTGTAAAAAAAAAAAATGTCCTTGCTTAAACTACTATCACAAATTCTAAGCTCGGTTTCTAAACGCAATGATGGTGTTTTAAATCATTCTTTTGTTCTCTAAACCTACAGTCATCCACTCAGACCTGCAATAGTACTGATGTAGAAGTACGGAGTGCTACCGTACCATGTTTCTATTCTTGTGCTCACACAGGGCTGCACCGCTTCCGTCTGCCAAACGCCTGGGCACCCACATTGGTGGGAACAAAGTTACTGTGTCCCAGTCCTCCCGATCGACTCAGGAAGTCAGCCAAGCGGTGGGTTACACAGGTGGCTGTGTTGCACGCCCTCTTCTGTGCTGTTGCATTGCTTGTAAGAGGGGAAAAGATAGTGAACACAGTTAATTATGATATTCAAGATCAAACCAGACATCTGTATGACAGATTCTCCACAATATAATGTCTTACATCATCAACAATAAATTAAAAAACGGAAATACAAAATATTTCAGTAATTTGTGTCATGCTTACCTTTTTTCATTTTTTGTTTTATGAGTAATGTATTTCATGAATCTTGTATGAATTGCATGTAAAAATAATTATATTGTAGGAGAAACATAATTACCATGAAGAGAAGAATAATTAAACTTTAAGATGCTTTTTTTAGCTTATTGTTTTATTGTATGAGTGCTATAATGTACTATATCCATATGAATACCACACAGAACTGCCTAAGTAACACAATTTTTAGATGACTCATTTTAAGTTCATTTAAACATGTGTTCTGAGTTTTGAATTCTCTGTCAAAAAGTAGATTCTGACAATGTAAAACTAAAGTAAAGACATTCCTCTGAAGTTAGTCAGACAAACAGAATCCACATGCATCAACAGTCTCATGTATGGATAGCACTAAACGAACAAGCAAATGTTAATTAAGACAGAAGAAGAACAGCCGAGCTAAAAACTCAGAGTTTCAATTGTATGAGTTGCTGTAGTTTTCCAATTGCTCATATAGACTTCTCTTCTTGCCAGGTGTCCCTGCTCCCACGTCGGTGCGGGGATAGGTTTGCAGTTTGTGAATATCCTGGGAGAGTCTGCCCAACACGCAAGTGCTTAAGCCGGTGCAGCGCTTGGACATGGGTCTATCTGGGCTGTTAGAGACGGAGACAAACATGCAGAAACAGGCTTACAGCAACCATGGCATGCAGATAAATATAAATGTTTACATGCATGGTGTTTTTCTAAAATGTCGTGCATTTACAAAAAAAAAAAAAAAATGAATTTAGCATTTCAAAGACATGCTAACAGATCCAACTGGCATATGAAGATATATTGACAAGCAAAATATTCTAGTTGAGTTATCATGCTATTATTCGGTTTCATTTTCTGTAATAAGGTCTATCATGCATGTTTTCTCACATTTGATATCATGCTCTCTTTGTTCTCTATAAGGACACTCCACTGCAGGCACATTCAGGCACATATTTATTCATATGCTGAATGAACAGATGAATGAATGAATGACTGCAGTCCATGCATTATGGGATTATGACAGAGAATAGAGTCACACAAATTTCACTACTGTATATACCTTGATAAATAATAAACGCCAAACTTGCAGCTGTTGGGCTTATAAACAACAGTGTGTTATATTGTGTTTAACTGAAAGTAAAATTAGATAGATAGATAGATAGATAGATAGATAGATAGATAGAAACCACACCCTCTTGCATTTAAACCATAAAACTATCATTATCAGGGTTTAATATACTAAGATGATAACTAAAAATGGTAAAAGCCATACTTGTTTCCATCAGCTGTTTGGTGCTCTTGCTCATCTGAAGTTATCTGCACGAGCTCCTTGATAGCTCTGAGTAACCTTTGCGCATCATCGTTGGATAGCGTGACTCCATCCGTCAAGGCATCTTTACTATTTCTGAAAATACACATTAAATTAAATTGATCTCTGTGGTTGTGTCCTAACATTGGTTCGAAAACAGTGTAAAAAGATAAATACAACAGTAAAAGCTCTCAGCATACAAAAAACTCTTTGGGACTTAAGTTAATAGACTTAAAATCAAATATATTTGATTAGTTAGTGGATTTTTTTGAAAAAAATCTTAAATGCAAAAACATTTTCAGCACAATTGTATTTTTTTGACAAAATAAAACTATTCTGTACTTTTAGGAAAAATGCTGGAGGTCTCACCTGGATGGAGCTGCCTGTGAGATGTACATCTGACAAATGATCAGCGCATAGGCAAGAAGGAGAGTCCAGAGCTTCAGCACGATCATGATTCCCTGTGAAAAACAGATGCGATCCCACACAAGGTCATAACGATTGTTGCAAGGAAATATCTTTAAACGCATTATCTGCGGCCTGTGTCCACAACAACTGAATGTCATTAAACATGTTTTGCATATACTGCCTCATTAACGTATTCAAAGCTGAATGAACCCTCTCTCTCTCTCTCACTCTCACACTCCCTTGCTGTTAGAGCCACTGAAGTTGCCGAGGCAGATAGAAGAGTTATTGGGTATATACTGACAAGGGAGGCTTTGCCAGTAACTATAACAGCACCTCTGTCCATTAGCAGAATTAGCTGCAGTCTGCCATATACAATATAACGTCATCAACAGCATCTCCTCCCTGTTAGCAACCAGTATCCACCAGTATAGCTGTGTATTCAATCCACACTTTCTCAAAAATCTGCGGCACTATCTGATATTTCGAACAATGACAGCATAATTGGTACCATCAACTAAAGAGTAATTGTCACAACAAGCAGTACTTGGTCTACTCACCGTAAGATGATAGATCTTCTGGTAATGGAGGATTAAATGATATGTGTTGAATTGTAGACTCACTTGTGAATCTGCTGAACACTCCCACAGAACAGGGATTTATATATGTTCCCCACAGGTTACTGTATGAACAGAGCGGGCACTTGATCGTACTCTATTGGCCGGTCAAATGTTTTACCTCAAGCTGCTAGCCAATCAGAAGTCGCGCGTCACTTAAAGCAAGCCAGTAAAACATCTTGTACGCAAATGACATCAATGCATGGCCATAAATTTGTTTAATTCACAAAAAGCTGCCAGGTTTTGGCATCAGTTGGTAGGGTGATTTGTAGTGAGGTTGTGAGTCACAGTGTCTCATGGCTCTCGAGAAGTAATATACTGTATGTGCAGGTGGACCCACCTACTGTAAAGCTCCTTATATAAAAGGATCTATTTTTATGTTGGTCAGAGAATGTGAACATACTTTATCACTGTTTCTCTATGTTATTAAAATTAGGTGGATATAATTTTGTCATGTAGTGCAATTTCATCTTTAAGTGGTTAAGATGAACAGGGTCAATGTAATAAGGCATGGGCGTGGTCCCTAATTTCACTCACATACACATTAATGGAAATGCTACAAGAAAATAGCTTAAATCAACTTTACAAAAGACATATTACGCATTAGCAATTGGCAATATGTGTCAACTTAAAAAAAAACCATCCTGACAGTCACAACTTTTTCAAAACATCACGACACAACTAACAATGTTTCTCCAGCAGGGCTAAACAGCCTTTGTTGAACTCGTTCACTTAAGATGCATTTTCAAGTGTGGCAAGGGGGACGTGGTCCAACGCCAAGTGCAGATAAAGTTCATCATAAAAAAGGGAACAAGAGACACTTTACAGAAAGTTTCTAAATACCACAAACTCCAGCTTCAGAAAAGACTGACGCAACACTGTGAGACAGTCTCAACAAAATGTGTTCAATGTTATCTTCACAGAGTTAGTATGTATGGCGGGGGCCTCCATTTATAAAACACTTAGAACAATAGATAATATTGTGTAAGGAGGAAAAAAGATTTTTTTAAACTCTGGGAAGGCTGGAAAGTTTAAAGCTGCCTTCCAACCAAGCTGTCTATTGTCAGTACCATTTAAAAAAAAAATGATATAAGGTTGAACAAAATAATTTCTTCACTATGTGTGAATAGCATCACAGTGAGCTCTCAATGATACACTAAACCCTCCCACAGAATTCAGTGGTGATGTTCATTTGGTTTCTCCGAGATAATTACTGGGCTGCTGGTCTCTGGCCATCTTCTAATTCCCCTTATGTAACAATATTGGATGATGTATCATAAAGCCTCCCAGTTATTTTTTGAGTCACAAGAAAACTCATTAGTGTGGATGAGCCTTTTAGTACTATTGAGCAGACCTGCAGGCCTTATACCAGAGGCAGTAAATTAGTCACCAGCAGCTTCACATGCTGTCAGAAACTGCTCATGGAGGACTAAAAACTTCGGAGCAAAAGATTGCAAATGTACTCGCACAATGATTACTGTTCATTGTCTTGTTCTCATTTGAGTACTTTGCCGAGAAATCTCAAATTAATATATTCAACGTACTTATCCTCCGCTTCTCATGCAATGTCGACACAGTAGAGCACATTACTCAAGGCAGAAAATGATGTGTATATTACAGAGATACTGTTTGCAAATTCCCCCAAATTATTGCAAATACTGATGCTAAAAGTGCTGTGATAATGACTTGCCCCCCACCACTGCCTGCTCTGACCTGAGCTGAAGCAGAGAAATTATATTCCAAGGGGAAAAGTGTATTGTCAGGAATGCAATTAGCTCCCACAGTTTGCAGTCTTTAATATTAGACATGAATTGGCCTGGAAAATTAATTACAACACAGGAGAGCGATCATGACAGAAAGGCCAACGTTACGCTCTGTGCAGTGCTCATCAATGACAGTCTCAGCTGACTCAGTGTGAATGTGTCTTCTCCCAAAGAGGAGCAGCGTCATTCTTGTCTGGGGCTCTGCTAAAAGGCCCCAAAGAGGATTCCCTTCAAAGATTTCTCATATCGACACCTTGCAGTATTCAAATAGGAAATACGAGTTGATAATCAGCTGGAATGATCCCACAGTGAGGTAATAATAAAGTCAGCACATGCGGATTGTGGAAATGTGAGCTTATGGATGGGTCTCCAGTTATTCGTGATGTGAAAGGTACCAGGTACGAGTCCGAAGTTTTTTTTGCCCCTTTTCCATGTGTCAAGGTTTGTGTTAAATTTAAAAAGGCAAGCTGAGTAGAGGCCGTTTGCACCAGCTGAAGGGATTTGAATTAGTTTTGGAATCATTATGTTAGTTGGAATTTTAAAATTTGCTCCTTGTCCAAGAATGTCGACAGAGCCTATATAAGGACAAGGAATTCAACTCAGGAGAAATTGGAAACTGGGAGTTTGCAATAGTGCTTAAGGAAAGAAGTGAAAGAGAAGGCAGAAACATAAGTGCGGTTTCACACAAAAAGAGTACCAAAATAGCACTGCGCTACCTGATCTGCATGAATACCTCACTCGCACCCCTCAAGTCACCTCTGCACAAGCTGATTCGTTTAAAGCCACAAAATGGATGGTAATGGCAGTGTGACTGCATATGCATTATCGTCTGATTTTGACATAAAATCACTTGCCGGGTTGGAAGTGAGAATCTCGTCTGTTTCGCTACACAAGTTCCAAAGTCCTCCAGTCCTGACTTGACAGAGTTAGTCAGAGGTAGAGGTGGCAGTTTGCCTTTATACAAGCGGTCAAAGAGGGCATTCTGGTTCCTCAGTTGGTACACACCGCGTACCCGCAAACTCCTGGGTTGGAATCTGATGTAGGTTTTTGGTCACAAGTCATCTGAATCCTTCGTTTTTCCATGTAGTGTTCAGTATCAAACAGAGTAGGGATTTCAGGCACAGCTTCACCTACTTCCAAGGTGCGTGGAGAAGGAAATACGTCTGAAGAGGTCAAAGCTCCAGCAACACTTGTAGTGAAAAGAACACCTTTACTATGAGACCCAAGCTAAAAATATCTTAGGGAACTGAGAATATTTCTTGAAGAGGGTTTCCTTGATGGTGACATTTCCCCAAAGGAGGGTTGGGGTTAGGGTTTTGCTGAATCAGTTTCCTTTAAAGAGTTTCCTTTAATTTTCTTATATATTTTACCTAAAATCCACAAAAACCACCTGGTAGACCCATTGTTTCTGGAATCAGAAGAACAAAGAGAATATCACGCTTTAAAGAATTTGTACCTACTTTAAAGTCTTAAATTAAAGACAGCTCTCGGTTTCTAATCTACCTTAAAGAACTTCCACCAACTAACCCAGACAGTCATGTGCACTATAGACATTGAGTTTCTATATACAAATATTGACCACCACTGACCAAAATTAAAAATGCCCTTCCAAAAAATCTTAAAAGTTGACACAGTAAAACAGCCAACACATAGAAATGTGCAGCAGAGGATAGAAAGGTATATACAGTACTTCAAGGAGCTGTATATGGTCATAAGCATGAACTGTAGGGTGGCAGTTTTGGGGATGAGTATGCTACTATCAGCAAATTGGTCCAGTCTTGAATAGGTAAGCTTTGTAAAGTAAATGTTTTAAGTGTGAAAATAAAGCCGTTCTCAGAGGGTGGTGTTTTTTGCTGGACGACTTTTTGAACCTTCACCGGACTGAAGAAAAATGCAGAAAGCCGGGAAACTGACAATATAGTGCAACTGTGTGGAAAACCTATAATAAGAAGTGCCTGAAAACAGTTTACAGATCGGCCTCTTCAAAAGGAACATTAAATTTACATTGAGGCTCTTGCAATTGCAAAAATGAAGTTAAGTGTCCATTAGCAAAGGGACCTCTGCTGGCTGCTCTCCATTAGAAAGCTAACCAAACACAACCTAACATTTAAACACCTGGTCAGTAGTTGCAGAGGGATTACAAGACCTCTTTATGCCCCCACATCTGTCGTTACGTTGTTGTTCTGGACAGCATTTATATTGCCAGGGAAGGTCAGTAATTAGATTTTCCACATGCCCTTGATCATTTCAGCCATCCGGATGGTAAATTATTTACTGTAGAAGCGTAGTTCTCAAGGGACGCACCCACTCGGACGTGCCACACATGCCCCACTGTATAGCAAAACAGGAAGAACGCTCTTCAAGTGGCCCTGTAATGAAAAGACTGATGCTGCTCTACCACACATGCAATAATTGTATTACATCCCATACATTGATCAGGAGAGCAATAAAATTTCCACAGGATAGGGTTGCACAATATGATGACATACTGCGTATCGTGAAACCATATAAAATTGGTTGCATTTATACAGCGATACTAGGTTTTTGTATGATTTTTGAATGACATTGACATATGAGACAATTTAATTTGCCAAAAAGAGACATTCACCCACTCCAACCCCTGTACATACTGTAAGAAAACACCCAAAACAAAAAAAACGAACTCCACAAAAAATGTGGACTCCTTGACAACGTAGAAGGAAAAAGAGGAGATAAAATTCTTGGGGTCTAGAAGTAAAATATTCCAGTCACACCCGACCTAAGCTGATAATAATTATGCCCTCCAGAGAAAACTAATGTCATTATAAGGCTGTTTGAAGTGGGAAGAAAATGATCATTAATCACATTTCTGCTGCTTTTTAAAAAATTTTTATTCCCACATTCAACTTTTACTTTCACTCCCCGTGTTAGTCTGTATATCATCAACATCTCTTCACAGCGTCCTATGTTTGCTTCCAAATTCAATTTTTAAAATGTGATGATTATATTAAATATTTTTTGAGGTTCTGTTTTTTCGGCGTCCATGCAGTTAGAAAACATGGTCCACGTTAACCACCTGGACACTCTTGTCGCTGGTGTTTTGATTAACCCAACCACTAACAAGCTAATGCAACAGTCGGACCATGTTTATTTGATTAAATTTGACAGATGTGTTTAATGCTTCCAGAATAGGTTTTCAGTCTGGGGAGCTGGCAGGAAGCAAAGAAGTAATTTGCAAGAACGTCCTCATTAGGTAGCCCTAACAAATCTGAATGATTGGGAGAGGTCTGTAGAGGCCATTTGTGGCGTCTAAGAAAAAAATCCCACCAGCTGCCTCAGCAGGAAGGAACGTCTGGATAAATAACTTCATGTCTAATGAGGAGCCAGTCGTGATTTACCGATCACACAGCAAAGTGGAGAGCGTGGTTTTACAAAAGTGCAAATTGTTTAAAACTGCGTTAACAAGATAATAAAATTAATCTGGGTTAGCCTCTGCAAACTCTATATATTCTCCATTTCCATCTAAAGACCGCAGGAAAAACAAATAAATAAATCATCAGCGCTTAAGTACAAGTTTAAGTGTGCATTTATTTCTGTGTTTATTTGGCTAGAAAATAACTGTTGTCCCACAAAAAATATTTTAAAAATTACTCCCATTTTCAGAACATCCATGCGCAGGCCTGCACTGCCTGAACGAGTTCAGGTTTAAGCCTACAAGCTTTCAAAATCTCCCAAAACTATGCAAGTTTGGAATGTAGTGCATACCTTAACCTTTGACCTCTAAATGTAGTGCATGACCTTTACTGGGTTGAGATGAAGGAAGCTGCAGCAGCTTACTGGGGCAAAGTTTATTTACTAAAAAAACACAACAGGGTAACACACAAACATACTTTATCAGGGCTCCTCATAGATGACTCAATTACATTGTGATAAACAAAAGAAGGGGTCTTTGTTTATTTATTTATTTTTAAACCATTATATTCCATTTAATACATCGCTTCTGAAGATTTTTGCTTAAAAATAGTATGATTACTATGTCAATATATTTTTATAATATTGCGGTTCATGCGAGTTTCAGTGACAAATCAAAAATGGTGTATGTTCCTCTTCATTTAGTTTTTGTGAATTTAGCTGTGCAGGAATGATAACAGAAACTGAAACTGATGTCAGTGGAAAAAAAACCTACATTTAAACCTACATTAGAAGAAATTCACTTAAATGGAAATACATCACACAGAAACAACATTAAACACACTTAAAAAATACTTTAAAAACACTTTAAAAGTTTATTTAAAACTGCAGTAATAACATAAGTGATTTTTGTCTCCCGCTGATAAAATTATATTTGGAAAAATCACATTACATTTTAGATCACCGGAGGCCTGATTGGAATAATGCGATGACAGTAATATCTCCATCATACATGTACATGTACTGTGATAGCCCACTGGACAGGCTTCCCTAGTGTCTCTCTGCAGAAACATGTTGGGTGCCACATCATCAGGGAGACTGTACTCACCTGAACACTGACTCCAGATGATACTCAGCTCATCCTGTCTGATTAGCTGGTCTCTCTCTCTCTCTCTCTCTCCTGACTTCTAAACCTTTCAGTCTCTTTGTGTTTGATTTGCTTTTAGTCCGTTTTCTCTCTCGTTTAGTTAAAATAAACCTATCTTAAGGTAAATTGTTTGGTCTTTGTCTTGCCTTGATCCGGGTTGTAACAATCTATACATACAGTATATTTCAGTTGTCCCAGAAGATGATTTACAGTAAGCAAGTTGAGCCAATAATGACTTTAACCACTACACAGATGGAACACATTGAATACAACTACATGCAATTATATTAATGGAAGGGGAAAAATTAACACCTTATTCAATGTTAGTTGGACATTTGTGATTTTTAATATTAAACTTGTAGGATTCATACAGGGGTTAGGGGTCAAGTCATAGTTTGTATGTGTCTCATTAGATAGCTTGTTCATGTTCAGTGGTCACACTCTATAACTATGTTAATTAGCTCTCCAGCTGACCTTCTGGATTTTGAAGTCACTGTGATGACTGAATAACAAAAGATGAATTGGTGTTATAAGACACGATGATTTTAAGTCGCTTTTCGCTTTGCTTGTAACCAAAACCTTATCCTGGTTTATGCAATATATAATAATAATATAATATATGGTCCTAAATGAGTGATAAATTCAGCATAATTCTGAATAACCAGGAACCAGTGTCTCATTTCAGTCGGCTACCTAAACTAAATATTGAACGTTTGGACCCACAGTGCAATTATTTAGCTTTTTCTTTTACAATGAGACAGAGAAATATTTTTGTTGTTGTTTTCTGTTAATCTTTATTGTCTTGTCTAAAAAAAATTTGATATTGAAAAAACATTAACTTAATCAAGTTAATACCAAGAGACTCAGATTACTTTCATCATAGGAATCATATCACTTTATGTATTTTGACAAATGATTTGTTTTTACTTTATATTACTCGTGTGTGCTTTTGCTTTGCTTTAACCTCTTGCTGTTATTTTTTAATGGTACTTTGTTTTTAACTTTTCTTGTATTGCTGTTGTTATACCTAGTAGACCAGCACTTTGCAGGATCAGTATATTCCATGTACCTCTCTTATAGGAAAGAGACTTCCAAACTGTGTGCAAGTTTGCCTATAATTTCCCTGAAAGCAGCCCCTCCTGTGATGGATTAACATCACACTGTTTGATGTCTATTGGTGTGTGTTGTCGTTGTCCTCACTTTTGTTCCTGAGCCAAACAGATTTGAAATCCATGTTACAACTCTAATAAGCATTTTACAACATGAACAACGAGTTTTTGAGTTTTACGGTGTGCTGTCCTCTCTTTAGGTTCATTAAAAAGCAGCCAAAACTCAACCCAATAACGACCAAATTTATCCGGATTATTGATCAGGAGCAGAGCAAAGTTCACCAACAGCTGACTCTGACTTTCTGACCAATCTTAGCTTTAGAGGCGGGGGATAGAAAATGTGCAAGATGATACATATGTGCTTCAGTTCCTCTGAGGAGAAGCCGAAGTCAGCCGAGGTAGTCCAGCAGGGAACAGCGATTTTTGGGAAGATGGTTTCAATTAAATCGCCGTCTCTGATGCCGATGTCCTGCGCGCAGGCTGTCCTCGCCGTGGGCTGTCTGGTTGTCGCCCTCTTCGCCTTCCTGCTAGTTCGCCAGCTCGTAAAGCAGAGAAGACCCCCGGGGTTTCCTCCTGGTCCATCTCCCATCCCTGTGATAGGGAACATTCTGTCTCTGGCCACCGAGCCGCACGTCTTCCTCAAGAAGCAGAGTGAAGTTCATGGACAGGTAATCACTCAGTTTACAGTGTGTTTTTTTTTTTTTGCAGTGCATGACCCTATGCAATATGGAATATGCAAGAGGTTTCAGACTTTGCACACACACACACACACACACATGCACACACAGACAGAGAGAGAGAGAGACACACACACACACACACGCAGGGAAGTAGTTATGAAACGAACAAAAGAGACTCGAACATTTGACGTATGTGTGTGTGTGTGTGTGTACGTTGAAGTATTTGCTTGGAGGAGAATGACTGGCAAATCAGGGGCTCCCACAATTTAGAGCCTCCTCCCAAAATTCATATAAGGACACAGATTTCCTCCTGGTAACATGTTGTCTGTTTTGTTACTGTAAAAATAATTAGGTGTAGATGGAGATTTCTCACAGTGTCCTAAATGTTAGTGAGGTTTAAAGGAGAGGTTCACAGTTTTTCCAAGTCTGTCTTAAAACAATAGTCAGGTACCCAAATGAACACTGAAATGGGTGTTGCTCACTGTAATGATTCCTCCTGGCCATACTGATCCTTAAGAGACCCCTCCCTAATGTGCTTACAGTGTAAGTGATGGGGGAAGATACGAAGCTTCAGCTTCATCAAGTGGATATCTTTCATAGTTAAAGTCTTTTTAATGGGAAATTCTTTTCCTAAAATTTGCTAAAAAGACTTTGAAAGATATCCACTTGATGAGACTAACTCAGACTGATGACCACATATGCTTCAGGTAAACCTTTAAATGCATTTTTACACAAAAAGAGGACTTTGGATTTTGTCCCCCATCACTTACATAGTAAGCGCACTTGAAGGGGATCTTCTAATGGTCAGTATGAACAGGAGGACTGATTGTAGCGAGTAAAATCTCTTTTAATGTTCATTTGGGCACCAGACTATTGTTTTGAAAAATTGCGAACCTAACCTTTAACTCATCCTTGCTCATAAAAATCCACTTTGGAGACTAGTGCCAAAGGGTACTCAAGCAAAATGTTGTAACATGCCTAAAATTGTGGTTCACACCTATTTGCAAAAAATGCACAAAGAACAAAAGGAGTACAGTGCTCATGTTGGATGTGTATCTTTCAGATTTTCAGTCTTGACCTGGGAGGCATCTTGACTGTGGTATTAAATGGGTATGATTGTGTCAGGGAATGCCTTCACCATCAGAGTGAGGTGTTTGCTGATCGCCCATCCTTGCCTTTATTCAAGAAAATGACCAAAATGGGTGGTAAGATGCTGTAGAAGATTATAATTTGATTTCTCTTTCAACAGTATCTTAAAATTGCTAAGAATTGAAATTTTTATCAAATCATTTCATTGTTATCATTCTGATATATTTTAAATGATTCAATTCTTCTGTTTTCTCTTTGTCTCTGTTATCCAAAGGACTTCTCAATTGCAAATATGGCAAAGGCTGGATTGAACACCGTAAACTGGCTTGCAACTCTTTCCGTTACTTCGGCAGTGGTCAAAGACTGTTTGAGAGGAAGATCTCAGAGGAGTGCATGTTCTTTGTTGACGCCATTGACAATCATAAGGGAAAACCTTTCAACCCCAAACACCTGGTGACCAACGCTGTGTCCAACATCACCAACCTGATTATTTTTGGACAGCGCTTTACGTACGACGACCGCAACTTCCAGCACATGATCGAGATCTTCAGTGAGAACGTGGAGCTCGCAGTGAGTGGCTGGGCCCTCCTCTACAATGCCTTCCCTTGGATTGAGTATGTGCCCTTTGGAAAACACCAGAAGCTGTTCCGCAATGCTGCTGAGGTGTACGACTTCCTACTGGAGGTTATAAAGGGTTTTTCACAGGGCAGGGTGCCGCACGTACCGCGGCATTATGTCGATGCCTACTTGGATGAGTTGGAACAGCATGCAGGAGACCCCAGTTCCTCTTTTTCCTATGAGAACCTCATCTATTCAGTGGGCGAGCTCATCATCGCAGGCACAGAGACCACAACTAACACCCTGCGCTGGGCCATGCTGTACATGGCCCTCTACCCCAACATACAAGGTCAGTTGTAGCAGTAGCATCATCCCAATATGAAAACATTTTACTTCTAGTCAAGACTACAGTCATGTGAGAGAGATTTAAATCATATCTGTCTGCAGATCTAAATTTAGTGGTTATGTAATGTGAAGCATGAATAATGCCTGATGGTGTCTGTTTTGCGCTGCAAAGAGAGGGTACACAGGGAGATTGACAGCGTGCTGGCCAATGGGAGGGCACCGACTTTGGAGGACAAACAGAGGATGCCCTTCGTGGAGGCCGTTCTGCACGAGGTCCTGCGCTTCTGCAACATCGTTCCACTTGGTATTTTCCGTGCCACCTCCCAGGACGCAAAAGTCAACGGTTACACAATTCCCAAAGGCACCATGGTGATCACAAACCTGTACTCAGTGCACTTTGATGAGAAATACTGGAACGACCCGGGCGTTTTCTCGCCACAGAGGTTTCTGGACAGCAACGGCAACTTTGTGAGACGCGAAGCCTTCCTGCCATTCTCTCTGGGTTAGTTTCTCTATGTTTATATACCTACATTCCTGAAGAAAAATCGAAATAACTGTGGCTGCAGTCGTAATCCCAAAATGAGAGTCTCCAGTCAGTGGCTATTTCATTTGTCCACACTTTTTTTTTTTTTTTTCCCAAAATCACATTTAGAAGTCTAGAGAATTTCCTCAATTACCTTAGGCTCTTAAATAAGTGAAAATAGCAAGTAAAACTGGCAAGCAATTACAGTTTGTCTGCTGCCAAGCCATCAGTACAATCAGAAAACTCAACCAACAGTGTTGAAAGAGCATCGACAGCAGCAAGGTCTTACACACGTCAGCTTTTACACAGGCCCTGTAAATTTACTTTATTTTGGCTAAATGGTACCTACTCTCCCCCCTTAAATTTAGTAAAAAACAAAACCACATGTACCACCAATATATACACATATCACACATACATAAACCTCAAACCCATATTTTCAATAAGAGAAGAAACTGAACTGTTTTTCTTGTCTATAAAAACAAAGGGTGTCATTATGAACACCACAGTTAATTAACCCTATAATACATATTGGTCATACAGTCTAGTCTCTAAAATCCCTTTTAACATTCAAAACAAATGTAAGATAAATGTGTTTGCTTTAGATGTAGCATACGTTTATAATTTTCTTTTTTTTCTCTTGATCTTATGTTCTTGTACATTGTGCGTTATCTTATATAAAGTTCCTGTTCACAGAGGATTCTCATAGAGCATGAAGGAGAGTCCCTAGTGTTTGTTTTTACATCTCCAACACCTTCTATGCTCAGTTAAATCCTTCTTTTTAAATCATCTGTAGTGTTTATGTTCCTCAAACTCACCCTTGTACTGCTGACTTCAACAAATTAGCCAGTTGGTGTGCCTGTGCGTGTATGACACAGTCTAAATAAATTTTTCTTTTTTTTTTTCAGGGAGGCGTTGCTGTCTGGGTGAGCAACTGGCCAGGATGGAGATGTTCCTCTTTTTCACCACTTTGCTCCAGAGGTTTCATCTTCAGTTTCCTCCAGGAACCGTTCCCACCGTAACTCCCAAACTGGGCATGACTTTACAGCCCAAGCCTTACTCCATCTGTGCCAACCGCAGGCAGCAGAAAGCGCCCTGCTGTGGAGACACTCCTTATCACAAGTAGGCAAGCGGGCATTCACTACAACCGCTTGAGTCAGCATTTTCCTGTTTTGCACAGCAATGCAACCACACGATACCGGTGCTTAAAACTGTAGTAGTCTGGACTGTAGCGTCCAGTGGTGCATTCCGGTTTTTCCAAAAGACTTTAAACATCAAAGACTGTTCTCTACATATGAACATGTGATCCAGTTTACTCTCTTGCTATCAAATTCTTTTACTGACCAATATGCACGTTTGCACAATACTCTAAAGTAGCAGGGGAGAGGACATGACTTGGTGCTGAAAGGACATCCTGGAAACGCAAGTGTGTTATTGATTCAGTTCTCTGTAGCTCAGAGTTGTTCTGAGCCCCAGAACATGAAATGTCTATGAACCCTGGTGCGGTAGCGGTGGGTTAGATACATGTCAATGATTGATACTAAGTACACCAATGATGGTTCATAGCCCTTCCTTCTCAGGAAAGCTTCAGGTCAGATAAATGACACCACTGATTTGTACGTGTGGAGGGAAATGAGACTGACAGACTTTCCAGTTATGTGCACTCTGTTGGAGCTGGAAACAGGCCAAGATCTATGTCATCTGGACTGACTCTGACCCCTTCTCCAGGGATAGCGCTCTGTGGAAAATCTTTCTCTTAGAAGGCAAATGCAACCCTGGTGGATTTCTAGAAACTGACTATGCAACACTGGTTTCTGCTAAATGGTGCTTATCAGTACTAACAAAGTACTGCATTTATGTGTGAGGTTAACATTTTTTGTCCTTTTTTGCAAAAGTGGTGGTATGTGTATTTTTGTGTGTATATAAAGTCTTTCTTAAACTATTGAGCGCCTTCTTTTCCCTTCTGCTTTTTTGAAAACCCAACTCAGATCTGTTTTATTAACACCTTCAACATGATATTTACATTTTTTAAAGTCTGTATTAGCTCATTTAAAACTTGAAGAATCCTTGAACAAACACGACAGGCTGAGAGACCTGCCATGTACATACTTATCCTGCGCCTGCCAAATCCCAGAATACCCAGTGTAATCATTAACAATATATGTTCATGAAGGTGAAAGCAGCTGTGTATTACCTATTTTCTACATTTCTCTCCTCCTGTTGCACTGCTCTGCCCTCAGCAGAGAAATGCATTGATAATTCAGCATGTTATGTGCTGCAGATTCAGTGATAATGGGAAGATGAGCGTATGGTATTTTGTAACTAACAAAACACTTACATGTGCATTATTTTGGCCACTTGATGGCAGCAAAACAAGCTGTAAACACATTGGCATACAATCACCGTGATATGGTGAGTAGACTCAGAAAAACTATGAGGAAGTCAGCATTCATTTGGAATAATGTTTCTGGCTACCTGGCAAATTTAAGTCCAATATTCACTCTCCTTTTAGCTCTGTTTTGCTCTCCTCCAACTCCTGAGGGAAATATCTGGCTCTTTAGCAGCTTAAGACTCCACAATGTTAACCAGCTAGTTGCTAAATTTATCTGCCTGTTATTTGGTGCAGGGCAGGGTGTGTACACTGGGTTTTTTTTTTTTTTAGAGCTTTTTCACTGAAAACAGCTGCCTGCTGTGTGTGGAAACGACACTGATGAGTGCAGTGAGACTGAACCAAAATGCAATCATAACAATGAGCTCAAAGACGAAGCACTCTGACGGGAACTACAGAGTCTGGTGGAAATTTTCTGTGGGTTCTTCACTGATATATTGTCAGTGTGAAAATATGGATGATAGCAGCTTTAAAGGCCCTGCACACACCCACACCCACCAGTGTTTTCAGTTACTCTGGCTGATCAGACCTCTCCTCAGGGTATTATGTGATGTCACTAAACTCTGTGCACTAATATAAATAATAAAGGCGTAAATTATCCCACCTAGACAGGTGCAACGTAACTAGAAGTGGGAGAGATGTCAATAAAACACAGTTTGTGCACAGCGTCACAGTCCCGAAAAGACGTGTAATAAAGCAACATAAGTGAAAACATCTGTTCGTGTTTATCTCCTCTCAGAATATTTGGGGTGGCAAGGACAAAGGAATGAAGGCGTTTCATATATCGCAAGTTCACACACACACACACACACACACAATAAAAATCAATGAGAACTGCTCATACTTTAGGGATGGTGTTTTATGACAGCTATAAATAACAACAAAAATCAGTTGCCCCCACAATGTAGATAAGGGTGAATGGTTACATTAGACAAACGTACGTATATTGATGCTACATAAGGGAAACAACCATTCATAGATGTATTTATGGCACAATCATCAGAGGACACTGTGGTTTGAAAGACTGCACAGTGAGAAGCCAACAACTTTTACAACTTAATGAGCCAGAATACGTTGGGTCAGGAGCTACCAAGGCTTTATGATCCAGCATGGGTCCATGTGAAAAAACTGACGACAGAGTTGTCCGAATGTATATATATGGCTCTGACCTGAGTCCAACTCCGACTCTTATCGCTGTCACTGCCACCTTGAGCGTTGGTGGAATATTTGACTCAAGGTGTTTCTCTTGCACGAACAGTACTGGAGCCCAGAGATATTTGCCAATCAGTGTATCACAGCCCACAAACTACTGTACTGTGTGTTGGTCAAGTTTGGCACTAGTTGGGTCGACTAAGACAACAGTGAGAGAGAGAGAGAGAGATAATGAAGAATACAAGAGTGGTTATGATACAGAACAGGGAGAGGCTGAAACCAAGTGAAAAAAAAAAAAAAAAAAAAAAATCAAAATCAAAACACCAAACCCCACAGTTCCACACCTGTAAATAGAAGTAGATAAAAACTCTGGAAACACAATGGTAATTACAGGATCTCAATGTACAATATGTCAGCTGTGTGTAGAAAACAGATGCATTCATTTGATTATTTAAAAAATATATATTTATGCACATAACTCTTTTGTACAGCGGCTAAACACTTGTTTGGTATTAAAATGTGCACACCTGTATCTATTTTTTTGTCTTTAAATATTACTTATCTCAATTCGACACTTGCTTACTTAACATTTTCTCCAGAGATTATGATTTAATAAGGTGATAAAGGAGCTAGGCAACAATTCTGCTGCCTTCCCGTTCACAAAACATCTTATTCTAGTGGAATGCCAAGAGTTCTTAGAGACAAAAATAGAGAACTAGTAGTTTTTTTTTTTTTTTTTAAATCTGCCTCGTGGCACGTCATTATATATACTATATATATATATATATATATATATATATATATATATATATATATATATATATATATAAAGTAGGGTCCAGAAGTCTGAGACCACTTTCCTATTCACTTGAATGTGAGAAAGTGGTCTCAGACTTTTGGACCCTACTGTATACATATATATACATATATAATATAATATGACGTATAAACGAAACCAAAGAGAAATGAAACCCTGGATCCCTTCTTTACACACTGGCCGAGTTATGGGTTTGGTAAAAAAAAAACAAAAAAAAACAACAACAAATAATAAAAGTGAGAAGGGTGAGCTTTTAATTGGTCTAAACATCAGTGTCTGTTGGCTGACTGAGACACTGACATTTAGACATTGTACTGTTTTTAAAACAATGCAGAGAACATTGAAGTTACCAAACGTACGGTTACAGAACTGCAAAATTGTATGTGTGTTGTGGCTGCAGGAGAGACATTTGCAGTCTGCTGACAATCAAGATAAGCATTTCTCCCGTGAGGTTGTAAAAAGGTTATGCAAACAGTGTATGAATGGCCAAGAGACAGCACATACTGTATGCTCCTCTGTCACAGAGGATTTCAATTGCTTGAATTTGTTTGTAGTCAAGTTGTTCATTAAGAGATTACAAACTACTTCAGTCACCCAGATTTTTGATTTTCTCCATTTTTTTTAAGTGTATTTAATATTAATGACATAAATTCTTGCAAAATAATTATTCAACTTTGCATGAATCCTGAGTAACCTTTAAAAAAATACTTAGAATCAAAAGGAAAATGAAGAATCCATTCATTGAGACAGCACTCCTGATCTGAATGCAACATGTTAATAAACACCAGAGGACATTTCATTGATTAGAAACCAACCATTACTGAAAGGACACACAAACATACACACAAATTACATACTAAAATAATTAAAAATATGCTCTCTTTCTCCCTACTCATTCTCTCTATCACATTCCCTCAAAAAAGTATTCACACACTCAAAACAAAATGAAGCAAGAAGAAGTTAAAGAATCCAACAACAACAACAACGACAAAAAAAAAAAAAAAAAAAAAAAAAAAAAAGACGGGTGGTACACATGAATAAAAGCATCAAAAATGATGCAGATATAATGCTATTAATCAGTCAACATTTCAATAATGTCTCTGTGACTGAGTCTGATACAGTGTTTCGTGTCGCCAGCAAGGAGAGAGAACTACACAAGCCTAGGCTCTGGGCCAATATGGACTCAGTAAAGGTTCAGACAGGCACATCTGATATATATATGTATATATATATAATTCAAAAATATACCTGACATTGAGGCTGAAACAGTCTCAGTCTCTTGTCTTTCCGGGTTTGAACTGTTCACTTTGGTAAAGGGTGTCAATCATTTCATGATGTCGCTTGCTTCATTATTATTCCTCTACCTTTTTTTTCATTTTTAAATAGACAGGATTTGTTTTGTACCTAAGGGAGGTGTAAGCGCTTCGCATTCAAGGCAGCATCGCAGCCAGGTTACCATGGAGGGCAAAGTTAATGCTGGACACCCGTCCGCACTCTTCTCCTGCACCTTCCTCCTCAGTTCTGGTGCTTTTTTCTGGGTGCACTCGACTCTCCATGGGGTGAAAGTGCATAGGAGTTGGGCTCCCACTGTTGCAGCAAGGATCCGCTCACAGTAGTAAGGCCTTTTTGTTTCTCCAAAAAAACAACGTGACTGCTTAAGCATCTGAGTGTCTGCACAGTGAATCTTTCAATGTGTGTGTGTGTGTGTGTGTGTGTGTGTGTGTGTGAGAGAAGGAGGAAAGTGTGATTTATGTGCATTTGTCAACTGTCATGTGTGTGTTTCTCGTGTCTGTATGTGTTTATGTCGGTGAAAGGCAGGTGGTTGAGGGACTCGTATCCTTATACTGCCTCTCCTCTTCTATTTCCACACATCTGTGTTCATTCCTTTGCCGTCGTGCTACTGACGCTCCTCTCCCTCCTCCTCCTCCTGGATGACCTGAATGTCATCTGACGGGGAGGTGGGCAGGCTGGCTGGCAGGCTGGGGAGCAGGCTGTCAGGCTGCTGCTGTTTGCCGAGCTCTTTGCTCTTCTCCTCCTCCTCGATGGTCTTCTTCCACACCTTGTGGTTCTCCGTCAGGTGCTGCATGATGCTGCAGAACAACCGGCGGCGGCTCTTTCTCCTTTCTGTGACGAGCAAAAGTAAAAATATCGTTTAACAAAATTGCCAGTGGGTAATGTGAACATGACATCACCGATGAGCTATCGGTGTCTTACTTGGTGCCAGCTCCTCGTCTAGCTCATCATCCTCATCCTCGTCCTCATCCGTGTCCGTGTCCACCTGCCCCTCGTCGTCTTCATCTGATCCCTCTTCGTTGATCCAGTGGCCGGGAAGTAGGCCAGCGGCATCGTAGGAGTTACAAAGCGGTCCTACAATATGCGTGATGAAGGACTCCTGTAGCTTCGCCAGCTGCGGGGAGGAGCGGTCCATGAAGGGGCTGATGGGTAATCCCAGCCGAGCTTCCTCATCTCCCTGCAGGTCAAAAACAAAGATTACAGTTAAAGGACGGGTTCACAATGTTTCAAGTCTGTCTTAAAACAACAGATTGCCCATATGAATACACCTACATGACAATCATAGAAGAGCTGGAACGTCTTTTAATTGTTACATCTTTTTTGTAGCTCTATGTAGCTCTTGGTTATACGTCACTGATGTTAATAATCTTACTTTTTGTTCTTGTCCCCTATTTTTCTGTTGTCTTTTTTTCCTGTCGGTGCCTTTCATTGTATTTATGACCTCAGGATGGATTTGGGAAGGGGATTTTTTTTATGTACCTAATTCTTTTAATTAAAAATATACTGCCAAATAAAAATACAGAATGAATGTTTGTGTTGATTAGATACTCTGCAGCATTAACATGAAGTCTGTACCTGCTCATAAAACTCATTGACAATGCCTTCTGTCCACTTGAGGTGCAGGTCACGGACTTTAGCTGGTCCGTTGATATCTGCTAGCTTGATACACACTTGGCACACCAGAAGTCTGTCGTTCTCATTGGTCCAATCAATTCCTGGACTGTTCACATCATTCACCTGCTCACAAACAGACAGAGATTAATGCCTCACAACAACCGGTCCACTGCTTTATTCTGCACCCATTATGCTACGTGCTGCTCGACTAAATCTTAACGTACCATCCTAATGTTTCAATCAATATTTCTGCCAGAAACTAAAGGATCATTAAATAGATAATTATCTATTCTGATCAATCTGTGCAATCTCTCAAGATTTCCTCATCTCAGACCTTGGCATTGAACTCAGCCAGGAAGTCAAAGTGCTTCTTGAGGTCTGTGGCCAGAATCGCCTCGATGACAAGGAAGCGGAAACGCTTGAACTCAACGTGGTCCAGGTTGGCCAGGAAGTTGAATTCGGGCTGGGACAGGTAGAGGCTCCAGGCAGACGCAGCGTGGTGGTTCTCCAGCACCGAGCGGTCATTGTACAGCACCGCCTACACCGGACAGAGAGGAAAAGCCCAGAGGTGAGAGAGGGAAGGATGGCACCCTAACAAGATTTCTACAATTTCCTCTTATACATTTTCTTACATAATGTGCCTGAATATGTGTTACGTAATTTGTAATGGATTCAAAAATAGTAAACACTCAATAAATGGGATAAAAGGGACACGAGGGTATTTGGTTATGAAAGTAGAAATGCAACAGGTCCAAATGTGAAGAAACAGGTCAAAAACTGATACGGAACAATAGATACCACGAAAGACTTAAAAAGATCCTTTAAACAGACATGGTGGTTGTCAATATCATTACCAATCAATAGGTTCAGGGTTCCCTCTTCTTTCTTTTAACCCACTTTCCAGGGACTTTTCAAAGCCAGACAGTGGGAGTGCTATCATTGGCCATGTAGTGAAAATACAATATTTAAACTAGGGCACGCAGTTAACCTTTTTACCCTTCATTAACAAAACTGAACACAGCCAGAGAATACTAACCATGGGGTGTGGAGTTAACCTTAATCATGATCTCCATTTGACAAACACTTTGTAGAAATAACAAAATAACAATAAGAGGCTCGAGATGATCCTTTTCTGCGTATCTGTATGACTCAAGCAGAAACCTTGCATCCTGTAAAAATGAAATTATACAGTCCACCGATTGTCTTTGCATCATGCAGCATGTGAAGAAAGGTCATGTAAGGAAAATGTTGACTGTCCAGTTAAACATTAACTGTAGCTGGAGACACAGGGTTTCTGTTCTAATACACGACACACTCGGTTTCATGGACAGAGCGTGACGCAGCTGAAGTGACACTGAGGTATGTGTAAACCAAAGATGATAATGTAATAAAGAATGTGTTGATTAAAAAGCTAATTCTGGGTGGTTCCCCATATAGTGCATAAGTGGACTGATCACTGATTATACTGGCTGGCAGATTTTAGGTGGTAAGGTGGAATCAGAGGCGTCCAGCATCCACCAGGTGCCACTCAGACAGACTCTGCAGCCACCTCAGGGAGACTGTCATGTGATTTTTTGTGTTTGTGCACGGAGCATGTGTCAGGGGCAAGACGTCAGTGGTGATATTTGCTCTTTGTCTGTCGGTCTTGGAAGAACACTTTTTTTTTTTTTTTTTTTTTGGTTAGAAGGCAGGTTGCAATCCTGCCGCAAACAATGACTATCTCTGCACCTCTGCAGAGTGTAAAGCAGAGATAAAACGATAAACTGTGGCAGATGCAGGAGTCAAAGTCAAAAACTTTTACATAATTTTAATATTACTGATGGAGCAAGTTTATTTTCTGTGGGCGGCTACAATAATGGAGTAAGCGCACATGCATGTAGTGTAGAAATATAAGAGAAAAGTTTGAGAAGATTCGCCAATGGAAAACTCAGGCGGCTAGTTTGAAAAGCAAAGCCGACATCCAGAAGTCCAGATTTGAAATGTCACATTACATAAACCCATATTTTGAACATCTGATCCTTTGTTTCTGTAAACACGGGTGGTGTTTTATGTATGTGTTCCTGGTAAGCTAAAATAAGTTTGCCGATTCAGTCTACAACACTGACAAGTACCAACAAAAGCTGGAGGTTACCTGAGGTGCATTAGTGGCTACTAAAAAGGCATTTGTGCGACCGGGATGGTCATAGTCGTGCATTGCAGCTGCTACATAAAGGGCCATGAGCTCCAGGGCAGGAATGTTCCAGGCCAGGCAGCCATAGCTGTCATCTGAAATAGAGGAGCTCTTGGAGGAGGCATAGGATATCCTGCCTGGAGAGATCCCACTGTCTGAATCTGGAACACACAATGGATAAATAAATGTCACCATAAAGTTTTAGCGTAGGCCTACACAGTCTTTGTCAAACCAGGTAATAGTCGTATAAGAAGGAGACAAAACGTAATGTTAAATATGATACACACACACACACACACACACACACACACACACACACACACACACACACACACACAAACACACCCTGTTCTACTCTCATCTATTCACTGTCTGACTCAATTTTCTCGTATCTCCGTCATTTTCTCATCCCCGTCTCTCTCGCCTCCTTTTATCGAATGACACTGGAAGCTGCACTGCGAGACGTTTGTTGAGCCTTAGACCAGCGGTTCTTAACCTTTTTTCCCTTACTGCCCCCCATCAATTAAAATGTGGGCTAACTGTCTTCCCTGAATATTAATGTTGATTATAACTCTGTGTTATATCGTTAAAAAAGCCTGTCATTGGATGCCAAATAACAGATTTGATTAACTGGACAGTTGGAATATGATTCTCATTAGTTTCCCAGGGAGCAAAAAAGCCTTGTGAAGAGAAATTATATTTATGAGTGGTAAACAAATGCAATGGTTAGACATTTGACATTCAAACTTTAATTTGGTTATTGATCACGAACAGCAGCCAATCAGAGAGCGGTAATTTGGTGCCGGTGCCAAACAAGAAGCGCTCTTATTAATTGTTCCAACGGAAAACAAGAGCAGCCTACCAAGTCTGAGGCTACTGGGAAAAAAACAGGAGGATATGTATCCATAGCTAATGTGTTCAATAGAATACTGGCAGCATTTTTTCTTGTTCTGCGCCATTTTGCTGATATGATGTGACTGTTGTTATGATGCTATCCAGTTGATTAAATATTCATACCTGCAGCAGTCTGGCAGAGAGCGTCAAAGAAAATAACCCAGTTCAAGGGTCCTCCCCAAAGAAAATGTGATGTTATTTGACTAAAAACTATATATTTTCACATAATTTTTTACAATATTTATGAAAAAAAACACACTGTGTGCCATAAAAAATAATAATCACAAAACATTGGTAAAACAGGCTTATAGTTAATGGATTTGAACAGTGATTTTCCTCCCGTCGTCAGGCTGTAGCCGCTAGCTGTGCTGTGCCACCTGTAAAATTTTATCTTTCTTATCCATAGGCCTACTCTTATCGGTCCGGTTCTTTATCAATACTCTTATTGGTTCTTTTTCATTACTAAATAATTGTCTTTTTTTAATTATCTTTTTAAAAAAAGAGTAAATTCAGAACAGGATTAGAAAAGATTTCTATTTTAAATGTGACAAAATATAGTTTCTACAGCAGCAACAGTAATGTTTCTATCAGCAAAGTCACTATATAACCTCAATAATATCTCACTGGAAAGAAAGAAAATGTCAGTAAAATGAATAATATTCCTGACATCAAAATACTGAGTAAAGATTAGATGAAGAACACAGACATCTATCAGTATCAGGCATTCCTCCTGTCCTCCTCCTCCTCCTCCTCCTCCCTCTGCTGCTGGTTGAGAGGAGAGGCTGTTTGAGCCTGTGGCTATGTTTACAAGAATTTGCCAAATTTTAATATATGTTACAAACTAAGCTAAACACAAACACTGACAAACAGAGCAGAGGAGAGAGGAAAGAGAAGCTAGCGCAACCATAAATGACATCAAACCGCAGCAGAGACTCAGCATAGTTTCCCCGTGTCTACACAGAAAGCAGAGCACGTTTAGCAGAGCAGCATCAGCGAGAGCTCCCTGTGTCTATACAGGAGGCGTTCAGGTACAGTGGTAAGCGTAGATCACCTGTGTTTTGGAAGCGCTCAGAGCCCAATACACAAATTTGACTGTAGTTATGCACGTAAAACGAAGAAAAATAGACTTGACAGTGCTGTGAGAAAACATAGTAAAACCCTGAAGCCCCCGAAGAACACCTCCCCCCTTTCAAAAATATTGTTTCTAGCTCCCCCTGGCGTTCTCTGAACGCCCCCATTGTGAAACACTACCTTAGATATTTTCTAATGGAGTTAAATATCATTAGCAGGGACAAGCCTGGGAATCACTTTTTAAAATTTTTTTTTTAAAGACATTTTTTTGGGCAGTTGCCAGTGGAGAAGCAGACGGGAAACAAGGAGGACAGAGAGGGGGTATGACATACAACAAAGGCCCCCAGGCGGATTTGAACCAAGGACATTGCGGTTATGTGGCATGCGCTGTAAACATTTGTCTACCACGGCGCTCCAATTGCAGCATTTTAAACCAAACCATCTGTGTTCTGTAGAGTTAAAGGACCAGTGTGTAGGATTTAGCATCTAGCAGTGAGAATGCAGATTGCAACCAACTGAATACCCCTCCCCCTTGCAAGCTTGTAGGAGAACCTACGTTGGCCATGACACTCGCAAAAGGCCCTCTTTAGAGCGAGTGTTTGGTTTGTCCATTCTGGGTTACTGTAGAAACATTGTGGTGCAACATGACGGACTCCGTGGAAGAAGACCCACTCCCTATACAGATATAAAGGGCTAATTCTAAGGTAACGAAAACACAAGAATTCTTATTTTCATGGGATTACACACTAACTAAAACATACCAAGTCTGTTCTGCTAGATGCCACTAAATTCTACACACTGCACCTTTAAGGCCATATCCTGTCGCAGAAGTAGTTTCTATAAGTCACAAACAGAATCAGTCAAAATTACTTTGGAGGAAAGGATGAAGAATCTGCAAACTTAATATACTTTATTAGATGTTTCTTTCAAAGTCTTTGTCTGGGGTTGGAGTCACATAGTGGAGTTAAAAAAATCTTAAGAATTTTCCAAAGCAGATCTTTATAAAGTTATATATCTTCTTCTCTTAATGGCTTGGTTAAAACTATGATTGTTAATTAAAATTTTAAAAAAGATTAGACTTTTTCTTTCAGGAATTCCAATTACTTAGAAGTTTATTATATTATTTATTTATGGATGTGTGCAGGCTCTCCTGCAAAAAACAGTAAGCAGACTAAACCCCCTCAGACTCACGCTGGCTGGCATTTGCACTGCACAGCCGTTCTGATTACATAACAACATGCTTGACTGTTGTGCAGCCATGTTTTCACATCATAACCTGTGTTCCACAAATGGTAATCTATGACAAATAAGTTTACATGTACACCTGTGTCACTTGTGTTTACCTGTGTCACTTCCTGTCACATGCTCACTGTGGATCTGCTGGAACCCAGGGATTGGTCGAGTGGTCAGGTACCAGACAGCGTGGAGCACATCAGTAGCATGGACCCGGTTATGATCTGCGTGTTTTTAACCAAAACATTTTAAATGAGTCGATTTTACTTTGTGCACCGGCAATAATTTGAAATATTAGATCGTTTTCTTAGCTTTGCCACACTATAGATACTTAATTCATCCAACAATACACATGAACATCTGGGGGTGACACATGAACAAACAAAAAAACAAAAACAAAAAACAAACATGAATCTTTGAATTTCTTGAGGCCTACGCAGTGTAACACTCACAGGGAATGTCCCTGTAGCCATTTTCCAGAGCACAGAAGTATGTCATGAACTCCCTCACAGGGATCTTGAAAATTTCAAACAGACACGTATCCTTGAAAAGGGTGTATGTCACCTGGGGAAATACAAACCAGCTTTACTGAAACACAAATCAGAACACAGGGTAACCAGCACTGTCGCTGGTGATCAGCGGAACATTAAAACACATAAACATTAAAATCACTGCATAGACAACAAGTTCACCGTCTGCTAAAAATGTGTTTTCAAGCTAAAAATGATTAGCATTTGTGAGCATATGGTAAGTTTTGTACTGTAATGGTTATATTTCGGGGTGTTGCCTATTCACATTTTTGAAATGCTGTATGTCTGTGGTTTGACACTTGAAACAAAAACAGGTTTCTCTTAGGAGGAGCCAGCCGCCTCTCGGTCTTTAGCAAACTGTACTGCTGCTGAAGAGCTGATGTGATTGGCTCATTAAAGCCAACACTAGCTCCACCTGTGTATACTGTATTCTTCCTACTAACAATATATTTATCCTGTTTTCCAGATTACACCAGGCTCTACACTTGTGAAATTGGTTGGTCACACAAACGTTTGTGCTTTTGCTCTTTTTTTAGGAAAAGAAAAACCTTAATTTCTTTTTATAAACACACATGAACATATTAAATTAAGACTAAAAGGTTAACGCCCTGCTAGCAGTCAATAAGGGCAGCAATGATCATTATACTCCACTTAACAGATGTGTCGGATGGAACAAACAACATACAGTATACTGACTATTTTTGCTTTTTAAGAGAGCTGTGTGACACACTGACTGACCAAAGCCTAGTAGCACAACAAAAACACATCAAACAGCTACAGGTGATCATGGTTGGTTTGCGGTTGTTGTACTAACATAGCTGAGTATTCTTCCCGTCTTTCCTCCTGTTTTGTCTACCAGGTCAAAGATCTGGAAGTTCCAGGTGTTCATCCTCTCCATGAGAGCATCATGGTCCTCCAGCATAGGATCTAGTCTGAACTCCTGCTCACCCTGGAGAAAACCACCAAACGCACAAATTGTACAGATTAGCACAGATATGCATTTATTTCTATTGACCTTAAATGTTCTTTACATGTAAAAATATATGTTATACAAAGACAGTCTGACACTTATCAAAGAATATTTGTAATATATAATAAAAGATGAAGAATATGGACAGAGAGCAAAAACTATGTGAGGAAAACGCTCTACTCAACTCAAGCTAAGATGAACTGCAGGCATTCCAGGAAACCCAAATGATACCCAGCATATAATTAAGTTAAATGTAAAACTGAATCCCTACGTGCGCAGTCACAGGAAGCAGGTCTATATAAAAGTGTGAGCTAAAAGTCTGAAACTTAAACAAAAAAAAAATACAAAGACAAAAGAAACGGTTGTTCCATCTGCTGTGCAGCAGTAGACAATCCTATTGTTAGTTGAAGCTTTCTGATCAAATGCACCTCTAATTCCTGAGTCTGCTGGTCTGTCCTCGGGCTCTTCTTCTCCTCCTCTGCCTGGCCCTGGTTCCCTGCAACGTCTGACTCTCCAGACAAGTCCACCTCCACGCTCTCCTCCCTGATTAGAGGCTCCCCTGTGAAGTCCAGCCCTTCACCTGCAGCTGCATACAAACAGAGCACAGTGAATGGAAGGCCACACGAGATGCCACACGGTTACAGACACACACACACACACACACACACCTACATGTAAAAAAATACTTATCATATTACTTGCATATGTTCAAACTTCATCAAATCAGCAGTGACTACATTTACAGCCCCAAAATTGAATTGTTTATGACATTCAGGTAAGTATAAGTATAAGATAAATTATGCTCAATGTTATTCTTTCATGTGTCTGCACCTGTGTGTTTATGTGCATAGAGTTGCATTATTGTTGGTGTCCAGCAGAGGGCAGCATTAACCTCCTAAACTGCTCACAGAGGGTGTTTCTCTGTCAACCCCTGGCACTACAGCGCTTGACAACATTGTCTGTCATCTCTCCATTACATAATGTGCAGCAGATGTAATCGCACGTACCTGAGCGCCTGCGTTGAGCCTCACTGGTAAATGACTGATGAATTTCCCCCGTATCACTGCCGGAAATTCCCTTAAGCATCTGACGACCGCAGCTGGAACAAAAAGCCATGATGGTCACAGACACGATCAAGTTCAGCATATCGTTTATTGTCATTACCACTAACAAAAAAGTGACTGTAAGCTAAACATGCCACTTCAGTACAGCCGGTTTCACCTGGTGCAAAGAGGGAAAGCAGAGCCTCGGAAGGCCTGCTGGAAATCAGGTGAGCTGAGGGTGTAACCCAAAGGCTTGTGCAGGTTCAGATTGACGCTCGGCTTAGTCAGGAAGTCAGCCGTGTCTGGGAACTCCACAGGCGACCGAGTGACCAGGGACGATGAGGAACCTGTACCTATTGCTGGAGGGCTGTGGCTTGGTGAGGTGACTGGGCTCAGGCTCGGAGACGTGCCTAAAGAGGATGGAGGGAGTAAAGGGAAAGAGAAAGGCGTGACATTTAGGAAGAACACGAGCAATTATTCAAAACGGAGTGTCTCTGAAAGTTTTATGGTTTCGTCTCACCTGCTCGCCTGGGCCCTGCATGGTAGGTGAGAGTAACAGAGGAGGACCTCTGCTTGGGAATAGTGAGCAGGTTTGCATTCGGCCCATTGGACAGACTTGAGCTGGAGCGCAAAAGACATATATACACATATTCACCACTGGCTCCAAGGATTAAGTTACATTAAATTATAACTCTTTGTTTTGCACAGGAATAAAGACTCTTCAGGCATTAAGACAGACCTGTGCTGCCATCCTGTGGAGTAATATTAACACTACATCTCACTGTCCAAATAAGTATATTTTTAAATATTAAATATTTGCTGTTACAGTTAATTGTACCTGAGTAATAGACGATTTTCTATCAATGCAGCAAACACCATTATTACATTATTATACTCTGTAAAATCAGGGTAAGAGTCCTTGTTTTTACTCAGAATAGATGATACTGTGACATGTTAACAACTCCCTCTGCTTTTGGTTTCTCTGTACAAGCAGAAATACACACAGAGCTCACAGGTACACCTATTGATGTCAGCAGAAACACAATGAAAGGTGGACACTGCAATGTTCAGACTGCTTAAAAACAAACTTAAAGGCATCAGTACATGGTGACACTATAAATTTTACAACTTACATTTCCTTTTTTTCTCAGCTGATGGTAGTTGAAAATATAGGTCTGTCCGGATTTGCAGGTTACCCAGCTAACTTCGTGCTCAATTCTGGCTATTTCAGTCTGCTGATGGAGGTCAAACCACAACTAATGCTGCAGACTTAATCTGACATGCAGCTGTTTTTTGTTGGTTCACAATATGAAAACTACCTCCTCACTGATCAACTGTGAGGAAAATTGAGTTACTGCGCTGTGGACAGTGACAAGTACTAAAGATAACAGAGTGACATGTTTACGTAGGGTCGGATAAGTTGCTTTCCGCGATAATTTATTACATCAGATCAGACATACAGTATATTAAATGTTTGTAGTACAACCAATGTTCCACTCTGGCAATAAAAGTAACACCACAACATGGGAACATGAGGCGACCTGATGAGTAGAAAATCTGTTTTGACTCT
The DNA here is from genome assembly GCA_038419695.1 of Scomberomorus guttatus. Lineage (NCBI taxonomy): Eukaryota > Metazoa > Chordata > Actinopteri > Scombriformes > Scombridae > Scomberomorus > Scomberomorus guttatus. The sequence continues at coordinate 23,115,288 of CM076445.1, read as the reverse complement.
GATATTTTGATATAGCTGTAGCATGATATGGAGGATGTAAAATAATAAAGAAAACCTCTGAAAAAAAGGACAATATTTATAGCTTTGACTGTCAAATCTAGCTTCTCTGCTCAAAACAAAATGTGATATATATATATCTCAAAACGTGAAATGTACTATTTCTATTATATCTTCATAATGAAGATGATTTCTTGCTTCTGTAGAACTCGCTATGACCCATTTATTATGATTTTCTAGGGTGACCAGAAAAGAAAAAAAAAAACATCCTTGACTTAATTGTGCACAGGTGCTGGTAAACAGCTGAGCAACCTGAGGAAAACACACAGCTAGAGTACAGCCACATTATTCAGATCATTCATGTGATCTGGAATTGGGCAGATTCAGAGTATTGTAGAGCGATGTAAGGATGTAAGGTACGGTGGTACGGTGCAGTTTTTTTGTGTTTGTGTATTTGTGGACATAGCTAGGATTGTGTTGGTGTTGATACCTGGTCAAGTTGAGGTCAGGGTGGGGTCTCTTGCCATTGTTGCGTTCCCACCGTGAAGAAGTGGAGTCAAGAGGAGGGAGTGCAGAGGATGAAGAGGTGGAACTCCGCCTGGGCTGAGGGGTGGGGAGGCTGTTTCTGCTGCTCAAACCCTGATGGGGGGAAAAAGTAACTCTTTAATATAGATACATACTAAATACACAAACTCAAGAAGCAGGTCATGAAACTCAAAGAGCATTTCAAACCGCCTATCTGAAGGACCTGGACAGGACAGTGTGAACCTCTGTGCCCGTTGCACCTTCCTGGTGAAGCTCCTCGCTGTCAGGTGAAAAGAGGCACTCCCTCCCCAAAACAACCCAGTGGGAGTTAGCAGGGACTGGGGACTTGGCATTTTAATTTGGAAGACCAGTGGGGGGAGGAAGAAGCTCACTGATCGTTCCAATATTGCCTAATGCGACGTGTTTCATTGATGTGACGCTACTCCTATTGGTAGAATCTAACAACACACTGTGGCAATTCTTGACAAGGAGACATGCTGAAGGAACTTTTAGTTACTTCCTAAGTTTAGTTACTGCGGCGTCTTTGGTCTTGGAATGATTTGCCTGACGTATCTCTTCATGTATTGAAGCGGTAAAGCCTGTACCCACCTTCATGGGCTTCCTGTCACTCCTCTCTACGGAGTCCTCCACCTCATCACAGGGGTAGAAGCCCGGGAAAGGGGTGAAGGGGTTGACCCTGGGGCGGCACGAGCCTGAGAACGTCCCCATGAGGCTGGAGACGCTGCGTAGGGCTGAGATGGTGTGGGGCGACAAAGACGAGTCCATCAGCAGGTCTGACACCAGGTTCCTGGCCTCGTTGATGACCGAAAGGTCCACGCCGTTGCCGCTCACTGCACCCTGCCGTAGGCACACAGGAATCGCACAGATTTAGTAACAGGACGGCAAAGGTATATTCACATTTTAACCAGAACCAGAGTCCGATTTAACTGGACTAAACAATGCGGGTTTAATAACACCCTTTACTCAGACAGCTGATGCCTCATGTGAATTCATTTCGGCACAAAAGGAGGATTGTGGATTTTGCCCCCATCTCTTCTGTTGCAGACACATAAGGACGGGATCTCTTCTCAGCTACTATGGAGACGAGGAAATACAACAGCTACCAATTACTCTTTGGATGTTCATATGGGCAAGTGAAAACTTGAAGAAATGTGAACCTATCCTTTGAGACAATGTTGTCTACCAGCCAACAGCTGGAGCGTACTTTAACATCAGCAGCAGGTGGAGTGACAGTAAACCAACTGATTGATTGATTGACTAAATGATTGTGGGTAACTTGAAGGCGGTTTGGGGCAGTTATATTGCTGGTGTTTTTGTAGGAACAAAACAAGGCAAGCACACTGGTCAGGAGGTACACAGTGCTGACTGAAATCCCTCACCTCTCTTTACATTCTTGCTCGCTTCATCTTCACTCCCTTCAGGAATCTTAGTTTCCCGTGGCTGACTTTGCTGTTATTTACTGTTTCTAACCTCCTCTCCCACCCCATTCCTCTCCTGCTGTGTCCTCATCCCTCTCTACTCTGCTTCCAGCCTCATATGGAGCAGAAACAGTAGCAACTGCTGTATATTGGTTGAAAAAAATACATATGAGAAGCCATGTTGATCTTAAGTGAAATCCTATAAATTGTAACAGCAGTCTAACCCCAAAAAGTGTAATCTTTCCCTTTTCAGGCAGGTTTCATGAGTGAATATATTCTAGCTGACCCGGCCGTGTCTAACAGGAACAAATAATGACTTTTGGTCTGTGGGAGCTGAATTCTTTGATAGATTACACAAATAGTTCAAACAAGACAAAGAATGTCTCAGTAAGATAAAATGTGGCATGACAACTATTTCAAGGTTATCGTATGCCAGGTTTTACACAATGTGTATTTTGCCTAACCAAAAATGTCAGGAAAGAACTGAATGTCCCAAAGGTGACTTATAGACAGCTTTTACTGGTGGAGCAAAGACATCACTCAATCTGTAAAGACCTCAGTGTCAGGCTGTGTTACCATGCACATGTACATTGAAAACATGTGAGCTGGAGTAAGAACACTACTGACCTGATACTGTGGCTTGTACCAGTGTTTCAGATCCCAGTCCCATAAGATCATCTGAAAAACACAAGAGAGACACATAAACCGTCAGTCCCATATTGTAATCAGATTTGTGAGCGTGTGTTCAGAGCAGAGAATATGAAAATGTATTCACACAGAAAGTTTGACCTATGCTCCACTTTTCAGCACACCGCCTTATGACTTTTCAGTGAGGGCACCAGTGGGTCAGCAGCAGAGCGACAGAGCCCTCTGCTAGTCTATTCTGCCTGTTATCTAAACACACAGTGTAGTAACAGTTTACATTAAGGATTTCCTGCACCGCATGATGCACTTTCTACTACAGGTATGCGAATGCACGCTGCCTTTGCGACAGCAGACAGAGGCCTTTCACTGAAAGCAAAAGAAAAAAAAGCAAACCACTAAAACCACCATGGTGCGTCTACAATGGAACTATGAGATCTTATCTGGCTGCAACTACGTCAATCAGCTGCATTTCCATGCTATCTGTTGGTAACCAAACAGGAGCTCTCACACATTGCAGCAGTTTACAGTCGAAGCTGGTGCAGGTTGCGTAACACAGAGTTTCTGGACCTGAAACCTAAACCTCAAGCTTGAGTATAAATACTAATTCGATGAAAAAAAAAGGTTTGTAGTGCATATACGAATTAATTAGGTCGGTTGTACAGTCATATCATACTTTCATTTGTTTTTCATAACACTGGCATCTAATTTTCTTCAACCGTGAGAAGTACAGTAATAGTTAAAGTCCCTCTCCGCTCAAAAATGTGTTTTGTTTATTGTTCCTTCACTTGAATGTTTGAACTTCCCAGTGCAGAGTTTGACACTAGAAGGCTGTTTTCACATTCAGCTACTGAAAATGGAAAGTTTCTCCGTGTCGACAGAAAATCACAGACTAAGACGCGTAGCGATCAGCATGATTTGTGACGTCGCAACCAGCTTGGAGCCCGTCGTGCTCCAGTATGCAACTTACACAAGTGTGATGTGGGAACGTGAAGCCTCCGGTGCACAAACACTGAGAATTGACACTTCAGTGAAGTAGGAGACATGTTGTGTTCAGCCGTTAAACTTTTGACATGAACAGTATTTACATATTGATAGATTTTGGATTTTTAATGAGGTAAAAGCAGTAGATGTTATTTTATTTTGCTCATTTAATTTGATTTCTAATGACATGATTGAACTTTTTTATGGATAAACTATATCAGACACAAATTATTATTTGAATGTTTAAGTTTATATGTCTTAAAATATGACTGTAGGACATTTTGTCAGCATAACAAATAAAAACAAAAAATCATAAAGCTTATATATAATCCATTCTGACAACTCAGGACAAAAGGACACCCAGGGGAGGTTTAGGTCTGCCTTTAGTCTTTCACAAAGAGAAATACAGCACTTTTGCCGTGTAAAATCCAGGCAGTAAACATTCCCCTCAAAGAGCCACCATGCAGTCTCACCGCTTGCCACAAGAGGGAGAGACACAGAGGATTACATGTATAGGCCTCATTTGACAAGTACCTCAAAACAAGCTCAACTAAACATGCGAACACACACACCCAATGTAACACCTGACCACTCATATATCCTTCTTTTTAACATCTAAGCGGGTCATCACATTGTCATGAATTATCAAAGCATATTACCTCATTAAAAAAAAAAAAAACATTTTACACTGGATTAATCCTTATATCACATCCAAAAACATGGCAAAAACTCTGATAAGACACTTTAAAATGAAACGGCTTTACATTATATTTGTAAACTTAAACACACTGGTTCACTACTGTTCTAAATGGTGTGATTTAAGACAACGTGTCCATCTTTGAAAAGCTACAAGAGCAGGTTTCTGATCCAATAAGAAAAACACAACATATTACAGAAACACAATTAAATGGCCAGTTTTAAATGTTCCCCTCTGTCTGTAACATTACTGTTAGGTTTTATACATTTCTGCATACGACACATACATGAACTGAGATTGTGAAACAGATAAGTGGCTCCATCCCGTCTTCTCTAATCAGTAACTGTTTCATTGATCAAAGTGGGATGTTGGGTGTTTGTCATCAGCATCTGTACAATGCTGCCAAACATTTAATATGGCAAATAAGCCCTGCCATGGCAACCCGACATAGAGGCCAGCAAACAATGCTCCATACACCATGGCAACGGGATGGCGGGAGACGGCCGGAGGACAGAGTTGTTGGCCTTCTGCTTGTTTACGGAGAGACACAGAAGGGCTGAAACGGAGAGGGAGACGGATAAAAGCTGAAGGAGAGGATGCCATTAAGGAGGGGATACGAGTAAAGGACGGGAGATAAAGATGGAGACACAAATAGATGCGACGTGCGCTTGGCGTTCATTTAAGTTAACCAAAGGATCATGTTTTGTTGACAAATCCATTTTCTACTGACCCTTTCGATCACACACACACACATTACACACCCAGTAGCACACTCATAAGTCTTTAGTGTGCCACATAAATATATCATAGTGTGTGTGTACAATCTGTTAACATCTAACTATTGCTCTACGCTCCTCTCCTTACCGCTGCACAATCTGTGCACAACGCACAACAACACGGACTGCTTCTCTCCGACTCTCACGCAGCACAGAAACAGGAAAAGCTGGCTGAATGGGCCGCTACCAGCACCACCAGCGCCACCAGCGCCACTATTAAAGCCGGCCCCCGTGTTCCAAGCAACAACTTATTTACAGTCAGGGCCTGCTGCAAGTGATGAGATTAAAATCTTTCAATGAACAGGAGATATTTTCTTTAGCGATGTTATGAAAACATGACATGAGGGCAGACACATGACAGACACACAACTCAGCTGCTGACACTTAGACTCCTGAACACATGCCATCATACGCCTGCATACACAGACGCACACGCCACACACACACACAATATACATACAGTATAAAACCTTTGTAACAATCAAATAAAATAATACATAATACTACAAAAGCCATTCTGCATAATAAGTATTTTTAGTTTGGATTTTTAAGTAAATCTAATTCTCTATCTTAAGTTTGTTTTTTAAATTGAGTATTTTTACATTGTAGTATTGCTACTTTTACTTAAGTAAAGGATCTGAATACTTCATTCAAGGCTCACTTCAGGGTTAGAGAAAGGTAGACAATATAAATGACTGTAAATCATGACATAAACCCAGATTTCTACTCAAAAAACGTCAATAGTCTAGTTTTGTGGGGACATTTTGGCAACAGCTAATTATATATCAATATTAGAGCTGCAAAGATTAGTTGATTAATTGAGTAGTTGACCCAATTAATCGTTGAGTCATTCTGTGAGAAAAAAAAAGCTAAAATTCTCTGTTTCCAGCTTCTTATATATGAATATTTTCTGGTTTCTTTAGTCTTATGATAGTAAACTGTTGGTCGGGACAAAACAAGACATTTGAAGTTCCACTTTGGGCTTTGGGAACATTTTTCACCATTACCTGGCTTTTTTATCGAGCAAACAATTTATCGAGAAAGTAATCGTCCGATTAATCGAATGAAAATAACCGTTAGTTGCGGCCCTAATCAATATCATAACTTCAAATTTGCAACTGAGAATATGTGGCCCTACCTTTTTGAATAACCTCTCTATTTCTCATACATTTTAATTTCATGCCATCGTCTAAACACACGAACAGGCCTTGCGTCTGTGTGCGCACCTACATGTACATGTGCATGTGTATAAAGGTTATTTATAGTACAACCATTTCCAAAAGGGAAATAACTGCACTATATTTATACACACACAAAGGCAGGCAGAGACCCACGCAGACAAAACAGACACTATCAAAAACATACATGCACAGGCAAAAAAAAAAAATAGTACACGTGAAAATAACATTTCGCACAATTATTTAACATGAGACAAGTCGTAAATATTTTCCAACAGGAGTCTATAAACTTGTGCAAGCTATTAGACAGCCGGTTAGTTACACCTGCATGTCATATTAGCTGGGCTCCAGCACTGTGGTGTGAGAGGTGGGGACATTGCTAGAACTGATAAAAACACGCTAATAAGAGTGTGGGGGACAGAGAAAAGGTATCAATGGCAGGCAGACAGGCAGGCAGGACATTTGTATGGAGAGGAGTATGGCACTGCTGACGTCAGTCGGCAGCGACACACACACAGCGTCAGCAGCCCTCAGCACATGCACGCGCTGATAATGAGAACTGGGCTCTGGCTGCCAAGACACGCATGGGAAGAAAAGATGATATGGAGAGAGGAGGAGAAAAAAAAAAAAAAAAAGCACAGGCAGGCGCGATTCTTTTAAGCCTTTGTTCAGGAAAGAGAGCAAACCAGATGAGAGGTCTGCAGTGTCTGTGTGTGTGTGTGTGTGTCCTGTTGGTCGGATATAGCTTGAACTTCTGGGATAAGGCTGGGCATGTGGCACAGTGCCAAAGCTCAGGCAGGTTAGCTGATGGTAGGCCAGCAGTTGAGGCGACTGAAGGAACAGCTTCTTTTTAAAAAAAAAAAACTGTCTGAACTTTTGACCCAGACTGACTCACTAGAAAAATGTATTACTCACACATTTAAGTCAACAAACTTATTATAGTGTTTGAAGAATCCAGAATAAAACATTATAAACGGCTGCACAAAGTTTATGATAAACTCTTACAGTTCTAGAAATTATGGCCGGCAATAAAAACCTAACACCAATTCACTATAAAATGTTGCTTGATAACTATGATAAATATAGACTGTTTTTCGATGTTGTCGTCACGATCCAGCCGATCCTCACATTTTCCTGGTACTTTTGTCACATGTAGCGGTAAATATAAAGTGTTTATCAAGTGGCAAGTAGAGAAAATTTAATTATACAAGTTGAACCAAAGAGAATGAGTTCAATGGTGAACTTATGTTAACCCCAAACTATAGATGAGGAAATCAATGACAACATCAATTGGAAGTGGTTTAGATATATTTTACGTGACAAGAAGGCTTTGAAAAAAAACTCGGTAAAATGTGTCAAGTACAACCGAAGACAGGAAGCAGTGACTGGAAAGAAAGTGCGAGATCTTAGGCCAGTTTCCAGCATGCTAACATTAGTGCTTCTTTGACTGCAGCATTAATGGGGCTCCATGTAAACGACAATCAACGAAGTCCCGGGTTTTGCGGCCATTTTTACCCCACTTTAAAAAAAAGGCTCAAAAAGCAACAAAGGAGTGTGACTGGCTTTTTTTCACATGGAAAACTAATCACAAAGCTGGAACTGTGCTGCCTATTTTTTCCTGAGTCAGTCACTTCAAATTATTGTTTATTATTAATTAACATTTACCTGTGTACATTTATCATTTACTTTAAATTTTATTAAGGAAAACTTTTACCTTCTTTTAAAAAACATGTGAAATGTAAAATGATAATACTGTATTATTTGTCCAATCATAGAATAATATGTAAAATGCATAAAACGTACCTGGTACTGATTGGTAATATTTGTTTCATTAAAATAGATCAAATGGCACAGAAGTACTTGAAGCAATCTACTATGCTGATAGATTTTCTCAATATATCATTCAGCTGCTCTACTGTCTGTGTGGCAAATACAAAAATGAACAGCTGTCTGAACATACTTTATTTTTTTCTCTGTTTTTTTTTTTTTCACCCTTTTCCACATGTTTTGACCAGCTGCTTTTCCATGTTTGGTTCATCAAAGTCATCACTGCAAAACGCAGTCTACCACTGTCTGTTGAGTGGATAAAAGAATGAAGGTGGTGCATGAGGGAAAGTACGAACTGACTAAGCAGTCGCTCATGAATGGTGGGAAGAGATACCGTACCTCCTCCCCGTGCAGCCAGCCAGACAATCTACAGCACCAAATACTTGTAAAAATCTTTTTGCATCAGTGTTGCTTGGCTCAGCACCAGCCCACAGGTCAACCAGCCCAACAGCAAAAACTCATGGTACTCCAGATGGCTAGTCCGCCTATGGCTGTCACCAGTGTCGTCAGGGCAACCTGGCAGGACCATGGAAAATTCTTTGACTAGGGAAAGGAGCTCGTGCAAAATGTCATCCCTCTCTTTCACACTCATCTACCACTTCACTGGACTGGTGTTGTTCAGCGTCTGCCCTGCAAAAGCCAGCGTCTATAATGTCATCTGCAGTATTTTTATTTTTTTCTGTGATCTATTGCTTCCCACACTTGCACGGTGTGTGTATTTGATCCAAATTGGCGCCAACCCAGTGAATTAAAAAAAAAAAAAACAAATACTACCAGTAACATACCAACCCAAAAATAGTTGAAAAATTCCAATCACCCAAGGCATGAACAAGTTAACAATTACAAGCCTGATGTCTCCTTGTTCTAGTTGTAAAAATCCAAGTTACATTGCTGAAAGCCTTTATAAGACAAAAGACAAACAAACAGTTTAAAAGCAGCTAAAAAACAAAAAACTTCTAAAGGACAATCCATGGTTTTTCTTATTTCTGTGCATATTCCATCCATTATCTTTGTGTTGCCAAAATGTCCCTATAAAAGTCCCTCACAGTCTGCTATTATCTGATACAAGAGTGAACTATAGGTTTCAATGTCTTATCTCAATCCTAATGGATGGCGCTATAGAAACTACACCACAAAGCACATAACCTGTTCATTACACCCAACAACGTTACAATTTTAAATGGCACCAAAGATCTCCACAGTGGAAAAATGTGTGGGTATTTATAGAAGCCAGAGTAAGCTCAATGGGGAGACACCCAGGCTAATGAAGAGCATGAAATAGGCTTTGGAATTAATGTCATGTCATACTGCGTTTAGAGATTGGCAGATCGGTATGGGCTGATCTGCCATACTTGTCAGCACCTGGTGTTTGTTTACATGTGGAGAAAAAGATGTAGACGCTATTTTTGGGCACACTGGACCACAGAATTTTTACAGAAAAATGTACAGTCGACAATCGATATGGGTGGTAACATACCAGGGTAAGCTAACGAAGTATGCAAAGGAAAGGTGTGGAGAAATGTTACTGATTAGAAAACAAGGAATCGTAGAGAATGGCAGCAAAGAACAGATATTGGCTCTAATGCTAATTGAAAACATTATTTCAAACACTATATAATGATTTGTCCTTATAAAGGCAAATCTGACAAGGAGTTTTGTGACTTTGTCCCTGTACAAAGACACATATTGGGGTTTATTGGGGTGTTAAAGTTGCAAACATTCATGAAAAAACTGAATAATGATGCCTGTTTGCCTTCTGTCATAAATTTGATGTTAATCCTAATTTACGATGTACTTCTGCTTTATATATATTGACAGGTAAGAAGCCACCTTTGCTCCCTCCAACACCCTATGACATCACCTGCTTTGTAATGTAGTCTATCACAAAGTAGGTTAAGGATTATATATTAATATATTTATATATCTCCTTCTGTATTAGCTAGACCCAATACAGAAACCCTGCGGAACAGGATTCTTTTGCTCGTTAAAGTTGCCTGTTTAGCTGAAAACGGTTCCACCTCTTCTGTTCCCGTCAACAACTCTATACTGCAAATAAAATGCTGGGTTAACCACCACTACATTGCCGGGGCTGTGAGAGAAATTGGCCGGCAACCTGTTAATGAGTCATTAATGTTAATGCAACATGAAACTGACCGCCGAGTTTGGTTTTAAAGGTCCATTCTGTAAACCAGTCCATGCAAACTATTATTAGCCACCCTGATAAAGGCTAAGTGATACTATTAGATAAAACTTCAAGCACAGTGAAGTACAGGTTACTGGCCATGCAACAGCATTTTTTCTAAGTGTGGTACAGTATATCAGTGTAGCATTATTTTACTTATTATAAGTTTTAATACCATGTTCCCATGTCCTATAGGAAGCTAACAGGGCAGCAACACTGAACAACAAATCCAGGAGATGATTTAAAGGTCTCCCATCTGACAAGACCTTTAACACTAGAAGAACCAAGAGGACAGATGAGCATGACTTTTGGTGCTTTGCTCAATTTGGTGTCATTCTATTTATTCATCTATTGATCTATTTATGTGGCACAGACAAACGCCTTACAAATTTCTCCATTAAACCATCCAGCGTGAACAGCCACTGTGACACCGTCAGTTTTGTGGAAAACGGTGAAAACTCATTTGTTTTCCTTTACCCCTTTGCATCCCAGCATCCTTTTGACCGATCTATAACTAAACAAACAACTATCTTGTAATACAGTTGGCTTTGAAAACTATATTTTGATATTTTGACACATCCACAAAGTAGAAACATCCACCTCCAGGTTATATGCCTCAGTTTTATCGCAATGCAAGATACAACTTTCCCAATTCTTCCTATATTCCCCTCATCGGCCTTTTTCTCTCTCCAGACAGCCATTGTTGTTGCTCTCTGAGGATTTTTGCTCCATTAATTCCAGTTTCTGTGTGAGTTACAGATGCCTTTTCGTGCACCCAATACTGGCCTGGAGTGTAATTAAGCAAACAAAACTAAGCAACAGCGACTATTCACAAATTTGTATGCATCACCATGTTCAACTGTGGTTTGTGTGGGACATCTCCAGCTTTGATGTCAGTGATGCACCTACCTACTCAAGATAGCATCAGTTTGTGATGTTTAGTACGTTCCAAAAAGTATTTTGTGGTGTCATTCTAGCGGTTGACTTTCTGCATTTCCCAGCAGCATGTAACCACAATCAGTGTGATATGTCGCCTGTGCTGTAGATGTAGGTAGAAGGGATGAGCATTTAAGTTGTTTCTCAGAAGTTGGATAGTAAAGAGAATTTAAAAACAACCAGCTAGCCCCCCGATTCCCCGGATGATGTGACCAAATTGATGAAGATTTTTATATTTCCAGGGGAGGGGTGTGATGATAAACACAAAGATCTCAATCTGACCTCAATCTAACCCAACTATTAGGCGTACTCTGCAAGTTTGATCTGACTGGCTCTCATAACAAGGTGTGCTTTGCACGCTAGGGTGCAGATGAGCAAAATCAGCAGGTGCTAGCAGCTAGCAATCAAGGTCCCGCCCCAGACACACCTAACCAATGAGCAGAGTGAACATTCTCATGTGGCTTGTAGTGATGCATTTTCTGTGTAAAAAGAAACCGAACCGAGAGGAAAAAACAACATGTTTACCAGCGTACCCACTGATTCAGACCAGAGCAAACGAACTATAGGTTTGAACTTTTGCTAAATCTTGCATGGACTCTCAATTTCAAGACTAAAGACTAAATCAAAAAAATTCCTGCCAAACACCTGAACAGGCAACTTGGCCAAAACAAAACAAAAAAAACTTAACTACAACAGTAATTCTAGTTTATGTCCACAGTGCTCCCTTTCCTCAAAAACTCACTTATGGTCGCAGTTTGTTGCTGCAGAATGAGTAGCCTACACAGCCCTCTCATCATTTATCTCTGGGGCATAGCATGTGGTTTTACTATGGCGTTTTGTTTACATGAGTCAGTAGACACACAGCACAAGGCCTATAGACACACACCCACTAATTCCTTTGAAGCGGGGAAGATAGCAGTTGCTGTCTGCTTCCTGGCTGTTGTGAATTTGTCAGCCAGATGTGTCCCCAGAAAAAAGCAGATGGACCAGAACAAGGCTGACAGAAAAACTGAGTGGAAGAGTTACAACTGTGCTCTATGGGCCTTTTGGGAAGTGGCAGGAAATTTCTGTGTGCTAAGCCAAGTTGGATAGTGCTCCTTCTCAATATCATCAGACACACAGTATGGCCAGATGTTCTGGACACCTGGGGAAAGAAAAAGTCCAAGTTGTCAAGCGATCTCTGTCTTTTTTTTTTTTTGAGTCTGATCAGTTGGCAGAGGGCGACTAGATGAACTTGATAATCCCAAATGAGAAATGAGTGTGTGCTGAGAATGCCTGATCGGTGTCAGCTCCCACCACTTTAAACCCTTTCCTGTTTCGTGAAGGAGGTTGGGGATTTGGGGGTGGGGGGTGGGGGGGAATTGACCTTGTTACACTCCTCTGTGGGTGAAGGAACAGCAAGGATCTGTGGCCAAAAGCTGGTTCGCGTCCATCATGGTGGGGAGACCCAAGAACCTGCTGGTGGATTCAGGATTTAGCAGAGAGATACTAGCAGGGCCAGAAAGGCTGCAGCTGCCGTAGCTGCAGAAGCGAAAGCATTGGGTGTAGAATGAGTTTGGAGAGGCTACGATGAAAACTCTCTGAGGCTCAGGAAGGGAAGGCAAGAGCAGAAATCACAGGCTGTTCTGAGGCTGCAGGCTGCAGGTGTGTCCTCATTTCAAGAGAAAGTGGCGGAAGAGTTTTAAGGGTCCCAGCAGACCTTTCACATAATCAGATTTACTGTTTCTCCTTGTTGACCTGGAACAAGGAGGATTGGCATTCTCAAGAAATAGTTGCAGGAAGTTGCTTTGTGAAAGGATGCCTGGGCTGTTCTACCTGCTCTGTCGCTACCGCAGCCCTGACCTGGATAAAGGACAAGAATATAGCTGGATAACTAGATCACTAAGAGCCAAATTGTTTAAGGTTATTTCTAATTTTAGCTTTCGTACGTTTGAATTCTTTAAGGCTTTTACACATTTCAAAGCCTGTAAGCTTTTTTTGAAATCAACATAAATCACAACGGAAAACATAATTAGAAATTGATTTAGGTCACTTTTAGATCCTACAGAGTCAGATTGTTTCTCTGCATTTATTGTTAGTTAAGCTTTGCGCTGGCAGAGTAACCGAACTTGAGAATATCAGGATTTCCACACATATTTAATAGTCAGTGTGACGCACAAGGAATGAGCCATTTATCTTGATCTATTCATTTTACTTAAGCTAATGTGGTCTCTCTCAGTTCTAAGCTCTAAGTATTTTTTCTTTGTTTGGGTGTATTGTGTTGCAGAAAATGTTTTAAAAGATGAACACATGGACAAGTAACAGGACTGAGCAAACACGATTGTCAGCACCTGTTATAGCTGTTAAAAAAGAAAGCAGCGTTGTAGGTTAAAAAAAAAAAAAGGAACTCAACCTTCCACAACAAAAGTTTGAGATGCCATGCGATACAAGATGGATATCAGTGCAGAAGACGAATGAAAAGATTCTTGAGTCCATCCTGGGCTGACCTGAAATATCTGTCAGCAAAGCATTCTTACTACCAATGAGTTAACAGATGCACATTCAAAAGAGGAATGTGTCACCATCGTATTTGAAAACCCCTTTTCTGCATAAACTCAATTCAGGAGTGTTTGTGGTTGTTAGCATAGAACTGACTAGGACACATCTGCATTCCTGAAACCAAGACTGAAACCAAGACCCCAGGGACTAAGAACCTTTTGAGGAACTCAGTTCTCCTATCTGCGTTTCCACCGGAGGAACCAGGGCCTACATTAAGTTCCAGGGAGATAGATTTACCCCCCAAAAAGTCCCTTCTCTGGGGTTAATACTTTCCAAAAGTACAGGAACCATCACTGATTGGTCAAACACACACACCGCAGCTGCTTCAACTTGTGTACCGCTTCATTCATAAAACAAGGAAGTACTCTAGTATCTATTTAGGAACGAGGAGAGGGCATTTCTCTTGTTTTGTTAATGTTAAAGTACTTAAAATTTTTAAAGTTAGGCTTTGCTGTCAGCTTCCCAAATCATTTTAAAAGAGGGTGAGAGAAAACGCTATTTTGGAATCAGCCGCAGTCCCCAAAGAAATTATGGCCGGGAGGACAGAGTTTCATACATGTATACCAGTGGGAGGAAAGCCAACGAGGTCATTATGGAGCCTTTTCAAAAGAAATAGGGCAGCAGCTACTTAGTGTCTCCCATGCTTGATGTTGAGGAAAATCCACAAAAATGGTGAAAAAAAAACGTCAAGCGCAAATAAGCACAAATGCAAAAGAAAGTGCTGCATAGACATGTGACTTTTTTCACTCCAAGGCAGTTTTAGTATTTATTTATATTCATTATTTATTTACTTATAGTTCACTACAGATGTAAGTAATGTTCTGCTTTTGTTAAATTGTGCAACTTTTGTAGCATAATTTAAATTAAAAATGTACATGTGAGAAATTTAAAAATCTGATACATTTAGAAAAATCTGTATTTTTCTCTCTCAGGTTATGTGTAGATAAGTTAATTCGGTCTCCATATTATTTGTTTTAGAGAAATAAAATATAAGATGGGAACAAGACTAGGTCAAAACCTAGTATATGGCTGTTAAACCGGAGACACAGCGGCTACACCTTATTTTTATACAGTCTATGTGCTACACACAGCACGGAACGGCTATGCTAACAATGCTAGCCACGCTAACTAGCCGCTAGCTGCCGTGCAGGCTGGTAAAATGGATCCGTCGCGTCTCTTTGTATGTGCAGGTGGCTGCTCCTGTCAGTGTTGGAGCCCCCTTGTGAGATGCTTCGATCAGTAAAAATTGGTTGGTGGTTTTAAAACTTATTTCGGGACTACACTGTAAACGCCCCCTGAGGACGTAATAGAAACTATTTGCGCCGATTCATTTTGAAAGAGCAGCGGCCAATGAGGAAACTCCAACGCTGGGCCAGCCGACCAATTGGTGTAACTTTATCATTCAGTCAGTGAGTCAGTGATGGACAGACATTTGGGTTTATAGGGCTGGTCCAGCCAAAATATCATTGAAATACAGAGTATATATGCCAACTACATAGCAATTTAAAATAATTTAGCATATTTAAAATATAACCCTTCAGCATCATTTTCTTTTTCAATTTATTGTTATCAAGTTAAATATATTAAGTTACTATTACAGACAAAAACAACAACAACAACAAAGTGACTCGCCTGCTATTACAACCTTGCGATTTAGCAGGACTGGAGATTAAGAGGTGAATGACACGGCGAAATGTATTGACAAGAAATTTGTAGCTTAACCAGAGACAAAAATCTTAGATTAACTGTCAGCATTGACTCTCACAGACGTTTCTGCAGTTGGCTGCTTGCCAGACAGAGCGGCGCTTGCATAATGACAACATGCAGGAACAACATAAATGCCACAACCTGAGTAAGGTCAACCATAGTACGTCAATGATGAACTTTTTCCCACAATGGCATATTTCATGCTCAAACGGCACATAACTTTTTGTACTCAACACCAAAAGTCAGTAGGCAACTACCAATGTTGGCAAAACACAGCACACACACCACTTGTAGTATTATTAAGTCCAACAACTAAAAAAAAACTAAACAAAAACATACAAAGAAAATCAGACCAA
Source organism: Scomberomorus guttatus (assembly GCA_038419695.1). Classification (NCBI taxonomy): domain Eukaryota; kingdom Metazoa; phylum Chordata; class Actinopteri; order Scombriformes; family Scombridae; genus Scomberomorus; species Scomberomorus guttatus. The sequence continues at coordinate 23,099,504 of CM076445.1, read as the reverse complement.
ATTGTATTTGAATCTGACTGACACCATGCATCTTTCTTGGTATCTGTTCCCCTTCTCTTCTAATTCAATTGTGTGCTATCTGGTGAATTAGAAATGCCAGAAAAATCGAAAAAACATAATCGTATAAACTGCTAGAAGATAGGTCACAGTTACAAAGAATTTATTTAGACGTGGTGTTTGAAACGGTGTCCCTTAAATTCACAGCTGCTCTGCTCATCATCTGCTTTATTTTGAACATGGAAAAGCTCACATTGCCAAACTCTGTGCACAAATATTTAAAATATGTATTCATTGACAGAGTTTAGCTTTTTAAAAGCGATCGGATCAATACATTACCCTTAAAATTTTATGCAACAAAATGTATTCCATGTTAAGGGATTTAATCTGAGCATGACTTTGATCCCACATTTACAGGAAACCACTCAGTAAATCATGCCCCTATAAATAGTTGCAGGCAGTGCAGGCTGTATATGCAGGTTACATTTTATCTGAGCTTAAATTTTCTGTTGACCTGGACCGCAGCAATTCATCGCTATCACAAGAGATTGGCAAGAATATAGGCATGTATGACCTTTGGAGACTGGTGGCAGAGAGCCCAAGTGTAAATATTCTGAATTGTACTTCTCAAAGTCCTTTCTGCTGACATTGATTTGCTGACCTGCAGGTTCATATAAATATCCCAGGTTTACCCAGTGTTAACACAAGTAATTATTAAAAGGACCATTGACCTTGTGACGCACTGAATGTACGATCAAGGTCTGAAGAGAGCTTCATTTGTCATCAAAAAAATGTAAGCAGCTGTTTATTAAGGTACAATAAGTAACCAGATCGGCCTGTCTGGCCTCACTGTGTTGTTATCCATCTCTTAAAGTTTGGTTTACAACAACCCATTTAAAGCTGGTATTATCAAAGACTCAATATATGCCAGGGGACAAAGGTGATCTCAGTGCGAATGTTTTCTGTTGAAACTGTGCCCAGGCAGCCCTGGATCAGAGGGCTTTACTGTGCAAAGCAAGATCTCACATCCTGCACACATGGAGATGTAATGTTGCCTTTTGTTTGCATGGTTTTTCATTTCTACATATATTTTAGGTTTAAATGTTAACCATCTTTTTTTTTATAACCATTCAAAATATAGGTATGAAACAAACACTGTAATGCCAATGAGGACTGCACAGAAAAGAAACTGATAGTCCTCGATGGACCTGGCTCAACTATTGCTACAATGCAATGTAACGCCATGTGGCAAGGCACCGCATTGGACATTCAAATACTTGCAAGCGCAGTAGATTATTTTGGAATGTGAATGCTGCATTTCTACCATTCTGTTCTACAAGAATCACCTTGTGATTGTTGCGACAAAAGATAAAATAACTGCAGCTGTGCTCATTTTTCAGAGATGTAAAATCCTGTAAAACTGTTGTGCAGTGTTTTGGCATCTGATAAGCCTTCAAACTCATGGATCTATTAGTCAAAGCAGACTTCCTGGATCATATTTCATTGTCTCACCCGTACCTGAAACAACACACTCCAATCAAGACAGCCCCTTGCATTGCTGTTATTGGTCTGAACGCCCGGTATGGAGCTAAGTCAAAAATTTCAATGAGACCGATGTGGGCTCCAGCATTAAAAATTTTTTTTTTTTTTAAAAAAAACAAAAAAAAAGAAGAAAAAACAGGGTTGTCCATAAATAATTTGAACGTGGTTAAATTTTCGCCGCAATGCAACACAATCCAAGGCAACGCAACGCAACTGTCATCGAGCAATGCACTGAGTTTGCTTATTAAAGACTAGTGCAAGCGCACTTTCCAGCTAAATTACTTGAATGAGAATGAGTTCGACTGAAGTTGTAAAATCTTGTGTCATACTATTATAAACGGGTGTTTTGCATCTGATAGGCCTTCAGCCTTCATGATACAATGGAGTGGATTGGAAAACAGTCAGGCTACTATCTGTTAGCTGAAAAGGACAGTGATTTTTTTATGACTCGTTACTTTATGTTCCAATCCTCGGAAATCTTTAGTATACTTATTGATCATGGCAGCTGTACCCAAGACATATTTACAGTACCGGTCAAAGGTTTGGACGCACCTTCCCATTTCTTTGAATGAGAAAGTGTGACCAAACTTTTGATTGGTACTGTATATTAGGACTTAGTCATATTAGGACTTAGTCATATTAGGACCAAGCCTTCATTTCAAAAGATAGGCAGGATCATTTTGGACATGCTGATATGCTACATGTGAAGATGTTTCATAAAGGATTCAGTGCTGAAACGAGTAGCTGATTAATTAAATAGCTGATCAACAGAAAATTTATAGAGCAATGCTAATAATCAATTAAATGATTGAGTCATTTATCAAGCAAAAACGCCCAAAATTCACTTGTTCCAAGTTCTCAAATGTGAGCTACATTTCTATTTTGAAATATCATGTTACAGATTGTTATTGTTATTGTTTTAAGTTCAGGTTTTCAGAATATTTTGCATTAATTAGTTAACCACTATATTTTTATATACAATATATTTTTTATTGTAAATTCTCTATTCTGACCAGAAAAGTACTCTTTCACATCAGTCCAATCTCCCAGCAAATTCTAACTTAAATTGTTTTTTGGTATCAAAGTTCAAACATGTGATGTATGTCCTTCACATGCAACCTTTTTTCACTACTGTTGAGCCTAAGAGCGATCTATAGTTTGGAGGCTGGGAGGCCTCAGTACAACAGGAAGGTTATACCTGATATGGACATGAGAGCTAGATCAGGGAGGCTTGAAGCCTTGTAAGGGAACATCTGGTTTTATCATGGAATCAGTGCAGGCTCCTCTCATAAACACAACCTAACGCCTGAGCCCTGGAGCTCTGGCCAATAACAAGCATGTGAACACAAACGCCATCCATCAGAGTCGAGCAGTGGGAGGAGGAGTTAACAGGGAAGTAGAAGAGAGAGAGGCAGACACAAAGAACAGTGAGAGAAGAGACCACAACAGAAATTGTGTGTGAAGTAAATCATTTACAAGCAAGCGAACAACACTGGCTGTAAGCAGCTTCTTATTTCTCCTTTAAGTATCACATTCCCAGAACTTCCATTAAAGCTAAGGTGACAGGGGGTTAAATAAAGAAAGCTTAAGAAGCTTACAGCTGTACACTTGTCAAGTTAAAGGTCAAAATCAATACACAACTGGCCCCTCCTAAGTATTTCAACATTTGTCAGTCCACTTGCTATTGAAGCTATTTACGACCACATTTTAATAACTTGATGGCTGTACGAGACTGATTCATGCAAATTCAATACACTCATCTGGACAAATTCATTGTGAGAATCTGTTTGTGTGCTCCATAGCAACAAAGGGCATGTTGCAGCCTGTGTGTTGGCCTGGGTCGGATCACAAAGGTAAAGGTCAGCATCATACGGGGCTCCAACGTGTACTTTTCAAAATGTCTCACAGCTACCTGTTTGTTGTGTGGCGATTCTGGCCTGGATTTCATTTCTGCGCGTGAAGGCCTACAAACACTTTGTTGAATGACACCAGATTATAAATTAAAGGTGCAGTGTGTAAAATTTAGTGGCATCTAGCGGAACGGACTTGGCAGAAATGGAATATTCATAAGTATGTTTTAATTAGTGTATAATCACCTGAAAATGAGGATCATGTTTTCGTTACCTTAGAAAGAGCCCTTTATATCTACATAGGGAGCGGGTCCTCTTCCACGGAGGCTGCCATATTATTGCACTGCCATGTTTCTACAGTAGCCCAGAATGGACAAACCAAACACTGGCTCTAGAGAGGGCCTTTCACGAGTTTCGCCGCCACTGTAGGTTCTCCTACACACTTGGAAGGGGAGGGTGAGGACGAGGTGTATTCAGTTGGTTGCAATCTGCAACCTCAAAGGTAGATGTCACCAAATCCTACACACTGCACCTTTAAGAAGCTTTATAAATAAACATAATCTGAAAAAGTTCTAAACGATATTCATCCTTTTTTTGTATTATCAATCATTTATAACAAAATAGGTGTAGCTTGCAGAGAAAAACTAAAAAATTATCAATCAACTCGACAGCTCTACACAGCTTTTTAGCCTCTTTTAGTTCAATATTCTGTTTTTGGTAACTGCACATTTACCATTTACCAATTTAGTCTCAGCTATTTTCAAGCTCCAATAAACCAACACTATGCTATCAGCCCAACACCAAATGTCAGACAAACAAAGTTTGCAACTAGCTGATGAAGAAAGTCAAACATCTAGCAAACTAAAGACCCAGATATATTTCTCAGATGTTGGTCAAGAAGGAGATTAAATATTGAACTCACATTCACAAGGGCAGAAACATGATTCCTTTGGCTATAGAATTATTGCTTCATGTCTGCTTGATATATCTGCAACTCTTTCCAAACACAATATAGCCATAAGAGTTATATATGGCAATAATATGTCAGAGATATGTGTCTGTGCAACCCATTTTCATTCCCAGGTCGTCAAATCCTGCTGCTTTGTCACGCCCCTCGGCGTCTGATAATGACGCACAAGGCATCCTTTAGCGTCTGTATGAGACACACCAGGCTTTCAACTTACTACAATGTAAACCCATCTGCGTCATTATTAGACAGGATTTTCAACGAGCAGTATCAGGCCGGTTCATGAAATTTAATATATATATACATGTATTTCAAGTATCTTTGGAGGTATCTTTCGAGCCTGCACCAACCCTTACAAATCACTGTTAAAAAATAATTATGTTTTATGGTGTGACAACGCTGTGGTTAAGGTCTGGTTAGGTTTAGGCACAAAAACCACTTAGTTAGGGAAAGATCATGGTTTGGGTAAAAATGATCACTTGAAACGTGGTTGGAAGTGGGAAGTGAACAGTGGTCTCCTGCAGCAAAATCCAGCTAAGTCCACTTTTTGCCTATTTATCTAGCCATCCACCCAACCTGCCACCTCCGAATAAGGACATTTGTCACCTTATATAAATGTCATCGGTCTCATTGCATCTATTTCGGACGCTGTGGGCAGTGTCCAAAATTAACTTTTTGACTCACCTGCCAAGTGGACTGGTAGATGAAAAAATCCACCGGCCAAGCATATTTTTTATTGGCCAAAATAATAAACTGCCTTTTTATGTGTCACATATACATTAATTTCAGAACATTTTATTGAGATAATAAGGTATTAATAGCTATTTAAATAAGAGTGGCTTGCAGCAGACCGACGGCAAGTGACAGTTTAGTGGAGAGCTGCAATGTCGAGTAGCTGATGTCCCGTATGATAAACAGTGCCACGAAACTAGGAGCTCCTACAGTTTTGCAGCACTGTTTAGACGCACGTAAAAACACATATGGCCTATGGTTTGCATGTCTACACTGTATGGGGACAAACATGAGTAATTTCCTCTGAACCATCATGCCAGATATTTTATTACATGACTATTTTGGTACAAACATTTACCCGCCAGTGTGGCGGATAGCCTTCCAAGATTTACTAGCCAAACAGAAAATCTACCCGCATTTGGCACTTGGTGGATGTTAATTTTGGACCCCGGTTGTGGGAGTTCTACAGAAGTCTATCAGACTACCCTGCACATTTTTCAATATGTAGCGTAGTCCGATAGACTTTAAATATAGTGTTAAAAAGGTGCAGGGTAGTCTGCGTTACAAAGTGACACCAAGGGGTGTCTCAAAGCGTCGGTATTTAAATGCAGCTTTAAAGTCTGTATTTAAAAAATTTATATTGGGACTTATTTTAATGCCATTTTAATGTTTGTCTTTCCTAATTGGTCTCCATTTCTTTCTGGTTCCTCTATAGTCAAGAAACAGCTAATAATGTATAATATTAATAATTATTGTATCTTGTGAATCAATCAATCATGGAGAGCGCAAGAATCCACCAGGGTATGGCCAGACTACGGACAACTGGAAGCTCTCTAATAAACACAGGTGGGCATACTTAAACAGCAACCCTGCTGATTGTTTACAACAACCATAAACAGAGCAGTGCAAGTGGCCACAAAATGTCTTTTGTTACAACGTCCGAAAGTAATAAGTCGATGTTTCGTGAGAATAATCCACCCCTGCTTGGTACATGGGCGGGGTTTTTTCGGTATTTCACATTGTGGAGTCTCTGGTATTTAGCGCACACATAATGAAGTGAGACTGTCATCCTACCATGAGATCAGTACGCTGTCAGTGATGAACAGGAAGAAAAAGAGGCAGTCAGAGAGACAATGAGAGAGAGGCCATAACTTTTATGAATCAAAGGAGAAAAGTGAGGAGGACCAGTTGGGTCATATCTAAACAACAACTGAATAAAAAAAGGCAAGAAATAAATTCAATGAAATTATGCTGCATATCTGTACAACAACCCCTATAATATACAGTATGATCAGGCAAAATTAACATACATGAATAAGTTATAACCAGAACCACTGACTTCCAGCAGTCTTAAAAAAAATACTGAATAACTTCTTCAGTTAAGAATACATTTCACTGAGTCTCCATGTTTCCTTTTCTGCTGGCAGAAAGGATTACATCCACAATATTTGAATTTAAATACAGTATAGTACGTATTTCTGCCAGTTACCACACAAGCATTCCAGGGAGGCTATGTGGGAATGACCTTCATCACAGGACGCACCAGTCACATGACTCCAGGGATATTTCAACAACTGAGTAGAGGATATTCAATTTATTTGTCGATATTTGCAGATCTTCTGCATCCACCAAATATAAATCCCTGAGCCAACATTGTCCGCCAAACACTGTAAACAAAATGCATCCTAACTGAATTAAAATGTATCACAGTTAAGTTGTGTAACTGCAGTTGTGACTGAATATATATCCTAAGAGATTTGTTGTGTTTTTTTTTTTAACTAAAATCTGCACAAGCATCATGCAGTTTGCAGATTAAACACAGTGTCACCAGGCAGGAAAAGTGGCTTTCAGGGCAACTGGGGTCTTCAGTGTTATGTTGGCCTCAATAAATCATCTTTAGAAGGAGCACACTCAACAGGTAGTGCTGACAGAGCGTGGGTCAGAACATAATAACCACCGGAGATCAGCATTTTACATCTCTAAGTATGAACTTAGAGCTCGGCAGGCTTTGCCTACATTAGCTGAGACAGATGCCACATGGCATAAATACTGGAACACTGGCAGACTGTTAGATAAGTCAGAGTCACACAAACAATCCTGAGGTAGGTTTACTAAACACAGTTAAGGAGAGCAAAGGTGAAGCCTACATGTACCTAGTTTACCAAGATTTGTGTAGTACACAATCCTTTTTTTGGGGGGGAAGGTGAAAGTTTAGATTTCTAGGTATCAAGAGGTTTAGGCTTGCTGAAAAAGAGTATTAACACTCAGCTTACTTACTCTGGGCAAATAACACTGTTTTAAAGCCAAGGACCTCTATAAAAATAATATCGGCAATAGTAGAAAACAACAATTGTCAAATTGAAGAATAAAATAAAGGGACAGCTGGAAAATGTGAATTGGTTAGATTAAAAAAAAAGAAGTCATCCATTTGCATACACCCCCATGATACTATATATTTCAGACTTTCTCAGTCTGCTTTGAGAAATAATCTACATAATTCCCTTTAAATGCCTTTTTTTTCAGAAGTGTGAAAACAAGCTTTTGGTTGAGACCGCTTTTACATCTCTGTAGGTTCTTGTCATGAATCATCTGGCACAGTTGATTCTGGACGGAAAAATCTACTATGTACAGTGTCGTGATGTAAAGGATGGAATTAGGGGACACGTTCAGCGCAGTTACTTTGAGGCGAGGTTTGTTTTAGAGAGCGGCGTTGCCCAAATGTCCTCTTAAATGTGACCTTTAGTTTGTTTCTCCCACTGCTCTGTTGTTCCGTGACATGCTAACAGCTAACCTTCTGTCATTTTCTGCACGGACAAAGATCTCAGCCTGCTAATGTGCCTAAAACATGATCAATGATAACCACTGTATACAAAGCTGAACAGACTACCTCTGTGGTACATTTAAGAAAGACTTTAGTCTCATACTAACATATGCAACCAGAATTAGTCTTTGGTAGGGCTGCAGTTAGCTGTATAAATATATACAATAATTATTTACATCATAATAATAATATTACAGTTTGAGTTCGAGTAACTGGTTTCCTACTTCACAGCAGACAAGAGCATTTTCAGTATAGAGGAAACCTGCAAGTTTAATGTAAATATATTTTCTATGCTTCATTTAGTTGTATGCTATGTTTCAGTTTTCTATCATTTTAAATACTCGCAACATATTTTGGTCCCAAAGATGGATGGAACATTGTTATAAATGACCTCCATTTTGAGCATAATGATGGTGATTTATCTAACTTTTAGTTAGTTTCTGGATTCTCATTTTGTGGATTGTCTTTCGTGGCTACAGTTGTAAGCATGTGGTTTGTAGCTTTTACTAATGAAAAGGACAAACTATCAAAATAACAACTGCTATAGCTAACAAAAGTCTACAAAAGTCTCAATTGTATTTTCCATCTTCCTATTCTCCATTTGCTTTAAGCCCGTGTTTTTGATACTTGTACAAACAGCCGACCAGACGCGTCCAAGTTTTTACATCACTTAGCAGCAGTAACACAAAACTTTCTATATGATCACCACGCTCGGTAGACTTCACCTGATGACGCAAATGCTGCATCTTTAATCCATGCCTACCCCCCAGCCAACTTCTGCTGTCTGCAGCTGAGCACCCAGTGAGAAATGCTCAGTGTCTACGGTGCCGTGTCAGACTGCCTGATGTCAATACGTGGCATCAAGTCCACTGTTGATCCAGTTGATCCTTTGATACAGGTTCAGAACAGAAAAGAACAACGGAAGGGTCACACAGCAGCAGTCAGCCCAGTGCATTGCAGCCAAGACCAAAACGGGATTACATTACAGTTTGGTTTTAAAAGAACTTTTACCAAATGTATTAGAAAGTGAGAGGCACCTTTTCAAAGCTTTCAGTAAATTGCGCAAAAATACAACAATTTACTGAATGAAGACACAAATCTTTTGGCTTTCCTCCATCCAGAGGGTCAGGTGTGCTGTCCACATTAAAGCTGAGGGGGAATCAGCATCAATGACAATTTAATACAGTATTTAGTTACCAAAATAAGTATGAAACTAGTCTTCTGCTTGCTGAACGGTCTCCTTTACCACTAAACTACTGCCTACGATGTCCTAATCACCGGATGTCACTCTTCAGAAATGCTTATAAGCAATACAGGGAGCAATAACAGTTTGGGGTGGGCCACGGCTCTGACTGTATCTAAATAGCACACTGTACCTTAGCAGCAGAGGGGGGTCTTCGATTAAAACCTGTACTCTCCGCTCACTTGCTTTGCCATCAGTGAGTTCCACATGACTGCTGCAAACGCCTATCTCTACTCAAAGATCACCAGTCCCTGCTGGTGCTAGTTTATCTCCACCAGCAGCCCGTATCAGCCATAATAACTTATATCACAGACGTCAGAGCACAGATGCAGACATGACGGTCCTCTACTGTTTTTAGGGCGCTAACTTTCTCACATAAAAACAAGGATATTCTCCCTTGTGTATTGAAAGCATGCACAAGTGAATTATATAGTTATAGTACTGTAGCTTTGACAAGCAAAACAAGTATCACACTGCAACAGAAGCGTGCTAAATCCTTTCAAAGTGATGATAAAGAACAACATGAATGTTTGCATGAGTTGTGAAAAGAAGAAAAAAGTTCACTATTACTTTAACCTGAAATGTGGATAATAAGCTTTATGTTTGGTGCCCTCAAACAGGTCAAATTTCATGTGCTGTCACAGGAGAGAGAAAGGCAGGGAGGAGGGGGGGGGGGGGGGCTGGGGAGGGGGGGGTTAGTGGTGGGGAGGGAGAGGATGATACAGGTCCCCAGGAATTGATTACACTGAACAATGGCAAGCAGATCAAGAGCAACCTTGGCCGGATGGGGGAGATATCACACTGAAGCTCAGAGTCAGAGGCCTTCGTCAGACACAAAATCTATCTACAAAATCTCACTTACATTATGTGAGGGGAAGGGGGGGGGGGGGGGGTCTGGCATTTGAGCCTGTGTGTGTGTGTGTGTGTGTGTGTTGGGGGAGGGGCGGACGGAGGTTAAAGTGAGAAAGAAAAGGAGACAGCGACAGACTAAAGAAAAAGTGAAGAAAAGGGGGTGGGGATTGGCCGGGAGCAGTTTCTCCAAAAAAATTTTTGTCTAAACCTCACCATTCCACTCTGAAAGATTTACTTTACCATAAGTCACTCAGAATAAATTTTGCACACTTATTGGAAATGGCGATCCTGTTGGTTGAAGTTAGGGTTTTCATTGCAGTGACTAATAGTGCTTCACAGTTTTGCCCTTTTCAGTGGGATCTGCCCTCAGCTGCTAAACACACACAAGCCCTCCTCTGTAGCTGCGGCTGACGTCAACCGTCACTTAGCAACAGCCTTTTGGTGTAAAAGCAGCAGTGCTGACACCGTTTTCAAAAGAGGCACACAGAGAAAGACAGAAAGAAATTCAGAGAGAATGAGAAACGGAGATAGAAAGAATAAAATGAGGGGACAGAAAAGCGGGGAGGGGGGGTTGGTGGAGGGGTGGGGGGGGGGGGTGAAATTTTGGCACGATTTCTGTGCAATATTTCAACGAGCATGCAACTCAAAAATGATAATTGTAATCATTTTCAGCGCCACAAAAAAAAAAAAAGCTGAAATCACTCTTGTCTGACATCCCTTTAAAATTATCACCAAAAGCTTTCAGAATATTAAATGAAGAGATCATGTTACATCAATAATGTCATCTGGAGACTATTAACAGTCAGTAAATACCTGCAGTAGGTACTCAGTTAAAATAAAAAAAAAAAAAAAAAAAGACTTTCCCTTAAACTAAAATTTACTACATTCTTCGCCCCCACTCCTCCATTCCCACAGCCTAACAATTTAAACATGGGCTCCCACCATCTATGTCACAGCACAGTCGAATTTAACCAGCCATCCACCAAACCTAGTTGTGCTTTTTTTTTCCTCTCCTCTTACTCTCACCCTGTCACTGGGCTGAACAAACAGCCGACACATGCAAGGTTCAACAACCTCACCCTGAACTTAAAAGCTAAGCCACCTGACATGTTTGCATTGTTGGGGACCTTGTGGTGTAATCAGACTCCTTTGAGATGAGCTTTGCAGAAAAAAAAAATCTTTAACGTCTGCTCAAACTGAAAAAGCTTGATTGTGTTTGCGAGCGGCTTCGGGAACATTTTATCATTACTTATCTTATCTGTCATTTCTGTGAAACAGGCCAAGTATAGGAGGCTGATACAGCAGTCGCAGGGCAAAAAAAAAAAAAAAAAAAAAAAAAAAAAGGTCTAATTAGCCCAAACTTGGTTGGTGATAGTTGCTCGGCATCCCTCTCTCCTGTCCAACAATCTGTGCCTCAACAATACACAGACTCAGCAACACACGAGCTTTGTACATTATAATAATACAAGCAGATAAACGAGGTCAGGACATCACATCAAGGCTCATTAGAGAAAAATAGGAATGAGAGGACATGCTGCGCAGCACTTTATAGGCGGCTCAAAAACAGAGCATCAAAAAAAGCCCAAAGTAACTGTCATTTATAGACTTATTTCATAGACAAAATGTCAAAGGAAGAAACAAAATCAAACCATCTATGAATATTTTGTGTGCCCTCTTTGGTGATGGTGACTCTTCAGACACCAGAGTCATTAGGCTAAGCTCTGGTAGACCTATCATGAAAACTAAAGAGCTGCAAGCTAATTGCTGGTGATCATGACGCAAACCGTTTCCAGGGTAACCCGAGTTTTGGAGTACCCGCTCCAGCATTTCCTCATCTGTTTGCACTCACACCAGCAGGCTGACAATGCAGTCGCTGCATCCTGTTTCACTCTGCAGTCAGCCAAACACACAGTACCCCGCTCGAGCTCAACTTAACCCTTTCTACCGGTCCTGCTGCCGCCGCCGATGAAAAATTAAAAGCAGCTATGCAAACTAGGTCTGACCGTAAAAAGAGAGTGGGATGAGAATATTATTCATAGAAGCTGTCGCAGCAGCTCGTCTGGATCCAATAACAGGAGGATGCATTTTAATCAGTGAAACTGCAAAAGCATTATGTTATTGTGATCATTTCAAATGTGAAAACACCTGAACAAACTTCATTAAAGACAGAGGCAACATGCATAAATGCTGATTCAGCTCTCGATTCGGCACTCACAAAATGTTTACCTACTATCAAAGCTACCTGTGGCATCGATGAGGAGTTGCTAAGCGATGAATTAGGACATCTTGGTCTTGATATCGCAACTGTTACACAAGCTGCTAAACACTGAGGTTAACTTCACACGTCATTCTCGCTCAGTTAAACAACAGCTCAGCTTAGGTCACATTTCATCAAATAGAATCAAATTACAATCAGCTAAAAGTCACGTTAACAACCAAAGACTTCTGTTGACTAACCATATCTCCAGGTCTAATTTTCAGGATCCTGGAATTATTTAATTACAACCAAATTCATATCATTATTGCAAATGAAACTGTGGATAGTAAGACTTGATCCTGTCAAGCTGTTCTGCTTTCACATAGCTTGTATATTACATTGCTGATATCAAGATTTAAGTTTCCTTAAAAAAAACACACACACACACATATAATCTTCAACTGCAGATAACAGTTGTCATTTAATAGCCTTTATTTTTAGGCAACAAACCCTTTCTCTGTTTGCACAGAGGACACAATCTATTCCAACTAGAAGCTAAATTTGATAAATGTCTTTAAAAAAATAAACTATGTTATGAAATTAATTACAATTGACTAAACTAGAAATGTTTTCTTAGTTATCATCTTTGACACTTTTAAGTGTTGATGACACATCCTGAACATGCGAGTGAGCCTGAGTGGTACAGCTTCCCTAATAAGGTTAAATTTGATTATTTTTCCATATATTTACTTTTTCAAAGCTTGAAAAAAAAAACTATTAATTTTTATATCAGACTGAAATATGTGCTGTAACTAATATTCACTGTATACTGGAAAAAAATAACTGAATGCCTGTTTCAGCACACTGCACACACACACACACACACACACACACACACACAAAACATCTTAAATCTAAAACACTTTGGTGAGACAATGGTTTATATTATTAACAGTGAACCAAACATGAAAAGAGTCAGCAGACAGTGTCACTAAATGCACCAACGCTTTTATCTCCACAATCATTGAGGCTACGTAAACAGTATAAAGAGAACATGAGCTGCAATTCAATTTGGGCATGAAATAACTATAAAGAAATAAGAAATAACTAGAAAATGATTATATTCTATATTTTACATTCATGCTGAAAATGACCCTTCAACATCTACACATACAAGTAGGGCTGGGCAATATATCGATATTATATCAATATCGTGATATGAGACTAGATATCGTCTTAGATATTGGATATTGTAATATTGTGATACGGCGTAAGTGTCTTTCCCTGGTTTTAAAGGCTGCATTATAGTAAAGTGATGTCATTTTCTGAACTCACCAGACTGTTCTAGCTGTTCTATAATTTGTCTTTACCCACTTAGTCATTATATCCACATTACTGGTGATTATTTATCAAAAATCTCATAGTGTAAATATTTTGTGAAAGCACCAACAGTCATCCCTACAATATTGTTGCAATATCAATATCGATATATATATATTTTGGTCAAAAATATTGTGATATTTGATTTTGTCCATATCACCCAGCACTACATACAAGCATAATTTAGATTTTACACCAATTACTTTCTCTCTACTACTATAATAGTGATACAGATTTGTTCTATCACAGTAGAATTTCATAGTTAGTTCAATACACTTACACCACTGTGCTGATGGTGTCGTCTAAATAGGAAAATATCAGAACTTGACATTAGAAAAATATAGTATTTTAAAATACAAAATAATAAAAAATAAATTAAAAATCCTACAGCTTCTTCTGAGTTTCTGGATGAAGAAGCAAAGTGGTCTGAAGTACAATTCTCTGTGGCATCTCTCTTCCCACCTAAACACTCTTTCTATTGCGCACCGTCTGAAGATGGACAATTTCTCCCCCTCTCATCACTGCTGGAGGCAGACACTATATTCTACAGGGCGATTAATAAGACTTGGCATTTTTTTTTTCTTCTTTGCAATCACCCTGTGGTACGTCACTGGGTTGTGACGTCAATGTTATATCATTCCACATGGCTTTACAGCAAGCGAACGTGACAGCTGAGAGCTGCTCTGCGTTTTCACTGCTCTCCCTTCCAACCTTTCTCTCTGCAGCCTGCCTCTCTGTTCTTGTCTGGATGGGGGGGTTAGTTAAGTGTATTATTTACCCCTGCCTGCCCCCTTGGAGTGGAAACCACACAAAAAGAGGGCTTTCTCCCTGAATACAACATTGCGTTGCCAGCCCTGCCTCTAAGGTCTTACTCGTGAAGTAGAGCTTTTCAGATCCTCGCCATGAAAGCCCAAACACACTAATCCTACTTAAAAAAAATATGATCACGCTATATTCTCCTTATTTCAAAAACTAATTGGGTCTCAGGGAAAACATTTTTTGGAAAAAAACAGGTTGCTATTTAGATTGGACAATAACACAATTGTTTTGGAGAACAGCAATTTTAAATAAATGAGAATATCATGCAAAAGGCATGTTTGTAAATGTATTTAATGTATTTCTCACTTGCAAATAATGTTAACCAAACTCAGTGACTTTTAGGATTGCATCTCAGGCTCTTGTCACTCTTGGACAGTCTGAAAGCGCAACAGTAATCTCACAACAATATTAGCAAACACCAAAGTTTTATAGGGCTCCGTCACTCTGTCACATTTACAAGATACACTCACTTATTTAGCTCTGCTATTGAATGGCGAGTTAAACACAAAAGACTGACACAGTTAATGCAATAAATCTAGGATTCAGTGTACCTGACCCCTGGCACTCACAGTCAATCCATAAAGCTTTGGTTGTGCAAGAGGTTTTGAGTTACTAACATAAAACTAGAACTGAATCTGCAGATATAAACATGAACAGGTTAAATGAATTCTTTCTATCTCCAACACTGCACTAAATGCTCCGCACTGTTATCAGGTGTGCTGTATACTGTTTTTTTTTTCTGTTTTCATGTGTAAATCTGTGAGATTACACCTTGACAGACACAGAAACCTTTGTCCTGTTCCATAATTTCTAAATGAGCAGTCTCGGCGCTGGTTCATTATTGTGTATGATAGTGAAGACTGTAAGATGGCAGCCACTACGAAGGGTTTTCCTTCCCAGTCAGTCCAACACATTTAAGAATGACACCTGCAACAAAAAGATGTGCTCAGCTACAGAAACTCAACAAGCTCCAACACAACATTGTGTACAAGCAAAAAAAAAAAAAAAACTGACCTTTAATAAAATAATTATTCTTTGGACTCATGAGACCATGACGTTACGTAGACTTTTGGAAAATGAGGAAGTCTGTAAATCCTGAACACTTTTCCCCCCCAATATTTACATTAGTTTTTGTTTAAAGGTCACAACGGTTTGTTGATATAATACAATTCTATTTAGAATATGCAAATTCCATCAAAACTGATAATGACAAAAGATTCTTGAAAAATTATGGTGAAGGAGTGTCAAAGAAAATATGATAATATGGTCCCCTGACAGACCATGCTGCAGGGACCTAATAAGAAAGAATCTAATAAAAACCAATGACTAAACTTAAAAGTAGCCCGCACTACGTCCTTGACTGATATGTGTACATTCCCTTCAAACACTCTCATTCTCGCGTCATCTTGCTGTTAAAAATACTACATACAAAGCTACTTCAAAGCAACAGTGGTTGCAGTTATATCAGTTTGCTGATATAATCAAACTGGTTATGGAAGCTTTGATGGGATGAAGGAAAAATTACACTTTCTATGTGCTTGTCAGCGGCAGTGCACGCAGTGAATTCGACGCCTTCCGCTCACTGCCTTTGCATCTGCCTTGCATACTTGTAAAACGAACATTGTTGTTGTTCCCCCTCAAACAAACCTGGTAGCATTCAGTGTTTTTCAGTAAAATATACTGTATTTATTATCAGGGTTTGAAAAAAAAATATTGGGATGCATTTAGTTTCCTTTGAGAAGTCAGTTTTTTGTCCCCTTCTAATAATGTATTGGCACATAGCTGCCTTTAAAGACACATTACCAACTCCAACTGTTGGTATGAAGACTTGTGTGAATCCAGGGGATGTCATAAATAAAGTTTTCTCCATTCATTTTAAAGACATGCCATATAAACATGGAGGTAAACATAATTTTTATGGCAATTTGACTCGAAGACCAAGCTAGCAACTACAACGTCCTAAAAAAATTAAAAGTCGAAACTAAATTAGCCTTAATAGCCTAACCAATATATACTTTTGGCATGCATGTGCATCCTCGTGTGCATTCTGTTACAGCAGAGTTAAACAATATGGGTGCTTCTCATTATGCTAACGTGTCTCCTCGTTTCCCCTCACTCGCATCTCTTCCATGCGTCTCAGCTCTTCCTAGTGAGGATGCGAGAGAGAGAGACGAGGAATTCAATTCATCAAACGGGACGTCCTCGTTCACTCCAGCGTCATTTTGAGGAGACGGCAACTACTCATGACGCACAGCACCTCAACTGTCAAATATGTAGAAAAGATTAAATAACAGTTTGAAGTCTAAAGTTTAAACTTAAAATTCATGTTCAAATTAATTAGCACTTATTACTTTATCATTTATACATTGTGATAACTGGAAGGAAAACAGCTGATAACTGCTCCAATGGTTTATTTATTATTTGATTATAGATCTAAAGCAGCGTCTGGCTGTCGCAAAATAAGACACAAATAGACAATTTAAAACAAATTAAGTGTGCAGAATACGTTTAAATAAAATATTGCTTATTTACTTTGTGAAAGTCTGACATCCTTTTCAGGCTCAGGATGATTTTATAGGAGTCACGCAGCTGTGCGGCCGTCACATTTTCCTGAAGCAGCTGACTTGAAACAGAGAAGAAGAAAGGAGAAGCCTTTTGGCGAAAAACAGGAGTGTTTTTTTTATGACTGATTCATGATTCAGTAATTTTTGTTTTATGAATAAATATGATCAGCTGCTGCTGGTGCCATAATTCCTGTTCCACAGGTAGTTTTCCTTACAACAACAGCCCGACTGTTTACTGTCCCGTCAGATCAGCTGACCAATCAGTAAACACATTCGATTAAAGGGGGGTTGCTGTCCGGTAAAAAAAACTCATCTGCAGAGGATACACCTGTGGTTCCTCGCTCCTCGTCTCCTCTGAGGTGCATTTAAGGGATCGGAAGATCCTCGATGGCGGAGAGAGATCGGTTTCTGGGTCAGAACACGAGGAAGCATAAATCAGCCACATGAAAAGCACCAGCTCATCAAAGTGTTGCTCTACAGCACCACTAGTGGCCAAAAAACGCCTCAGCGTACCTTAAACAAAAACAAAAGCCTCTAAACATAAGAGAGATGCCCATCTACAGGCTTTTCCATCTCATAATGACTTAGTCTACACAGTGCATCTTGTAATTATGCACAATTAACAACTGTTAATAAACTTCTGCTGTTGTGATACTAAATGATACGTTTAGGGGCTCAGCAGGGGAAGAAACTATTGTAACAACACCTTGAAACCTTGAATGTTTCATCATGTACATGACAACCCAAACGGGCAAAAACAAGGTAAATGCTTTAAATTTAAATGCCTGATGAATTTTACAGATCACACACACACACACACACACACACACTGGACGTATAATACAAACTCAGGTGTCTGGAAGTACAACTAATACCTTTTCATTTTAAAACGCATAACTTTTGCTACATGTATGCCTAGTGTCCACACTACTCTGGCGTTTTCGAACCCCTTTCGACCCCGTTTTAGTTTGAAAACTCCAGGATTGCGTGTTAGTCTGGACGGGCGGAAATGGAGACTTCTGAAAACGATGACGCAGACACCCACATTCGCTTCCTGATTGGGTCTTATCATTCACAACGTGCCCTTCCCTGATTTGTCACGCCCCCATCACGTGACCCTTTTCCAGAAGAAAACAATCGACGTCAGCCTTGACTACCGAATTACAGGCGTTGCTGAGCTTGTTGTCTATGCTAGCAGCTGTCGGGCAGTTAAATTCTACATTTTATAATGCTACTACTGCCTACATGTGCGGGACACAAGCTATTATTTGAGCGATTTGCGACAATTCCCGCTTAACTCAAGTTACCTGGTAATGCATGGCTGCAGTACTGTCGCTGTTGTTACCTTATATGTTCTGCTGATTTAGGATACGGGTTAAACTGATGACAGTATCTTTGTTTGGAGTCTTCTTATACAATTTTAACAAACTACTGCAAGTCATTTAAATTAACCAACATGACAAAAGCCTAAAACACAACTCCAGACTGTTCTATTCTATCCTGATTGTTCTGAAGAAATTTTATTTCGCTTAGTTTCAATACCGTTTATCTTGTTTATTTCACACCTTTGTAGCTGTTATCCAGACAAAACCTCTTTAGTTTTGTTCTGCTCGATACCAAACCTCTATTCAACCATTTTCCCACAGCGATGACGATCTTACTATATATAAAACCACATTTTGCTGCAAACAAAAAACAGCTCCCTCTTTACAGCTGAGACACAGAAAACCAGTGACCCTCTCAGACAGCAGAAAGGGTGGGGAGGGGGGGGGGGGCTGTGTTGTGTGCAAAATGTGTGTGAAGATGAAGAACATGTGTGACATCACCAGTGAACCTTTCCAACTCTTCCTTTGTGCCTCTCTTTGCCTGTTTCTGATGCAGAGCCTGTCAGTTTTTGTGTAAACTCTACAGAGAAGTTATCTTACAAAAATATTATTTCTTATTCTCGGTTCACAGTTCGTCTTCCCCGACTACATTTCCTGATTATCAAACCAAGAAAAAGACAAGCTTGGTGTTATCAGTAGCTAAAATTCAAATATTTTCCAAAATCTTAAGAAAAAAGAACTTTTTAAAGAGAACATCCAAGACAATCTTCTCTACATCATTGTAGCCCATAATACTGTTCCAGTTAGTAAGTTCTATCCCAGCATGCACTGGGAGCAACACCCCAGACAGGTTGCCAGTAAGCTGCATCATAGGGCTGACACCTACAGACTGATAAACACACTCAACCCAAAATGCACATCTAACAGGCAACTCGCAGACTTTAATTCACCTGACTGGCTTTTCCCAGAGGAAATCCAGTGTATTTATGTTGTCTGTCTCTTTTCGTCTCTGTATTTTTAAATTTTCTGTATAAATAATATCTAGATTTTATACATTAAGAAAAAATTAATTGTTACTGGCTGAAGCTGCCAAATACATTTTCAACAACAGTGTGATCTTAGGTCTCATTTTCCTCCCTACAGGTTACGGTGGAGAAAAATAATGAATACACACATCAATTACCTCTTATCCACCATTTTTGCACGTTTTTTTGCAAGTGTGTGTGGTTGATTGAACACACTTTTCCACATTTCTGTGCACTATGTGAGTTTATGCAATTTTACACAAAAGGTGGGTTAACAGAACATGTTTGGAGTTTTGTGACAGGCAAATAATAAAGTTACTTAACTAGACGACTGATGCTCCAATTTAAAGTAACAATTACAGATTTTAAAAAATGTTATTACTTTTTTTCCCCCCCAATATAAAAAAAAAATCTCTCTCCAACTGCCTAAAAGTGTCGCAACTTTTCCAACTGAAAATGGTAACGTCTTGCTGGTTTTGTGCTTTGCCTGTGCTGTTTAATTGTGTTGTGGTGTATACTATACCTACCTAAAAAAAAGAGACTAGCAAATACTTCTGGAGCACCATATTTCAGGTGAAAGTCCCCACCTTTACACGTAGTAAATTATTTTGGCTTCCATATATTATTATTCACTTCTCGCTGTTGCTCAGTAAAACACAATGTTCCTTTTTGGGGTCTAAATGTTGCTGTATGTGGCGTAGTATTAACATAAGGTTTGGAAAGTCTACAACCGTAATACAGGTTCTTGAATGCTCCAACCTGTTTTTTTTCTGTTACAGTTTTCATGCACTGTTTACAGACTTCCACCTCAGTGTGACTGCTAATCTGCTAATAGCCTAAAACACAATGATGTGAAAAACAACTGCTGGAAGTAGCACAACTGAGACAAGCTGGATATACATTTTTAGTTCTCTTATCATTTCTAACAAAGCTTGAAGGACACAAAAACAATGTGTGTGAGCTGACGGCTTGGCATCCACTAAAGAACTGCTCTCTTCTGTGTGCACGTTTTGTTTTTTTCAGTGCATTGTTTGTAAAAATGATACAGACATTAATATCAGCATTTGTTAGTGTTGTCTACACACAAATTAAGTTGCATCAGCTTTTTTTTTTTTTTTTTTTGTCCACCACATACTCTATGCAACGTGATAGTCTTCATTTTGTATGGATATCACTTGATATCGGTGTATTGGTTTACAAAACTAAAGTAGAAAAGGAGCTACTGTGTGTAAACTTGTACAGGTTTCATGTATACAAGCAAACAAAAAAAAAGAAAAAAAGAAAAGAAACACTGTGGACACTGAATAATCCCTGCGCGCGTGCTCACCCTCATTTTGTTTTGTTGACTGCTACAGTCAGATGGGACTGTGTAGGCCATAACATTTGCTATGCTGCTGGTAATACCCATGTTATCCTCACAGCATGCATTAGCATTAGACCCTCACATTTCATTGAGTGACTGGTATATAAACTTTTAAATGCACCGTGTCCCTAACAAAATGAAGATAAATATGACTGATGTGACTATTAGATTTCACACAATAGCATGTTGAATGCTGATACTCCCACAATCCATAAAACATGGATACATAAGTATCTATAATCAATAAAAACACATTTGTGTTAATTGTTTGAAAGGCAAAAATGCAAATTAAAGTGAATTTATGTCTGTTTAATAGCAATGCAAATGCTTCTACCAGTAATAGTCTGTATATAATCATTAACAGCACAATGTTTTCCTGAACTACAAGTCATAGCTTATTGTATATCTACTGCTGGGCTGATGGTGCAGCTGATCATTTTGATGAAACAGCTGAACTGTTCTGTGAGGGAATGTTTTTTTGTTGTTGTTTTTTTTTGTCTTTGTGTGTCAGTAGTTTGCTTTGCTTTGTGTGGCCTTTACAATAAGACTGGGTGTTTTCCTCCTCTAGTGCACATGTGGGTGATCACAGTGGGCCTATACTTTGGCAACTACAACAACAGACGTGGTCCTGCAGGGGGAAAGACCTACCTGCTCTCTGGATATACAGGGCAACGAAGGTCTGCGAGGCATTTTACAACTGCCATAATAGCTGGTCGACGTTTCCCCCAGAGAAACACAGCTGGACCTTCTCCTGGGTCTGATCACAGGGACCTTTTCCTCCGTGCTGGCAATCCCACTCGGCGCTTCCCTCGACGGGTAGTAACGGTCAAAACAGAGCCCCAACAGGGAGCCAGAAACCCCCGCAAAGCAGGCGAAGAGCGGTCTGAGCAGTGCGGGCAGACCGCTCAAACTTGTGAAAGAGACGAGCCACACAACGCTGGCAAAAACCAGTATGAGAACACTGTGTTTGAGTTTCAGAGTGGGGATCAGTGTGAGCAGACCCACACACCCCAACACGAATAACAACCTGCCCACCATTTGCATCTGGTGTTGGTCCTCTCCCCATTGCAAAAACCGCAAAACCAAAAAATCCCCGAGGTAACACGATGCTGGCAGTGACACGAGCCAACATTTGCTGCTCTCCTTCTTTTTCCTCCTCAGGTAAAACGTCAGAAAGAAGAATGCACATCCTATGCTGAATAAAGGACTGATGGACTGGGAGAAGCCCGACAAAAAAGTCCGCAAATCCCAAAGCGAGTCACTTTGCAAGCTCCTGGAAATGAGCAAAGAAACCGCGAAAATTACAAACGCGCCGACGTAGAGGGCAGAGACCTTTAACAATTTGGAATTGAGGATGTCTTCGTTGCAAAACCTGCACACGTTGAACAAAAATCCCCTCTGATGGTCCTGTTTAAGGGGGGTGACGCAGCTCTTCACATAGCCGTTCCTGAAGCCCTCTGAGCTGTTTACACTTCCAGCTCCGTCGTGGTGCCTTATTTTACTGTGCAAAACCTCTCCTTCCTCCCGTGCAGCCATGGCTCGACTGTGACTCCTCGTATCCACACAAAAAAAGTCCCCCCTCTTCTGCTATTCACGCCGTATTAACGCTGAACTACATGACAGCAAACGCACTCCATGGTCACTCAAACGTGCTCCAGCACTTGGACTAAAGAAAGAAGGTGAGATGTTGTTTTTACAGAAAACGGGCTCTCTGTCGCCGCCTAGAGGCCACAACTCTCACCTCAGGGCTTCAGTGATGTGTAGCACTGATCGGTCCTGCTGCAGCATTCATCTGAGGCTGCAGTTAATACAGGAGAGGACTAAAAAAAGTTCTTATTTAATTAAAAAAATATGCTTATAATTGATGGTCAGGCTTCCTTAATAATTTTATCCATCAATTATGTAGTAATATCATAGGTGTTTACTTATATGCGTTATGGGTTCATCTTTAATATTAGTTGTTTTTTTTTAAACAAATGTACTCAATTTTAAGAAGAATGTGACTTTCACAGCTACGCATGCAGTTTAAATTAACGTTGCCCTGGTTTAAGTTCAAGTAAAATCTTATTAAAGGACTAAAAATGCTAAAAACATTAAATAAACTTTTCGATAATGTTTCTTTTCTCTCCTTATCTGAATCCTGTTGCTCTGGGATCGTCTGGTTCGCCTGCCTACAGTTTGGAAAAGTGGCCGATTGTCGATAAACTGATCAGAGTAACGTTGATGCGTAAGAGGAAACTAACCGGTTTAATCGTAATGGTAGTAATTCTTGAAAGAAAACATGTTCTAATTCAATGTCGAGATAAATAATGTATACCATCAAAGCCGTTCAAAGACATATTTTATGGCTGGCTAACTATAGCGCCACTGGGTATGCTTTAGGTAAACACAGCTCGCTGACAACAGCGTTAGAAATGTATTTTGCAATGGAAGTCCATAAGAACTGCCAACCTAGCGTCACTTACAACATGTGACATTAATACAGAAACAGAAAACAATTGAACATCATAATGAAAGAAAGAAAACATAAAGGACCTGGCTTCACTTTCAATTTGTTGATACAGTCAACAGGACAAAGGGTAAAAGAAATTAAAAAAATAAATAGTAACTTAACAGAAACTGTTGGCAATAAAGTCAGATTTCTTTAAAAACATTCTTGGAGCATAATAACTGTATGTGCACATTTGTTATTGTTTATAAGTTGGATAGACTCAATACATTCAAACAATGGGCAATGCCTTGAGATGTTGGATTTATGGATGTGAAGTTTTCCCAGTAAAATTATTAGTTAAGTGACAACAGGTGAAGACAGACTGAAGTGATGATGTCATTACAGACTGATCTGGAGCTATCACAGACAATGAATTATGAGGCAATTTTATTTATAGACTATAGGAAATTTCATGACATTAATTAGAGTATACACAGAAACAAAAGAAAAGACACAAAATGACAACTTTACCTGATACAAACCACAAATAGATATAAGCTACCCCCAGGCAGACAGTAACTAATTATATTCCTGGAAAAATATAGATGTTTTTAGCTGAGCTGCAACGATAAGTCAATTAATCAATTAGTACATCGACGGAAACTTAATTGGCAGCTATTCTGATGATTGAATAATCGTTTTAATAATGAATACAAAATGCCAAACATTTCATGTCATTTGTAAGGATTTGCTGCTATTCTTGGTCTTGTGTGAAAGTAAACTCAATATGTTTGTATTTTGGATAGTTGGTTGAACAAAACAGGCAATTTGATGACATCACATTGGGCTTTAGGAATGTTTCACTGTTTTCATTTTATGGTCCAAATGATTCATATCATCATTAATAATTTGCAGATCAGTTGATAAAGAAAATAATCGTTAGTTGCAGCCCTAGTTTTTTAGTTTACTTGATGTTGTCACATTTGTTATAGAGCTCAGGCCAGGAAAGACACTATGTGCTCTATTTGCTTGGATTTTACTGGGATATGGTACATTTCATCCTCTGATTCACAGAAAGAAGGCCTGCAATCATATAAAGCTGGTTTGAATGTTCAGTAATATTGGCAAGAAAAGTCCACTACCATGTCACTAATTGCCACTGGATAAAAAAATTGACACCTCATGACATCTTATTTCAAGATACACTCTGTACTAGTATACTACAAAAGTATCTACTGTTGGTTATGGGCAAACTCACTGTACAAGCATTATAAATTAATGCATAATTCAGTTGACGTTCATTAGTGCATGTAACAATGCTACTCTTTAAAACTAGATAAACTTAGATAAAGATAAATGTATTTGGCTTCTATGTTACACTTTTAGGTCCCCAAGTTGGCCTACTTCTTAAATCTGAAGGAGCTGGTATGATATAGCCTTCCTGGTGCACAGGGTATTTTGACCATGTGATATTGCATTGCTGTATACTGGTAAACTGTAGTGGAAGAGAAAGACTGAATGAAAGACTTTCTATCATTCACCTTAAGACTGTGGTTCATTCAAGGTTTTGTGCATACACTGTGCATCACTGAGGCTAAGCTTCCACTGGAGGGTGCTGCAAACCAATAAAACCTCCAAATTATGTAGTATTCTTTTGTTGAAAGCTAAACTACAATATTTAAGTATTTATATGTATATTCAGCATATATTCAGTTTCAGCCCATGTTTTTGCATTATATTCTAGATGAACTGCTCATGTGTGTGATGCCAGTGGCCAAGCCTGAACAAGAGTCTGCAGCAGTAAAGTGTGATGAGCCAATAAATTTGGAGGTGGAAATTCTTACTCACCGTGGAACATGTTGGACAATCTCCAAAATAACAACTACTTAAAACAAGATAAGAAGAGTATTCATGTCAAACATTGTATTTTTTTATAGCTGGAAAGTCTTCAAAATGTAAATAAATAACTGCTGCAATGATCATTATTCATTGTTCTTTGATATTAAAGGTCACTTGAGTCATACATGTGCTCAATGTAGCATTTATTCTGTTCTAATAAGCTTTATAGTAAAAGGTCTTCACAAACCATCTGTTTTTTGTTTTTTTTTACTGTTTACCAGAGTCACAATCTCAATGGCAAAAGGGTGAACACAGCTGCCTGTTCTTTCTTTCTCAGTTCCCCCTGCGGGATTCCCAGTCCAGCCAGTATTGCAAAGGATTCAAACTCCTCAAGAAAACTGGACAGTCGTACCTCTGAAATTTGATTGAGTTTTGTTAAGTTGACAGGTCACTGCATGAGCTGATTTCCCTCCTAGTTATCATAATCCTGGCCTCATGGCAACAGTTCTCCTGATTTATAAATAAACTATCACACAATGCTGCTACTCAGGGTATGTGAAGTATGATTGCACAGATGTTTAGAAAACTTATGGATTTCAGTTGTTCCACAACTTAAGGTAAAGGCCTGAAAACACCACTATCAGCTGTGCATTAGGTGGTAATGCATTTACATTTTAGTTTGAGATTTTTATCCTTCAATGGCTGTAAGGCAGCAGGTGCTGTGACTCATCGGAGCAGTTGATTTCCCCAGTGTGGTCTTTTTTGCCCTTACTGCTTCTGTAATGTCATTTTTATCAAATTGAAACCCTGTATGGGTATTGGCTGCCAATAATTTCCCCAAAATATATCAAATTTTCTATTTCACTACTTCTCACAGTTGGACAGATTGAGATTTTTTCTATTTTACAGTCATGTTTATGGATTTCAATGACTGTATAACAATATACAAAAGTAAAACGTTGTAAAAAAATTTGTCTCATAAGTGTTTTTTTTGTGTAAATATACGGGACCCTTCTGCGGTTTTAGCGTTTGCGGTTTATCACGCTGTAGTTTGATCCTTCCGGCGCACGGTAGCAGTGATGTGGCTCAGAAAGTAATCTTCCACGTCACTAGGAAGTAGTGCGGAGCTGAAGAGACCTCTCGTCAGTGGGAGCTTCTGGGGACTTTTACAGATGTAAATATCAAAACTGGATAACGAAGGCCACTTCGGAGGATAATAGACGTGATATTAGGTAGGTTATGCACTTAATTTAGTAATAACCTCGAACTCATATTAGCGGTGTTTGCTTTCCTGAGCCGTGGTAACACAGCTAGCTAACGGTAATGTCCTCCATTTCATTGCAGGTCTGAGCAGAAGCTAAGTTGGTGTTAGCTAACGTTTGCTAATTGGCAATTGATCATCATCGTCACTATAATCAATCGAATTGTCGACTGATTAATTGTTTTGCGTCTTTATTGAGGTTTTGCTGTACAACTGCGGGTGCTAACGCAGGTAACGCCGCTGACGTGTAGCTGCAGTGTTGTGTTAGGCTGCGTGTCGTTATTCCTCGACTTACTTTATTATTAACGTGACATTGTAACTTCAGCTGCTTGTATTTGCTACTTTCACGGCAGCTTTCTGCTGTGTTTTTGCGATGACCGCAGTCTATGTTTTTCCAGGTAAAAGCAGCGGTAGCGTTAAATGTCAGAAAGTTATCTGGACCTCTTCGTGTGTAGTTTTATCTTCTCTCAGACAGCTCAGCAGGTATTGAGCGCCTCCCTTTGTCGTGATTAGAGCCGTGACACACAATCCTGTTTTTCCCTTTTATATAATCTCGGTTTTAGCTCATTATAGCTTCGTCTTACACTTGTTAGAGCATCCATTCAGACTACTGAGTGAATTGTTTGTGCTCTCATGTAACTGCGGCACGCGTGTGATCTACTGATCAGCACTCATTTAAATGAAATTCCTGCTTTGCTGAACTGTTCATGTTAATATGTTAAATGCAGAGATACAGCAGGTTTCGTCCGATAAATATGGCGGCAATAAGTCCGTTTTGCATTTAGTGCTCCTATAGATCTGAAACTAGAACTTAACATATGTTAGTTTAATTAAGTGAAGTAATAAATGCAGACACAATTCAACAATTAGATTTTACAGTTGGGTTTTCTGAGTTCATGCTATTGGGAAAAAATGATATAACAACACCATAGAAAATACACACTGGCCATTCAGTATATGTCTGTATATATCCTCATTATATTAGATATGTTTTTTTAAAGTATCAATTAAAAGACCCCATAAGGTAGGAGTGGGTAATATGGAAAAAAACCCTCTATCAAGGTGCTTGCATTTATATATAACAATATTAAAATATAATACATTTGGGAAAATCTATTGAGAAAGTGTTTATGGATGAATACTAGACAGAAATGTCTGAGTTTGGATAATCCAGAAAATGAAGTACTTGGCAATTCAAGGTACTTCATCATATTGATGCAAAAAACATAAAAATCCAATATTGCAGATTGATTTGCAGCTTAGCCCAAAATGCTCCAATGCTCCCAGAGTTTCAAAAGGGATAGCTAACACGATATAAACGCTACTGCAAAATGTGATGATTGCTAAATCTATATTGTTTCATGTTATCGTCAAGTGTGTGGTGCAAGTTTGTTTATGTTAATTATGTTATTACAATTTTGCCCCGCAAGTTGAAAAGGGTGACAAGACTGTTTTCATTCATGAGAAATCGGTGTACGTCTGTGTAGTTATTTCACACATTTTCTGCACTCATACGTCTGTGTTGTCCACCATTAACTAAATCTATTGTTTTTCTGTCTGTCGTAGGTACTATCCAGTCAGTGACATTCATTGGGATTCTTGAAGACAAGTACAAGCCCAGCAGCAAAATGACAGCTGCAGAGAATGTTTGTTACACTCTGATCAATGTTCCATCTGACTCAGAGCCCCCGTCTGAAGTCAGCCTAAAAACTGATCTAGGTAATTAATCCTTCATCGTTTACCTTATGTATCCAAGCAGATATTTTTGGGTTTTCCAGTTTTTGAGATATCCATCTCCAGAGATATATCTGTTTATTTGTAGAGCCCACAGCATAATTCAACAGTAAAACATCCTCTTCCTGGTTCCTCTTAATATTCCACAGACCTCACTGTTGGCTGCTTTAAGAGAGTTTTTGACAGAAAGGTCTGTGCATTATCTAGAGAAGTTGTAACCATAAGATGTTTGTGTTTTACTTGATAAATGACTAATATTATTAACTGATTATCTAAATATCCTACTGTGTACTGCTGTTATACAGACAAATTAATTGTCTAATTCTTTCAGAACAGTTTTAGGGGAAATCATAATGCATACTTGAGACCGTGCTGATCATGTAGATGTTTATGTGATCAGCACATAGCAGTGTTTTCATCGTGGTTATGTCTCTACAGAAAAGGGGGAGATCAAGGCAAAGACTGAAGCCCTGAAGAAGGTCATCATCATGATACTGAATGGTGAGAAGTTGCCAGGACTGCTGATGACCATAATCCGCTTCGTGCTGCCACTTCAGGACCACACCATCAAAAAACTGCTGCTGGTGTTCTGGGAGATTGTCCCCAAAACAACTCCAGACGGCAAGCTGCTTCAGGAGATGATCCTGGTCTGTGATGCTTACAGAAAGGTATGCTAACTGACAAATCGATAGAACAAGTTTTCTTTATTATAAAACAGTATGTGTAACAATGGAAAAATGTAACTATAACAGTGTGAAAACAGAAGTAGGAAAGAGATTATTTTAAAAATATGAAGTCTGTTTTATATACATCTGAAGGGATGGTTTACACCTGTTTGGCAGGATTATTTGGCTGCTATATTCACATAATTTCCAGTAAACCTCCAGTAAGTCCTTGTCCAAGAGCTAAAATTTGTTTTTAGTTCATCTAAAAAGTGATAGCTACCAGTTTGGTATTATATAACTCTACAGAATATGTTTTAATATATTTTAAAAATCATTCAGCAATCATCCTAATGTGAAATTGCACTTCCAATTTCAGGACCTGCAGCATCCCAATGAGTTCATCCGTGGCTCCACTCTGCGTTTCCTGTGCAAGCTGAAGGAGTCCGAGTTGCTCGAACCTCTCATGCCAGCAATCCGAGCCTGCCTGGAGCACCGACACAGTTATGTGCGCCGCAACGCTGTCCTGGCCATTTACACCATCTATAGGTAAAAGCTGTTAATGTTTTCTGTTGTATCACCTTTCCACATATACAAATTGTATACTCCACTCATTAGAAAACAAACACTGACTTGACAATATTTATTCTGTTTAGGAACTTTGAACATCTCATCCCAGATGCTCCAGAGCTGATCCATGATTTTCTTGTGAACGAGAAGGATGCCAGCTGTAAGAGAAATGCTTTCATGATGCTGATTCACGCAGATCAGGTGTGTGCCATATTGTCTCTCTTACTGTTACTGCTGTTGTGTACCACTTGACCTACAGTATCAATCTCTACGACCTAACTTAAGTCATTCACATCTTCCAGGATCGAGCTCTGGATTACCTCAGCACATGTATTGACCAAGTTCATACTTTTGGCGACATTCTCCAGCTGGTCATTGTGGAGCTGATTTACAAAGTGAGTCAGGCCCTTTATTGCTTTAATTCAAGCTGTACAGGACAACATAATGCCAGAACAGCTGCTGAATGTTTTAATGAACTCTTGCTGCTTTTGTTCTCTCCATTAGGTGTGCCATGCGAACCCCTCTGAGCGTGCACGCTTTATCCGTTGCATCTACAACCTGCTGCAGTCCTCTAGCCCGGCTGTTAAGTATGAGGCTGCTGGCACTCTTGTAACCCTGTCCAGTGCACCCACAGCTGTTAAGGTACACCAGCAAGGTTTTGGCAGTGATCTAATGAATGTCATATATATGGAGGTTATATTCAGAGGTATAGGACAAAGAAATTTCTGTATTGTACTATGCTTGATGTTTGTGACTGTGTTGGACCCATTAGCAATGTTGCTATTCTACTTCAGTCTCATGCATTCTATGTTTTGTTGCCTCCAGGCTGCTGCTCAGTGCTACATTGATTTGATTATCAAGGAGAGCGACAACAACGTGAAGCTGATTGTTCTCGACCGCCTGATTGAACTGAAGGAGCATCCCACTCACGAGCGCGTTCTCCAGGTACTTTGAATTGTGCAAATAACATTGTCCTCTACCAAAAAAAAAAAAGTTTCTGATAAGAAACTTTTATCAACCTGAACCTTTATCAATGTGTAAGTTTTCCTTATAATAATACATTCTCATTAATGATGTGTGAGTATTGGGATGCCGCACAAATTCATTATGTTAATTTGTGATTGGTGTTTTATATGAACCCATAGAATATTTAATGTTAAATTGGAGATGCCAGCAAAATGTATGAGGAAAATATATTGAATTCTGGTTAAGTCAAGACTGCCAATACGCTGCACATGCTGCACATACACCACATCAGCCCTGTTAAGATGTAAAATTTGACTGTCACACATGCCTCCTTATCCAGGACCTTGTGATGGACATCCTGCGTGTTCTCAGCACTCCTGACCTGGAAGTGAGAAAGAAGACCTTGCAGCTAGCGCTGGACCTTGTCTCATCTCGCAATGTAGAAGAGGTCTGTTGCACGTGCAGTATATCCATGCTGTTGCTGCTGTTTTGTTGTCCTAATGCACACACAAAGGGAATAGACTGAAAACATTGTGACGTCTATTTGTTTTCCAGTTGGTGATCGTTTTGAAGAAAGAGGTGATCAAGACAAACAACGTAACAGAACATGAAGACACTGATAAGTACAGGCAGCTGTTGGTGCGCACTCTTCACTCCTGCAGCGTGCGCTTCCCTGACATGGCGGCAAATGTAATTCCTGTGGTGAGTTGCCCGTCGATGCTTTCAAAAATTGTTATTTTTTATATCTTTTTGCAAGAAAGTGTTGGTTTATATATATTAAGAATTTCTTGTGCGTTATGATTTACAGCTGATGGAATTCCTAAGTGACACTAATGAGGCAGCTGCTGCTGATGTGCTGGAGTTTGTGCGCGAAGCCATTCAGAGATTTGACAACTTGAGACCCCTCATCATCGAGAAGATGCTGGAAGTCTTTCACGCCATCAAAACTGTCAAGTAAGGCTTTATAAGCACGTTGAGAGACATGTAGTGCAGGATCTTGGTTAATGTTTTTGTCTTTCCCCTAATGTTTATAAAAAGCAAGTCAAATTTGGCTAAGCCTTTTTGATTTAGATAAATATGTAAATCGGTCAAAAAACAGTAAGCCCTGAAGAAATAATGATTTTCTTAATAAGAAGTCAGTACTCCGCAAGTAACAGCCAGCTGAACAGCCACATTGAGTGCACTTCACTGTCTGGTGCACACTTGCTTTTGCTAGAATGACAAATTTCAACAACTTAAGAAAATGTCTCCTCTGAAATGATGCGATTACATAAGGAAAGGAAAAAATAGACAATGCACAAAAAAGTAACTCTTGAGTTTCAGCAAGAGGTTTCCTCACATGCGGAATAAAATGGTCTGATTTGTTCTCCTCTATACAACTTTTAAGTGAGAGTCATTGTTTTTTTTTTCTGCAGTCATGTGTGTCAATTAGGCTTGGGCGGTATCAAGGTATTATGGTATACCAGGTATTTAGAAATCCTGAAGGTATGATTTTCAGTACGGTCAAAAATACAGACGCTCCTATTGTATTGAGGTGATTTATTGTAGTGCACAGCACGCGCCACCAGAGGTCAGTCTCTACTGGTGGAACAGGCAGCTGAGCTGAGAAAGGTGGTGACTGTGAATGGTATGGAATCATGAAAATATTGCCACATATAACTTTATCCTGAGATGACTTCTTCCAACTACAAAAACTGTTTATTAGCCACATGATTTTATTCATTTTATCTGCCACAATCACCGGCACATCATCTCCATTCAGCCCACTGCAACAAGTGTCATCAGGTCCTTCAGCAAGAATCTATGGAAGAAGGGTGCTTATTTCCTATCTATTCATTATTCTATGGGCCATAAGCATTTAAACCCAGAAAGACTCGTCTCAGTAGGCTAATTGCATATTAGACACACAGCATTGTAGGCTAGACAATGTAATAATAGCTACAATGACTTCTATTACCAGCAGCTCAGCTTTTCCGTTGTTTTTTTTTTTTAATACAAATACTAATAACAGTAATATACTGTGAAAAGGGGAAGGTATGAAAAAATAGATACCGCCCAAGCCTAGTGTCAATTATACCAGAGACTTGACAGTCTATGATTATGAGAATATGGGAATATTTAGCACTGTGTATGTTTGTGACATTTTTGACTTTGGTCATATTTCAGAATCTACAGAGGAGCACTTTGGATCTTGGGAGAATACTGCAGCACCAAGGAAGACATCCAGAGTGTGATGACAGAAGTCCGCAGGTCACTGGGAGAGGTACGTTTGTCCATTAGAATTTTAATGTAACTTGAGCTGCGCGACGGCTCCTAGCACAATTAAAACTGTCACAAATATCTGACATCTGTCTCTTCCTTAAATGTGCAGATCCCGATTGTAGAGAATGAGATAAAGAAAGAGACAGGAGAGGTGAAGCCAGAGGATGAAGTGAGTGCAGCTCCAGCCCAGAAGCTGGTGACAGAGATGGGCACCTATGTGACACAGAGTGCCCTCAGCTCCTCCAGGCCTTCGAAGAAAGAGGAGGATAGGTAAAAAAAAAAAAAGGACATTGTGGGGCGATAACATTATTTGCCCATAGTTTGGTAGTTTTACCATGTAGCTCACTCACTAAACACTGTTTTTGTTGTTCCAGGCCTCCGCTCAGAGGCTTCCTGATGGACGGAGACTTCTATGTGGCAGCTTCTTTGGCCACCACACTGACCAAAGTGGCCTTGCGCTATGTTGCTATTGTTCAAGACAAAAAGAAACAAAATGTAAGTTGTCCTCTCTTCACTTCATTTTTTTTTTTTTTAAATCACTAAACCAACTGCATGTCCCTCTAATCTTGCTCTCTTTCTCTCCCTCAGTCATTTGTTGCAGAGGCCATGCTGATCATGGTCACTGTGCTGCACCTGGGCAAGTCCTCTCTGCCCAAGAAGCCAATTACAGATGATGATGTGGACCGCATCTCGCTGTGCCTCAAGGTCCTGTCAGAGTGCTCACCACTTATGAATGACATTTTCAACAAGGAGTGTCGCAAATCCCTGTCCCATATGCTGACTGTCAGACTGGAGGAAGAGAAGCTGTCACAGAAGGTAATGACACTTGACTTAGACGGCTGAACTCAATACTTCACCTCCTGACAGTTAGGCAGAGCTGAAATGTCATCACAGAAAGCCTATAAGTAGCAGAAGTAAACAAATTTGTGGTATATTTTTGGACTGAAGCCTTCATTATATCATCATTGCGTGTATGCTCACAGATGATGTTTATAATTGTTTATAAGGCAAGTAAACGTTTGTTAAAACCTTTTCATAATTTGACCACTCTGCCCATCCACAACTTTCGACTTAGTATTATCAAGACCATTTTTTTTAATTGTTTGTCCAATTTGAATTATATCTGGGCTTACAGTTCTGGGTGTGTTGATTTTGAAAATGATCTGTATGCGTCTCTTTTTCTGACCACAGAAAGAGTCTGAGAAGCGTAATGTAACAGTGCAGGCAGACGACCCCATCTCCTTCATGCAGCTGACAGCCAAAAATGAGATGACTTCTAAGGAGGATCAGTTCCAGCTCAGTCTGCTGGCTGCTATGGGCAACACTCAGAGGAAGGAGGCTGCTGATCCCCTGGCTTCAAAACTCAACAAGGTACAACCCAAGCACTGCAGATATTTTGCCATAGAAGGGAATTGGAAAGCATTTTGAGAAAAAAATAGTGCTGTAGAAGACTGTAGATGTTGTGTTTGTTTGACGATTCCCCCCCCCCCCCATTTTTTGTTGCAGTGATAATGCGTAAAGACTTTTTAGACCTTAGCGTGGTGTTTGCCTCAGCAGATGATGCTGTTTTGGAGTGCAAAGTGGGAGTGTGAAGTGTTTTTCAAATACTCTACTGTTTTTATTTTAGTTTCAGTTTTACTTGGCTTTGGATATAATTGTTTTGGAGCAAAGAATACACAGTTATGAGTAATCTTTTTTTATTGTGTTGCACTGCTGTTGAAGTTTAATCATCCCAAGGAGGATGATTACAGTTAATTACAATTTGATCTTATTTTCATGGTTTTAGTCATCATTTATATCTGTTATCATAACATTGTCCACACTGAAGTTATTGCTGAGATCTGGGGGGAAAAAATTGGGGAAGAAACACAAAGGATAGTCAGAAACCAACAGTTTAACCAGATTATGTAAACCACAATATTTAGAAGTACAAATGAAAGTCAGTGCACTCCAAAATGTTGAAAATGATTCCTTGTTGCACAAGAAAAAGCAAGTACAGTTGGTCAAAGTTGAACCAGGAGGTTGGTCTCTAAACTGTGACGGATGGTTTAAACAGATAATATGACAAGATAATATGTTTAAAATCTGTTTAATCGTTTAACTGCTCGCGTTTCTTGTCACGCTCCCAAATCTCAGCAATTAACTTAGCATGAGTGTAGTGTCAGTACTGATGGCCAAAACTACCAGAGACCAGAGTTATAATAAACCATAGTTATCATCTAGTTTCTAGTTTTGTTGACTTAGTTTCTCTTAATCCCTTACCATGAGCAAATATTTAAGTTGTTTCATAATTGATAATAAAATGCAATTCATTTTTGTTCATTCTAGGTGACCCAGCTGACAGGATTCTCAGACCCAGTGTACGCTGAAGCCTATGTTCATGTCAACCAGTACGACATTGTGTTGGATGTGCTGGTGGTCAACCAAACCAGTGATACTCTCCAGAATTGCACCCTTGAGCTCGCTACTTTAGGTTAGTCTAGTTTATTGTCACCTCACTGGGTGAATATACAGGCTCTCCTCTCAGGCAACACAGATTCAAGGCAGTCACCTTTGTGTATGCATTTCACTAATCTGAACTCATCCATCCTACAGGTGATCTCAAGTTGGTTGAGAAGCCTTCACCTCTAACTCTGGCTCCTCATGATTTTGCTAACATCAAGGCCAACGTCAAAGTGGCTTCTACTGAAAATGGCATTATATTTGGCAACATTGGTAAGAAAATTAGCCCGATTCAACTCATGCTGTGCTCGTATTCCTCTGTGCAATCAGAGCATGTTTTCTTATTTAATTTTGGTGGCACACAAATCTTTGATTCTTTATTTCCAGTCTACGATGTGTCGGGAGCTGCAAGCGACAGGAACTGTGTTGTCCTCAGCGACATCCACATTGACATCATGGACTACATCCAACCAGCCTCCTGCACAGATGCAGAATTCAGGCAGATGTGGGCTGAGTTTGAATGGGAAAACAAGGTAAGCTCCCAGAAACTGTCTTCACAAAAATTAGGCTTCATGACGTGTTTATCAGGTTTTTTGTTTTGTTGGTTTGATTTACACATCAACAACTGAATAACAGTATTCAGGCAAATATATATAACATGCCCTTAAAGCAAACTTTCTTTGTTGTAGGTGACGGTAAACACCAACATCACTGATCTGAACGAGTATCTCCAGCATATCCTCAGGTCCACGAACATGAAGTGCCTGACTCCTGAGAAGGTTGGTAAAGTAGACACGGTTTAAACCTGGCAGGACTTGTAAAGATAAATAATCTAAAATGTGTTGCTGGTACATGTGGGTAAGAAACCTAGTTAGATTCTAGACATTGTGTAATGTCGATACTGTGTGTCTATTTTTAACTCTCTTCTTTTTGTCTGATAAACCAGGCGCTGTCTGGCTTCTGCGGTTTCATGGCTGCCAACCTTTATGCTCGTTCTATCTTTGGAGAAGATGCCCTGGCTAATGTCAGCATTGAGAAGCCCATCCACCTGGGGCCTGACGCACCTGTCAACGGACACATACGCATTAGAGCCAAAAGTCAGGTGGGTCACAGCTGCTGCACCATAAACCTTTAGGCATCTGTGAAGTGAAGGCTTGGATAAGCTTTAATTTTTTTAAAAATCATGTAAAGAACATTTCACGTAATCTATTATGACACTGATCGAATTGGAGTGAGTGCACCAGGATAGTGACTATATGAAATAACTCAGCATTTGGCACTGCCATC
Organism: Scomberomorus guttatus; assembly: GCA_038419695.1. Classification (NCBI taxonomy): domain Eukaryota; kingdom Metazoa; phylum Chordata; class Actinopteri; order Scombriformes; family Scombridae; genus Scomberomorus; species Scomberomorus guttatus. The sequence goes on along the minus strand of CM076445.1, from coordinate 23,063,373 downwards.
ATGTATCAAATGTGTTAATTTACTGCATTTGGACTGTTGCAATAAATCCTCCCTCCTTCATTTTACAGGGGATGGCCTTGAGCCTGGGTGACAAGATCAACCTCTCCCAAAAAAAGACAAATGTCTGAAACTGCTCTGATCCAGCTGATCCTTCGGACTTTGTAAAAGTCATCTGCTGTTCTCTTGTATCACCCCATTACACCCTTTTCATCACAGCAAATTAAGAACTCTATACAGTCAGTTGCTTCTGTGCTGTTTTTTTCTTTTGTTTTGTTTTTTACATCATCTCTGTCTGATAACTACTTCTCAGTAATGTTCTTTCTCTGTCCTGTTTAATTTTCAATAAACATATGTATTAAAAGAAAGAGCAAACACCCCTAATGCTGTATTTACTGAGTCACATCCCTTAGAGGAGATGAGCTTGACTAATTCTACCCTTTGCCCGCTCAATGCAGTTTTGCAGGCGGGCAACGCAGGCTTTCTTGTTAATATTTATCATTTATTTCTAGGACTTTGAGCCTACATTTTCAACTAATCCTGTCATAAGACACCTTTTTAAAAAAAAAAAAAAAAAAAAAAAATCCAGATGGAGATGAAGTGGGTGAGAGGGTGTTTCTGCCCACTTTCTGTTTATATCATGAACTAAGTATTTCATGCACCACTAAGCATAAAACAAGAAGAGACTACAGCCATGCAAGTGGTGCTGTGAGGCTGTATTTGTGCGAGGTGCTCGCATCAGCATGCTAACGTGCTCACAATCATAATACTAGTGTGTTATTGTTTACTGTGGTCACTGTGTTTTTTTTTTAGTGTGTTAGCATACAAACATTTGGTAACTGGCTCTTAATACAAAGTACAGCTGAGGCTGATGGGAACGCCATGAGTTTTGCAGGTATTTTGGTCATGAATCAAAGAATGCACCAGATGGAAAGTCTGGATATCAAATGTACTGCAATTCATCCTCTGGGGACCGTGACTGTGTACCAAATTTTACAGCAATCCTTCCAATAGCTGTCGAGGTATTTCAATAAAAATACTAAAAACTCATTGTGACGGTTGAGGAAAAGTCAGGGGTTCACCAAAGTCAGTAAGATTCATCCTGAGTGGCCCATGAATGATTGCACAGAAATTTTATAGCCATCCATCTGAAAGTTGTCGAGATATATCAGTCTGGACCAAAGTGGTGGACTGACAGAATGCCATCCCTAGAGCCACGCCGCTAGCATGGCTGAAAACTGTTGGATGGGTGAGATTTGGATGCATACTTGTGTGAACAGGCACTGTTTGAGTGCTTTCTCTCTCGAAAGTTGCATCTGTACATCTGACATGATAGTAGATGTTAAGTAGGTGATTTCAAACAGATTTGGTAGTTGTGTCCCAAAATTCCTGCCTGAGGCTCCTGCTGTCTCCAGCTCCATAGCTGTGGATGTGACTCCGGGCCCTAAATGGAATTCCTCAGATGCATCTGGTGATATGTTGCGCAGTGTGAAACTGATTGGAAATTGTCCTGTCAGGGCCTCCAAATTGACGGTGACATCGTGAAATATATATCTTAGTCAGGAAATTGTTATTTTAACCTAGGTGGGAATATATTGCAGTACTTTCAAAGCCATCTGCAAGGTTTACTGTCACTCTCATAATGAGATGGAGATGGATTAATGTTGGCACAGAGCTGCATAGTCCACATGCCCTCCCGTTTATGATTTATGAGTAAAGGGACATTTCTGGGAATATGCCAGATTAAAGGGTCACAACCCCGGTCATACATTAACAATATCTGTGAAATCTGTCTCTCCAGGGGGTTAGATAAAGGCTGAAAGGTGGCTTTGAGGTCAGAGCTTCAGCTGTGAAAATAAACAGTTGGCTATCTGGCAGCCCGGCTACTGTGTGAGGTGTATAATCTCTTTGGAATTAGTGTTTATATTACCCATAATTATTACAATCACAGGTAAGCCTCATATCCCTAAAGTCTGAGCTTTTGCATCCTGTATTTAAAAAAAAAAAAAGTTTTTTCTCTTTTAGGAAGCTATTGAGTAAATTGTAATCTCCTCAACAGTGAATCATGGTTTAATTCTTTAATTCCTCACAATGCTTTAATGATCAACTGTATGCTGTTTCTGTGGAAAAGGGAATTTATGGTGATTTTATTGTTCTTTGCATCACGGCCAATGTCAGAGTGGCTTTGACATCTCATTGCCTGTGGTATGTATGAAATACTATATTTCTACGGGGAGTTGGAGTTTTGCTGCAATGTTTTTATAGTATCCTATCCTTCATTCTATAACACGAACTGTCACAAATCTTTTTTTCATAGCTTTTTTTTGCACTCCTAACATGCTTGTATTCAGCACTTTACACCTGTACAGGGGAGGAGGCAGCTTTAGCATCACAGTCAGTTCTGTTGTAATGAATCCATGTGAAATAAATATTAATGTGTGAAATCATTTTTATTCACTTTAAGGCTCTTAATCAAGACTTTGCTGAAGACAGCAGTGCAGAGTTTTAAGTCTCTCTTTTGACACTAGATGGCACCCCGGCTGTCAGCAGACAGTGTGGTTGTATTCTGCATAGTTTAATGTAATAGTAAGATTTGTCATAACATGGCATATAATTGACATGTTGACATAATAGAAGTCATGCTTGCGCACGCTGAAGTAAAGTCTGTCGTTTTAGATGAACTGGCTGTTGGACTGAGTCGACACTTCAGGCCGAACGCCAGCTTTCTGCCAACCAGAGTGACAGAAAAATCAGAGTTCTTCATTTTTTATTTTTACCCCGGTGATGAGTTATCATGACGTCACATGCTCCAAAATGCAAGATAAACATCACAGAGTGGAACTATATATATGTATTGCAAATGACTAACACATGGAAACCTTCTGCTTTTGTAAAAGGAGCTAAGAAGTCAGTGTAACAGGATGTTCTCACAATATCTCAGTAAATTCATAGCTCAGATGTCACAAAAGTGAGTTAAATTGAGTTTAACATATATCTTATAAGATATGTTATGTGTAGCTATTTTTAAAAACCTTTTTATTAGCCAGTTTTATAGCTTTAGTATCCTATTTTTCTAGTCGCTTAATAATACGTCATCTGTATTAAGATTCTGTGCATTTATGAAAACTTTTGTGATTTTTGAAGGGAGCAAATTTCCCTTTTCCTGATATTAAGAAAAATTGGTGTTCCTAACAGAAAAAAGCAAGGACAAAGATTTCTGAAATGCAAAAGATAAATGTTAGATATTTTCAAAATGTCCTTGAGCCACTCCGAAGTATCTGCAGTTTCTATGGTATAATAAATTAGGGCATTATTACAATGAAGTAGTGTTTTTTTTTTTTTTAGAGCAAAATGCTAAATCAGCAAATGTCACAGTTACAGTATAATGGGTAAACTCTACTTGAGAGAACTAAAGTTTTCAGGCACTATACCTGATTTCAGGCATAGAGCAGCTTTAAATTCATATCAAACTTAATTAAAGGTATTAAATATATTGTACACATCTCCTCCTGGACAACTTTTCAGCCTCACAAATCTTTTCATGCTTTAATCTCTGTATGATATATTGCAAAGAAAAAGAAAAAATATTATCTGCCAAAATGGTCACAGAAACTGTGATATCAGGGGGAACAAAAGAGCGAATATCTTACATTTAATGTTTTTACTTGTTATCTTTATAATATGAGTAGTGTTTCCCATATGTATGTGTGGGAGAGACTCAAATCTGCATATTTCTGTGAATTCCTGGTTTTACAACGTAGTGATAAAACTGGGCTACAAGATGTGAAGAATTTTAAGGAAGAAAAAAAAAACCACACTGCTGGAGGTTTTGCATTAAAATGACAGCCGCAGGACACCTTTAACTATCACTGCGTAATTGGTTGTAACTGCAGTTAAGAGCGGCATTGTTTTTGCGTGTGCAGGCTGTGTGTTTGGGGACTGCATGATATTAGTCTCAGGACAGGGCTGCAGGGTTGTTTCTCAATAGACTATATATATATATATATACATATACATATGCGTGTGCGTGTGTGTGTGTGTTTGTGTGTGTAAGGGGGTGGTGGTGTTAAGGCAGTCACACACTGCCTGTAGAAGGGCCCCTAGCGCCAGACATTAGTACTGGTCTGGCTGATTACTCCTAAAATCCACTATCCACATCTTGAACATCGCAGTGTTGTCGAGGCTCAAACACGGTCAGGCGTATGGACAAGCGCCCGTAGCTCCGGGATCCCTTCCTCTCATCTGCCCGTGCTCTAGACGGACTACACCGACGAGTCATTTTTTTTTCTTGGCACCCGTTTGGCACATTTTCGGCGCTGCGCTCTCTTCCACTGCAGGCCCTCCTCAGTTCACAGGAGAGAGAGAGAGAGAGAGAGGCAGAGGGAAAGAGGGCGAGAGAGAGAGAGAGAGAGAGAGAGAGAGCGAGAAAAAAGTGGGTGTTTGCTGCTCGCTGGTGTTTCGGCAGCGAAGTGTCCTCGATGGCTGGCTGGAAGGACGGCTCGGTGCAGGAGAAGTATCGGCTGGTTGTGGTCGGAGGCGGCGGTGTCGGGAAATCAGCCCTGACTATCCAGTTTATTCAGGTCAGTCGCCGTCACCCTTTCCCCCTTGAGTTTAGCCAATGCTTTGATTTCCCTGTTTATCCGAAAACACGGCAAAGAGAGCGGACGAGGCCAGACACGGGAACCCCGTAAGCGGATACCGGGGTCTGTTTTCCTCTCCGCTACTTTGCCGAGGCCTACAACTATTTACTGGGGGAGGTGGGGGGGTGGGGGGGTTGTTGGAGGAGGTTAGGGTGAGGTGGTACGCGTTATTTTCAGAGTTAAACGAGGAAGGACGGCTGTCACTTTAACGCGATGATTTCCGAGAGATCCACTTCCACTTTGCCGTTTTTATAGCCGCCAGTCAAAAGAGAAAGGAAAGTGGGTCTGCGGAGCTCCCGAGTTGTCCTATTTTACTAACTTGGTATGCAAAGTTAAGTAACGGATTTAGACTTGCAGCTTGCTTGTGACAACTCTAAAATTGAGCCTGTAATGGCTCACAAGCTAGAAAACTTCAAGACTTGGTGCAAAAGAGAGAAGCTATGCAGAGGAAAGTTGCACATCAATCACATTATAAGAACAGTATATATAGTGGCAGTCCTGATAGCTTCAGAGAGGGGGGGGAGTACTGTTCAATTCATTTTTGAGTGCCACCAAACTGTTAAATTTCATAGGAAATTTGTGAACAAGGCAGAAAATCCGTTAGGGTTGAGTGATTGTGAGCAGCAGCAGCACAAAATGTCCATTGAAAGATGATTAACTTTGTGTTCAGATGACTTTTACTAAGGCAAGCTGCTGCTAAAACCCTTCATTCCTGGTGCAGATATTTCCAGTAACCAGTAACTTTCCAGTAACTTTCACGTAAACGTCCTTAGAAATAAATCTAAATAGATAAATAATGTGTTCATCAGTTTAATATCAACCTACTTGAATACTCATCTGTGTCACATATAAAAGGCATGTAAACAGTTTACCTCCCCGAATATCTGGTTGCATTCCAGCACACTGCAGACGTACCCTGCCTCGCTTTGACCTTCCAGGCTTTCATAATAGTCATTTAGTTGAGGGCTCCTTTTCCGAGAGCCCACACACACACACACGCACACACACACACGCACACACAAACACAGTTGTGTTTCCATCACTCCAGAGGACATTACATTGACTTACATTCATTTCCTGGAGACTTATCCTAACCTTAACCATAACCACTACTTGCCCTAACCCTAACCTTACCCTAACCTTACCCTAACCTTACCCTAACCTTAACATAACCTTAACATAACCTTAACATAACCAAGTCTTCACCCTAAAATTAATGATTTACGTTAAGTAAATCTTGCTTTTTGTCCCCACAAGGAAGGTGAGTCCCCACAACATGAGTGTGTAAACAGATTTACGTCCCATCAACACGAGGAATACCTGGACCACACACACACACACACACACACACACACACACACACACACACACACACACACACACACGACCTGTATGAAAGCAATGACAAAACTTTGCCCTTTGCCTTGTGAGTGTTTCCCCCGTTGTGTCTGTGGTCTGTGTGTTACTGATGCTGGCTCTTGCTTCCAGGAGACCAGACTGCAGGCAGCTGCATGTCTCCACACTGTCAGACAATAGTGGGCTGGCACACGTTTCAGAGTGGGGGTGAATAGCTTGTGTGTGTGTGTGTGTGTTGGGGGGGGGGTTGAGTCTAATGAGGGTTCAGAAAGCTCATTAACTGCATACCAAGTAAAAAGGGATCAGATAGCTGTGGCACAGATTTTTGCCATAGCCCTCTGACCCTACTGACCTGAAGTAAAGGAGCATTTCAAGCTGAATAACACGAAACTCACTCAGAAATCATTTCACTTATTATATTTTGATTGAAAGGTTTCTCATTTGAACAGCAGAGCCGCCACTGACATTACCTGAACGATCCGAAAATGTTTGTCGATAGAAGATCGTACTTTACATTCACTCTTAAAGTAATACTGAAGACATGCAAAGATTGTTTTATCATTGCGTTAAGGTGGATTTCTATGTGGATTTAGAAATAAAGCCGCAGCTTCGACTAAGGATACCGGAGCTCCAGCTCCAGCCATGCAATTGATCAACTAATTCAAAAGCATATTATTTCAGCTGGGTGAAAGAATTTTAACACTGCCTGCTCCTGTTTTTTTTTTATAAGATGTTATCAAGCTGTCTGCATCATGCTTCTGCCATAAATTTAATTTGGGAAGTAAACAGAGTATCTGTGATTTGGGATTTTGCTGGAAGATCCCCTTTGTATGTATTTTTTTTTTTTGTGCTCCGTTTGACCCACAGTTAATTTCCCCTCACGCTCTTCTAGCCTATCTGGTGCCCGCGAAAGTGAGAGAAATTGAGATGTTGACAGCACGAGGAGAACCTACATCCTCTTTAGACGTTTCTAGAAGTCGCCTGCCAGGGAAAGGACCTAACAGCTGCCTGTGAAGTTGAGGCTTTCCCTAGAACTGTTGAGTGGTGGGAGTTTCGGGTGGGGGGCGGGTGGTCTGAGTCAGCCTGGGTGGGTTAATGGTCATGGACCATGTGGAATTTGGCCCTTTGGCAAAGGAAGTCCCTCTACTGCTGCTCCTAGGACCTCCTAGTTTTGTATGGAAAAACATGACCTGCTTCCTGAATCACTGGAACTACGTGTGTGTGTGTTAGTGGTAATCTTGACAGATTGCTAAGTGTTTTGCCAAAAATATTAAGCACTGGACATAAATTTTGCCATGAATTATGGCAGTATTGCTTTTATGACATGTTATAAAATTGTAACACACTTGACAATTTAGACCAGGCCTTGTGTACTGTAAATACTCAACACAGTGCTGCCGCTCGTGTCAAAAGTCTCTTCATAAGACAAAAAACTCCTCTTTGAAACCCTTAGTTGGTTCGCCGGTTAGCAACGACTGCTTACAAACGCTCTTGCGACACTTTTTCCTCACACAGTATAAGCTCTATTACCTTCCATTTCTTTTGGATATGGTTTCCCTCAATTTTATAACTAGAAAAAGTGATTCAATGCTGTGTACCGAGCTGCTGGTGAGACAGTTTATCATCATTTAATATCCTGTCATCTGGTTGGTAAGTAGCTCCTATTTAAAGTAGGCCAGTAAAAATAGGCTACTTGAGGTAGTTTTGCAAACCGTCTGCTTCTACTATCCAAGTATGAGTTAATATAGGAGAGGCGCTCTCACAATTTGAATATATAGTAGTTGTGGTTTTTTTTTTTGTACTTTTCGCGCGCGGGAATTTTTGTGCGCCCATGACTCATTCATCATTTTAACAAGTATGTTTCAATCTCGCATCATTTAAATTTTTTTTGATACAGGTGCTACTTCAATACCTGAAATGTGGTACTGATACCAAAATGATTTTGAGGAATATAAAGAGTTTTTAAACAAAACCCTTTTTTTTCATTTAGCAAGATACTCTAATACATTCATGTTAAATGTTGTCTTATTACAAGCTGCTGAAAAAGACTTTACTGACATAAAAAATACAAGGTTAGGATTTATATCAGGCTAATCTGACGATAGAGGGTTAGGGTTAATTAGAGTAAACAACACTAAGAATCATTTGATACCAACTTTTGATACTTTACCAATTACCAGATACTCAATTCTAAGGGCACATTTCAGTCATTCCTACAAAAGTACAAAGGTTCGATACCCAGCCCCAATCTTGTGGGTGCTGAGTAGAGTCTGAGATGAACAAAAAAAAAAAATGGACTACAGTGCTGAGGCAGGGATTTTTGGGAGTTAGAGGATAAAAGATGATGTCGCTTGCAATAACAGAGTGGCAGGTCCCGGGGAGCTGCTGGCCACCCTAATGCCAAGCAGTTGACTCAAGCTGAAATAGCATTGGAATGACATAACATTGAGTCATCTGACAAAAGTTGTGGAACACAGTGTGTTGTTTAATGTGACGTCTGTAAGGGAGGAAGCGTCCCAAGTAAGGGAAAACATGACTCACGTTGGCCATGTGAAGACTGCATGTGGGGTAGCATGTGCATGTGTGCGTCTGTAGGTTTGTTTTTAATCTCAGAAATAATGGCACATCAAAAAACAGATTCAATTTACACAGAGTAACCAAAGAAGCTACTGGAATGACACGGCTCTATAATGAGATGTTGTGTGATCTGATTGCTGGCTGAAAAAGCATGGCGTTGCTCGCCTCACATGCTCGCTAATATTAGTGTGGCGGCGGCCCCTCGGCAGCGGAGATTCATGCACGAGAGCAAAAACATCCTGACTGATCAAGTCCAGACAGATTAGTTGAGGATTTTTTTTTTTTTTTTTGTGTAGATGCACGGGTGACCTCTCTCTTTCTCTCTCCTGCTCCCTTTCCACATATCTCACATATTTTTTTTTGGCATGGCTTTGATTATTTAGATATGAGGTCATTTAGGAGGAATGTTGCCATAAGTAGTAATTCAATAGAATAAACATATGATAATAAGGGCAGCGCTTTTGGGGCATGCAGGGGCAAGGTGTGGTAATGATAGTAGTGTTAGAGCTGCAGCGGGCGCCGTTTCGTGTGCATTTCTCAGAAACAGACACAGGTGGTTAGACAAAGCGTTAGCAGCGGCGCTTTTTTTTTTCTGTGTGTGTATGTGTGTAGCATGTGTGTGTGTTTTGTGATTTAGCTTTAGAAGTTTTGTTGTATGTAGCGTTGCACACGGCATACTCTCAGCCCATTTTTGGATACAGGCTGTTTTGAAACTTTCTGTCTGGCTCAGTGATATGTCACATGCCATACCACTGAGTGCAAACAATTCCATTTATATTCTGACCAGCGTTTCTTCATCTCCTTTAAGGGAGTTAATAACTTTTCTTTGTTATGGAAGACTGAAGTGTGTGACTGAGCTCTTTTTTAGAGTGGGGTTTACGGCTCTGGCGGGCTCGTGTGTGCGTTTCCGTGAGTGCAGGTGAAGAGAGAACATTGTTTGCTTAGCTCGGCATGAGGGTCACCTGTTGATTTCTCACAGAGCTGGCTGCTTGAAAAGTGACCCACAATGAGAGCAAGGAAGCCTTTCAGTGGTGCTCATGACAGGATTTCTAATTGTGAAGTTAAGAAAAAAAAGAAAAAAAAAAGGGAAATGCATATAAATTTACACCATTTCACCAATTCAGTGTCAACATAGCACACAAAATGTTCATGGCAAATGTAGACTTACTGTTTTTGTGAATAGTTTCACAGTCACTTTGCTTGTGAATCACCCATCTGGTTGACAATATTAGCATGTAATTAACTTTAATTTTATAGGATTTCTTTCCATGGTCTCCTCATGAAAAGTAAGTGTAACAGCCTACACCGTATAGAAACCGAGAAGATCAGAATTTATACTTAGGATCTTTGCCAGTAAAAGGTTGGCTGTTGTGATTTAATATTCACCCTGTAGCTAATGTGTTCACCTTCTTATACCAAAACATTATTAGATGTGTGTTCAGCCTAGGTCGTGAGCAAGGGCAGATAATATGCCCAATCAGATCAACCCGAAAAAATGCAAGTCACTCTGTTGTTTCAAGTCTTTTAACTGTGATGAGAAAACATTTAGCATAAAAAGAACATTTCAGGGATTAAATATGAAATTGGTCATTTGGTATCTTTGATGAGCATCTTTCTATTTTTATGCCAAACATGCGAGTGTACATACTAGATTATATGTCACAACTATAACCAGATATAGCTTATTATAAGTATATTTCTAAATATGGATTTCTGTGACCAATCAGGTATGAATTTAGCAGGCCTCGCGGCCTTGTAATGCACAGAGCACGCATTACACTAACTTATATGTTTTTGAGTCTGTACATTACGGCAACAGTAATGAGTTGTAGATTACGGGATTGCACAGTTAAACACTATTGACTGTTGTCTGCTGGATGTTAAGAGTACCTGTACGCTAACTTCTTATACGACATACATTATGATCTAATGGGCAGTCTTGTGTGAAATTTGCTGAGGACATTCATACTTCCAAGGAGATAAACAGATCTTAATGGCCCCATCGCCTTTCTCTTACTACCACTCCCAGGACAATTTTTTTTTACAGTTTTCACTCAGCATCTAAGAATAGTCTAATCAGTCTATTGTTTGTGCCACCCAACACTTTTGTTTTGTGGGATGTGATGAGCATTGCTAGGGAGTGGGGCTTTACATTTTTAGTCCTGCTTGAGTACATGGATGAATACATTCACATTGCTGAGGTAATTTACTTGAATCTGGCAGGATGCCACGCAGCACACCATAGGAATGTTCATGCAAAAGGGAGTTCAGGATCTGCAAGGGCGCTCCCACCCATCTGGTAAAGCTCAAGAGACTAGCAGGTCATCCCTTTCACTCCAAGCTAATGAGAAACTAAAGACTATCCAGGGAGGAACACCGCTCTGCTGAAGCTACACTAAAGATATTATTACAACGTGAGGCACAACTGGATTATTGTATATTTTTGACGCTGTGGTTGATTCCATTGTGGTCATATGTGTTGAACCAGCGTTTCATAGTCAGTCTTAAAGTAAAGAGTCGTAAATGTTACCAAAGAGGAACTAATAGAAATAGATTTACTGTCACACAAATGGTTTTACATATTTCATTAGCACTTCACTCTCGTTTAGGTCTGTTTCTTGTTGCGCCTTCACCTGTTTTCACATGTTAACTAAAGCTGGCTTATATCCATGTGCACACACCTGCGTGTGTGTGTATGTGTTACATTACTGTTTACACAATCATTTCCTGTTCAATGAAATAAGATTCCCTGACCTGGGGCTGTACCATGTTATCATCTGGTGGGGGGGGGGGGGGTGAACATATGACGGTCAGTTTATCCATACAGCTCCCCTCTCACATCCTGACTCATAAGCAGCCTTGAACGTAACAATAAGGTGAGTGCTCTCGCAGAGAGGCTCGAGTGAATCATTATTGATTAAGAAGCTGATATTTAAACGAATATTTCTTTTCCATCCATATGTGCGATGGAGATAATGTGAGCTTCTCATTCATCCGCCCTGAAGCGTCCTCTCTGCAGTGTAAAGTAGAGCTGTTAGCTGGAAGCGAGGGTGTAACGCAGAGTGTTGCCCACCAGACATCACAGATTTGAGATCAGATGATAATTTCAGCCACTCCTCCTTTCTCTCTCCCAGTGTGTCTCTGAAACAGCCACGAGAAAGAATAATACAGTGTAGCTTGTATTCACAGGCTAGTGAAGTGAAATACTAATGAAATGATTCCATTTTTATATGATCATAGAGCGAAATATAAATTTGGTGTGTGCGGATGGCATTTCATTCCCAGCGTCCTTTATCACGTCATCCTCTTTTCTCTTTTCTGCCTGTTCTTCTTCATTGTAAACTCTTAATATAAAATAAGCTTACAGAACAGAAAATCTCTTTTTAGGCTTTGTAAGCAGACTTGAAGTCTAGTAGATGCAGATAAGTATGTATTGTGTATTCGTGGGTTACAGTTTTAAACCGTCCAATTGTTTTAAAGCCGTATATTTATACTTTTACATCGATATTAATAGTAAGATCTTTGTGTAATTATTTCATTTGGTTCTTATACCATAATGTAATGTAATTTCTAACTGATTACTTACATACATGTCAGCCAGGAGAAGTTATTTAGAAAGCAACGTTACAGTAATATGAAGATTCTGAAGAGAAACCACAAAGTCTGATTAGAGAGATGACTCATCTGCTTACAGCGCAGGGTGAATGAAGATGGTTACAAGAATGGATGCAGAAAAAAAATGAATAAAGCAGAACAATTTGCAGCCTTGTATATACAGATTATCACTTATCAGTTGATCGAATTAAGTATTTGCAGTGTGTAAAAATATTCATTTGCATACGAGCTACTGCAGATATGTATATATATATATATATAACCAGCAGAACTTTAAACAGGTGCTAGACCAAAGAAACAATGTACAAAAGAAAGAAGATAGTCGACACATTGTTGCTCCCTTTTTCCTTACATGCATCCACAAGTAATGTTTTCGAGCTACGTGCTCTTCTTAGGCTCTGGTCACATGACACTCACATGATATGTGTCAAACCCATTCTATCGCTGATCATCATCATCTTATATACCAGTGCCAACACACATGTGTAAAGAAGACAATAATAAACACATGTAATACATAGAAATATATAATACAAAGAAATATAGACAGGACCCTCAGAGCACAATAGAAATACATCAGGCCTGTAGCCGTCATATCTTCAATATGGTTAGATTTACAGATATCCCTCATTTTCACATTTTTTAATGTGTCTACAATACAGAACACTTGGATGTTTATCCAAATATGAAAAATACAGGGGAAAACCATGTGATAATCAAAATAATGATAATATTTTAATATTATATTTAAATAATAATAAAACAGGAACCAATTCCATCTGACAAGAAACATGGCAGCAACAAGTAAACCAGTGACCAGTGTGTAGATCCGAAACAGTTCTCTCCTCAGGAGTAGAGAGTCAGTGTGGCCTCCTCTATGAGGGCATTTAATAGCCTCAATGCTAATGTATCTGAGAGTGGATATGCTGTGCTGGGCTTTTTTTAAAATGGACAGTAACTGGGCTTGTTACCTCCTGGTTACGAATGGCACATCTGTATCAATGATGTGCCAACGTTTCTTTATAATCTCCTCAATGACAGGTGAGCACTGAATACAACAGGTAACTCTGGATTCAGGTTCTTTTGATTTTTTTTTTTCCTGCTTAAGCATTCAGTTTGAGAGATTTTATCGAACCGCCTGGATTCTCTCTGTGATCCACTCTTCCCTGTAGCCCCTTTTTCTGAGGCGATCCTTGAGAACAGGTGATTGATCCTGAAAATCCTCCTCTAAGCTACATATTCTTCTGACATGGTTGAATTGTGAGACGGGGAGGTTCTTCTTAAGAGATGTAGGATGGTAAGAGTCCCCATGCAATAACATTTTGGATCCCATAGCCGCTCCTGATACCTGGAGATAAAAGTCATTATATAGTAAATAATTAGAAGTAAGAACACATTCAATCATTGTAAACTCTAATATAAAATATAGTAGATGCAGATAAGTATGTATTGTGTATTAGCGGGTTAAAGTTTTAATTATTTTATTTGGTTCTTAAGCCATAAATACCACATAACATTCATTTCAAGCAGCTGCCCGTCTTAAGACTAATAACAGGAATGAAGGAATGACCTTAATCAACTGATTACTTTACATATCAGCCAGGAGAAGTTATTTAGAAAGCAATGTTACAATAACATGCAGATTCTTAAGAGAAACCACAAAGTCTGATTAAAAAGATGACTCATCTGCTCACAGTGCAGGGTGAATGAACGTGGTTATAAGAATGCATGCAGACAAATGAATAAAGCAGAACAATTTGCAGCCTCGTATATACAGATTGTCACTTATTAGGGTTATTGAATTAAGTATTTCCGGTGTTTCTTTGCATTTTGGAGAATAGCGCAGCATATTTAAAACTGTCAAGTACTGAAAGCTGTCAGCAAAAGAGCTGGTCATATCTGTAACCTTGTTTACTTGTCCCTTGATTAGATAGTTTTTTTTAGATTGTATTGCATGTAGGTAAAGTTTTTGTGTGGCTGCTTGTGTTAAGATAACATTTAATATCAGAATACGTGAGCTTATCTTGTTAAATGAAAGAAATGATTTCGTAGAAAAAATAGTTTATACCTCTCAAAGTATGGTACTGAAAGTGTTGTGGTATTGATACTGACACTTAGCTGCTGTGGCACAAATAGTGAGCAGTTTTGATCATGATTTTAAGAGCTGATTAGCTCTGGGCCTGCAGGTTGACGTGTGATGTGACTGCTTCTTCTTCTGAAATCAGTTATCAGACCAGAATATGACGGTGATGAATAAGCATCAGCGCAGCGCATCATCACTGCAGCTAACGTCATTGGCAAGTATCACAGGGATCTACATGGCAGTGATTGGTAATCAGCTGATAATATTGGCAGCCATGTGCAATCCACTCCAAATGGACTTATTGGCTCTAATTATAAAGTCACTGGTGATATTTGCCTGATGATACTGTCAAATAAAAAAGAGACAGGAGTATGTTAGAGCTTGACTTGGTCATTGTTCTGTTTTTATAGGTGAAGCTTTTTCTTTGTCTCTTCAGTCTGTCTCAAATTTCACCTCCTTTCCTCCATCTACATTCATGTTGTTGACATGGAAAACACTGGAGGATCCGACTGAAGAGATCCTGCAGGTAGCCCTGTGGATGCACGTTGTAGACCCAGCATGTCACCATGACGGAGGTTTTGTATGTGCTTTCACAAATGCTTGTTGAGCTTTTCCTACTTAGTCATTCATATAGCGTAACAACTGCTGCTGAAATGTCCATTAGCAAGGCATTTATTTAAACCCCCCTAGCCAAGTTGTGTACGGCCAGTAATACAGATTAGTTTCGGATGTGAGGTCTGTGAGGTGATTTCTGTAGGATTTTATTTCTTTTTTTTTTTTACTAAATATTCAGGTGGCACTTGCAAGCTGGTAGTAATTTGTCATATTTTTTTCAGGGGTAATGTTTTTGTGGAGCATCCAGGTGGAAGTATTAGTATTAGTAGACACAAGATTGTGATTGAAGATGATGAAAAAAATGAAGATTTTATGACAACTTTTTAAGATTCTGTTACAATTTATTAAACAAATTACATATTTCTGAAGCTACTAAAAGTCCCTTCCTATTATTTTGTCTCTTGTGTTTATAGTGAATTAATTATTCATTTGCTGTTTTCTAAAAACTTCTCTTAGCACCTAATTTCAACAGATTTCATGCTTCAATGTTATATTTGCACGATTGTATAAAACAAATAAATGCTAAATAGGACTTATAACTAAGAAATTGTTTTTTGGGGGTGCGATTTCATTCATTTTACTATATTAGACCAGATTTTAACGGCCGCATTATTAGTCATACAACAAACGTTTTTGAGCATTTCGAACTGGTAGGATTTTCCTTCTGATAGAGTGAAAAAAAAATTCTATATCCACCTGCGATACCCCCCCCCTTGTTTTCCGGTCACTGCCCCTCTGATAGTCAGACAGACAGAGAGGGCAGTGGGTTCCTCTGTGTTGTTTTTGGCAATTGTTCTGTCTTCACACATCTGTCTGTTTCAGAATAACTGGCCACAGTATCAGGTCTCACATCTCAGAGTCATATACTGTAACAACTCTGGCTATGGGAAACTGACATGCTGCTTATTTTAGCAACTCACTCCCACAACCTTCAAAATTTAGCGTTCGTAATTTATGTATTGCTTTTTTACGTGACAAGCCTATATTTAATCAGAATACTACTGATGCTAATGTGGATTGTATACAGTGTTGATTTTGTCATTATTGCGGGTCCCTTTTTGAACTTTGTCAATGTTGTTCACAATCTTTTTGGCTTGTGACCTCTCATGAGTTAAACAGAGCAGTTCAAACAATTTTTTGTTTCTTCTCAGATTTCTTCATTACAAGGTTTTTAGAGACCTAAAGAGGCGAAATTATCCAACATCTCACAAGAACAAAACATGAAGTTAGAGAAATAACAGAAAAAAGGACCCCTCAGGGCCCCCAGGTTGGGAACAACAGGTCTGTTATTTAGTAGTGCTGCATGCAGTGTTAGAGGAGACATTTTTAATGCAGTTTAGTTGAAAAGAACACTATGAATGGTTCTTTTTATATGTCTGTGCTTGTCCCTGATGCCGGGCCCTGAGCTGCCTGCCAGGCAGCTGGTGGACATTTGGCACGTCTCATGCAGACAGTGTCCAGAGGCCTGCGGGGCACCTGCTGTCCATCAGGGGGGAGGTGAGGCATGGAATGAGACAACTCCTCAACAGGTGACAGCACAGCACGGCTCACTGTCCAAATGTGCAGACGACAATGGCCAAGTGTGGCTTGTGTCCCCAACAAATGAACTTCTGAGTCTCTCTCCCACTGATATGATACCAGATTATAATCAGGGAGGCTGTTCAGACAGCATCAGGTACACATGTAGATACGCTTGGAAATATTTGAGTTTGGTAGACTCACTGACACAGCTGTTGTGTGACTGTTATTCTGATCTAAAAGGCGCAGCAACTGTATGTGACTCTGTGTCCTCAGCACCAGTTGGTGTCGGAAAACCCAATGTGAAATTTTAAATTGGCACACGCCAGCACACACCAAGTAAACAGCTGCTTAAAAAGTCTGTTTGGTATGTATAACCAAAACATTGTCCTCTCACAGCCAGGCCTAAAGCATGTGGTGCTCAATCCACTGCGCACACAAAACACATTCACCTTGTTGGCAGGCTTGCTAGTTGCTAGTAGCTTGCTTCAGAACAGCTACACTGCACCTTGGCATAGATTTTAAAAGTGTCTCGAACTCTGTTGAGGGAGGCGGTTCATTCTTCCAAAAGATATTTCCTCACTTGATGTTTTGTTGATGGTGATTGAGAGCACCCATCACCCCCATCTCTTTGCGGGATATGTGGTTTTAGAGGTTTGGTAACGTAGAGACGACTCGCAGGGCTAGTTGCTAAAATACTGCAGTTGGCAAGCTAACAGCTAACACACTAGCCGGCCGGGAACATGCCAGCACCAGTCACTCTCAATTGATCTCTGAGCTTCTTTCTCTTTTCTCTGCACTGTGCTGTTTACTCCCACCTGGCATTTTGTTCTCATTGTACACCATTTCATTCAATTCAGAAGTTATTGAAGAAGGAGAAAAAAGCTCTCTGAGCAAGCAAATTTGCTATCTCAGGACAACATGTTCACACAGTTTATTCAGAAGACTTATTTGTACCATAGTCTCCTGTCTCATAACTGTCAGCAAACCATTCCTCTTTTGGGTAGCAGTTTATGTTACAACAGAAGTGGGTTAAATAAAACTAGGATGGTGCAACACAGCTAATAAGCTCGGATAGCTTCCTCCATTTTTGGACTCTCCAGCTCTCCATCCCCTCAAGGGTCAGTACAGTTAAGACAGCTTGCTATTGGCCAATGGCGCAAATTTGCATGTCCCCAAAGTTGAACTTGATGCAAATTTACTTTGTCAGTTCTAGCGATTCCATTGAAATTAATTGATGGTGTTTAAAATGCTGGTATGACCGGGCCTCAATAGGTGTTCAACTGGGTTGAGATCTGATGACTGTAGCACATATTTGACATAATTTTCATACTCATCAAATACTCGTCATATGTTTCTCCACTCATTTGTTTAGGTTTTTCTTTTGTCACCCAACTGTATTTGTCTTTTTACATCAAATTGTAAGTGCGACATACAGGACTTTTGATTGTGATTATGGGTTATACTCATGCAAAGGGACTTTTAATGGTGATGACTGGGCTGGCAGGGAGGAACCCTCAGAGAGGGAGGAGAGAAGATGTGTCCATTAGGTCTTATTTATGAGGAGTAAAGTAATAACATTTCTGCTGTCTGGTGTTCTGTGACTGTTGGATTAAAGCATGCAACAGTAATGCTGCTGTGTATCTGACATGATGCCAGTGAGTGGCCCCATTTCCTTTGACATATCACCCCATACTAAGAATTATAGTCTGCAGTAGCGTACACTGGTGCAGAAATACACACTCAGCAGTTGTACTAGAGGAGAGAGGGGAGATGGTGGAGAACATGAATACATCAATGATTTTATCCTGTAGTAGTAGCAAATTTTTGGAAATTATTGGCATTTTTACAGCTTTTTTCAATTATAATTATTCATATCCTCTAATCCCAATTGGTGAACCAACTGTTTGAAACTTCTGACTGTTCTTTGTTTTTAGCACTGATCAGCATCCCATTATTTAGTCGGTCATATGGTTTTCCCGAAACCGTAGACTATAGACTGTGAGCCACACTCCGTTGAGTGATTTGTATGGGTTTTTGAAAGTCACACAGTAGTTTCTCTGTCCACACAGCCACTGCAGTAGCTGGTGTCCTCTCACAGAGCCGCCACAGTAATGCTTTGTTGATGTGAACATGTGCAGTAGTACTTCTGCACAAAGACAAGCAGAGGAAGAAGAATTGAATAAAGCCCAGAATATAACAAAAACATATGCAAGCACTATACCGCCTGAGACAATGGGTCACTACATTACAAGGCTTCAGTATATCACAACATGTGTTCTAAGAGTTAGCAGGCGGACTTTCTGGGTTGACTTCAGAAACTATTTATATGCTGTTTGTCTTTTACTATATCTGCTTTATATGATACTGTAATCCTCGCTAACTGCAGGAACTTCACAGCCACATTACTCACTGTTCTGTCAGCGCCTTGATTAAGTCATCCTCTATATCTAGTCCACTTAATTTGTCTATACTCTGGGCCGAGGTTTTCCCACCCCCACAAAAGTAGCCATTGATGAAGATTCACCAGAACAAAATGCAGTCAGGGAGACTCTCATGTCTTTTTAGAGAGTAACTCCATCAAAATAAGTCTTCATTTTCTGCCCCTCCCAGCAAAACAAGGAAGGGCTGTAGAGAAAACTGCATCGATAACCCATCAATGGCTGGGCTTAGGGTAGGCTTAATGCAGGGAAGGGGAACATTAGTGATGTCACATGATCCGCTAGAACAATAAGGGCGGTTCACATACTTCTCGGTCTTTGTGTCGTTCTGTTTAATCAGTTTGTGGGCTTCTGAAGTATTTACACAGGTCTCTGCTTATAATTCAACAAAGTGTACTTATGAAATGGAGATAAAGAAATAGCTTATAGTGTGACCATTATAGAGCAAACAGGCTGCTTTGAGCTCAGTGATCTGGTGGAAAAGGGCCTTTAAATGGCAACTCTTTGATTCTGCGCCTTTGAGCGGGTTCAAAAGTGTTCAGAGTCCAGCACACATTGATATTTAGCAGGGCGATTGAAGTCTTAATGCCAGAGAGGTTAGAGGAGAGCAGGGGGTTGACTACGCCAGGAGTCGGCCTACTTGGTGGGACATTTATCTTCTGCTTTATTCTCTACAGGAGTGCTATTCCCGATTCTAAAGCCTTGAATGTTAGCGAGCCATTCAGCATGTACTGTATTTAATATGTCGTTATTGTAAATCACCGGTGTGTCCAGCATAATGGCGATAAAGCTACATGCATATGTACTGTATGTGCATGATGAGTGGCAATTTTTAAAATTTGAATCAGATTTGTATAGTTTTGGTCATTTCTATGAGTAATGAACATCTTCAGACTGACATTCGCCCTGTTTGAAAAAAGCAGTCCCCTCATTCTGGCTGTTTAGGCAGCAAGGGTGTCAACACTGAGGGCTCTGGCAAAACAATGCGGGGTCGTCTGGCAATAAAGTTGAACCAGGCTCAACTTTTGCTGCAACATAATGTGACATCATCCAGCAAGGCACTGAGTTGGGCAATCATATGCATGCAATCACACATTGCTGGTAGATTACTTTCTAACTTGAACGCTGTACCATTTACCTTGTGATTGTTGTGACGAAAGACAAAATAATTGTTGTTGTAAAATCCTGTCTGTGAGTGTTATAAACCGCTATGCAGTATTTTGGCATCTCCTAAATCTTATAACGCATAAATCTGTTACTCCGACTGGGCTTCCTGGATCCAATCGGTAACAACACGCCCCCACCAACACAACCCCCTGCGTTGTCTTAGCACAGGAAAGGAAAATTGATGGTGAACACGCCAGAAATGTTTTTTCCAATTATCCATTACAGTGGAAAAACTGCATTGTGTGCAAAACCACTCTAAGTACATTAGGTCAAACCAGGAAGTATCTCTGCAAAATATAATTTCCAATGACATTTACCAGAGGTGAAACGATTAGTAATTTAATTGATCATTTGAACAACGGGAAATTAATCGGCAACTATTTTGATAGATTTTTTTTTTTTTACCAAAAATGTCAGACATTCTTTTAATTTCAGCTTCTCAAATGTGAGGATTTGCTGCTTTTCTTTGTCATATATGATTCCATTGTATTGTGGGCTGATGACTGGATAAAACATGGAATTTGAAGATGCCAACTTGGGTACTGGGGAATGAGTTTTCACCATTCCCTGACATTTCATGGACAAAATGATTAATTGAGAAAATAATTAGATGATAATGAAACTCTGTCAGTTATAATAAAATTAAATCATCCTTTACCTTCACAGTGGCAGGATCTGCTTTTCCAGTGAGGTCATGGTTCTGGATGGATTTGAGTTTTACGCCAAGGGTTTGTCTGGCGGGGCAGAATTTCACTGGCCTGCCGGCATTTAAGGACAAGGCAATGATTAAAGGGACAGGCTATTGATCTGTTGCGCATTAGGAGGAAGAGAGCTTGTAGGAGTGATGTGCATGGGTTCATTTAATTCGGCATCAAGCCAATGTTCAGTGCTACACCCAGACTGCACTCGCTAACTGTAAACATTCAGTGAAAGTGTTATTACTGTGGATGTGATCTGATCATTCAGCTT
Source organism: Scomberomorus guttatus (assembly GCA_038419695.1). Taxonomy (NCBI): domain Eukaryota; kingdom Metazoa; phylum Chordata; class Actinopteri; order Scombriformes; family Scombridae; genus Scomberomorus; species Scomberomorus guttatus. The sequence goes on along the minus strand of CM076445.1, from coordinate 23,042,395 downwards.
GTTTTGAAAGTGGCTAGAGTCAATCAGAACTTTGTGTTGTTTTCAGGTAATTCTCTGTTGCAGTGTGTACCGCCTTAAAGTTTTCCCAGCTCTGACAGAATGGTCCCCGGTGGCCGTTTGAGGCAGCGGACACATTGTGTGCTCTCTTTCTCTCCGTGTGTATTAGGTATTGAATAAGTGACCTTTCTAGTTTGCATGAGCTCATGGGAAAAGTGGGTGTTTCCACAGGAAGTTAATGCCTTTCCCTCCCCCTCTTTTTCTCTTGCTCTCCCTTTCTATGTAGCCTGGAGTCTCCCTCCACCTCGAGCCCTTCATTCTGTGTTATTTTTTTTCCACGATTTCTCACTTCAAGCACTCGGCAAAACAATACTCCTCACACAAGATCCTGTGTTAGTTGTGTGAAACTCCGTCAAGCATGAGAAGAAAGGCAATGACGGAGTGTAGAGATGCAAAGAAGACTTCACTTCCATCTGTTTAACATTAAACTCTTATAGTAGCTATTTTATTACCAACAGCTGCTCAGAGTTCAGCCCCAGGGGTTCGGCAAAGGTTAAACCTGTGTGGTTTGGGAACAGGAAGTGATACACAGATGCCCCCATTCAAACTTCTCTTTTCTCTGATCAATCCCCCATGTTATGCTACTTAAATATTGAGAAAAGTTTGACTTGGACACCGATTACAGTAGATTTTATGGAACTGTGATTTATCCTGTAGAGTTCCAAGTATGAAGGTACAAAAATGAGATATTTTACAAATACACTGATTTGTATGTATTTAGTGACATGATCTATCATTGATGATGGAGAGATAAAATTGAAACAATATGAAAAGCAATTAATTTATAGAGGAAATCCTGTGGCAACATCTCTGTCTTCTCTACAAAAAAGGGCGTACTTCTTTGAATTTGAACTCCCCTCCGAACAGCGCTTTCTCTACGCTTGAATGTGGTTATTAAGACGCTGTTTAAGCTGCGCTGTGCCTTTTGGGATTCAGCTTAATACTTTAAAAAATTGGTTGCTTAATCCTAACGAATGGCTGAAAAGCATATTTTTGCTATTATGCATCCCTGATGTTTTTTTATATGCATGTACAGTATCTGAGCTGAACTAGTCATGTAATGATGTGTGTGTTTTTAGAAATTGATCATCACCACAATCTGTCACATTCAATTGCTTGCTAGCTGAGGGTGTGACTTCCAGATCTAGACCGTCTGGCATACGTTTGCATCCTTAATTGAAATTGCTGCACTTGGCTCTGGCCCACTGAGCAAGTCTTATAAATGGCATGCTTCACCTGTCAGCTCGAGGGCAACCCCTCCACCTCCTACTTGTGTGGTGGCCACTCCTATCCAGCCTCTTGGTGCTGATATCTCTGTCTAGGTAGTGGTCCGTATTGCTCCGTCAGCAGAACTCAGAGTGAGAACAAGTTTGAGCAAGGTTAAGCAGAGCGCTCACGCAGACGGTTCCTGAACCTTGCAGAGGTGTTTCATGATAGTCAATAGTAATCTTATTAGATTTTCTTTCTAGTGTGAGGTTTCAGTCTTGACTCATGACACCTATTATTTAGTTGGTCCTCTCAGACACCTGCCAATTTGGATCAAACATGGTTGATATTGTAGGGCTTTGACGATAACTGCATTACTACAGTACCACGGTCATACGATGCCTACCGCAGCGTCGTGCTCATTACTGTCGCCACAATTTTTTTTTTTACATGCCAAAGACAACTGGATGGAGGTACATTGGAGAATCTGCATTGCCTCAGCTTGCTCTGGGCACCAGGCCGCAAGACCTCGGCATCGCCCCATGAGAACGAGTGCCCAGGGAGGCGCCGAAAGCAGTGCCGGTAAACAGCTAAACTGCTGGGATATGTTGCTTTTTCACCACGGTAAAAAAAATCCATACCGTCACAGCCCTGTGTTATTGGCAAGTGTCGTGTAGTGTGGGAGAGTTGCCCATTGAATCTCAGACAAACATCAAAAGCCAATAAGAGCTGAGTCCTACTACTGTACTGCCTCTGTGATTTCCTAATAATTTCCTATGGCTTTTCCCAGAAAGGTAATGTAATTTGGTACTAATTAAAAGGAAAACTTACAATTAACTCCAATTAATTGCTATCTTAACCTAGAAAGTCCTTTCAAGGTCAGTTGAACATGCAAAAATGTGAAATTTGTTTACAGGCAAGGATACCATTCAACATAAGTGAATAATAATGTTTCCAATATTAAATGAATAATGAATGAATATTTACTTGGTTTGAATGAAGCACTCCTTTCAAGAAAATTCATATTTTCCTCATGATTTGCACCAATTTACATTGTTCTTTCCTGGAAACTTCCTAGGAAATTATTGGGAAATTGTTAGGAAAAATCCATAAAATAAAGTGTTACCAAAGTTAGTCTGAACAGGTTTCTTGTAATGATAAACACAATGACTCTTTCCTCAATTTTTCATGAGCAAATGTTGCACGTATTAAACTTGTGCAATGAATAGCATGAGCCCTGTGTGAGTCTGTTGTTGCTCAACTTAAATTTGTTATGCAAAATGAAACCATGCTCAGCTCATTTTCACACCCACCGCTCCATTCATCTCTGTTGCATCTTTTTTGTTTTCCTGTTAGTCCACACCATGCATGCATGTGTAGTGTGTGGCGGTGGTGATAAATGTGACAGAGACGAGATCCGAGAAAATGCTTGTTATGTGTTGGATCTGCCACAATTCTGAACAACACAATCTCTTGTAGTATGTTGCAGCTTTAGCAGAGGAAAGTGTTGTGGTAAGCTGTGGTGTGTTGGGGCGGGCGTGAGGAGGTTGGGGAATATTATAAATCTGCAGATGCTGACAGAATTTTTCCTAGAATAACACAATTTTAATGGCATTCAATCTACATTTTTCTTTAATTAAAGAATAACCACAGCTGGTGATTTTCAAGTCAAGGTCTGTGAATTCTCATTGGGCATGAGGCCATATGCATAAGGTAATTAACTCCTAACCGTGTTTGATGACTATTTGTTTTAGCTCAGCATTCCTTCTCATTATGACAATCTAGTAGTCAGGCACACCATTTCCCCTCAACTGAGTAGGTACAGTGTGTTTTTGTTAATTGCCGAAGGGTTGTTTTTTTTTTTTTTTTTAATTTGTAGTGAAAATCTCAGCTTTTATCTGCACTGGTGTTGAATCTGTGGTTTTGTGTTCTGTAGTTAACGTAACTGTAAGAGACTGCTCTAACCAAAGAAGTAGGATAACTAACAGAGATGGAAAAGGATCTATATTTAGTGTTAGTAAAGCTGTTTGTGCGGAGAGGAAGTGGGTGCAAAGTGCAAGCATGATGTTGATTACACGCCTACACATATCACCGAGTCTTGCTTTCCTTGAGGCTGGCAACCAGCAGTTGTAACAGACAGGATTCATTGCTTTATGTCTCGACTAAAGCAGTTTGGAAGCTAAAAGCAAACCTGAACCTGCTTGATGTAATTGCACGTGTATGTTCGTATTAAGAAAACACTACAAACTGGACCACATTTATTACATCTGATATATTAAATATTGAGGTTGGTAAGCAGACTAATACACCCACACACTAAATTGATGCTATCTTTGTGGTTTATGCAGATTTGTCCAATTATTGTCATCTTTAAATAACTGACTGTAACGTTTTTTTTTGTTCAAGGCTTTGCTAAATAAAAGCAGCATTAAGTTCTGAAAGGATCGGTCAGTAAGTTGATCCACAGACAATTTATCAATAACAATCAGTTAAGTCATTTTTCAAGCAAAAATGCTAAATATTTGATGGTTCCAGGTTCTCAGATGTGGGGATTTTCTGCTTTTCTCAGTTTTATATCATTGTAAATGGGATATCTTTAGGTATTGGTTGGACAAAATAATCAGTCTGAAGACATTATGTTGGCATTTTTCACTATGTTCTGGCATTTTATAGACTACACAATTGATCAACTAATAATAGAATAATCGAGACAGTAATTGATAATGAAAATGATTAGAGCTGCAACTAAAGATTATTTTCATTATCGATTAATCTACTAATTATTTTCTTGATTAATTGATTAGTCGTTTGGTCTATAAAAATGTCGAAAAATGTTGATGACAGTTTCTCAAAGCCCAAGATAGTAGCCGAAAATGTCTTGTTTTGCCCGACTAACAGTCCACAACCCAAATATATTCAGTTTACTATCACAGAAGACTAAAGAAACCAGAAAATATTCACATTTGAGAAGCTGGAACCAGAGAATTCTCAAAATGGTTCAAATCACTTATCAAAATAGTTGGTGATTTATTTCCTGCGGAACTAATCGACTAATCGTTGCAGCTCTAAAATAATCATTAGTTGCACCACTAGTTTCTTGACTCTTTCAGAACTTTCTTCTTTGTGTTTTAATTTCAATTAAGGAGACAGTCCGTCTGTGTTTCACAAGCATCCAGATACAGAACAGCCCAGCATAAAAAGCCTTGCCGCAGCTGAGAATCATCCACTGGCCTATTTTTCATGGTGAAAACAGGCCTCTTAATGTTTCCCTGGTGTGAGCATGCATGTGATGTGTGTGGGTGGAGGGCTGGGATGTATAGCTGGAATGCTAGAGGGGAACTGAGTGACAGGTTTGGACTATGGTTGGTAGGCGGGGTGCGGGAACATGTCGTCTGTGACATCACCACCACCCGAAGGCTTGGCTGGGCCAGCTGCCTGCTGCAGAGGTGGAGTTTCCTTCCTGCAGAGCTAACCGGGACTGAGTGTGGCCTGACCCACCTTGCCACCAACATCTGAACTGTACCTCAGCTTGGTTCTGCAGGCTTTTCGATCTCATTCTCTATGTTTGTTTCTCTATGTTCTCTATGTTTCTCTTATTATGATCTATTAATATTGATTCAGTGCAGTATCTTGATGGACCTACAAAATTTGTGTACCTTCTAAAGTGTGTTGAGACGTCTTGGTTTGATAATAAACCTTAAGTAAACTTTGACTTGACTTTGACAGCTGCTGAGTACAGGACAAAATCCAAGGATGTTAAAAATTATTTTATGTTATTAATATTATTGGCAGCTCTATCATGAGTAACGTAAAGTTAGTGACACTGCCGACTGTAGTCAAATGTGGGGCTGAAGAAGGCAACGTAGAATCCTATTTAAAACTGCTGGCTAAGCACAAGCGTAAATATGGTAAAATCATTATTCACGTTGGCGGTAACACCTGCCGATTACGCCAATCGGAGGTCACTAAAATGAATGTTGAGTCAGTGTGTATATATGTAAAGACAATGTCAGACTCTGTAGTTTTCTCTGGGCCCCTGCCAAACCTGACCAACAATGACATGTATAGCTGCGTGTAATCATTCAACTGCTGGCTGTCAAGGTGGTGTCCAGCAAATGACTTGGGCTTTATAGATAATTGGCAGACTTTCTGCGGAAGAGTTGGTCTGATTAGGAGATGGCATACATCCCACACTGGATGGAGCAGCTCTCATATCTAGAAATATGGCCAAGTTTATAAGTAGTCCAAAACCATGACAACCAAGAGTTGAGACCAGGAGGCAGAGCTGCAGTCCGACACGCTTCTCTGTGCTTCCATTAGAACAGTTACCCACCGAAAACCACATAGAAAGATCTGTCCCCGACCACTTAAACGAATTCTCAAAAGTAAACAGGAGATTTATTTTGTCTTACTGAAACCTGGCTGTGTCATGAAGAATATGTTAGCCCTAAATGAATCCACTCCCCCCAGTCATATAAATACTCACATTCCTCGAGACACCAGCCGAGGAGGTGGCGTTGCAGCCATTTTTGACTCAAGCCTATTGATCAAACCTAGACCTAAACCTAATTACACCTCATTCGAAAGCCTTGTTCTTGGTCTTTCCCACCCAACCTGGAAAACTTCACGATTAATTCTATTTGTTATAGTGTACCGTCCTCCTGGCCCATACTCATTTATCAGAATTCTCTGAGTTTTTATCAAGTTCAGTCCTTAGTACAGATAAAGTACTTATAGTAGGTGACTTTAATATTCATGTGGACTTCGATAATGATAGCTTTAGCACTGTGTTTATCTCATTATTAGACTCAATTGGCTTCTCTCAGAGTGTAAATAAACTCACTGTTTTAACCACAGCCTTGACCTTGTTCTGCCATATGGCATCGAAATTGAACATTCAATAGTCTTTCCACAGAATCCTCTTTCATCGGACCATTACTTAATAATACTACTACTTACACTAACTTGAGTCCCTCCCAAATTGATCATCTCGACTACATCTCCCCTTTAAAAAAGATGATTAAAAAAAAGAGATTAGCTCCATGTTATAACTCCCAAACCTGCAATTTAAAGCAAACATCACAAAGACTTGAAAGGATATGGCGTTCCACCAAACTGGAAGAATCTTGCTTAATCTGGCAAGATAGTCTTAAAACATATAGGAAGGCTCTCTGTAATGCCAGAGCCGCCTATTACTCATCATTAATGGAGGAGAATAAAAACAGCCCTAGGTTCCTTTTCAGCACTTTAGCCAGGCTGACAAAGAGTCGTAACTCTATTGATCCATGTATTCCTCTAGCTCTCAGTAGTAATGACTTCATGAGCTTCTTTAATGATAAAATTCTAACTGTTAGAGACAAAATTCATCACCTCCTGCCCTCAACAGGCACTGATTTACCCTCAAACACAGGAATCTTAGAAACAACTGTAAAACCTGATATATATTTCACCTGTTTTTCTCCAATCGACTTTCCTGAACTAACTTCAACAATTTCTTCATCTAAACCATCAACCTGTCTCTTAGACCTCGTCCCAAGCTGCTTAAGGAAGTCTTACCCTTAGTTAGCACTTCTTTACTAGGTATGATCAATCTGTCTTTAATAACATGCTATGCACCACAGTCCTTTAAAGTAGCTGTAATTAAACCTCTTCTCAAAAAGCACATTCTTGATCCAGGTATTTTAGCCAACTATAGACCTATATCTAATCTTCCCTTTCTCTCTTAAGATCCTTGAGCAGCAGTCTGCAATTAGTTGTGTGACTTTCTACATAATAATAGTTTATTTCAGGATTTTCAGTTAGGATTCAGAGTGCATCATAGCACAGAGACAGCACTGGTAAAAGTTACAAATGACTTCCTAATTTCATTGGACAAAGGACTTCTCTCTGTACTTGTTAGACCTTAGTGCTGCATTTGACACCATTGACCATCGCAATCTATTACAGAGACTAGAACATTTAATTTGCATTAAAGGAACTGCACTAAGCTGGTTTAGGTCTTATTTGTCAGATCGATTTCAGTTTGTACACAATTCAATGATGAGTCCTCCATACACACAAAGTTAGACACGGAGTTCCACAGGGTTCTGTGCTTGGACCAATACTATTCACCTTTATATATGGCAATATTATTAGGAAACACTCCATACATTTTCATTGTTATGCAGATGATAGCCAATTATATTTATCAATGAAGCCAGATGAAACCAATCAGTGAAATAAACTCCAAGCATGCCTTAAGGACATAAAGACCTGGATGAGCTGCAATTTTCTGCTATTAAACTCAGACAAAACTGAAGTTATTGTGCTTGACCCTAAACTCCTTAGAAACACATTATCTAATGATGTAACTACTCTGGATGGCATTGCCCTGGCCTCCAGCACCACCGTAAGGAATCTGAGAGTTATCTGTGATCAAGATATGTCCTTCAACTCCCACATAAAACACATTTCAAGGACTGCCTTTTTCACATATGTAATATTGCAAAAATCAGGCACATCCTGTCTCAAAAAGATGCAGAAAAACTAGTCCACACATTTGTTACTTCCAGGCTGGATTATTGCAATTCCTTATTATCAGGCTGCCCCAACAAGTCTCTAAAGACTCTCCAGCTGGCCCAGAATGCTGCTGCACATGTACTGACAAGAACTAGGAAAAGAGATCACATTTCTCCCGTTTTAGCTTCTCTGCATTGGCTCCCTGTAAAATCCAGAACAGAATTTAAAGTCATTCTCCTCACCTACAAAGCCCTTAATGGTCATCATATTTTAAAGAGCTCATAGTACCCTATTACCCCACTAGAATACTGTGCTCCCAGAATGCAGGCTTACTTGTGGTTCCTAGAGTCTCCAAGGTAGAATGGGAGGCAGAGCCTTCAGCTATCAGGCACCTCTCCTGTGGAACCATCTTCCAGTTTCGGGAAAGACATCCTCTATACATTTAAGAGCAGGCTTAAAACTTTCCTTTTTGATAAAGCTTATAGTTAGGGCTGGCCCAGGCTTGCCTTGGACCATCCCCTAGTTATGCTGCAATAGGCCTAGACTGTCAGGGGACTTCCCATGATGCACTGAGCTCCTCTCTTCCCCTCTCCCTCTCCATCTGTACGCATTCATGTCTCATTAATGCATGCTACTTACTTGGCATTTTGCCTCTCCCGTAGTTTTCCTCCTCTTGTTGCTTTCTGCAGGTATTTCTGCCTCTGGAGCTGTAGAATCTGCATGTACCCACTGCCCCCATGATTATGCTCAACACCCACTGCTACAATTATTATTATTAGTCTTATTATTATTACCATTATTATTATTATTATACATCTCTGTGTGGAACTTGCATTGTGCTATGCTGTCTTTCCTCCTGCTCTCTCTCTCTCTCTCTCTCTGTCTCTCTCTCCCCTCTACCCTTCTCTGTCTCTCACTCAACTCACCCAGACAGATGGCCGCCCACCCAGAGCCTGGTTCTGCTCGAGGTTTCTTCCCGTTAAAAGGGAGTTTTCCTTGCCGCTGTCGCCATGTGCTTGCTCATGGGGGAATGTTGGGTCTCTGTAAAAAATATTGTAAAGAGTACAGTCTAGACCTGCTCAATATGAAAAGTGCCCTGAGATAACTTCGATTTGGTGCCATATAAATAAAATTGACCTGACTTGACTTGACTAATAATCCAGGTTTTTACAGCTCATGGATACACACATACCCACGATGGTGGTCATGTCAGCACTGGTCTAATGATTGCCTAAGTGGTTTTTTAGCATCATTCCAAGCCTCATGTAAAGTACAAGTTGTTATACAACAACTTGGCTCAGTTTAAATAGTAATTTACCTTCGCTTTGCAAAGTTGCTGTTGAACACTTTTGTTGCAAATGCCTCAGTTGCTTGCGCTGCAGTTGGAGAATTAATTTGAGTGGAGGACATTTAGCAGCGAATGTTTAAAGATCTAGGCACATGGGTCACTGTGGAGCCTCTGTTTGTGTTGGTTTGTGTTTTTACGAACAGATCAAACTACACTCAGTGTATCAGTGTTAAAAACGGAGCAGTAATCCCACTGTGAGTGTCTCCTTTTGACAGCTGTCCAATGTTTTCATGGAAATCTGTTTAGGAATCCGTCTGCCTCATCTGTACCTACTGTGCTACGTACTGTGATTGTGATTTCTCACAGTATTGTTTTAATGTTGTACTAATATACAAGAAGTTTGATAGAATAAAATGGTAGTTTTAGACAGTTTTCAATACTCAATAAATTTTGGTCAGTACTCAAAAAGGTGACTAAGGTTCACCTATTTGCATCAGGTGAACATCAGGAGGGCAGGATGGTAACTTGGGTCAACCCTACATGACTCATTTGTTTAATTCTTTTTAAGGAGCCTGTTACATCTGATGAAGTCATCTACTAATATAAGGAATTATAGGTCAGATTACTGGACATGACTCAGACTGGCTTATGTTACGTAGTAGTTACTGGTGGTCCTCCTGAGTCATGTTGCACTCCCTCACCTATCCCATTGCTTTGTTGCTGCCCAACTGAAGCTGAGCTACAGCCCTGTTAGTGCTGGCTCTGGTGCTGCTGGCACTGCAAAACAGCCTCATCTATCACGGGAAACGGCTCTGAGAGAATCAGCTTGGCCAGAACAGAGTGCAGCAGCGACACAACCCATGCATGTAGAGGGAGGGGAGGAATAGCCAGAGGAGTGCGGTGCTCAATGCGGCTGCCCGAGGTTGACAGAATAGGAATAAGAGGGTGACGGGAAGCTGAGGTCACGTGCTGAAGCTACGGCTGGGAGGGTGGTGGTGGTGGAAGGGAGGGAGGGATGAGAAACACAAGCAGCTCTTTTTTTTTCTCTCTCTCTCTCTCCCTTTCTGTTTCTGTCTCTGTCTGGTCGTCTGAACGCACATGGGGAGTGCAGTGCAGTGAAGCACATTCTAGGATACACAGTAGTACTGATGAATTATTGAACAGTGGTGAGTGGATGTGACACAGGCCAGCATACTTGCATGCTGCAGAGTGACAGGAGAGTGAGTGGGAGAGATTACCTGCATCTCCTGCAGCAACAGAGAGCTGCAAGTGAGAAGGAAGAATTTGTATGCAGAGGATGCAAGAGACAACAAGTTAGGATTCTAAACATTTATAAATCAACATTATAGCTTGAGCAAAAGCAGGGTTTTGAGGCCATTACTGATATCAATATTTGAGAGTTAAGAAAAACGATATCAGCTGACATAAACACTTAACACAAACATTTCTGATCCCATAAATTTGGTTATTTGGTTGTACTTGGTTATAGTGACCAAGATATAGTCCAGTCAGTGCCTTCTGGACGACAGCATGTAATGGCAATTTGATGCTTTTATTTGCCATTTATGATAGTAAACTGAATATCTTTGGGTTTGAACTGTTACTTGAATAAACAATTAATTTAAATACTAAATAAAAATCTTCTTTGGCCACGAGAAAGGCATATTTCATTATCTGACATTTTATTGACAAAATGATTAATCATGAAAATAATCTGCAGATCAATCAATAATGGAGATGATTGTTAAGCTGCAGCCCAAAATGGCGACATATTGTACGTATCTCCAAACTGCTATTACTTGGTGCTTTTTGGCTGACATATACGCCGCTACCGGTGTATCTTTGATAAGCTAAAATCAGTTGATAATATCACCCAAGCCACTCTATATATTACTCAAACAGAGTAAAGTGACATTCAGCACACATAAAGCAAGCTCTTTCTTGTTCCTGTGCTGCTAAATAACTGCAAATAAGCAATACACAGCCTGCTCAAAGTGTGGTATAACCCATACCAGCAATATAACTGTAACTGTAAAATTTTAATTTGGCCTGTTTGTTAGAACAACAGGGAATTTTGTCTATGTTTTATGTTCTCGTGACCATTCTGTGTTTTAGGGTGTTGGTTTGACATTCCCCGAGCACTCCCCTCAGCTGTCACCACTTAACTAGTCCCCAAGGAGAGCGAGAACTACAAAACATGGGAAAAATGTAAAAAATGCATGACTCCTCCTCCTCCTCCCTGCCTCTCTTGCCCCACCCTTCCAGTTTAGGTTACTAGGAGACCAGATTGGCCCCAAAATGAAAGAATCAAAGCCTTAAGGAGCGAGTGGTGTGACTGTCGCAAAGTAAAAAACATCTTGTAAATTTGTCATTAGCATGACGACTGTCAGAAACCTAAGCGGTGGTTGTTCGGGTGAGAGCGTGTTTACTTCACACTTCTTGCCAAAGTGTCTGCAGGCAGTGTTTACCTCCTGTCTGCAGTATGGTAGTAAAGGTAGAGGTCAGTTAGGATGTTTGCGCTGTTTTAACCAAAAACACAGAGCTGCTGTTTGTTCTCATATCTGTCCGTTTTGAAGCCAGCTGATTTTACTGTAGCTGTACTGTAGCTGTGTCCCAAATCCATACTACATACTAATTCAAAGCAGGCTTCGAGTATGTAAATTAGTGTGTTCATACTGGAAAAGTGACAGATAAAGTATACATAGAAACATTGGTAGGAAATGTAGAGATGCTCACAGCTGCAGAAAATGAAATCTAATTGCAGATTGTGGTGAAACAGCATCAGGAACACGTTAGAAAACGAAAAATAACGTTTTAATACGTTTTTGGAAAAACATATCTTTTGTTTTATGTTTTTAAAGTTTAATTGGCAGTATTAAAGTACTCACTTGTATAATTTTTTAGTATAAAAGAGTAAAGTATATTCATTTCTTCTATACTCACTGTACTATACTATATAACAGTATACTGTAAAGTATTTTGTGAGTACTTTAGACAATTATGTAGTATGCAATGTGGACACAGCTTGTGTCTCGTCCTGATATAATGTGTAGGTCTCAGACATGTTCACAGTTTTCTCTCTCTCTCTCTCTCTTGTCCTCTTCTTTCTCTCCTGCAGTCATACTTTGTCACTGACTATGACCCCACAATTGAAGACTCCTACACCAAGCAGTGTGTGATTGACGAAAGGGCAGCCAGGCTTGACAGTAAGTGCGCTTTGCTGAACAAACATGACTGGAGTAAAAAACATACACAAAAACACACACGCATACACACACAAAAAGGGCATTTGTATGCTCCTATTGAATTACATTGCACTCGAAGAATTGATTGCGAAAGTAGGTTCTATTTTGCTGCAAATTATTGTGTGTTTGTGTATTTGCGTGTGTGTGTGTGTGCACGCTTTCTAGTCCTAGACACGGCTGGACAGGAAGAGTTTGGAGCCATGCGAGAACAATACATGAGGACAGGGGAGGGCTTCCTGCTCGTCTTCTCAGTCACTGACAGAGGAAGGTGAGTGACAGTTCTCGTCATGCGCAAACTCACATCTATACGCTCAGTTCTCTTTCTTTCTGTTTGCACATGTCTGTTTACTCTTCACAGTTGCACACTCCTCTTACTCGCCTCCCCTGCCTCTCACTCTACTAAAACCATAAATCTTGCACTGATACTCTCACTTGTTGCTGCTTGTACTTCCGGAGCCTCTTGCTGTTGTTCTTGTTGTCATATTCTTTTGTTCTCAACGCTTCCTCCCTTCCTCCCTGTTCTCGTGAATACACTAATTCACACACCTTAGCTTATTATTTTAAACCTGTATGCTACTGAAACAATTGTTTGTTCTAGAATTCTAGAAGTTCTAGAATATTTCCATTTGATGGAATGGCGCAGCCATAAAAACGGGATTGAATATATCAGTCAGTGTAAACATCATGTAGCTTCGATGACGTTACTACTGTGAGCGTGGATTAAGATGATTTTTCCAACCTTAAAGCGATTTAACAGGGAGTAAAAGGGGAAGAAAGGCTTGATTTTGAGCAATTTTACTTCTATGTGATGAATCAGGCCTTAAATCACCTTGAAAATACTTTTCATATTAAACTATATAGTATTCTTGTTATAGTCAGCCCGTCACACCCCATCCTCCTCGCCTTTGTGTCCCTACCCAGCAGTGCAGGGAGCTGCATTCCCCTGCCCCCACCCACACCCCCCCCCACCCTCTCCCAATGTTTATGTTGTAAACAGTCTTTCCTTCCTCCATTTATATTAGTCAAGTCTTTCCAGATTTACTATGTACTCTCCAAGCTGTCTGTGGGCTCGTGGCTGGAATGCTGTCCTGGGTTTGTGGTCGCATTCTGCCTCTTTTTTTTTTCAGATTGACATTTTTATTTGCTATTTGGTTGAAAAAGTGCACATGGCATTTATATCATAGCGGGACAACTGTCAGGTCAGTGCACAGAGCAGAGCCCCAGACAAAAACATTTTATGTATTTGTACTAGCGCGCCTGACTTTTCTTTCTTTGCTGACATTTTCAAGCCTCTCAGTCTGATTCACAGTGGTGGTGACCCCAACTCCCGGGTGATGGGTGTGTGCGCTGTGTGTGTGTGTGTGTGTGGGTGGTTTTACTTGGAGGTTTGCATGTGCACATGTGCACATTTAGATGAATGTGTGCATCTCACTGTAAAAACATTATGTAACCTGTTTACGCCATATAACCCCATGTAATATAATTCACAGCTTTGAAGAAATCTACAAATTCCAAAGACAAATTCTCCGAGTTAAAGACAGAGATGAATTCCCCATGATCCTTGTAGGAAACAAAGCAGATCTGGAACTACAGAGACAAGTAAGTCCCACAGATTGGTCTGAACCCAATGACTGACTGACATATGTCCTGTTTGAGACAATCAGTCAATCTGAGGGATTCACATTTACATGCTTGAAAGTGGAAGCAAGCATTGCAGCTGCAGCGAGCTGCTAGCTGCTAGTTGCTAGCTGTTAACATACAGGATGTGAGTGATTAAAAAAGAAGCTGTAAAAATGTTGGTGTCATGAGGGGAGGATAGAGAAAAAACAGTGTGTTGAAATTATCAATTTTCAGGTTGTTGATATGCAGGCTTAGGACTTAACTCCAGTGAATCCACATCACCCCCTCATGGTGAAAAGTAGTCTTACAGGCACAGACAGCTAATTACTATCAATGGGTTTATTCATTCAAATCAGCGTTTAGTATTTCAAGCCTCATGTGACACAAACTTGTGTTGTTTTGTTTCTTATTCTTCTCCCCTCTTATGCATTTATTGGATTTCAGATGAGATTGTAGATGCTAGAGACATTACATTTAATATTAAAAGATAACGGCTGCTTACTACACATGACTGAACTGACCAGATGGTATCTCTGTGATAGAAGCTTAAATGTGATAACACTCTAATTGTAAGCAAAGGTATGTTTACCCTGAATTTGTTTAACAAATTTATAGATCAGCCTCTTCAAATATCAGTATTTCACATTTTGCTAACTGTTATTATCTGGACTATTTCTCTCGGGGAATGTAGTGTAGCTTTGGACCTAATTACTTTTTGCATTATTAAATTGAATTAACATGCACAGCTGTTTCCAAAAGAGGCAGATTTCAGCTGTGTCCCAGATGCATATTACATATACAGTAGTAATTTAAGTGTGTCAGAAGTTTACACTTGGAAAAAAATGATTACATGAAATACTATAAAATGTGGGGCATGCATATAAAAAATGCTTTATGGTGTTGGTGGGTATTGTTGTCCACAATGCGCGGTGTGATGAAAAGGAGGAACGCAATGGGGCTGAAAAAAGGGAAGAATCGGTGAATGATATTGTAAAGGCTCAGGAGACAGTCTGGTCAACGGGCATTTTCTAAACAATTTAGAAATTAAATTGGAGGAACAAGAAAGTTGGAAAATGTACATGTTTAATAAGGTCACGATTATTTATGTCCTACCCTAGAAAATGAGCTAAATTGGAAAGTTACAAAGTTCTTCTTTCGTTGTTATTAAGGGTCACTTTCACTTAGATGTGAAAGTCTGAACATGTATGCAGTGTGTACTGGATCTGACATATTGAGTTGTTTGCACTAGTGGTGTTTAACAATTACAAAATTTGAAAATCCTCAGTGGAAACTGTAGTTTTGACATAAACTACAGAACGTATCTGTGTGTATGGTATATTCACCTATAGACTACTTCACTATAAATATTACTTTTGTCTTTATATGATCATGAAGTTACAACAGGAAGTTTTATGATAGGGCACAGAAAGTCCCACATTGATGGTGTTACAAAAAGTAGTGTGATCTCATCAAATCACAAATAACATTAAAATGACATTTCATAACAGCTGACATAACCTACCTGTTATGTATTTCTCTGCTTGCCAGAAGATGATACCAGTGTTTCATAAATACATAACCTGTTATAAGGGATTGTGAAAATTTAGCAAGTACTATATCTAAATTGTGTTAAATGTTCCAACCCATCATCATTTCCTCCTTCCTTTTGCCTCAGGTAACCCAAGAAGAGGGCCAGCAGCTGGCCAGACAATTGAAGGTCACATATATGGAGGCTTCAGCCAAAATCCGTATGAACGTAGACCAGGCTTTCCACGAGCTGGTTAGAGTAATCAGGTAAGTGCTTCCTAAAGACATCTGACACATTGTTTTCACGTGGTTCTTTTGGTGACTCAAATCTGCCCTTTTTTTTTAAAGGTATAAGGACAGCTAAAAGGATGAACGAGCTAGGGCATACAGACTTTTGACATCATTCTAAACCATCAGACTAAAAGATTTAATCAGGAAAATTTATGTGCATTTTAAATGATAGTAGAAATACATAATAGGAAAATAGATTTGTATCTGCTTGTTCTATTCGTCACCTTTAAAAGCAGTAATAAAGAAACAGCATTTACTATTTTTTCATTTGATTATAAATAGTAAAAAGTAAAGAAAGTGAACATACACAGACCAGTGCACACTGATAGTTGTACTCTCTCCCAACTCCCAGGAAATTCCAAGAACAGGAATGTCCACCATCGCCAGAACCTACAAGAAAAGAGAAAGACAAGAGCGGCTGCCATTGTGTGATCGTCTGAGTCGGCCTTATCACTGTAACTCATGCAGCTACTCTCTACCACCCCACCCACTCTGCCTGACATCACATCCCTAAGTGGATGACTGACCGCTGCCTTCTCCACGTGCATGACTTCAGACAGCTTTTTCTGAGATACTTTGACCAGGAACTGCTGTCCCCAGGACATCACTATGGACAACTGACAATGCCAAATTTTAACACCACTCTACCTTCAGCCGTAATCTAATTCACATGAGAGAGTCCCAACACTAAACATTGCCTTCTAAATCAGCCTGACAAATTAATGTTTTGTACTCTGAAGGACTTCTCTTGCCTTGTAGTGACATTTGTACTTGCTACCGAGATTGAATGAAAACTATATATCCAGAATGTTAATGAGTTTCTTTAGTTTTCAGTGACCAGAGCAGAGAGATTATCTTATGAAGCTTTGTGTATGTTGTGCCATATCCCATCTTTACTCCCATGTGCTAATCTGCTACTGTACATATGTGACATTTGTTGTGATTTTCAAAGTGTATTTCTAATGACCTATTAAATCACCACAGTACAGTGTGTGAGGTTGAGTTTGGTTTTACATATATGAAAATGAATATATAAGTATGTATATAAATATAATGCCTAGACAGCCCTTAAAGCTACAATGATAGAACTTTCTGGCATTCTGCAGTGGATTCTTTACTTTGTCTGTGGTTTCTGCTTTCATCTCAATTGCCAAATATGGAGTGTCTACTGTATTAGAACTTTAAAAAGTCTTATAGATTGTAGGATTCATATCCTATGCCATCTCCTCAATGTACCGAAAGTAGCAAATTTGTCAGAATTTACTTTTTTTTGAAGGTGGCGGTTCAGTCAAAATTGGACACCGTATGTTGTTTCCGATTTCTAAGAAGCCGTAGAGACAAAATTATCGGCAGCACATTGTGTAGCTTTGAAAACTTGATTTTGAGATCAAAACACTGAACCCTGTATGTTCTTTATTCAACTTTTGACGAGTAATATTAACAGATTCATTTGTTGCGAATCAAGAAGCTTTTAGAGCTCAGTTCAGTTCAGATCATTCCAGTGTAACGCTTCATTTCTGTCAAACATTTAGTCAACAAAATAGATCAAGTAACTGTTTTATCATTCCAATAACACAGTGGCAATGTATTTGTTTTGTGTCCTTGAATTATTCTGTCACATAACTCCCCCCCCCCCCCCCCCCCCCCAACGGTCTGTCAAGAAAGTCAGGACAAGTGGAAGCATTGAGATGTACATCGTAAAACAACCGTTCTCCAATGGGACACGAACTCAGCGGACCTGCCACCTGTGGAGTAATCATCACCACAGACACAAAATACTGTTCTGCCTTCCCTTTCCACTCCTGTACTTCTGTTTGGGCATACAAATGAAGTACTGCAGTTTGTTTTTCATATCATCATCTTGTAATATAAACAACAAGAAAATCAGATGATGGAAGTAATGGACTTGATTAAATGTTTCTACTCTACTTTTATACATTATTTTCTTATCAAACTAGTTGACAAGTATTTTTATATGTTTATAAGTGAATACACGTTCACAGCACAGCTGTGTATATATGTAAAGAGGAATATTTAATTCTCTTGATTATCTGAAACTGAAGATGACTGTTGGCCCAAATTAGCAAAATTGGATTCTTCACCCAGATGTGACCGAGAATGTTTTTTCTTATTGTGGCTTAGTAATGGAGAGTATATTTATCTTGAGGTGTTCACCATCATCTCAGTGTGTAAAATGCCAGGTCAGTTGGGAAAGGGTTTTGGAAGTGATTCTGGTCTTTACGTAGGAGCTTTAAACCACATGAATGAATTATTATAATCACTGAGATCTGAAATACTCACCCCCCCCCCCCCCCCCCCCCCCCATCTTATTGCAAATGTTAGTGTACATCCAAATCATACAGATTTTTCTTTTTCTTCCATATCAATGTCTTTTGCCCTGTGTCTAGCTTTTGGTGCTAAAATAAAATCTGTCATTGAGCCAGATGGGGTAGAGATTTTTTTTTTTTTTTTTTCATTCAAAAAGCTGTTGAGACCTGAGCCTTACATACTGAGCCTTGCGTCAATGAGATTTATGGCTGCAGTCAATCTGTGAGGGACAGGATTCAGAAAAAAACATTGCAGTATCTCATCATTATTCACAGCATGACTCCAACCGGTGTCATCTCAACAACATGACTGACCACTTGTAACTCAGCACGACAACATTCTGCATGTAAACAGCATCTGATTTTGACCAGATCGTGTGCTATGCAGTGCATACTGAATCCTACATATTGAGATTTTGTTGAGATTTTTGAGTTTTGACAAACTACAGAAGAGTATCTGTGTGTATGGTATATTCACTTACTATAAATATGATTATATGGTCATTAAGTTACAACAGAAAGCCTTAAAGATGATTGATTGATTGAAAAATGATAGGGCACAGAAACTTCTATAACTTTTAGATCTTCATCATCATGTCATATCATCAATATAACCACTTGTAACTCAACAATGAGTCAGAGTTATGGTATGCTTTGAAACATTTGTGATTGATTTTCCATTCAGAAAGTGCCACACATACAGTACCATGTGCATTTTCAACATTTGCCCATTCAAACATTACCTGTCATACTGCACTGCACAGGTTTTAGACAGTTACAGCATTTTGAAGCATTATGCTTTAACATCTGGGCTCATTTTGTTTCATCAGTGAGTTGCTGTAACTGTTACCATAACTGGATCCATCCGTGTCCTGAACATCAACTGAGGGGCCCAGCGTCCTTGTAAGCTCTTGCATGTGCAAAAATAGAAAACGGGTGATTAAACAAGAAAAGGGCCCAATAAAGTCTTAACAGATTTTGTTTTGCTACTGCTTTAGTGCTTTTGGTCTTGTGGATGTTAAGATGCGGTCATGGCCTTTATTAACAAATACTGATTAATGCCATTCACTGGACTGAGTAAACAATCCTGAGGCACGGCTACTTCATCATCATCAGTATTTCCATCATGAAGGTTTATAATGATTTATTATAAGCAATTTTAATTGTATAACCTGTTTTCTGCCACTGTGTTGACTGTGAGTATATATGAAGTTATTGTGGTGATGTTTTATAGCTGGACTAATCCTCAAGATCCTCAAAGTAAAGGAAAGAGAAAATTCATCATTAGTGTAATATACGTGTTTTTTTATGTGTGAGGTAAGTATGGGAAGGTTGAAGGACATCTCCAGAGTCCTTATGTGCATTTGTTGTCTCAAATGAAAGAGATACTGTGGTACACAGCGTACTGAAATGGCAGCTCAAGAGGTTTTTCCTGCATGTCCTATGCTCTCATTTCTACCTTTCATCTCTGGATTGGTTCACCTAATGATAGGTTGTTTTAAAGCTTCTCCACGTTTGCACAAAATTACAGTTTTTTGCAGACACCCATTAATGATCTTAGAGCAGCAACTGCCTTGACCTGCATGAAATAAGTAGTGAACTGTGTGAGTCTGATAGGCCTATCCTAATTTGCATTAATTTGCATCTATGGCAAATTAGTTCCTGAGAGTGCACACATCCACATATAATGTTATTCAGCATTTCAGAAATAAAAGAGGGCTATAGCATAGCATACTGTCGTTTTGCATTGATCAGCAAATGGATGAAAAGGTTCACTGTTTGCTGTTGGCTATTAAGCAGTCATGAATGCCAATAATGAAACAAAAAAAAAACAGTTTCACCCATTTACTCTTTAATTAGGTTGAAGCCTGTATTGACACGTAGAATACTGTCAAAGTAAAATGAATCCGCGTTGTGTCTCCGCCGCGTGAATGAAATAAATCAACATCCGCGCGTGCACGGTGAGCTGACAGCTCGCGCTCCCTTCTCAGTAGTGGTATAGCCAATAGGACAGCGTCTGGGTCTGCACAGCCTCATTCACTAAACGCCGATTGCTTTACTTCGTGTTTGCATTAGTGGGAAAGGAGACAGGAGCGTTTTACGCTTTGATTTCTGCCTTCTCGCCACAGTCCATCCAGTCCAGCCGGAGACATGGAGGGAGTGAGCAGCAACAGGAGCATGTCTTACAGCAGATGGAGTTATGACAGGTAAGCGCTGCTTCCCATAACGACCAGTATAAGATGCTAGTTTCCATCTCAGTATGTGTTTGTTTCGTCGTGCGAGGCCGATAACGTTAAGGTTGAGGCCACGGCTTTGGTGGGAAGGAAGCCCCTCCTGCGCAATTAGTTGACAGGTGCAACGGATTTGGAAATGAGGGATGAGATGTGAGTGTATTAAGTAGCCCCAGCATCATACTGTGTCAGCTGGCACAGACATGGATGTTCGCCTTACTCTGTGTCTGTATGTCCACAGTGTATTTACAAATCTCCTATCCGTCCCCCCCACAACCCACCATCACCTAAACATTCCCATAGGAGTTAAGTGTTTATGTTGCACTTCATGCTATTTTTAGTCTGTTATTGTATCTGTTTGTGTTTGTTTTCTATCTGTCTATCTATCTATCTATCTATCTATCTATCTATCTATCTATCTATCTATCTATCTATCTATCTATCTATCTATCTGACATCTTATACTAAAAGTTATATGTGCTGGAAGTGACAATTTGTCGTATTTATGTGTCCATAAAAAGTATCAACACAGTCATAAGAATATTTGCATACACAGGCTTAAGTGCTGGACTCATTAGCAAGGAAGTTGGCAGGCCATGTCTCAGTAGGGGTGACTGTGGTCAAGACCACACATTTTTGGCATGTGGAGTATGAAAACAGAGAGCGCAGATGATAAAAAACCACCCCACAGAACCATGGTTCACCAGCTTGACAATAGATGCCTTTTTCAAATTTGGGAAGGAATTCAAAATACAACGAAGAGGAGGATTGTTTACTGGGGCATTTACTGGCGTTTGACTAACTGCCGTAGATGAAAACAACACGCTGTCTTTTGTGTCAGAGTGAAGTCATCAACATCATGTCAGACACAAGTGTGAATGAGTCAGTCAGCTTGAATGGCTCTGACTTGTCAAGAACGCACTTACATGGCGGAAATACGCTGTAAATTTGTTCAAGTATAATAGTATGAAGTCACGCAGTTCACGCAGAGTATCTCCACCAGTTTATTGCACAGATATAATTATTACACATTCACAGGAGTGATTTATGGCTAACACATATCAAAACACACAGCTCCTCAGCAGCCAATCAATTCCTCCTATAAGTCAAACAGCCAACAATTAAGAATACAGTGGTTGGTTGTCAATACCGTTTCTGTATCATTGAACAGCAAAGGCACAGTAGAAGAGGTTTTACCCTGACAACACTGTATATGCTGGCTCAGACAATATAATTGGTATTCTGAATCAGTGCTTGGGCATCCCAAGAGACCGCTGCCAGAGCCAGTGGTCTCTTAGCCTCTTAAGATTTCACACAGTGCTGTGAAATAATGTTTACTGTGTGCAACCAGTTAGAGGCTGTGGCTTTTTCAACAATATCATGAGTCTATATATGCTGTACACATGTACACCTGTAGTTTTGTCCTCCTGAAACCATTAGCTTTAGCTTTAGCATTAGCTTCTGTCTTAAAACAATAGTCGGGTGCCCAAATGAACATTGAAATAAGTTTTTTTTTTCTTGCCATAATCATTCCTCCTGTTCATACTGACCATTAGAAGATCCCTTCATAATGCACTTACAATGTAAGTGATGGGGGCCAAAATCCACAGCCCCCCTTCTGTGTAAAAATGTATATAAAAGTTGATCTGAAGCTAATATGAAGCTTCAGCCGTCCAAGTGAATCAAATCATGTAGATATCTTTTAATGTTACAGTCTTTAGTCAAAATCTATACAACAAAGACTAATCTGAGATGTGACACTTCTTTTGGGTACAAGACAGGGGAGTCATCTCACTATATAAACTTTCATCTCATTAAATGAATAATCATGACTGCTTACTAAAGCCATACAAAACACAAAGTAGTTGCCACATGAGAAAAAAATTCTCTCATTGTCAGTCAGGCTAGAAACTTAATAAATCAGAGGAGCACCTCTGGTTGTTACATGTTTCAAAGCTTGTCTCTAGCCTAAATTGGACCAAAGACAGGACCAATTTGTCCTACATAAAAGTCTCATGTCTTATCAAAGAGCAGTTAGGTATGCACACACTCTAAAGGGCAGGGGTAAAAATGAGAAAGTGGTATCTCTCTTCTGCACGTGTTAGCACAGGGCCCACTCGAGTTGGGGGTTGATTCCATACATGCTCAAATGCAGACACACACACACACACACACACACACACACACACACACGTCTGTATATCCCCTCCACAAAGCATAAAAGCATTATCAATTAGGACTATTACTCCCACCAGTTACAGGATCTTCACATCAATGGTCCACCCACACAGGTGTTTCATATTTTGCCTGATTAAACCTTAAAATCTGTCTGTTTCTCGCCTGGTTTTGTTGCACCTGTAATTCCAGCATAGCTCCATCCAACTTCAACCTGAACTGAAGTCTAATTAACAAGAATAAGTGAAAACACATGTGTGCAGGGTCTTTAACTGAGATACTGCAACAGAGGTGCACTAAGCAGAAGTAATTACAATTTTTTTTGTAAAAAAGAAGTAATTATACTCAAAAATAATTCTCCTGATATTCAAAAGTGTTTGTCCTCTTATGACAGCAATGATAAACCTGTTGCTAAGTCATATCTGAATTGTTATAAATAAGGATATGAAGTTAATTAGCTTAAAATATTGATGTTATCTTCTTAGGTAAAGGTTAAATTAGTAGATGTCGACTACTACTACCAAGCTAGTAGCTGTTAGTTTTTTAAGATCCTGCAAAGTGAATGAGACAATCCTAAAACAGCCGCCAGACAATAGCCAAGTTTAGTAATTTTGTATCTTGACCAACTCGACTGGCTACGGCTGATAAAGTCTGCTGGCAACATTTCACATTTCAGCCAATGGATGGAGGCTAAAAATAAGAAACCTTACCGTACTTTGTTTCGCTGTTGCAGTGAAAACAAGCACCATGCTGAAATATTGGAACAAATATTGACCATAAGGGAAAAACGCTTATTCGTCCTCCGTATGTGGCTGGAAACATGACGGCTGGAAAACCAAAGCAATTAGCTGAAGGAGGTGAAGACGCTCCATAGATTAGGGGAACTGCAGAGTCAAGCGATAATGCTCTGTGGGTTCATTGCTCCAAACGACCCCTTTCACATTATATACTGTAGCTATTTGATTGACAATATGAAATAATTAGTGTGGATTAGTAGTAAAAGTGCTAAATATGTCTGTTTTCTTTCAAAACTGGATTATCTGAAATGTGAATTGGTTTTCGAGTGTGGCCACATTGTACTGCTGTGTTTTTGCAGGCATTGTAATTCATGGTGGAGCCTGTTAGTACATGGACCTACAGTATGTACAATCACAATGTGTCCTGGCACCCACTCAGTAAACACTGTATCCTAGAGATGGAGGGCCAAGGTGGGCAGACAAGATAAAATTCACAGCCTGGAGAGCTCAGTGCAGCATTTTCATGATTTTAATCAAAGACAAATACATTTTTTTTTGTGTAGACTGTGTTTCACCTGTTGACCTGCACAGGAAAAACCAGAATTGAAAAAAGAGGAACATAGGAATTTAGGAACATAGTCTGTTTGTCCTTCCTCTCTCATCCATCACCACAGGACCTGATGATGAGTTGTTCAATTCAAACAGAACCACAACACCCTGAAAAGAGATTTAAATGCCCTGAAAGCAATAATTATGGGGATTCCAAAGAGTGATAATTAACTAACCATTCATTAATTAAGAATAACATTTCTACTCGACTGTAGTTGATATAAGAGATGAAAGTGAAATCCAATCAAATCCAAAGGCTCCTCACTGCGGAGGCTTGATTTTCATTCCTACCACGTTTTCACCAAAGTGAAGGAATTGCTGCGGAAATAAATGTGCACAATTTTAATTTCACCAGTGAGCTTGTTTTTTTTCCAGCGTTTTAGAAAAAAGACAGTGTCAAAATGGAAGAAAAAACAACTAGTTTTGGTGTTACACAGGAGCTCGAGATGAACCTAACTGACAGCTGAGAGCATGGACAGTGGCTTAATTTATCTAGGGCATCTTTTCTCAGAGTATCTTTTTCACTCTATTTGGCGCTCTGAGCTTTTTTGAAACGGTCTCCAGCATTTGTCATTTTTGGGGAGACAGGGGAGAGCTGAGCTTTTTGGTAAAACAGTGACATACCACATGGTGAGGGGCTGCGTAACATTAAAGTTAAGAGGGGAGACTCTTTGTCAAAGTTGACAAAGAGACCACTTTGTGTCAACTTTCTGCAACTTTCTTCCTGATGGCTCATTTTAATGTCATTGTAGCCGATCACCCAGCAGTTATTGTCATTAAGTTGTATTAGGGCTGATTTTGTCAGACAACTTCATGGCCAAAAAATAAGTATTTTATTCACGTCTCAGTGCAGCAGTGTAGCTACTACTGCAAATTAAAAACACTTTTTTCTACTTGTTCAGTTGTCTGAAATTAGACACAGAAATACATGTGAACAAGAACTACTTAAGTGTAAGTTCAGCTGTGTAAAAGGGGACTGAACAGAGGTTTCTGAGACAGTTTTGTTGTTTGCCAACCGAAAGAGTATGACAATGAGATTTAACCACTTTTCTATTGTTGTGACATTTCAGTGTTGATGGAGATCTTCATGAAAAAGACCTGAGAAGTTAGTGAGCTGATACAATTAGTTACTTAATTGATTAGTCAATCGTCAGAAAGGTAATTGGCAATTGAACTGATAATCGATAAATTGTTTGTCATTTTTCAAGCAGAAATGCCAGACATTTCTTAATTCAAGCATTTATTTTGTGAGAATTTTGCCGCTTTTCATTATCTATTGTGATTACAAACTAAATATCTTTATGTTCTGAACTGCTGATTCGACAAGTCATCAGTTGGGCGGCTGTGGCTCAGGAGGTAGAGCAGGTCGTCCACTAATCGGAAGATCGGCGGTTCGATCGCTGGCTCCTCCACTCTGCGTGTCGAAGTGTCCTTGGGCAAGATACTGACCCCCAAATTGCTCTTGAAGGCTGTGCCATCGGTGTGTGAATGATTATTAGATTAGATCTCCTTATGAGCAGGTTGGCACCTTGCATGGCAGCCTCTGCCATCAGTGTGTGAATGTGTGTGTGTGAATGGGTGAATGTTGACATGCAGCGTAAAGTGCTTTGAGTGGTCAGAAGACTAGAAAGGCGCTATATAGATGTAGTCCATTTATATCTTGGGCTTTAGGGAACTGTGATAAAACTGTGACAATTTTCTGACATTTTATAGACCAACTGCTTAATTGATCGTTCGAGAAAGTCAGCAGCTGAATCGGTATTGAACATAATTTTGCCAGAAGCTGTAATCTGCTCGAAAATATGCTGTTATTGTTCGGTAGTATGCATTATAATGCATTGTGCAATCTAAAAAAAATAAACCCAGTCCTCAGCATCAGATTTGTTAGAGACACACATGTCTGAAAGCTCTTGAAGTGGGAATCCATCATGTGTTTGGGGCCTTTGTGGGTGGCTTTAAAAATGAGTCACACAAGAGCCATATGACTTAGCTGAAAACTGCAGACAACTAAACAAAAGGTATGAGATTGATTCATCATTCTCAATCCAAGGGGACAGTTACTTCCATTATAAAAGAGACTAAATTAAATTTAATACAAAAAAGAGAGAAAACATCAGAGATGAAAGTGGGCCAGCAGCAGCAGAGTGGAGAGGAAAAGTTGAATGCGGTTGTCATGACAGTGTGGTGAGAATTTATAAAGATATTTTGCTGTGAATTTAAATGTTGGACAGTCAAACTGATGAATTAACGAACCAATAAACAAACCATCTATAAGCTGTGCCGCCAGTGGAGCAAAAAGCTGTGTCTACTGCATGTTTTACCAGTCAACATTCAGCCAGTGACACAAAATCCATGATTGATGACTTATTGACGAAGATTAAGATTTACCCTGTTCTTTGATTTTCTTTTTTTTTCTGTCATTCACTGTCTGACTAGGCACTTCTTCAAATCCTCGTCAATACCTCAGACTCAATGTACCATCTTAAAGTGAACAGTGAATAAGGAGTAGCAACGTTGGCTCTACCTCTTCTGATCTTTGACTGAAAAAAAGTGGCGTGTGTAGTGTGGTGTCGACATAAGTTTGATGACAATTGTTTGTTTTTGTGCTGTGACAATTGAAATAGGTGGGTTTTGCATCGCAGAGGTAACTATTTGACAGTATTATGAAGAGAGATGAGCCAGGTAAAGCGGGCTCGATGCAGCTCTCTGCGGCTGCCACAGTTCAGTACAGGAGAGCAGCTGAAGCGACAGCTGTGTCCAGACAGTGTCAGAACGTCCACTCCGCCCGCTGTGTGAGATCCTGTCCAGAAAGCTCACCAATGGAGATTTGTAGGGGATTCAGCTCCCTGACATGTAAACACATGTAGAATAGACCAGCTTTTCACACTATTTACCTGTAGGGGAAAAAAGATTATTATTTCTGGCGGTGTGGCCGGTCAGATTGCGTTCGTCAGACCTCTCCAGCTTAACGACCCCTCTGCTGCACTGCTCTTATTATGCAGTTCATAGATTAGTCACCTGTCCACCAGTTTTTCTAGTAACCACAAACAGAAAAAGCATTGCACCAAACGAAGGCTTTTGTCTGCGCTGCTACACTTCTTGTTTTTGCTTGTAGCAGTTACAAAATGCCTGTGGCAGTTGGTAGCGAGTTGGTGTGGCCCCAGCCGTCAGAAACCTAAGTGACACCATTTCATTGTGGTCATATCACAGGTTTTATCACTAACACACGAACCAGCACAAAGCTTGAAATCTTTATGTATGTCTTAATAAGGGTTACAATGATAAGGGTTGTAGGTAATTGTAAAAAATGCAAAAAAACAAATGTCAGGTCAAGAAATGTTGTTTGGTCATCATCAGTGGCCCTTAAGTAGCATGAATCTACATTTACAGTACATAACGTAGTTTACCTACATATAAACATATTAGATTATTTTAAAAAATTGTTTACAACCAGAAAATGGTGAGCATCTCGATTTTTAGATTAAGACGAGCACTGCAACTAAAGGCCAATTCAGAGTAGTATTACACCAACCAAATGATTTACGGTAACAAACTAAAGGTCAGACCAGCACAGACACACAGCCTGACAGAGCAGGTTACATCACGCAAATAATGATTTTTACCTAACGTCATCATATGTAATTTGTCACTTTACTTCACAAATTCTTAGCGTACCTTCTTGGCATATGCCCACACTTTGGCTTTTAAGATGTATTTGTGTTCAGGTATGCTGAATATCACGGACAAATAGAGGAGAGCAGATATGAGGGAAAGGAGGGAAAGGGTGTGAGTGATTTTTCAGGTGGAGATCAGAAGGTGTTTGAGAGGGTGCCATGACAGAAAGGCAGCCAGCCTGTCAGTCCAGTCCTTCTCTTCTGCAGGAAGACAGGAAAACAATCCCATCGTTTGGGGAGACAGTGAAGTCAGCTGACTTGCCTCTGTGGTCCAAGCTGCTCGTCTTATAATGCTGCTGACAAGTAGGGACTGACATCAGGTGCAAAGGTGAAAAAGCTACCTCTAACATCTCCCTCTGTGTTTTAGCTTTCTGTTGATGTGAGGAAGTGGTTACTGTCTGCTGGGCTGTGGCGATGCTGGCAGGCAACAAGCTTGGAAAGCAAAGGCGCCTGATGTGAGGTGAACTGGCAACTTGGGAGTGCCTGGGGATAATTTCCTGGAATGGGTGCTAATTCCATATACTGGCAGACGCTGTGGCTGAGTATACGTTGTATAGATGCAGACAGGTCATACTCTTTGTAAGGAGATTAAAAAAAATGATTGAAGAGAGTAAATTCAGGAAAGCTAAAGCTGAAGTCACCTAAGGCATTAGCCTTATCACCACTTATATAAACTGTATTCATCGCTCTGTATATGTATCTATCTGTAAATGTATCTAACTCACAGTAAGACTAAGTTACAGTTATTTATGCTGTTCTCTCTCTTAATTTTGTGTCTAAATGTCATACATTTCAGATGCAGACGACAGCGGACAATCAGCTACACGGTCCAGGAGCTTCTTAAATGTCTTCCAGTGACACTTGATGATTATCGTTACTCTGAAGTGTTTGAAAAGATGATCTTTGAAGAGTGAGAGTGTGCTGCAGATGTGTGTGGAGGTGTTTGTGTGGGGCAGTTTTTTCAAACATTCATGAATTTCTTAGTGGTCCATATCTAATGTGAAAAGAAATATATAATTGTGCCTTACTGCATTGGTTCCCAGCCTGTGTAGGAGGGCATTACTTACCAGCAGCCTTGAAACTGGTTGCCTTTGTCTCTAAGATTAAGAATTTGAATGTGTTAAAAATATTATTCATAGATTCTGGAAAGAGAAGGATCTCATTTTTAATGAATTGGAGACACAATTAATATTCCAATTGGAGTCTTTTATACTGTATGTAATAAAACCTGTCTGGAGGTTATCCTTAACTATGTTAAATGCCATATATATAAATTCAAATACACCATGACAGTTGGAACTAATGCAGCCTCTGGGTCTCAGTGTTTAACTTCTTCACTTTCAAATCAAGGTTTTTGTTTGTGGAGTATCACCAAATGCCATCACTGAAGGTACCCTCTTTGTCATCCTGGCATTTCTGACCAAAACAAATCCTCCATTTTTCATCAAAGGAATAGCATCGCCTCTGTTCATTTTTCATAATCACTATACAAGTGGCATGACAGTGTTTGTAGCCTCCTCACTTTGATGCTTTTGCTGTCTTATTAAAAGAAGAGAGGTTGTTGGTTCTCCTTCACATCAAAGTGGATTTATGTGGAATTACCCTTTCAGCAGCAGGTGTGCCTTTGGAACAGGAGTCTGGATCAGCATGACAACCCAGCTGTGCCCTTGGCCCGTAGATGGCTGCTCCACCATTAAAAAAAAACAAAAAAACATTAAGAAGTGATGGCAAATATTGCAGAATGGTGCTGCTTTATTGGAGTAATACTTTGTGTAAATGAGGAGCCTGCACCTCTTCTGACTTTTACTGAGCTGGACTCAGATTTAATTCAATATTAAAAATTCAGTGTGTGATAGGCAATCATAGTGCAATATTCATTATCTGTGTGTGTGTGTGTGTGTGTGTGGTGCTCCGTCAGCAGTTGTGTTCAGTTTATTTCTTACTCAAACACATGCCATACATTTTCCTGCTGAGGATGTATTCATGTTTTCTTTAGCTTCTAAACAAAATCTTACATTTTAAACATCAGCGTGTTCGATACGAAGAGCAGCCTGCTGCAGCAAATGTAATGTTCTTCTCCTGTTGTTTCACCTTGATATGCATCAGACACAGGTTAGTGTCAGAGGCATATCTGCAAAGGTGAAAGTGAACGCAGTGGAGCGTCGAGCAGCTAAAGATACCGATATTTCCCTCAGGAAATATTGTGAAGGAGAAGGAGTGAATATTGAATTTACATTTTGTCAGGTGGCCAACGGGACCCCAAATGAATGATAATGTTGCTCTGTGTCTGCTGGATGTTTAAATAAGCAGTTGCTTGCTAACCATATCAATCTTCAGTGCATTCTAGTGTAGAGGGTTTGTGTAGGGCTGAGGCCATTTTTTATATTTATCAATAAGTCGGCAAGATTATTAAGATGTATTGTTTTAAAGATTGTTTTGCACGTGAAAAAAAGGAAAAAAGAACGATATTGAAAACCCCATCTTTAGGGACACTGTTTTCTGTATTCTGGCATATTTTAATTTAATGTAAAAGTATTTAAGAAGAATTTCTTCTGAAATTAGTAAATTACTTTACTATCTACATTTGATTGATTTAATATGAACATAAAGCATTTGAACACAGCCTTTCAGCACATTTGGCCCTTACCGTCAGCTAACTAAATGCACTCAAAACCAGAAGTCATTGTCCAAGGCCTACATTTCATTATTTCAACAAATAGTGTTCAGTAGATGAGCAGATTTGGAAATGTAAACCAAATATGAGCAGAAATCACACTGTAGCAGATCACCAGGAGAGAGGTTTGACACTCTGGAGTCTCTGTGCACTGCTGGCACCAAGTAAGGTGATGAAAATAATTATAGCAAGACCATTATCCTTCCCTCGTCTATTCCATGTACTACTAATTAATTAACTCATCTCCCTTTCTCTTGAACTGTTATATTCACTTCTTGCTCTTCATTAGTGTTCTTTATTAATCGATTTATTCTCTAACCCTGTGCATAGGACATTCCTTCTCCAGCACGCATTACCCCTGTACTATCATGATTTGGTCTCTCATAAGATGATGCGTTATATACGACGGATGAGCAAATACACAGCCATAGTTTGTCAGCTAATATGTTTTAAAATCTCAGATGAAACATAAATGTGCCTTCTGTCAGATGCTTACATAAAGTTAGTTTTTATAGGCTCATATAGAATGTCTTTATTCTTTTTACTGTCAGGTTGGCCAATTTGTTACTTACTGTGACTGTTTTTTTTACATCCTATAAAGTCCTATAAATATAAAATATGTAAATTCTGCTGCCTCTTGCTATTCTTTTATTCAGCTCTCCTTCATAGCTCTGTACCAGTGGTGCATGTGTGTGGGATATGCCTCTGGAGATGGTTGCTATGGTGAAACATCATGGTGTTAAATTGGGAAGTGGCATTAAGTTTTTGAGATATATAAGACTGCGTGTGTGTGGAGTGTGTAATTATATATCTCCCATCCATGAGCAGGCGGCTGTAAGTGTGAACACATGCAGTCTTATCTCCCCTCTGTCCCCTCGTCACATGGAAGAGACTGTTGTCTGGCTGTGTCTGAAGGATTTGTACTGTGGGAGTTTAGTGTTTGCTGCTGCTCCATGTTGGATATATTGATTCATTATATTGATCTATAAGTCAGAATATTGATGATGCGCAGTGAGAAGAAGAAAATAACAACATGTATTTAGCCAGAGAACATGCGTTTGTTGGAGCTTTTGAGTAACAGTTATGAGCCAGTTATGTGATTGGCCGTCCGCTTAGTTACACCAAAGCAACAGCCAATCACATAACAGACACTGTTCTGGCTCTCTTGATGATTTATGATGTCTTATTTATTTATTTAATACTGAACTAATATACTCATAATCTTTGATAAGTTTGTTTTAACTTATCACAGATTCAAACTGTATCACTGGACATTGGCTTCAAAAGCTATTTGTTAATATACACAATACAAATTATATATACATGCTGATGTTATGTATTTGACAGACCACATGTTTGATTCCTCTAAGTAGACTCATTTTGCAATTATCGGTTTTAAAACTTCTCATTTTAACAGACCTTCAAAGAAAAAAAGATTTAGTATGGAGCATGAATGGCGTCATAATTTACCAGGGACTGCCATAATAATACTGATGAACTTTAGGGAGTATAAACCACCCTGTGATTAATAGATAGTTTGAGGATTACACTGATCTGTTCAACATGGAGAAAGCAGCTGGTCTTCTTTAAAGACTTAAACAGAGGCAGACATTAGGACATGGTTTGGGAAAGTTTGGAAACTAGCCATATGACTTAACCCTGTCATACAGTCATTAATTATATATTCATTTCGATTGCTTTGTAAGTATCCCCACTTGGTTCATTATCTTATATCGGGAAGTCTCTCATCGTTTGTCTGCCAAGGCCTTATGAAGATCGATATGAGATTGAAACACTGCCTCTCTGTCTTAGAAGCTACAAATACAATGTGTGAATCCCATTTGCTTCTTCTGAAGTAAAATAATGCCTAAATAATGCTTAATGAATAGCAAGATCGAGCAGGTTTAAGCATGCACAGACACGTCATACAGGGTACACACACACACAGGTGTTGTGTAGGAGAAGGTTTTTGTTCTGTTGCTACTTCTTTCCTTTTTTTTTTTTGAACAATTTGTCTTCTGTTGATTCAGATTCTGGAGCATTTAATGAGCTTCTCACGTGTATAAACTGGCAACCGAAGTCCCAAAATACAGAACAGACTGTTCTGCAATGATTCAACAAATGCAAGATTTTTGTCACAGCCGCCGGCATGACTAGGCAGGCGAAACATGTGGACCTGGAAATGCTCAATATTTCTCGATGCTGAGCCCGCCAGATCTGCTTTTAATGAACGTGATGTGATGTGATTGTCAGCTACATGTATTTTGCATGTTGTTGCTTTAAACAGCAGAGCAGTTGAGAATTTTAAGGAGACACAAAGAGATACATGATGATAAAAGCCTGGCTGAGGAAGCCTTTTTTCCTCCACACAGTTTCTGCTGGTCCAGCACTCTAAACTTAGAGACATCTTTGTAAATCTAAGTACATTGTTGCTTTAAAAATACTCATAATTTACAATGACAAATACAGGAATGAGACACGCAAGGGGGTGTTTAGCAAGTTTCTTTTCCATACAATTTAGGTGCAGTTAGCTCTTGTAAACTGCACCAAATGTGTGTTTCCAGTAAGTGTGGATTCCCCCTCCCTTCACAGAAACTGTGAAGCTGCAATTGTGAAGCTGGAAATGCAGTGCTTGAGCTATTATACAGCTCCTCCATGTGTCCATGAGTCATCACTACACATTTCTATCACTAGTCAATGACTCCCCCTGTTGGTGAGGAAAAACAAACACTGCCACTAACGACAGCACCACAGTGTTGTTACTGTACGCCGCAGGCAAAGCCAGATGTTAATTAATCACAGCTATGGAAACTGGCAAGGTGGTGACGTGTTTGTGTTTCTGCATGTGTGTCTTTACTTGAAGCAGATATTACAGTTAAATAGCCTACCAGTGAGCTTTTAAATGATAATTAGTCTCCTCTGTTGCCATGGCCACTCGAGCAGTGTGACACACAGAGAAAGACATCAGCCGCCGCCTTCTTCTGGCAAAGATGCCCAGTTAGGATACAACACTACCTCCATCTCTGCTTATGTCCATGGAATTAAAAACAATCATTAGCACTGCTCTCTCATCCATGAAATGATCCAAGAGCCAGAATAACATGGTCAGCTTTATTTTTCATGGAAAGGTACTTCAGTTGAACATGACTTCATGGTGAACTGCCTGATTGAGTGTGTACGACAAGAAGGACGAGGGGCCAAAAACACAGTGTCCTTTAAGGCTACAGTCCTTTTTTCATTTGATTTTTGGCATCCTAGGGTCTCCAGCAATTTGTTCATCTGATTCATCGTGCGCAATTGCAGGGAAATTCCCAAAACTAGAGACGATGGCCGTGAGTGCGTGGTATTGTACCACTCACATTTAAAAGCTAAGGATAAAGCGTAAAGAAGATAGATATTGGGAAACTAAGCAGGATCAGAAACAGCTTAGAGAAAGTGAGTCACATGCTCATGAGCCTCTAAAGATAGACACAGAACTGATACAACGTACAGCACCTGACAAGATGACACTCTCATTTGACATCTCTGCCTCTCTGCTGTCTTTCTGTCAGCAGGGTGTGAAGTACAATCTGTGTGCGTCAGTATGTGTGGGACGCAGTTCTTATCCAATGTCTGAACCAAAGACAGGTCATTAACCTTTGAAAGAACAAATTATACTTCTGATTGTTTTACTTTTTATGGTCTGGTAATGCCCCCACACGACATAATGAAAATGTGTGTGTGAAAAGGGTGTAAAATATAGTTTTAAATGTAGTTTTATAAAAGGAGTACTCCCTTTTTTTTTTCTTGAGAATAGTATAAACAATGTGCAAAATATAAAGTAGAATGAAAGCCCAAAGCTTCAACAGCTTGCTGGAGAAATATAAAATGATGGAGACATTAACTGTATGTAAACAAATCAAATATCCTTGACTTGCCTTCAGAATACATTCAGTCCTCACTGCTCTGAGATGTGGGTTGTGGTACCGTATATATGTATATATATATATATATGGATGTTAGACATACTATATAGGGAGGGGAAACCTCAAATTTTTTGAGCTGAATTTAATCTTTTCAAACACCAAATCTACATTATTTGTGATATTATTTGGAGTGAACACTGTGATGTAACTCCAAATAATGTCAGAAGTAATGTAGATTTGGTGTTTGCGAAGATCACAGTTCACAGCTGAGTTTCAAAACATCAAAATTTAGCAAGGAGGAACTTAACACTAAAACAAAACCAGGGAGTGTACTTTTAACTGCTAGAAAATGAACCATGAACAAACCAAAGACTGCATATTTAACTGCTTGCAAATGACTGAGTTTAAGACGTAATTTGGCTTTCTAGAAATGTAAACACATCTGTATATACAGAGGGAAACTGTGGGAGATGACTCATCAGTCCATACTGAGGTTTGTGCTTCTTATTATACTAAGCTGC
Source organism: Scomberomorus guttatus (assembly GCA_038419695.1). NCBI lineage: Eukaryota > Metazoa > Chordata > Actinopteri > Scombriformes > Scombridae > Scomberomorus > Scomberomorus guttatus. The sequence continues at coordinate 23,007,810 of CM076445.1, read as the reverse complement.
GCATCTTTGTCCGTTGCCCCTGGATACAAGTGGTTTCCAAATGGAAAGCCTGCCATAAATACCAATTTAGCAAAGCTCAAGACATATAGTCTTTGTTCAGGTTGTCTCACGGAGGGATTGATTCAGATGGCTGGGTATTTGTAAGGCAGTGTTTATGCAATGTTTAGCAAATAGCTTATTAAATGTGTGTCTGTCTCTGTTGGTGAGCTCCAGCTTGCAGCCAGATTTTTTTTTTCTTGTTAGTGCAGTGTCTGTCGCAGATTTCTGAAACATTTCTGCTTGTTTTATGACATTTGACTGTAATATCATCCTTCACTGACAGTCAGGATTTATGAATACGCTATTATCCAGGCGGTAAATCAGTCATGAAATCCATATTTACAGATTGAGATTAGCTTTGAAACTATTTAAGAGAAGATATTGTAATTCTTCAACTTCTTTTAACTTTTTTCACTGGAACAGAATCACATTTGCCTCAGAAGAAGAACAACTGCGTATTGAAATTAGTAGAACTAGTTACATTTTTAAAGAAAAGTATGAAACCATCAAGACACAGAATCTGCAAAAAGTGGTACATTTGTATGGGATTTTATTGATATAGTGAATTTGCAAGTGTTCATAGCAAGCTGTTATCATTATCAGGGATATAAATGGGAGAATTTACAGCTAGTGTATAACATGTCAAGACATTTCAGAGGCGTGTAGCGATAACAGAAGCAGAAATCTATCCAGAACATGCAGATGTGTGTTGCGCTAGCTGCACTTTGGAAAGGAGGATGCAAAGGAACTTTGGTGTATTGAAGCAGTCCATCTAGTTGCCTCTCTGGGACACTGGGGCACTGTTTCATCCAGCGTGACATTTTCTAATCCAAATCATGTTTTATGCATGCCCTCTGTTGGGCACTGAGAGATGAGATACAGGGATTTATGTTGATACAAGGTCTCTCCTCTCTCTCTCGCTCTGTGTGCATGTGTGTGTGTACTTTCATCCACTTGCTGATTCTTCAGCTTAATATCACACTGTGCTATACAGTAGTTTGAAAACAGAAAGCAGTACACACACACACAGTCGCTGATGCACATGATTTTTAAATAGCTATTACAAAAGAAGTGGTCCTTGAAAATGTGACACAATTATCAATTCAAACTATCCACAATTTATTGTTCCCAGCAAAGACTACGTTGCCCGTATCAGAGGGAATCAATAGAGTGCACACGTCAGATTCAATCAATACTGGACAAAAGCCAATATGCTCATTCACTTTTCATCCTTTTCACGCAAAAGCTCACACACAGTATCTCACTCTTTGCGTCTCCGAAGCTGTGAGATTTACTTTTCACTCACTCACACACACACACACACACACACACACACACACGTCTCTCTGTGTCTGTCTTCCACTTTTTCTCTAAGATTTAAAGCTCCCCTTAAAATAAAGATGCCACTGTTTATACAAAATGCCTCACAGCAACCTTCAAAGGCTGGCTTTTTAAAATTTTAGCCGCCCACCATCGCTTGTGGATAGATTTCTTACATAAAGAAATTTTCTCTATCCATGAATGATGATATCATCGGCTGAATTGTAGCTGGGATGTCAGGCTACTGCTGATTCACACTATAGAGGGCCTCTGTGGGCTGTTCCTGGCTGAAAGTGGAGCGTAATCAGTCAGTCTATATGCGTAACCGGCTTTTCTGATTTTGCATTTTACATGTTTAATTCGGAGCAGTTTCAGTGGGAAATTATTGAAAAGCTAGTATGAATCGAACAATCAAATGTCATCTGATTATGACTGAGATTTGGAAATGGCTTCTCAAGTAGACTCTCAGAAGTAGTTTTAATATGCAATGCAATGACAGTTTTGAAAGGCTTGAAAGAATTTGTCCTTCTACTGTTTAATTTGTCAGTTTCTGGTCTCTTTCCTGAGTGAGAAGAGGAGGCGATAGCTGGCTTGCCTTTGAAGTTGCTTGTTTTTAAAAAAAATTTTTTTTTACAGTGAGTAAATTTCCTAGGATATGCACCACTGAAAATGTGTTTGCTTAGTGTTGTTTTCATAGGATGACGGTGTCTTCGTGTATGAATACAGCTGTCTCTTAACACTTTCAAAGCTCTTGCATGAGAAGGGTTTTAAAGTAACTCAGAGGTGTGTACAGTGAAGCTTATTGAGCTTCCAAAACCTATTATATCCAACATCAAGTTGCACTCACTCGCAAGATGTTGCACCATCTGATATCAGTTGTCGACTGTTCATTCCTCTGATACTGAACTGTTTTGTCTATACATAATTAAACAGGTGAGCGTTAATAAATACCATCTATCCCGTTAAGCCCACTGGAGGCAGGGCTTATTTAGCTTACACCAACTTATTGCTGACAGGATCCTTTGGCTCGCCTCCAGTCTCTCTGAAGTGCAGCACGCTCCTGTGTGTGATGTGACGTAATGCGGATGCAGTCAGTGACTCACTCCTTGAGCTGTGTCCTAATTGCCTCTTTCAAAGTGCACATTTCAAGGCTGAATACGTCATGAGAGTTTGACGAGGCCGTCGTATTTATGGCTTCCCCAAATGTTGTTATTAATGGTGCGTTCGAGCGGTTCTTGTTAACTTGGGAAATTTCTCCTGATCACAATGACTAGGTGGTCATGGCAGTGTAAATAATGGAAACCAGGCACAAACTCCACTGTTTGTTTTGAGCATCTGGGGCATGTTGTCAATCACTAGATAGGATATAGCAACCATTCACACATATGATAGAAGAGTGAAAGATGCCCATATTTCTCATTACAATAGTAAATTGTTTGACAGGAAAAGTCACTTGTTCAACTTAATAAGTTGAGAACGACTGCCCAAGCACCACTACTTTTGAAATCTGTTAAGCTATGGGTAAAAATTGCAATAATGAACCACGATTTCAGGAGGAGGAGGAGCAGCCCGTTATCCTCCAGGCTGTGTCTTTTGAAGGAGGATGCCTCTGACAGCAAATAGTTGCTGTGGATCCGGCCAGTCAGAGGTGGAGGAAACGTGGAAGCAGGAACTGAAGCAGGAAAATACTAAGCCAAGGTTATGTAATGCCAAAGTTTGTTTGTGTTGGAACACCAGAAAAAACATGTGCACAATGTTTGTTTTTGCATTTGGGAAACAGCCTCCTAGATCCCCCAGGATAGAGGCTTGTGACACTGAGGCCTCCGTATAGTAACATGGGGGATTTGGTTGATTTGAGTGTGATAAAAACATATAAATGGTCATACACAGACTCATGCAAAGGTACAGTACCAGCCAAAAGTTTTGGACACACCTTCCTATTTAATTGAATGACAAAAGTGTGAACAAACTTCTGACTGGTACTGTAAATGTCACTCGTCAGTTGGCGCATGTCCTGCATGCCTGATCAGGTTGCTATATTACTAAGGTTGTGTGCTCTGCAGCTGCGTTTCAGCCAGACTGATTAAGACAGGCAGACACAAGCCAGAGATCCATTTTCACATCAGTGTGGGCCTTCTGTGCCAGGACAATTATTATAATTACTGATACTGCTGGCCTCCTGTTACCAACAATAAAATGCCTCTGGGAGAACTGAACAAATTCTGGCTTGGAAAAATTAAATTTGTCAAGAGGATCTTATCATTTTCTGTTTAATGCTGTAATGTCTAAAAGGCCAGAGGGAAGAGATGGAAAAGAAGGCTGCTCTGTTTGCTGAGTCCAGTGGGGAAGGAGGATATACTTCTGTCTTGTCACAAAAGTGAGCCTCCCTCCCACGTCTAACTCTTTTCACGACCAAAGCCAAACTTCAAAGTCCGTCCTCCAGCATCAAATATTAAGCAGGGTGCTGTGTGTACACCTGCTCCTCAGTGGAGTGGCTTGTTCCATTTACTTCCACTTTCATCACACCAGCTGATATGCTCGTCACACGCCATTAACCGCGGAGGCTCTCTAACAGTCAGTTACACTTAGTTTACAGTCATCTACTTTCATCTCACTACCAGTTTTGTAGCTTAGTTGCTTAGTAATTTCTGTTTGTAATAGCCACGCTTAATGAAGGTCTGTGTAGTGTTCTGCTTTCTCTGGCACCACATCGACTTCAGGGCAGGTAGAGAATCAGTGACTTAGACAAGCTTGCTTCACAGTTACATAATAGTTACGACTTTGTTGTTTTTTATTCTGGTGCTTTGATTGTTCATCCCTTAATCCCATTATAAACCACAGAACATGGGTCTCCTGGGATGTGACACAAAAACTCAGTTAGTTGGGGGTAAACCAACCTTTTTTTTTACTGTGTAGGGAAACTATGATTCTATAATTTGCAGAAGAAACAGCATCAGAGCTGTGTAGGAGGGACATCTGACTTTGCTGCCCACTTAAGTAAAATACAAAGCGTTGTCCGCATGTTTCTCAGTAATGTATTGATATAGAGCAGTGTGACAAACTTCTTTATTAGCTAAAAAGTTCCCATCATAAAATCAAAATGTACCACAACAATCGTCCATTATACAACATTCTGCTCGACTCCCCAGTCCCCCATTTCATTTCAAACATCACTGGTGGTCTGTGACGTGGCGGGACAGACAAAGTGTGAGAGATTGATCTGTCTGGAACGTTATGCAGGATGATTTATTTGATCCATTTATTGCCCATTCTGTCAACACTTTGTTTCTGTTTGAGTCTAAGTGAAACACCTCTGTGACTTGACATTTTTGAAAGGCCATACCATTAGAGCGTGCAATCAATGTTTTATTATGTTTCTAGTAAAGCCGTTGCAGTAGGATTTGATGCTGTAGGTTCTCTTATTGACCAGTTAACTTGAAGAAGGGGTTTGTGTTTTTTTGGCCATTTTTTTTTCATTTCAGGCTAATTGTCAGTGTTAATTATCAGTTGTTGTAAATATTTGTGGAATTTAATTTGGGAGTGATATATTGAGAGCCCAAAGATTAGAAACAACTATTCTGGATTTTTATCACCATATTTATCCATTTTGCCTTGTACAGTGCAAACACTATAGACACACCAAAAGATGCAATCAACCTTTTAGTTGGAATACAGACTAATATACTGTAATATGAAGCAAGAAATAATTAAAATGAGCAGTGAGTGTGTAATCTGTGTCAGAAACAAGCCAAGCTTTGCTTTTAAAGGATATTTGCAATATTTGCGGAGCGGCTGTGCTTGCAATTATTTTTTTAATGCCGGTATCTCGAGATCCTGGGTTCATTTATCTCATTATCTCTCAATTTCTCGAGATAATGAGATCATTTCTCATGAGATTTATCACAGGTGGAGCTCATTCTCATTTGTTCATTCCTGTCTTCTCTTCTCCACGCTTTTCTCACATGGATAGCTCAACTATTTAGATCAAGCACAGGAAACCTCCAGGTGGCTCTTAAGGACGTGGGTTCAGATCTGCCGCGTTGGTTCTTGTTCCCTCTCTCCACCCCACTTTCCTTTCTCTCATTAAGTCTAATAAAATGGACATGCTTGAAAGGCATTGTTTGGTAAACATCCCATCATATTATGACAAGGAGTTAATCAACCTGCCATTTGGCCGTGACACAGATGTCATTAAAAAAGGTGCTGTTAATAATAATTGGTACTCCTTGATCTGGCATTCTCAGCTTAAATCAGTTGCTGCAGTTGTCGAGACGCCATCTGTGCACGTTGGCATGGCCCTCCTGATCTCTGATAAACTTTATAAGTAACAAGAGAAAACGACCTTTTGTTTTCTCGTGATAACGGGTTGATTATCTCGTTACCTCGAGATAACAAAGCTCCTTTGTCTCAAGGTAACTAAATAATTAACTCATGATCTCGAGATAACAACATTAAAAAAAATAATAATTGCAAGCACGGTTCTTGGCTTCCATAGTTATTAAATCCTGGTTATCATTAATTTTATTGAATTTCACGCTTGCTTATTCTACAGGCTTTGAGCTGTTTATTTTAACACATCAATCTCTCATTTAAAACACAGATTTTGTGTTTTTCAGAAACAGAAATGTTCCCTGTTGGCTTTCACTGCTGTTTGATTTTCTTACTGGTTTACTTTGGCAGTCTACCACTAAACTCTATCAGTGATGCTTGTTTTTAGGCATGCAATAAATAATTGAGGGAAGACGCTCGAATGCCCTTAATAGTGACTCCACTGTTTGACTTGTCTTTGCTTAAGTAACAATTTGTGCAATGCTGAATGCATTGTTACAGCTTTACCATGTAACACACTGTGTCTAATCTGTTCAGCACATTGTGCAAATTCTGACCTTGGGAGAGTGAACTTCACACTTTAAGCTTCAACACATTTCACATGTTTGTGTATTTCAGAATGGTGTGTTGCATCGAATGTCCCAAATACATGCGAATTAAACTCAGGAATTGGTGCAACATACAGATGATGCAATGCAAGAAAATGAAAGATTTTGCCTGAGGCTTTTTTGCAGGGCGCCAGCAGAGAAGAGAGAGGCTTTCATCTTCACCCGCTAGCAACTAGATTTTCATCCCCAAAATCATTTTTTAAATTGTTGCAGATGATTTCACAATCAGCACACGCGGATCACACACTTAAAACTCAGATATTTGCTCGTTGACGAAGCTGACTTGAATCGACTCCTTGTCAAGCAGTTTCGTTACAAGGAAGCTGCTTGGTTTAACTGTCTATAGATGGACTCTTGAATAACCCTGGGAACACAGTGAGTGATGTGTGTTTGTGTGGTGACAGTGAGGGGTGGCAGACGGAGGGCGGAAGCAGATGTGTGTGAGAGAGGTTCAGAGCTGTGGCACTATCACAGGGTGCCTTTGTCTGGCTGTAGAGAGTGTTGAATTAAAGGCTGTTAACACTAGTCTGCGCAGTCATATGCTAATGCCTCTTACTCTGAGAGAATAAATAAATTATGGTCCAGAAAACACATCTGAGTCCCTGCTTTGCATGCCTCATGCAACACAGACATTGCACTAGAAAGATACATCGAGAGAGAGAGAGAATAGGCCTATGTATATGAGAGAGGGGGTGGCACTGTACAGAAATAACGTAGAGTAAACATGAAAGAGGAAAGACAAAGGGGATTCTCCATAACCTTTTTTTTCTTTTTTCTTTTTTACTTAAGGCTTTGCACTCGATGCTGCTGTAGGTGATGCTGCACGGCAGATAACGAGAGATAGATTGGGCAAAGAGGCAGAGAGCGAGATTTGGACAGAGAGGTGGAAGGGAGGGGGGATTTAAAGGGCAAGAAACGGAGGGAGATTTAGATACAGCCTAAAGAGTGAGAGCAAGGGAAGAGAGCCAGCGCAGAGCAGGAGCAGAGGCGGCGGATGGGAGCAGAGAAGAGGAGAGGCATTGACTGGAAGCGTACACATGGGATAGAAGAAAACGGCTGTTTCATGTGCTCAGTGTACATGACTGAGGAGAGCGGCTGTCGGTCTGGATTGTTAGTCATCTGCTGCCCTACAGCTAGAGGACATACGAAGAAACACAGGCAGGCTGGGGATATAGGGCTGTGTGCAGAGGATGAACAGGCTATGTGGGCTCTCTGGCTGTGATTGCTGTCCTCAGACCCCGTAGCCACTTGCACTGGTGCTGTTGCAGGCCGTTAGCCTTGCAGTTAGGCAGCAGCAGTCAGAGTGATTGATACAGAATGAGCTCCAAGCACTCCTCCGACTGGATCCCTTACAGGTACTGTACCACATTCCTGAGAACGCAGGAAAGGGCACAGTGTTCATCTTTTGAAGCAGTGTGCGTTAGCGTGCGTGCATGTGTATCTGAGCGGTTGTTCAATTATGTGAGTGTCTGACAAGGAGATCAGACTGATAGTGGTAACACTGAATTGGCACAGTAAAAGCAAACAATGTCTAATGCATGACAGGGACCGGAATGTTATTTTGTGGCATAATACTGTGAACATGTTTCGTGGGAAAATTAGTTCATATTTACAGTGCCAGTCAAATGTTTGGACACACTTTATCATTCAAGTGAATGGGAAGGTGTGTCCAAAATTTTGACTGGTACTGTATATTTTAGGCTTCTTTAGAAGAACACCACAGAAACAAACAGAAACAAAAGTGAATCCTAGAATTTCACCTGCAAGAACTATTGAAGTCTTAATCTAGTTCACAGGCAGAACATATTTTCTTTCCTTGAACTATTAAATTGATCATCCCTATAAATAATCTGATTCAAAAACTGTGTTTTCACTGTGATGTTATTAGGTATGTAGGATCACATTCATGTCTCTACATATTTTTTACTGGGTTGTAAATCACTGAGGAACTTCCTGCCTTTATGTGTGAATGTGTGTTTTACGTGCATGCCTGCATGCAAGCGTGCAAATATGATCCTTATTGCATCATACTGGGAATCTAATCCTGACGTTTGTAGACATGACAAAAGTATTTTGTGTAAATAACAACAGTTTGAGCATTAATGAGCGTTCAGTCTCTTGCTGTAAAACCTATACCTGCTCTCATCATTTCAATTGCAGCACTACCGCAGCTGGCTCTTTCCTCTGATTGAGCACCCATTGCCATGGTTTCCCTGCTTACTTTGATGCCATTGGCTCATGGTTGCTATAAGTTACCTTGGCTATTCACAAATTTCAGAATGAGACTCTATCAGGACGACTGCAGAAAGTGTCAAAATCATTAGGTTGACTTTTAAAAACAAAACAAAAAAACTAACTAGTTCAATGACTGATGTAGTAGTGGGAAAATCAAATAGCATTTATTGGGTCATTACACATTTTGGCCTCCTCACCCCTTCACTTTTTGTTCTAGAAAAGATGTGTAGGAGATGGAAGTAAATGACAGACAAAAAAATAATAATGTTAACATGATATCAGCCAATGTCAGTACCCAAAATTATCCCTTGAATTGTGCCTTTTGAGTGTCAGTGAGAAGGCGGGGGCAGAGAGATTGGTGGTTTCTCAATGAGCAGTTTTTCCTCATCCCGTGAAGCTGCCATGAAAAATGCATGGGCCTCTGTGCAGAGTTGAGGGAGACAGCTGCACTGTGTAGCTCTCATCTCATTAGAGATATACAGCGCATGTATTCACAGAAATGAACAAAATGAAGGAAACATATCTCCCAAACACACACATACACACAAAGAAACAGCAGTTGAAAAGTAGTGCTTCTCTGTGGGGAGCAAATTCACTAGATTAGCACTTCAGTTGTGTTAGATTTGTGCAAATTTGTGCATTTTCTTATTTCTCTGAAAGTAGGAGAGCAAGAATCGTTGAGTGCTTGGCAAAAGAAATGGTGATATTGCTAGATTGTCAAAAAATGCAATTACAATCTTGTATTATTTTACATTTGTCATTTCAGAGATTCTAGTCTGAGGTTTCCTGATGTAAGAAATAGTTTCACAATCAGTTTTCCCATAATGTTAGTTGTAGTTTTAGTTTTTTATTAACATTCCTGCTTCTGTCTGTGGAGTGGTCTGTGCAGTGCTCATCATATTCATTTTCTTACAACCAATTTTCATGAATTGCACCATGAAAATTAATTTTTTAGGGGTGCATATTGAATTGTCCTCCAAAGTATCCAGGGGCTGCTGCAGAATCATCATCAAGCCAGAGACTGTCACACATATAAAACCTGGTGATGCGTATAAAATTAGGGTAAAAAGTTGAAAATTGTCAAGAGGACAATCTCCCCAGTGCCACATTCACATGTGGCAGGTTGAGAAAATAGAAAATCTACAAATTTTGTGCACAAATATAAGTTTTAGCTGTGTTGAATCAGAATAAAATCAGAAACCTCACTTTTTAATCAAAGCAAAAAAAATTTAAAAAATTATACTGTGAGCACGTCTAACATTTTAGCTCAACAAGTGGTTTGTGTGCTCTCATTATGTTTAAAATTGTACTTTACAGTTTGCCCTGTTAAGACACATGCCACATAAACGTAATGTCTGTGGTTTGACTCTGTCTCTGACTCTGACTCTGTCATATCCTGTCACTTTCTCCTCATTTCCTGTCATCTCTCTCTACTGTCCTTATTTATTAAAATGCCCAAAATATATATATAAAAAAATGTATTTTACCAAGACATTGTAACACACAGTTTTTGCTGGCATACAGACAGTAAAAGAGTAGAATGACTTTGAAAATACACTCAAACACTATACAACAGCAACCAAATACTGTAATAAATTCAAATTTAGCTTGACTCCACTGCAAGTGCATAATATTAAAGTCAAACATTTGGTAATCAAACATTCAGACCGAGTTTTGAGTGTTGTGATTTTCTAAAAATATTTCAACATGTTACTCAGGTTCTCTTGAACAGGTTTCATTTGGGAATTTTCATATTTTGTCACGGTTGATGGATTTAAACTTTTAAGTGTTATACTTCATTAGGATAAATATGCTCCTTTAACAGATTATAAATCTTCCTGTAACCAGAGACTCTCCACAGTAATGAGCTGTTTGACCTCCACTGGAACAGATCTATTTGTGTCATTATCTTCCTGTTTGATGCCTATTCACACACTTGATTACTCTGATTGCAGACATGGAGTGCTTTGTTTGTATGTTTGACAGAGAGTGGGAGGTAAATACATTTTTATTGCATCTGTGTGGGCCTTTGTCGTCAAACTAGAATCAGTAGTGCAGAGCTACAGGTAGACTGGATATTCATTGACTGATCTTGTGCGCTGTAGCTGCAGCACTGACTATCCACTGTCACTTTAAGGCTGTTAATAGAGGTATGAATGGCATAAAAATGTTCATCAACCATGTTGACGAACCACCTTAGTTAGCTTTATCTATCGTGCACCAGTATGGCATGATGGGAAATTAAAAGAGCTTTGCTGCAGTTGCCATCAAGCAAGCAGAGAGATAACACACTGACAAGTAAAAAATCATATGAAATTGGGAATGCATTCTTAATTAGGTTGTAACTATCAGCTCTGCGATGACTTTTCAGTAGAGTAACCAACACTTGAATCTCCTATTATTGACAATATTTCAGGCAGCATGCATGAAAGCTTTCATGTACCCATATTACTCAGTTAATGTAAGATTATAAAATAAGAGCATTCATTATGAATATGCAGAAAAGTCATCAGGTGCCTGCGTTATAAGCTGTACATAGTAAAGCAATAAATAAATAAAAACTACACTGTGAGGGAACATTTTGTCACAATCTGCATCCGCATGTAAAAAACTCGCTTATAAAACAAATGTAGTTAGAGGGCTGGAAAAACAATATGTTGTCATTAATCTCACATTAACAGATACCTCTCTCCCTCCGTCTTTCGCCCTTTTCTCTTCTGCTGTGGCTCGTTCTCTCCATCGCTTCTTGAGGAAACCTCTCATTGCCATCTAATTAGGAACCATTGAGGTTCCTCAGGGGTCTCTGAGAAGTCCAGCCACACGAGCTGAAGGAACAATCAGTGAGTCTGTTGCCAGTGATTAAAAGCCCTGGCGGTGAAAAGGGAGGACTGGATGCAAAGTGGAAACAGAGAGCAACCATCCAATCACTGCAGCTAAATAAATATCCTGTTGTTTTGTTAATGAGAGCAATTACTCTATTCAGCTTTAGTAAATGCAGTTTATTCAGACTATTGGAAAGCAGAGCGAAAGGCAGCACAGCCGGGGGACAAAGGACACTTCTGGTAGGATTTGATCCGACAGGCTAGCGAGGGCTAATGATGTCCCTCAATGATTTTCTTCAATCAATCACCATCACACATGTCAACAATCTCTGTTATGCACAGTTTGTGAGGTTTGGTACTGTTGAGAACTATCTAATTCTGGGTTCTAATTTAAAATCATGGCTTTGGTCTCTCACAGAGAAAAATGACTGAAAATGCTGAACAATAACACAAATATCAGAAGAGAACCAATGTGGAAATGAATTGTTGTTGCTGGCGTGGAGATGATGCTTAACAATGTTAGTGAGGAAGACTGTCATCTATCTGGTGGATACTTCACAAAACAAACAAATTCATAATTAGATTTGTTTTTTGTCATTTTGCTGCGCCTGATCTGCAGTTGTGAATTCCACTTATTCTTCTATGTTGGGCATGCGCAAAAAAACAGAGGATGAACAAACACATGCACACTATCAAAACATACTGTACTGTAGGTTTTATAACACAAGGGGACGGGTCAGTTTGCATTAAAAGCCCTTCAAACACAGACAACAGGAAGAGGAAGGCAATGGCTAAAAGCTATGTGCAAATTTTCAATGAATAAAATTTAAATCAAAATTATTATAATGTAATTTCTTGTTCTTGAAATTAAAAGTCTCTTGCATGCAATGATCGGTTCTGCTCCCTAAATGTCAAGTGATGCTTATTAGTGAGATGGCAGACATTAGAAATACATTTTTGTCAATTAATTGATTAGTCCACTGAAAGATTATTAATTAGTGAAGTCATTTGAAAGTACCAAACATTTGCTGGTTACAGCTTCTCAAACGTGAAGAAATCTGATTAAAATGAATGTTTGTAAATGAAAAATGAAAATGAGTTGTTTGACTGTTGGTTGGACTGAGCAAAGCGTTATTTTGGAAAATAGTTGCAGCTCTATTCTCATATGGCGCGACCTGTGGCTAATGTTCTTTACATTGTATACAGTGCGATGTGATTACATGTCAGTGGTTATTATGCTGTAGCTCTGGTTTTGATTGTACTTCTGTAAAATTAGTTTCTATAATGTTCCCTCCTTTATATTCATTTAAAATTATTTTTTTTATTTTTATGGATTATAAAGAAAGCAGCACTGCAAAAACTAAATCTACCTATTTTGTGGTGGTGGTGAGAGAAACAGTAGCCAGCTTGAAATCAGCTTGTGCTGCACTGACTGTGACTGACTGTGTTGCATTTGCTTAGACCAATGGCATTATGTCAGGGCGCAGGGCACCAACAAATCAAATAAGGTTCAAGTCAATACTGCTGTTTGTAGAGATGCTCAGCAAGGCAAACTCAGAAAATCCTTTTTACAGGCGGAGATCAGATATGTGCTTGACATTGTGCAGTCAATTGTGTACTGTGCTGCTTGGACAATACGTTGTTCGTGCAATGAATCCTCCGTGGATTTCTCTGTCCTTGCATATCCTTTGTTTTGCGTCAGATCTTATGTGAAATTTTCTGCTGAGGACACAAGATTTTTTTTACGAGAGAAATAGGAATTTTCTGTGCACACACTGATCGCAGCAGAAACATTACTCTACCCTACCAACAAGATAACAAGAGAGACATACTCCAGCTTGACTGAGAGAGTAAATGCTGTAGTCAACAACAATGTACCTTTATTTAGCTTGTAGTGATACTCATACTAATACCTCCTCCCAAAGGCTTGAGAGGTGACGTGTGTAGTTTCTTCCTCCATTAAGAACATTAAGAACAGCAGCTGCGGCCAGCTTGAACTATGATGGTTACAATGACTTCCAAAGGTGTCATCACTAGTGACACAGCTTCCGGTGAAGCTTCGAGGAGGGCGACTGCGCACCACAGAGCATCCTGACCACATACTGACCAAACAAATGGACAGTAGAAAAGTGGATCATGCTGCAGGAGGGGTTTGAGAAGATGTTTTGGTATTTTTTTCCATCATAAAATCTGTGACCACTTTTGGAATCCATTGTAAACAACATAATTCAAGCTGATCAAAGCTGCTGTTCTTTGTGAAAGAGCTATAAACTTTACCAGCTACATTTCAGGCCTACAGTAGGCAAAACTCTGCATGAGGGCATGTCAAGTCAAGTCAGTTTTATTTATATAGGCCAAAATCACAAATGTGCCTCAAAGGGCTTTCCAATCTGCACAGCATATGACACACTCTGTCTCTGCTTTTCTTGTGACAGGCGCTGCGGTCCATATGCTCAC